>JAHDVF020001601.1:0-1200000 GCA_022606425.2 Lepidostoma basale | reverse complement strand
TGTGCATTTTGTTTATACGGATCGCCTGGAGTTGAATGCTCTTGATAATGGACAATGCATTCTTAGCGACCCGCTGTCTGCTGATTCCGATACATAACTATTTAGAAAATACTTGCGAAATGGCCTGCTCGGGCTAGTATTATTTACCCACTGCCGATAGTAGCGCAGTGTGCGATGGAAACATAAAAACCAAATTATATAGGGGATATTAAATTATATTATATAGGGGATAGAACGCTTGACTCCAGATCTAGGGGACATGGTTTCAAGCCTGGACACGACTAGATTCCTTCTTCATAATAATGAGCTATTTTCTGCTCACATTGAAGATTGTAAAATAAATTCAAATATCATTGATATAAATCCTTGATGTTAGTCTTTTAAAAAAAAAAATGAATACTGTTTTTATCTGTGATATAAAAATGCATTTTGCTTTTTAAGCATTCGTAAAATTTATGAAAGGTTTGAAAGCTAAGATGGCATTGCTTAATGTGATGCGTGAAGCTGGCGTAAGAAGAAAGAAAGTAGAATAAATGGAGTAGAAATGAGATCTCTTAGATGAATGTGTGATAAATCTGTATATGGTAGAGTGTCAAATGAAAATATAAGAAGTGAATGCATTGCGAATAAAAGTGTTAAGAACAATATAATGAAAGTATCATTTAAGATGCGTGAATGCGGTGCGAATGATGGTGTCATGAACAATGAAAGGATCATTAAGATGGTTTGGACATATGGAAAGAATGAATGAATAAAGAATGGTAAAAAAATTATATATTAATGATGTAAATGGAACCAGAAATATAGGAAGACCGAGGAAAACGTGGCTCGATCGAATAAATCAAATATTGAATGTCGGCCATGTGAGGAGTCAGAGAAATCGACGCGTGTGCATGACACGATGTATGAATGTTGAGGAAGCAAGAGAAATATGTCAGGAAAGAAAAGTGTGGCAGTCCATTCTTTCTGCCTACCCCTTCGGGGAGACGGCGTGATGGTTAGTTAGTTATTTAAATACTGCTTTTATCTGTGGTATATAAATGCATTTTGGTTTTTAAGCTTTTGTAAAAGATCGTGTTTTAAATCTATCAACGTTTTTGAAAGCTAAGATGGCATTGCACAATGTGATGCGTGAAGCTGGCATAAGAATAATGAAAGTGGAATAAATGGAGTAGAAATGAGATCTCTTAGATAAATGTGCGAAAAATTGGTATATGTTAGAGTGTCAAATGAAAATATAAGAAGTGAATGCAGTGCGAATGAAAGTATTACGAACAATATAATGAAAGGATAATTCAGATGGTTTAGACACATGGAAATAATGAATGAATAAATAATTAAAAATAAAATAGGTAAAGAAAGAATTTATATAATTAAGGTCGTAAACGAAGCTAGAAATGGTGGAAGACCGAGGAAAATGTGGCACGATCAAATCAATCAAATATTAATGTCTGCCACGTAGGAAGTCGGAGAAATCGACGTGCGTACATGCGAGGAAAATACAGTGTGGCGGTCTATTCTTTCTGTCTACCCTTTCGGGGAGACGGCGTGATGGTTAATTAGTTAGTTAACAATAATAGAATTTATAATTTAATAATAATACTTTAAGAGACCCTCGAAACGGTGGAGAGAAAGCTGGAGTTCAGCATCTCAAGAGGACCCGCCTGAAATAACAGACTCCTGAGTCTACCAAAAGGGAAGAAGAAGAAGAAGAATAATACTTTGAATGTAAGACGAGTTTTTTTATTATAAACCACTTCCACTTATTGTATTTATTTCGACAGTAACCGGTTTCGCCAAGATAGCTGGCATCGACAGACTTCCATTAAGAGATTTCAGTAAAATCATATTTTGTCGTATTATAATAATTAGATAAGGGCAATTACAATGCATGAATGAATGAATATGTTGTATATATTATGTAATTTCATAATATTATTATTTTTGAATTTCCGTGCGATTTTTTTCAAAATTTGAATCACAAGTGAGATATAAGTTCTGAATAAAATTAAAGAGTAGTACATTTTAAGGAGTTGTAAGCGTAAGATCGGAAACAATGAATAATAAAATGTTTCTTTTTAATTTTTCAAATCTCTGTTAACATTTCGATCAACTTTCATAGCTAACAAGCGCAGTTTATACACATATGCATTTGTTTTCCTTCATCTGTTATGTTATTTTTAACGGAATACCACTATGATCCTGCGGGATATCTTGAAAATGACCCGATCAATCGAATGAAATCAAAACCCGTAAATATAATTCTTAGTCAAAATCCGGACATCGTCATTGTGAATATTGCAATGTGTGATATTTTTATAAGGGGAAGGCAAAGCACTTGAGCAGTAAATATAAAAAGGAAAATGAGAACTACAAAATCTTTTTGTACAGATTTTAAGATTATAAAAAAAACTCAAGATTCAGATCGACTTGCGAAATTATAGAAAATGCGTTTTTGAATTTGTGTGTGAAATTCTTTTCATTTTGTACTACCATTCAGTGGGTGTATGTTTAGGAAGACCAAGTGATTGTAAAAGCCGAGTGAATATCAGGCGGTGGAGGCAGCTCTTGGAGCAATTCTTGACCTACCCCAGGCTGTTGTGTCCTTGATAATGATGACAGTTTATTTAAAAATGCTGTGTTGTAAACGCACGTATTCTAATTAACTAACTAACTAACATCACGCCGTTTCCCGGAAGGGTAGGCAGAGAAGATAGACCACCATACTGCTCTGTCCTGACATACTTCTCGAGATGCCTCTACATTCATACATCGTAGCAAGCTCGTCGATTTTTCTGACTTCGAAAGTGGCCGCCTTTTTGTATTTGATTAATTGGTCATGCCATGATTTAATTGGTTTTCCACGGCTTCTATTTCCACTCACATTGCTTGTATACATAATTTTAACTATTCTACTCTCGTCCATTTGTTTCATACGTCCAAACCATCTCAGGGATCCTTTTTTAAGTTTACTTATGATGCAATCACATCTGCCTTACATTTCTTCATTATTTCGTCGTTCGGTATTCTATCATATATCGTTTTTCCACACATTCTCTTTAGTGACCCATATTTTCAGTTTAAATTATTATTTTGGCTACATATGACGACTTTTGTGGCAGAGTGGTAACAGCTATGACTGCCACACCGAAGGTCCTGGATTTGATTTCCGATGATAGTGTGATTCTGGCTGTAATGTCCAGAAAGGATACAATACAAGCTCTGCTGGACGGGGCGTGTATTCTGCATCAACGAGAACCTGAATGCTAGACAGTCTACATTGCGATCAGCTAAGTCTTCTGCGATCGGTAGATTGATTGTGTCAAAACGCTTTCCAAGCACAAATTTTGGCGACCGAGCCTTCGCGGTAGCCGGCCCTTTAGCCTGGAACAATCTTCCAGCAGACCTTAATTGCACTGAGAATCAATCAGAGTTTAGATCGAGACTCAAAACGCACCTTTTCAAATTATCATTTCCTGACAGGAAGGGCTGATCGATTTCGTCAGGTGCAGCCCTCATACTAAATATGTTTATTATTTTTGTTATCATTATTATTATTATTATTATCTAGTTGATAAAACAGAGCATCTTCTACAGCGCCCTTGAGATGAGTAATTCATAAAAATGGCGCTCTATAAACTTACTTACCATCACGCCGTCTCCCCGGAGGGGTAGGCAGAAAGAATGGAACGCCACACTGTTCTGTCCTGACATACGTCTCTCGCTTCCTCTACATTCATACATCTTGTCATGCACGCACGTCGATTTTTCCGACTCCTCACGTGACCGACATTCAATATTTGATTGATTTGATCGTGCCACGTTTTCCTCGGCCTTCCTCTATTTCTAGCTCCGTTCACGCCGTTTACATATACCTTCTTTACCATTCTGTCTTCACTCATTCTTTCCATGTGTCCAAACCATCTTAATGACCCTTTCCTTATTTTGTTCATAACACTTTCATTCGCACCACATTCACTTCTTATTCTTGCATTTGTCACTCTATCATATACAGATTTGCTACACATTCGTCTTAGAGATCTCATTTCTACTGCATTTATTCTACTTTCATCCTTCTTTTGCCAGTTCCATGCTTCACTTCCCAATTTATTATTGTGGTGTAGAATTCACTTGACAATTAAATAGCGGTAGATTAGTTACTTATCACACGACACGAGAATCGATATAATAGTTTACTTAACAACCCTTTACTTCGATTTGACTCGCGCTTTAATGGCGTAATGTGCTGATCAACAAAATAATTATAATATTACCTTGTACGAAGCTTATGTATTACGCATGCGTGTATCTATAATATAATGACGCGTGTAACTATACAAAGTGTCACGTAAACAGGTAGAACGAAAACGAAACTCGAAGGAGTGGTCTTGTAAATCTGTCAAAATATTTAAAGCTCGAGTCGAGTCAGGTCAGATCTGCCTGCGGTGTAATGCTCTGCAATACATATATCATGTTTCCAGCCAAACAATGGAGGGAGTGCTGAATATTTAAATCGGTTACCGCTGTAAAAACGGAAACTTATGTGCGTTTGTGCATTAACCGGGCTGCGTAATCCGAGTCTCGGACGATTCCCAGGCCAATATCACAACGGAGGGACGCACTACTAGTGGGCTCTTACTAGTTAAGGAAATTCGAACATTTCCTTTGAAAACATGTGAATAATCAATGAATGTTTTCATTTTTGTCAATTAAATGGAATAATTAGTTTTTTTGAATGTATACAAATACTTGTAGACAAATACTGGATTTTTCCCATTGCGGGTTAATCATTTTTAAAGATTAATTGTATCTATCTCTATTGAGAGACGAAGATGTAAATTGTTTTTTGGAAACAGAATATGGTAGTCGAGGCGTTTACAGGACTTATGACCTTATGGCGGAATGGGGAATGTTGTTAACATAAAACGATCGCTTAATCCAACCAATGACAGGCCATAAGTCCTGTAAGCGCCTCGACTACCATATTCTGTTTCCAAATAACAATTAACATCTTCGTCTCTATTGAGATACAATTAATCCTTATAAATGAAATAGGTATAATAATAATTCATTATTGTAGGTATTTTTTAATTCATTCGTATGAAAGAGCTGATAGGGTTGGATGTAGGTGCCAAAATGAGCGGAGTGTCAGTAAGCTGTTTTTTGTATGCGGATGACGCTGTCCTACTTGCAAACAACGAACATGAAGTCATGGATATAGTATGTATGAGATATGCTTGCGAAATGATCTGATGATGAATGTGAATAAGTCCCAGGTAAAGATTTTTGAAAAGAAGAAAACTTTAGCTTGAATGGTGAAAATTTGGAGCAAGCAGATGAGTTCGTGTATTTGGGTAGTATGTTTACAAAAGATGGGCGAGTGTATAGAAGAGAGACCCTAATGTATAGAAACGAAACATGGAACTGGCAAAAGAATGATGAAAGTAGAATAAATGCAGTAGAAATGAGATCTCTTAGACGAATGTGAGGATACTCTGTGTATGATAGAGTGTCGAATGAAATTGTAAGAAGTGGATGCGGTACGAATGATGGTGTTATGAACAAAACAATGAAAGGGCCATTAAGAGGATTTGGACACATGGAAAGAATAAATGAAGAAAGAATGGTAAAAAATTATATGTTAACGATGTAAATGGAACTAGAAATAGAGGAAGACCAAGGAAAACATGGTACTATCAAATAAATCAAATATTGAATGTCGGCCACGTGAGGAGTCAGAGAAATGGACGCGCGTACATGACACGATGTATAAATGTTGAGGAATTGAGATAAATATGTCAGAGAAATACGAGAGAAGACCCCAAATTAATAGGAAATAGCTAGGAGACCCCTGTGGCAAAACATCTAACGTTGATATTTTTTTTTAGTAATGATCACAATTCAAAGGAGAGAGTCCGAGTCCTTTTGAAAAACGATACATTAATGGTAAAAGTTTTGCTGGTAGTAAATAGTTTTCCTTTTTTAATGTACATTCGAATTGTTTTCGGTTGCTATTTTTTTTTCAAAAATTAAAATATTTTAATTATTTAATAATTAAATTTTGACCAAAACAATGCAAAAAATATCGGCAAAAACAATAGATTATACAGGTACAATATAATTTTATAAAGTTGGGAGTTTCAATCGATATAAATACGACATACGAGTATAATCGAATAAATCTTCTGATAAAACTAGGTCGTTGAACATACTCGTACATTGTTTTCCTGGAAATTTTGTGGTGGTTGAGTATGGTCATAATGAAATCGATTTTTCGATTAATTGATAATAAGTGAATGTAAAATAATGGCGATATTTCCATCACTAGTGTTTAAGATCAGTATTTATGTATGTTCCTTTAAGCATGCCTGCAATGCGTGTGGCAATTGCGAGCTATTATTGTTATTTGACCATTTAACGTTTACTGGAATGTTTAACTTTTTGTTGCAATATGAGTAACAATGTTGCATGCACGTGAAGGATTTTTATTTACTTTCGACGTATAGTTTAATGGTTGGTTGAATCGGACCAAATAACTGGTTGAAATATCATTGGGATTTACCATTTTTTTTTCGCGCTTGAACCCAATTACAGTATACAATTTGTTTTTAAGCTGATATATTGATTCTCGTGACATGTGACAGGTAGCCAATCTATCGCCATTTTATTGTCACGAGAATACTACGCCAGACCAAAGACAGTGTGACAATCACACTGCCATCGCCGTTTTTATATCATTACTTTTTTACCATTACCATTACATTACCATTTTTTATATCATTATAATAATATTGTCTATAAGGTAGAGTAAGTTGCCAAAATACACGTTTTGTTAAAATGGGTCATTGAGAATCGAAATGAACGCTTTATTTGCGGGTGTGCGTGATTGACTGAAATCATGGAACCCAATGGGAATAAGGTTTAACCAATGAAATTGCAATCAGTTAGCTACGGTGTTATGCAGAAAATGAGGGAATAAGAAAAATATACATTTGAAGATGGCGAGTTGTTAGTCGCTTCTCGAGATGACAGAAATACCTTGTTGTCGCAGGTTCGATGAGAGTGATGCCTGCTGGGTAAGATAGTGAATTCCGGACGACGACCTCCCTATAAAGCCGTTGGGTCGGTGATGCACCTACTCGTCCGGAGTCCGCACAGGCGTATTGCAAGATGAGGGACGTGTCCCATCTCCTTACTATACAGGTATAATATTCCGTATTTATGGTAAATGTGAGTTTTCTAATCTGAAATATTGTATTTCTTCTATATTCGGCATACTTTGTGTTGTAATTGCTTTATTTCTCTTTTTATTTTTTTATAAACTTTGTTTATACAACACTTACATTATAAAATTTAAATTACATAGACATGTTTCGGACAACCAGTCCTTCTTCAGTAATACATATTATAAATATACATATTTAAAATAATATAAAATTGTTTACATGATCTAACAGATGTTATGTTGATAGGTATTATATAAACGCATATGTATACGAGTACATGTATTTTTAAACTAGAATTGGACTGATTGTAATTAATAAGTTTATACATATTAATTGTAATAATTAAACCGTCCATTTTTTTGGCCGAATCACTATGATACTTTAACATTATAAACTGTTAAATTTAAAAAAACTTTGTTTTATGTATCACATTTGTATTGTTTTATTTTCGCGACAGCTATTTAGTCAACCTATGTTGACATCATCAGGTGTTACAATACAGGTGTTTACATGTATTTGTTCGTATGTCAATTTGAATGATTTCTTTGATATAATTTTGAAGTTCTTGCTAGAGTTGAGTTAGGCACCTAATTATTTTAATGAAAAGAACGGTTAGTTACTATTTATAGGAGAAAATATTCAAGGTGGAAAATATAATAATAAAAATAAAATAATAATAATCATTACAATAATAAAAACAGTAATTAGAAGGAACAATTACACATAATGTAGAGTCAAAAACGATGAAACATAATAAATTAAAGACGATAAACAATATAAGCGAGCAGATTACATTAATAAGAAAGGTGACAAAAGTTGAAGGTAGTATTATTATTTGAAAATTTGACATTTGATATATTATTGTTACACATGAAGATATCGACATAGGTTGACGAAACAAACGAAAAATAAAATTACAATTGTGATACACAATTATTATTTTTTAAATTTAACAGTTTATATTGTAATAGTTGTGTTTAGTGATTTTACTCCTTAAACTGCTAATATTTATATGTTGTTTATATATTTTTTCTTCATCAGCTTTATTTAGAAGCGAGTCCTGTCTTTTCTTGGAGTCTATTCCTGGGATGTAGATGTCCAGCCGTCTTTTGGGTGGTCTTCTTGGAGGTCGTTGGTACTATATATTCTAATTTGTTTATTATTCTTTCAAAATACACTCTCTCCACACGATCTCTTCAGTAACTTTTTATTCCCGATTACACAACATCTTCGCTATCGCAAATCTATCTTATTCCAGAATTTCTCACTCTGATTCGTAGTTCTCGCAATGGATCAAAGAGTCCGTATTTCTGTGGTTCTTAGGAGACTTTTTGTCTTTGTGTTGTCAACCCTCGTCTCAATGTCATATTTCAATATAGTCTGTATTGTTCAAATGCAATTAGTTGCTAGCATTCATTCATCAACAATTTATACTACAATCGCGTATATGTTTACTTTTGAATTGTATAAAATGATTATATTAATTGTTTTATTTTTGTGTCTTTGTTTGGTTATTTCATGGGACTATGAATGCACAACCGCAATTTATGAAACTAAAAAAAAGATAAAGCATGGTTACACTGCATGTACTTTTAATATTGTGTACAAGGACTACCCAGATATATCTATGAATACGGCCAATATTAATAGAGACGTAGGCTGTGGTAAGCTGATGAAGTGGACGATGACGTCAGCAGGATTTTCCGAGCGGTTTCCATTAGCGATAGGAAGCTCAACAATGGTCCCGATATAACACTGCCCCCGCTAACGACACATTGCATAACCTAGCGAATTTGGAAATATTATGAATCTATCACGAAAGTTTTAAAAGGGGAGTCAGCGAAGCGTAATTTTTTGTGGGCATACATACGTATATATTATTAAAAATCAGTTTTATGTATGATGAATACCGTTGTTTTAAGATGGCGTCCGTGGATAAGATGTTATTTGAAAGTTCTTAAAATGTATATGTAGATTTTTTTTTTGCTTTCTGCCTATTGTTATAGCATTTATTAAAATTTGAGATGGTTTAACAATGTTCCATCTACACGTGTGTGTATCAACGTTGGGAATATTTGGTTTCACCATCGTCTCCGACATATAAACCATAATAATAATATACAACCATAGTAAACTTGTGGAAGCAAAAATTTTCTTAAACATTATTAAATAATGATGAAAAAAATCCTTTATAATATATGTTAGTTTACCTCTTCTTGTTTTTATGGCTTCGACTTGTTTCGGCAGCTCACTGTCCTTTTCTGGCACCTAGATCAAAGTTTGTTAATTTGTTTTTGAATGTATACAAATACTTGTATACAAATACTGGATTTTATCCATTGCGGGTTAATAATTTTTATGGATTAATTGTATCTCAATAGAGACGAAGATGTAAATTGTTTTTTTGGTAACAGAATATGGTGGTCAAGGCGTTTACAGGACTAATGAACTGTCATTGGTTGGGTTAAGCGATCGCTTTATGTTAACAACTTTCCCCATTCCACCCTTCTTACGACCACCAAAGTTTGTTAGGCTAATATTTAAAAAGATATTGGAAAATATATATTCAAAGAAGATGCCAGGGAGCTGCCGAAACTATAAAACCAAATGGAATTAAACTAAATATATTGTATATTATAAAGATTTTTATTTTATTTTTTCTTTATTAAAAATGAACTACTAAAATGAAAAAATTATCTAGCCATCACGTCGTCTCCCCGAAGGGGTAGGCAGAAATAATGGACTGCCACACTTTTCTTTCCTGAAATATTTCTCTCGCTTCCTCAACTTATACATCGAGTCATGCACGCGCATCGATTTCTCTGACTCCTCACGTGGCCGACATTCAATATTTAATTTATTTGATCGTGCCACGTTTTCCTCTATTTCTAGTTCCATTTACATCGTTAACATATACTTCTTTTTACCATTCTTTCTTCATCCATTCTTTCCATGTGTCCAAAACATCATAATGATCATTTCATTATTTTGTTCTAAACATCATCATTCGCACCGCATTCAATTCTTTTATTATATTTTCATGAACTTCTACAAAAAAAGGAAACAACATTAATATTTTAAACATTAATTACAATTATTATATTTATTGCGACTACCCAATATTAGTCATGTCGTCTAAAATAAATGTACCCACCAATCTCTACGCCTATTGGTTGAAATGAAAACAATGATATTGAAAATATTCTTTGGTATAATATAGACAGGTTTCCAACATTTTTTGATATCCACCCCTTAAAAAATCAACGATTCGATGGCGTTGGTTATTTGGAGTTTAAGGAATACTTATTTTCGCATTTCTTATTCATATAAATATAGTTGGGACCTTTTTAAAGAGATTGGTAAACAACATTCAAATAAAAATAATCAGATTACAATTATTTTTTCTCTGTAAGTAAGACCTGGCGCAGAAGGTAGGACTACCCTTTCGCTGTTGAGCAGCAGTCGAACAAACGGGTAGAGCTATCTTTCCTGCTATAAGTGTCTTAATAAAACTTTTCAGTGCGTTCTTGTGAGTCAATTGAAAGGGAGATGGCAGTAGTTTCCCAACACCTCCTAAATTTGTCTTACAAGGGGAGGGGGCACGGCATGGGAAATTGACTTCGGTATGGGATTTTGCTGGATTTTTACAGAAATAATATTTTTAATTTTTAATAAATTAATTTATTTATTTACTATTATTTTATTTTATTAATTTTTAACTATTTTTTTTGTAAAGAAAAAATGGAATTTACTAATTAAAAAAACAAAAGCATATCGCGATGTTTGCCGGCCAAGGAAGAGAAGGAAGGTAAGCTCTCCGCTCAGCCTCTGAAGTATTGAAGCCAGTGTTGAAATTTAACTGTATAAACTGCGGTGAAAACAATTAATACGAATGAAAATTTCAGTTTACTAGAAGTTTTATTATTTTATATTTTATGGGAATGACATGTTTCGTCGACAATGTTACATTTGATAATGCCTTAGAAGGGCGAAACATGTCATTCCCGTGAATTATAATAAAACTTCTCGAAAACTGACGTTTTCATTAATATTAATTATTTAATATGGAGTTTTACATCATTGTTCAAGAAACAATAAATGCGGTGAAAACTTTTGAGGCTTTTTTTAGAAATTGGCTGGCCGTTGTTTTTTCTTATTTTCACTATCGATGACTTTAAGGGGGTACTAAATCTTGCAAAATCCCATCCCGAAGTCATCCTATGTCGAAATCTCTTCCTATGTCGTGCCCTCCCCTTGTAAGGCTAAAGGACCCCCCTGGACCTTTTCAGCGCTCATCGGCGGGCATCTCGTTTGGAAGCACTGGTGTGGAGTGTGGAGTGTGGAGTGTCCGCTTGTTGCGGGGAGCATGGAGCGGGCGCCGCCCGGGCTGGAGATTATCGGGGCGCATCCACCGGGTGAAATCTATGACCGGAACACTACAAGTAATACGCCGAGCTATTTGGCCGAGAGTCAAAATGGGACGAGCTTGTATTGCGGGTGAGTGAATGAAACATTGTTGCGTTGTGTATTTTGACAGATTCGTACGATATTCGTAAGGCCGTTGTACACTTTATTATTTTAAAGTGTAGATTTTGTAGTTTCTTGGATTATATAATAATATTTTGGCCCAGATTCATCAAGTTTTTAGCTGGTGTCCTATTTCCAATATATTAAAGTTATTTTGAAATCATATAAGCTTTTAGATTCGCGAAAGTTTTATATTTTTCTAAGATCTGCTCCTAAGTAATTGATTTCTGAAAACGACGTGCTTCAGTATTTTAAAACATATATTTCATAGATATTTTATATACTCGTATATAAATTAATGAAGCTACTCTGCGTAGTAGAGATAAAAGTTTTTTACTTAATTTCTAGCATCCTTAATCTGGTGATTTAATAAAAGTGAATCTTCTATTGTCTTACATATATTGAGTCCGCGATTTTGAGTGTTTTTTTTATAACTGAATTATCTAATAAAGATCGGCATATGATTTGAAGTTAGGTTAATGCAATTAACAAATCACGAACTGTAAAAAAAAGTGTTATCTACTTCTGTATAACACAGTATTCACAACTCCTTATTTCGACACAAACTGTGCCTAACATAAAGCTTTTTAAAATATAATAAACAAAAAGCTTACGCGAAACAAGGCGATACTCGCATATTGAAACAAAGGGTGCGTTTTGAGTTGAAAATGCTAAGATTTGCAGGGTACATTACAAGTATCCCTTACCACCAGATTACCCCTAATAATTATTTATGTGATCATACTTCAAAATTGACAACTCCAAACTTCCTAGTAAATTGACACTTAATTCCTCTATGTTTTGCACTGCGAGACACCGCGAGCCAAGTTTTCCACCTACCTGATTATTGCACTAACTATGCTCAAAGCGCGGCATCTACCAGATTTGTAACAGCTACAATAAGTTTTATTTACTTAGTAACATCGATATTTTCCATCTGGATGAATGTATTTTTTTTAATGGACGGTTTTAAATCTTTCGATCCGATTCTTACTATTAATTCGTCTAATTTATATTTATGAAAGCATGTGATTGGCCTTTTTTAAATTTTTTATTTATTATTTCTATGTATTTTTTTATGTATGTATTACAATCGCTGTGTGTTACCCAAAATAAAATAAAAATCTTATATTCTAAGTTTTATGATAAATATGTGATGATACATAGTTCTCTTATTTCCATAAAACGTAATTTCGTATCCTTGTTCCACACTCAATCTAAACTTGAAGTGTTTCGGGGATATCTGGATGGTGGTTAAGCAACAGAATGCTTCGCTTCTGATCTTGGGGACTCTGGTTCAATCCTTGACACTACCCTGTTCGTTTGTCACTTAAAATGAGCTCACATTTCTGCTTACACTGGGATTGTATTAAAATCCAATAACATTGATTTTAAAGTTCTACGTGAAAATCAGTAGTAATGAGCGATACGTGGATAAAACGGAATTATAAAACAAAGTGTAGATATAATGTGTGACAACAAAAATTACAATAAAAAAATGAAATTTTTAGTTTCTTGAAGAATAACATATAACCCATATAAAATAATATGGATGAAAGGTTATGTTTTCTAGAAGTTTTCTTATATTTTATGGGAATGATATGGTTCACTTTGCTAAGGTATTATCAAGTATAGCATGAATCTAGCGCGTAGCTGTTTATATGTGTACTAGCGTAGCTGTTTACATGTATACTTGAGCTAATGGAGCAGAATAATGATCTCAAGGAAATATATAATACATTCAACATTGTTGTTTTTTAAGAACAGTTTTATATTTGATCTACTCAATTAACTATCTAGAAGTTTTATTATATTTGATGTGAATGAAATGCTTCCCTACCTGAGCCATTTTAAGTACTAATTAAATAAAACGATGTTTTTTTTAACTACTTCCTCTTTTGTCTTTATTTAGACAGCGAGCCTGGCGAAACCGGTCGCTGTCAAAATAAAGACAAAAGTAGTTAAGAAACGTCATTTTAAAAAAAAATAATTATTTAAAATGAACTTCCATCAAGAGATTTCAGTAAAATCATTTGATAACTTTAAGTACCTTTATGATGTGTGTAATGTTATTAATTACAATAGTCTTCTTTAATGCTGATAATGCCTTAGCATGGCGAAATATGTAATTACCATAAAATGTATCAAAACGTCTAGAAAACGATTTTAATTGATATGATTATTAATATAGGGTGTTTTTTCTAAAAAAAACACATATAAAGGTATACAATACATATTCAAAATGAAACAAAAAACACATTAAAATAATGTTAATGTCCATGATATTGGCTTTATTTAGTAGATAATTTTATGCCATTATTGTTTAAATATGATTTCGGGCATATAAGCGCCACGGCTAGCTCGAATGAAGCGCAATCTTGATGTTCAATTTTCGACAATTGTCGTCTTTGTGGATGCGTATTAACCACTAGAGTCTGTGGTGCGAAAACGATCCATGGTCTTCCGAATAACTTGCTCGGATGGACGATTATGTTAAACATAAAATAGATGTAGTGCACGATAAGTTTGGTGAACCTAACCATGATTTTCAAAGTAAATTTGCACACTTTGCAAGGGCTGTTATGACGTCTATTCATGGCAAAATGGCAAAATGTACTGATTACAAATCAACTGTCAACTATCAAATTGACAGTCTGTAGAAACAATGTTGTTAGTTTTAAAACCAAACCTCTAAAAAATCACTCAATATATTATATTTTTTATAAATGTTCGTTTAAAAAAATCAAGAGCATTCTAAATATGAATTCACAAAATAACTTGTTCAGTAAAAGGTGGTCTCGGGCTTCAATCAACAGACCAGCGCAATCAGAATTTGTTTCGGAAAATGTGAACAATTTGTTAGCGGAATGCTTATTTTCCGTTTATTTGTAAACATATTTCACCGTCAATTTGTTGGCAGCTACTAAATCAAGGATTGTCTTGGCTCGAGTAAGTTATAAACGCTTTTATTCCGCGCTCAATCGTCGGTGACACACGATTATTTTATTTCCAGTGTGGGTTCAAATACCTCTCCGCTCGCTCCGTTAATCAATCACCTTCGGCTTTTCATTCCTTGTTTCCCGCGCTTTCTCTACGCGGCACCCACTTCTTTCGCGGCTATTCCCGGAGGAATGTTCTCGCTCTGCAATTCCGATGAGCAAAATCCTCGCGAATCCCATTTATACATTAATTGGCTTTGATATCGTGGATTGTTAATCAAACATACATATTAATGATTGTGCAAACTCAGATATATCATCAGAAACGCCATTTTTTTCCGTAACGTTCTAACTAACTGACCAGCACGTCGTCTTCACGAAGGGGTAGGTAGAAATAATGGACCACTTCATTGTTCTGTCCTGACATACCATACATCTCGTACATCTTTTCATTTAATTTATTTATTCATATATATTCTCAGCATGACAGAATTATTTTTTAATACACTAAGGATGCAAGTTGGAGATACACAATAATAAGTTAAACATAATAAAATAATTAAAAGAGCGAGAAACATAATTACATACATAACAAGTTAATGCAGTTAAGCATATTAATGCAGGCTTCATAGACTTTTCGTTTCAGGTTGATCGGTATTTTCCGGTTTTTAAGGATGTAACTCATGTGTCATGGACCTCCTCGTTGTGATGATGTGGTGCGGGTCGATGACGGTTTAGCCTCTCTCGGGATAATTAGAGGTGGAATTATATATTTTCACTGATAAGACTTTGTGATTTTCTCCTCGTCTCGTATATTTAAAGTTTACTGTTTAGCTTTCTGGGATGATCTGACGGTTCTCAGATCTGGGAGGGCTATATAAAGGCAACGGGTTAATAGGGACGCTATCCTTGAAAAGAGTGTGGTAAACAAATGCCTATGGCCTAATCCCAAAGGAATTCGTATGTTAGAAAAATGCGTAGTTTAAAGTATCAAAGAAAAGCATTGTTCTCAGTTCATTACACTAAAGCTTGGTACTCGATATTGATCAACCGAAATGAGTCACCCGAAATGGATCGGAATACATTACACCATCACCCTTAAAAGAAATTAAAATTATTTATAATTTTAATTTTAAGTGTCCTTATATAGTCCTCATGAGAATATGTTTACAATATTTACCATACAATTACAAACAGTTTAAATTCAATAACCAATTACATAATCATTATAATATTATTTCGTATGTTGATATTTGGGAGAGGGAAGGTTATCTTTATTTTAAGTAGGTAAACATATTATTACTTAACCAATTTGGTTCTTCGCATTTGCGGAAAGATACATTATATGTTGAATGATATACGAGTATTTTATGTGAAAAACTTATGAATTACACATTACATTTTGTATATTGACATTATAAGCATGTCTTATTAATAATTTTATCCTTTCAAAAATGTTAATGTTTATAATTATATAAGAATAAAAACTTAAGTAAACGAAACATTTATTTAAATTTTTAATTGTATCTCAATAGAGACGAAGAAACAAACTGGAAACTGAATATGGATGATCAAGGTGTTTACAGGACTTATGACCTGTCATTGGTTGGGTTAAGCGCACGCTTTATGTAATTACAACATTCCCCATTCCACCATTGTTATGATCATGTATGATACATTTTTGGAAGTTGTATATATACTCCAAATCCATACTTATTTTTACGTGGCAGTTCCAGTTAGCCATCTATGTAGATTTGATTGTACTAATTAATTTTTTAGATTAATCTATACAATCCATCCACTAACGCCATCTATGAAGAATGATTGTTTTAGCATTTTAGCAAACTATGGTGGAATGGGGAATAACAATGGTGGAATGGGGAATGTTGTAATTACATAAAGCGTGCGCTTAACCCAACCAATGACAGGTCATAAGTCCTGTAAACACCTTGATCATCCATAGTCAGTTTCCAGTTTGTTTCTTCGTCTCTATTGAGATATAATTAAAAATTTAAATTAACCACCCACAGGTGAAAATCCAGGATTCGTATACAGATATAAGTATACATTTCACAAATATTTGTAAATATTCTGGTCAATTATTTGGCGTATAAAATAGGAGTGGATACTCCAGGCGACTTCTAACAGAGCGATAGGAGGCGGTAGCCTCTTCGCATTGTGTTAATAAAGTAGTTTGCTAAAATGCTAAAACAATCATTCTTCATAGATGGCGTTAGTGGATGGATTGTATAGATTAATCTAAAAAATTAATTAGTACAATCAAATCTACATAGATGGCTAACTGGAACTGCCACGTGAAAATAAGTATGGATTTGGAGTATATATACAACTTCCAAAAATGTATCATACATGATCATAACAATGGTGGAATGGGGAATGTTGTAATTACATAAAGCGTGCGCTTAACCCAACCAATGACAGGTCATAAGTCCTGTAAACACCTTGATCATCCATAGTCAGTTTCCAGTTTGTTTCTTCGTCTCTATTGAGATATAATTAAAAATTTAAATTAACCACCCACAGGTGAAAATCCAGGATTCGTATACAGATATAAGTATACATTTCACAAATATTTGTAAATATTCTGGTCAATTATTTGGCGTATAAAATAGGAGTGGATACTCCAGGCGACTTCTAACAGAGCGATAGGAGGCGGTAGCCTCTTCGCATTGTGTTAATAAAGTAGTTTGCTAAAATGCTAAAACAATCATTCTTCATAGATGGCGTTAGTGGATGGATTGTATAGATTAATCTAAAAAATTAATTAGTACAATCAAATCTACATAGATGGCTAACTGGAACTGCCACGTGAAAATAAGTATGGATTTGGAGTATATATACAACTTCCAAAAAATGTATCATACATGATCATAACAATGGTGGAATGGGGAATGTTGTAATTACATAAAGCGTGCGCTTAACCCAACCAATGACAGGTCATAAGTCCTGTAAACACCTTGATCATCCATAGTCAGTTTCCAGTTTGTTTCTTCGTCTCTATTGAGATATAATTAAAAATTTAAATTAACCACCCACAGGTGAAAATCCAGGATTCGTATACAGATATAAGTATACATTTCACAAATATTTGTAAATATTCTGGTCAATTATTTGGCGTATAAAATAGGAGTGGATACTCCAGGCGACTTCTAACAGAGCGATAGGAGGCGGTAGCCTCTTCGCATTGTGTTAATAAAGTAGTTTGCTAAAATGCTAAAACAATCATTCTTCATAGATGGCGTTAGTGGATGGATTGTATAGATTAATCTAAAAAATTAATTAGTACAATCAAATCTACATAGATGGCTAACTGGAACTGCCACGTGAAAATAAGTATGGATTTGGAGTATATATACAACTTCCAAAAATGTATCATACATGATCATAACAATGGTGGAATGGGGAATGTTGTAATTACATAAAAGCGTGCGCTTAACCCAACCAATGACAGGTCATAAGTCCTGTAAACACCTTGATCATCCATATTCAGTTTCCAGTTTGTTTCTTCGTCTCTATTGAGATACAATTAAAAATTTAAATTAACCACCCACAGGTGAAAATCCAGGATTCGTATACAGATATAAGTATACATTTCACAAATATTTGAAACATTTATTGTTCAATCTTTTAATTTAAAGAAGTCTACTGCTTCTTCGTGGTGAACATTTTGTTCTTTTGAATAATTTATTTTTGATTGATTGATTTGAGTTTGAAAGTTTATACCAAATACAAATTTCAATATAGTTTTTACATTAACAATAGTAAGATTTCAATATAACATGATTGTGTAAATTCTGAAGTTATTACTTTAACATTTCCCTTTTTTTTTTACTATTCAAATAGATTTGGAGATTAACAATAATAAATCAATCATTTTATTTCTTTGTTTTCATTGATACAACAATAATCGATTAGTATTTTATGAGAAATTAAAAAAGTAAATTCTAATTATCTTTATAATTCTTATTACAATTTTGATTCATTAAAATGATCTCTTTTTATAACATGAGATTGCGAAATATACATTTTTTCTTGTACAAAAACACATAGAATTTATTTTGTTTTTTCCTTGAAAGTAAAATCATATAATTTTTATAACTAAGAGTTTTTTTTTTTTATATTCTCCAACTCACAGGTTGGTTCACAACTTTTTTATTATCATTTAATTCATTTCGATCAAAATTGGGATTAAATTTTCTTTGTTTCCTTCTTCATTTTTTATAAAAGCTTACAATAGAATTGTTAAAATTATATTCAATGGTTTTAAGATATTAATTTGTTGATTTAACAAATAATGTTAATGCTATTTTTTATATTTAATTATACTTATTGAATTAACTTTCATATTCATATTTTTTTCTTTGTTCTTGAAGTTCAATTTCATAATTGTGAAATATTATTTTATTTATTTATGTTTCCGAAACTGTATTAATAATTTTTTTTTTCTTTTCAATAATATTATTTACAATAGCTCGTTTAAGTCTATTGGCATGTACTCTGACATTTTTATTTTTTATAGATAAGGTATAATTAATTTTAACAACCTTATATGGTCCTGTATAATTACTAGTTAATTTTTTAGATTTTCCAGGTTTCGAATTTTCATTTTGTAAATATACGAAATCTCCGATTTTATAAGTTTCGCGTTTAATATTTTTATCATAGTATTTCTTATTTATTTCTTTCGATTTTAAAATTTTATCTCTCGCGATTTGTCTGCTAGTCTGGAGTTTAAGTCGTAATTCATCAATATAATTGTCGTATGAATATTTAAATTCAGGGCTTTTATTCAGCGATGAAGGTAGGGTAGCTTTTTGACCAAAAATGAGTTCATAAGGGGAAATGTTTGTCGAAGAATGAACGGTAGTATTAAAAGCATACATCGCGAAATCGATCCATTGATCCCAGTCATGTTGATCGTTATTTTACAATGTAACTTTTTGAGAAAATCATTACCTATAATACCATCGAAAGGTATAGGGAAATCGTCTCGAACGATATGAAAAATTTCTCTACGGAAATTTATATATTTTTTATTTTTAGATAAACGTAAGAAAGAGTTTTAATATTTTTATTAGGGTAACTATCAATACCCCTCAATAACAATATGTCGTTGTAAAATTGTTGATAATTTCGAGGAACAAGAGACGATTTTATTAATGAGATATCCGCTCCTGTATCTAATAGAAAATTGTTCATTTTATTTATTTTTTATTCATCTACGAGTATATAAAGAACGATTAAATCCTGAATGACTTAATGAAGGATTCGAATGATTTTCGATTAATATATATTTTTTTATGACTTCATTTGTTTGGAGTAATGCATTGCTTTTGATAAATCTTTATTTTAGTGTTTGTATCTCTGAATATAATATAATCTTATATATCTTATCATTACTCTTATTTTATTTTATTATATTAAGTTTAGATATGTCAATGGTATTGACTTGCGAAGACATTATTTCTTAACCATAAGAGTATGTCGAGTATAGTATTCGGCATTGTTACAATACAGCTTTGTTAGCTTTGTTTATTGAATGAGATATGTTTTGTTTATTATTCCTGTCTTTATATTCGGCATTATTCCAAAAATTATGTTTATTAATTAAATAAAATACGTTTTGTGTAAATGACATCCGTTATGTCATCTAAAATCTTTACACGTTTCTTTAATAGTTTCTTGAATGTCATTATTAAATTGCTTATCTGTTCCTAAACAGATAACAAAGATTTCGAAACATCTAGTTTCTCATCTTATTCTAATTGTCGGTTGTATTACAGAAAACATCTGGTCACTTTGACACAGTTTTATTAACAAATTTTATTCGAGAATATTTTAATGGGTATTTCTTATCAAGTTATTTTTTCAACAGTTAGAACCTTTTGAAGCTAATATGCGGTCGCGATTAGCTTTGCTTATTTTAACGGACCTATGCGACCTATGAATCGGTTCCAAATGGACCTTAATTTCGTCGAGCGTAACATCGTTATCGCTAGAATTCAAAACAGATGTGTAAGCGATCTTACCATCATGAACCTTGACGATGCTCGGACATAAATATACGCCTTCTGATAATTGTATATCAGGACATATGCCTTCCTTTATTTGTTTATTCTAATTTTAATTGTTATTATTTTCTCGGTCCTTGCCGGAATATTGGAGTTATTAGAGACGAGATTACGATATTTAGGATAACATAGATATTCTGTATCTTCGTGTTCATGATAATTATTTTTTCGTGTTTAATATGATCTGCAATTTTAGAATTTTAGAATGATTTTGTTTTAATATTTTTCCTTTTATTCACGATTTACCTCTAGTTTTTAATGTTATTTATTTTTACGATTTAAATGATTTATATCAATTATCATTTTCTTTTTCTCTTTCTTTTTCCTAGTCTGAGAAGATTATTATTAACATATTTTATCATATTTATTTTGTGAATTATACGTTTTCGATTTTTTCAATATTCGAATAATTTTGTTTTACATCTTTTTAATTATTTTATTAGTTTCAAGAATTTCTTCAAGTATGGAATATACTTGCCGATTTTTTGCCGATCTAAATGAATAATATCGTATATTTCTTTTAAAATTATTGACTTCTTTTACTTTAGAGTCTTAGATGTTTATTTTTTTATTATTATTTTTCATGATAATTACGTTCTGGAATTTTGATTTATTTTCCAATAATTTTGTTTTAATATTTTATTTTATTGCCTAGAAGTTTCACAATTTTCTTCTTGTTTTGAATGTACTTTATTTTGACGATTATAATTATCGTATCTTACGATTTTTTTAATACCTCTTTACTCTCGGTTCTCTTTACTTCTCAGGTTGAGAAAATTAAATTGATGGGAATTTATGGATTTTCTTCCAATCATACTAAATGAATGAATGGGATTAAAATATACTTTTCTTTAATTCGCGAACTCTGGCGAAGGCAACTTTTATTATAATTTTTATCTTTTATTTATAATAAAAAGGAATTTCAACTTCTTCTTTAATCGATCTTCATCTGGCGAAGATTTTTTTTTTTTTTCTTCTACTAGGAATTTCAACCTCTTTTTTAATTGATCTTTTATCTTCTTCTGGCGAAGATTTAATTTTTTTTTCTACTTATTGTAAAGGAATTTCAACCTCTTTTTTAATTTACGTTTTATCTTCTTCTGGCGAAGATTTAAAAAAAAAAAAATCTACTTATTGTAAAGGAATTTCAACCTCTTTTTTTAATTGATGTTTTATCTTCTTCTGGCGAAGATTTTAATTTTTTTTTCTACTTATTGTAAAGGAATTTCAACCTCTTTTTTAATTTATGTTTTATCTTCTTCTGGCGAAGTTTTAATTTTTTTTCTTTCTACTAATTGTAAGGGAATTTCAACCTCTTTTTTTTAATTGATGTTTTATCTTCTTCTGGAGAAGATTTTTTTTTTTTTATATATTTGTATTATAAAGGAATTTAACCTCTTCCGAATATACTTCTTGAGTATACGGGAAACATTTTTCTTCTGGCGAAGATTTTAATTTTTTTTTCTACTTATTGTAAAGGAATTTCAACCTCTTTTTTTAATTGATATGTTATCTTCTTCTGGCGAAGATATATGTTATTTTATTTTTTACTCATTGTAAAGGAATTTCAACCTCTTTTTTTAATTGATCTTCTTCTGGCGAAGTTATTTTTTTATATATTTATAATATAAAGGAATTTAGTATATATTTTTTTTTTAGGAGAGCTTTCGATATATTTCAATAAAAAATGTCTTCGTGAAATTGTACATAATTTCGAAGGACGCATGACAGTTATATTAATGAAATAATCGCTCATGTATCTAATAATAATATTTTTATATATTTGTTTAAGAATAAATTTTTATTTGCAAAAATATCGTTGTTGAATTTTGAAGATTAAATTTTTTTATTTGTCCTGACTTAAACGTTCGGAAATCTATAGAATGGCCATTCCCATAGTTCTGTACTAGTTTAAAGATGGACGATTATACTGACGATTTATTTTTGATTTTTAATTAACCGCGCTATTTTGATTTTGTTTTTGTTTAAATTTGAATTTTCTACAATCTTTAATGTAGCGATTTTTCTTTTTCGGATAATTATAAAACGAGTTATTTAATGAGTTGTGATTATTATTAGGTAAATTTGAATTAGTACTGTGTCTAATATTATAACGATTTTTTAAATGAAAGTTATATGACACGTGATATTTTTTGTAACAATTTAAAGAGTTATTTTTATGCATATTTATATTTTGATATTTATCGATTTCTTTTACCGATTTAAATACATGTTTAACTAAATTGAACGCACTGTTGCAATTGTTATTAAATTTGTAAAGTTTATTTATTATAAATCTATTTAAGAAATTTTCTGTGAAATTTAAATCAATAGCGAAGGAAGATTCTTCTTTTTTTAAATGCATTTTATATAATAAATTTACGAAAATATGATGAGAATAATATAGAAAAATATATGAGTATAATAATATGAAGTTAAATATATAATATATAGGGGGGAGGGGGAATGAGATCATCGAGCTAAAAACTTACAGAAGAAGGTGGAACATCATCTCGAGTCCTCTTCTGGCTTGACCGAGAATTGGGAGTCGACGATGTGATGCTGTCTTCTGCTGGATACGATCGAGATGGATCCTCCGGGTCGGACTGCTTGGCTTCTCTGGGTAGACAGGAAACGGGCTGCAGGCTAGCTGGACAGGGTACGGGCTGCTTGGCTGGCACACAGATCACGGGCTGCTTGGCTGGCACACAGGGTACGCACTGCTTGGCTGGCTGTACTGAATACGGGCGGCTCGTCCGGCTACGCAGATTTCGAGTGGTCAAGGAGTTTCTTCGGGGAGTCCTCTTGAGAGTAACGACGTCTTCTTTGCAGATAAGGGGTTCTTCCTTCTGGCAGAGATGTATCAGTGGAGCGATCCCTCACTTCTGACACCAATTTTTATGTCATGGACCTCCTCGTTGTGATGATGTGGTGCGGGTCGATGACGGTTTAGCCTCTCTCGGGATAATTAGAGGTGGAATTATATATTTTCACTGATAAGACTTTGTGATTTTCTCCTCGTCTCGTATATTTAAAGTTTACTGTTTAGCTTTCTGGGATGATCTGACGGTTCTCAGATCTGGGAGAGCTATATAAAGGCAACGGGTTAATAGGGACGCTATCCTTGAAAAGAGTGTGGTAAACAAATGCCTATGGCCTAATCCCAAAGGAATTCGTATGTTAGAAAAATGCGTAGTTTAAAGTATCAAAGAAAAGCATTGTTCTCAGTTCATTACACTAAAGCTTGGTACTCGATATTGGTCAACCGAAATGAGTCACCCGAAATGGATCGGAATACATTACACATGTTTCCGAAAGCTGCCCAGCTTAGTCCAATTCTTCTTTTTAGCTCTGCGGTTTGGTTATCTCGGCCCAATCAAAAATTGTGTCTCAGGTATATGTATATTCTTGGACATTCTCAATTCTGTTGCCGTCCACGTTGATTTCAATCCTTTCCGTGCCCATCACATTGGTCTTTGCCAGGTTCATATTCAAACCTACAGATTTGGATACATCGCTTAGTTCTTTCAGCATTTCAGCTAGTTCCTCCGGAGTGTTGCTCACGACTACGATGTCGTCGGCAAAGCGTAGATGGTTTAAATATTTTCCATAAACACGAATTCCTTTAGTTTCCCAGTTCAGATTTTTTTAAATGGATTCGAGGGATAATGTGAACAGTTTTGGGGATATTGTCTCCCTGTCGGATTTAGCTGATTACCAATTGCATATACAATTCAGAAATTTTGAGTGCTGTAGGTCTGTTCCTCGCACATAATTATTTTTGACAAAGGGCCACGTATTGTTATAGGGCCACGTATTGTTATGCCGGTAGGTAGAGCAGTCTCTTTGCTTAACTGAGTCATTTCGGAGGTAGACGTACATATTTTATGATACTTACACGAGGAAAGTAGGTACTATCTTAATTACAATTGTATATGCATTTTATTTTATAATTGGTCATGAAATTTGTCAAAATTTCGCTAATATGTTGTCAATTTACGTGGTTTATAAAAGATATACAATAATTATATTAATATAAATGATAATATCTGTCTTCTCAGAGTTTTATTAAATTTTATATGCACTGGTATGCTTCGATAATGTGAAGCATAACCTCAAACGTTTACACATATTTGTATTAGACCTTTAAGAACAGTTGGGTTTTGGTAGGTAGAGAGATGTAGTATTTTTGATTTAATATTGCTGATGAATTTTCTATGTAGTCACCCATCGATGACGTCGTCATTGAAATAGCCGATTACTGTGTTGAATTGGGTATTTATTAAAACTAGTTGCAACCTGTGAAATATTCACGGAGGTATAGTCTTTAAAAACTTTGTTCACTGTACAATAAATATTTTTTTTAACACGTTAAAAATTTCGCAATTAACAACATCAAAACATTCTCCTTTTGTTTTCTATACTACTGTCATACATTAATATGCAGAGCAAAATTCAAAATAATTCACAAACGTTATCGGGCATACGCATCGTGCCCATTTTGAATTACTTTCGAAGAGAATCGAAGTATTCCTCTCTCGCTCCCTTGTATTCAAAATGTTCTTGTACTCTTTCTTAACGACATTCGGTTTTTGCCTTAATATAATATGATGTACTCGTATGCATGTATGTATGTATGTATGTATGTCGTTTGTATGTATGGGAGCGAAGCATGGAACTGGCAAAAGAAGGATTAAAGTAGAATAAATGCAGTAAAAATGAGATCTTAGACGAATGTGTGAATACTCTGTGTATGATAGAGTGACGAATGAAAATATAAGAAGTGAATGCGGTACGAATGATGGTGTTATGAACAAAATAATGAAAGGGTCATTAAGATGGTTTGGACACATGGAAAGAATGAATGAAGAAAGAATGGTAAAAAAGTATACGTTAAAGATGTAAATGGAACTAGAAATAGAGGAAGACCGAGGAAAATGTGGCACGATCAAATAAATCAAATATTGAATGTCGGCCACGTGAGGAGTCAGATAGATCGACGCGCGTGCATGACACGATGTATGAATGTTGGGGAAGCGAGAGAAATATGTCGGGAAAGAAAAGTGTGACAGTCCATTCTTTCTGCCTACCCCTTCGTTGAAACGGCGTGATGGTTAATTAGTTAGTAAGTTAGTTATGTAGTCGTAAACCCGTAATAGCCAAATCTTTCGGAAACAATTCACGTAATATGCTAATATTTCAGATATCATATACCTACAAGCATACTCGTATACTCGCATAACATATTTGTAAGAACGTAATTTATTTATGCTTCCTTATTTATTTTTGAATTTCGAATAAGTAGAAAGAAACAAGTACCAACGATTCGCAGTAGACGACTGGTGCAGAAGTCTCCGTTCTCCTTACATTGTTGCTAGAATTATTTCAAACAATGCGCAGCCATTGTTCGAATAGTTCTTTTTGTCACCGCCTTGACATGCCGAAATGGCGACTTATTATGACTCGTGTAAATCGCAGAATATATTCTGCTAACCGTTGTATTCTACAACTTATTTGTATTTTATAATAAGAATAATCAAATTAATTAATTAATCTGCGTTCACACATCTGCGTTCAACATCTGCGTTCTCGAAGACTTATTATATTTTATGGGAATGAGATGTTTCGCCTTACTATGGCATTATTAAATGTTTTATAATGCTTTAGAAACACGAAACATGTCATTCCCATAAAATGGCGACCTTCGTGGCAGAGTGGTAAGAGCTCTGACTTTCATACCGAAGGCCCCGGGTTCGATTCCCGTCGATGGCAGTGTGATTTGACACTGTCTTGAGTCTGGTGTAGAATTCACGTGACAATAAAATGGCGATAGATTGGCTACCTATCACATCTCACGAGAATCAATATAAAAGCAAAAAAAAATGAATTGTATACAGTCATTGGGTTCAAACGACCTGTTGTATACAAAGTAAAAAAAAATTATTCTAGAAAAGAAACTTTTTGATTCGTATCAAAGATTAAATATGGATTTTTACATAATTGTTTAAGAAACAATTGTAATGTATTCCGATCCATTTCGGGTGACTCATTTCGGTTGACCAATATCGAGTACCAAGCTTTAGTGTAATGTATTACCGAGAACAATGCTTTTCTTTGATACTTTAAACTACGCATTTTTCTAACATACGAATTCCTTTGGGATTAGGCCATAGGCATTTGTTTACCACACTCTTTTCAAGGATAGCGTCCCTATTAACCCGTTGCCTTTATATAGCCCTCCCAGATCTGAGAACCGTCAGATCATCCCAGAAAGCTAAACAGTAAACTTTAAATATACGAGACGAGGAGAAAATCACAAAGTCTTATCAGTGAAAATATATAATTCCACCTCTAATTATCCCGAGAGAGGCTAAACCGTCATCGACCCGCACCACATCATCACAACGAGGAGGTCCATGACATAAAAATTGGTGTCAGAAGTGGGATCGCTCCACTGATACATCTCTGCCAGAAAGAAGAACCCCTTATCTGCAAAGAAGACGTCGTTACTCTCAAGAGGACTCCCCGAAGAAACTCCTTGACCAATCATAATCTGCGTAGCCGGACGAGCCGCCCGTATTCAGTACAGCCAGCCAAGCAGTGCGTACCCTGTGTGCCAGCCAAGCAGCCCGTGATCTGTGTGCCAGCCAAGCAGCCCGTACCCTGTCCAGCTAGCCTGCAGCCCGTTTCCTGTCTACCCAGCGAAGCCAAGCAGTCCGACCCGGAGGATCCATCTCGATCGTATCCAGCAGAAGACAGCATCACATCGTCGACTCCCAATTCTCGGTCAAGCCAGAAGAGGACTCGAGATGATGTTCCACCTTCTTCTGTAAGTTGTACTAAGCTCGATGATCTCATCCCCCCTTATATATTATATATTTATCTTCATGCTATTTTACATTTTATTTATATTATTCCCGTTAATTTTCTTATATTTACTAAAGAAAATGTCTCTAAAAAATGAAGATAATTCTAACTTCATTGACATAAATATTGCTGAAAAAATCTTAATTAAATTGAATGGAAATAAATGTCAGCTATATGAATTTATTGACAATTGTGACCGTGCATTAAATTTAGTAAAGCCTGAACAAACAAATATATTATTTTCAATTATCCAAACAAAAATTACAGATTGCGCTAGAGCATTAATTAGAAACCGAACATTCAATGATTGGAAATCATTAAAATCGTATTTACTAAATATTTATTCCGACAGACGAACAATCAATCAATGGCAACTAGAATTGAACTCATGTAAACAAAATTTAGGCGAAAGCATCTTGTCGTATTCTACAAAAATCGAAAATTGCTACATTAAATTAATAAATTGTTTAGACGAAAATCTGGATCATGTTGCGCGTCAAGCTTGCGTTAATTTATTAAAAAATCAAACATTAAATATATTCATTACCGGTCTAAACAGCGATCTAAATATTCTTGTCAAATCGCAAAAACCCGAAACTCTAGAAGATGCAATTGCGATCGCATTTTCTGAAGAACAAGAAATTAAATCGAAAAAAGAAATACAAAAGTACCAAAATATAAATACACGTTATAATAATTATTCTCAAAAGTGTTCTATATGCAATAAATATAATCATACATCATTTAACTGTCATTTTAAAAATCAAAATAATGTAAGACACTTTGCTAAATCCAATTTACCGAATAATAATTGTAACTCGTTTAATAAAAAATATTGCACTTTTTGTAAAAGAGATAATCATGACATTAAAGAATGCTATACATATAAATTTAATCAAACGCGAAATAAAAATAACCCGAATAATTATGATAATTCTAAAAATCGTCAGTATAATCGCCCATCTTTAAACTAGTACGGAACTATGGGAAAGGCCTTTCTATAGATTTCCGAACGTTTAAAACAGGCCAAATAAAAACTATTAATCTTCAAAATGCCATAACGCCATTCGTGCAACTAAAAATACATTCTTCGATAAATAAAATGAACAATTTTCTATTAGATACAGGAGCGGATATCTCATTAATAAAATCGTCTCTTGTTCCTCGAAATTATCAACGATTTTTCGACGACATATTGTTATTGAAGGGTATTGACAGCTACCCTAATAAAAATATTAAAACTCTTTCTTACGTTTATCTTAAAATTTTTATAAATAAAAAATATTTCCGTAGAGAAATTTTTCATATCGTTCGAGACGATTTTCCTATACCTTTCGATGGTATTATAGGTAACGATTTTCTCAAAAAGTTACGTTGTAAAATCGACTATCAAAGCGATGAACTAACTATCGAGAACAATCGAATTCCTTTATATTATAAAAAATTGGCTTCGCCAGAAGATCAATTAAAAGAAAATCATTTTGATTCCTTACATCAAGTATGTCTGGAAAAATCAGATCAAAATAATCTTCCAAGATTCAAAAGTAAAAAGAAGACGATAATTGATAAAAATAATTCAAATCGTGAAAATAAAGAGCATTCAAAACTAGAGATAAATCGCGATACTCTAGATAATAAAAAGAAAATCATTAAAACAAAATCATTCGAAAATTCGAAAATTCTAGATCGTATTAAACACGAAAAAATTAAAAATAATAATCATTTAGATTCGAAGGAACATGAAGATACAGAATATCCATGTTACCTCAAACGTCGTAATCTCGTCTCTAATAACTCAATTATTCCGGCAAGGACCGAGAAAATAATAACAATTAAAATTTTGAATAAACGAATAAAGGAAGGCATATGTCCTGATATACAATTATCAGAAGGCGTATATTTATGTCCGAGCATCGTCAAGGTTCATGATGGTAAGATCGCTTACACATCTGTTTTGAATTCTAGCGATAACGATGTTACGCTCGACGAAATTAAGGTGCACTTGGAACCGATTCCTAAATCACATAGGTCCGTTAAAATAAATAAAGCTAATCGCGAGTATCAAAAGAATATTAATAATAGCTCGAAAAGATTAGATCTGTTAAAAAACTCTATTAGAACTGCCCATTTAAATAATTTTGAACAGGGTGAGTTAATAAAATTGTGTCAAGAATTTAACCAGATATTTTATCTGGAAGGCGATAACTTATCTTCCACAGATATAGTTATGCATGAAATTCCAATCTCTTCAAATGTCCCTATAAATGTTAAATCGTACCGATATCCACAAGCTTTGAAAGAAGAAGTGGACAATCAAATTGAGGACTTAATAAAAGATGGTATAATAAAACCATCATCTTCTCCATGGAACTCTCCAGTGTGGATAGTACCAAAGAATAAAGTAGATGCATCCGGAATTAAAAAGTTTAGGCTAGTCATTGACTATAGAAAACTAAACTCTATTACCGTTGGTGATAGTTACCCTTTACCAATGATCTCAGAAATTCTAGATCAATTGGGTCATTCTAAATATTTCTCCACATTAGATCTTAAATCGGGATTTCATCAAATTAAAATGGATCCTAAAGATTCAGACAAAACTGCTTTCAGTGTACCTTCAGGTCACTATCAGTTTACTCGTATGCCTTTTGGTTTACGAAATGCCCCTTCAACATTCCAAAGACTGATGGACAATGTTCTCTCAGGCATAAAGAATCACAGATCTTTTGTTTACTTAGATGACATAGTAATTCATGCGGATACATTAGAGAATCATAACAAACAACTTCGAGAAGTTTTTGAAAGATTAGAAAAATGTAATTTGAAATTACAGCCAGAAAAATGCGAATTTCTAAGACCCGAAGTAATCTATTTAGGGCATTCTATTACGAAAGATGGTGTTAAACCTGATCCAAAGAAAATAATTTCTGTAAAAAACTATCCTATTCCAAAATCGCCCAAAGATATCAAGTCATTCTTAGGATTAGCAGGATATTATAGACGATTCGTACCCAAATTTAGCGAAATTTCTAAGCCTTTAACGAAACTACTGAAAAAAGATAGTATTTTTAATTGGACTAGCACTCAACAACACGCATTTGAAACTTTACAAAATATATTATGCAGTGAACCTATTCTGCAATATCCAAATTTTTCGGAAAATTTCATATTAACCACAGATGCTAGTGGATTTGCAATTGGAGCTGTGCTCTCACAAGGGAACCCTCCCGCGGATCTCCCCATTGCGTATACAAGTCGAACATTAAATAAAGCAGAAACTAATTATTCCACTATAGAACGAGAACTCTTAGGCATCGTATGGAGTGTTAAACATTTTAGACACTACCTTTATGGTAGAAAGTTCACGATCATAACCGATCATCGTCCTTTAGTATGGTTATTTAACGTCAAAGACCCCGGTTCCCGGTTGGTCCGATGGCGGCTCGCTTTGGAAGAATATGACTATAATCTCGTATACAAACAAGGAAAACTCAATAGTAATGCTGACGCATTGAGTAGAATAAAATTAAACGAAGAAACTCCTAGCACATCCGAAGAACCTATAAAATATATTAATAAGATTACATCCAAGACGGAATCTTATTCAGATTTCCTACAAAAATTCCAATCTACATTAATACAAAACAATCTACTAGAAGAATTAGATGAGAAGTTAGACACTTCTAAATCATTCGCAATTTGTTTAGGAACAGATAAAGAATTTAATACTGATATTCAAAAAGCAATCAAAGAAAAATTCGATCATGCAAAGATCTTAGAACATAAAAGGTTAAAAGTAACCGATGTTATTGAAATAAGGAATAATACACAACACGTATTTTATTTAATTAATAAACAGAATTTTTGGAACAATGCCGAATATAAAGACATATTCGACATACTCGTAAGGTTAAGGAATAATCTCTTTATATCGCAAGTTAATACCATTCACATCCCGAAACTTATTGACAAATACGATAAATTAAAATGGAATAAAATAAGAGTAATGATACGATATGTATTTAGAGATACAAACATTAAAATTAAGATTTATCATGATAAATGCATCATTCCCAATGACGAAGATATAAATACTATTCTGGTCGAAAATCATTCGAATCCCTCATCAGGTCATTCAGGATTTCATAGAACGTATAATCGGATCAAAGAACGATATAGATGGAAAAATATGAAAAATGATATTAGAAAATTTATAACCTCGTGCGAATCTTGTCAAAAAAATAAATTAGTGAGAAAGAAAAATAAAGAACCAATGGAAATTACAACAACGTCAACAAAAGCTTTTGAACGAATATTTTTAGATATCGTAGGTCCCCTTACGCTAACTCATTCAGGTAATAAATACATTCTTACACTACAAGATGATTTAACAAAGTTTTCCCAAGCATATGCAATACCTAACCACGAAGCTATAACAATCGCAAAAGTATTAACTCAAAATTTCATTTGTAAATTTGGTATTCCAAATTCGATCTTAACTGATCAAGGACGCGATTTTACTTCTAAACTTCTAAAGGAAGTATCGAAACTCTTTAAGATAAAACAATTGAATAGCACCCCATTCCACCCTCAAACAAATGGATCCTTAGAAAGAAGTCATCACACGCTTGCTGACTATCTTAAGCATTATATAAATAACGATCAACACGACTGGGATCAATGGATCGATTTCGCGATGTATGCTTTTAATACTACCGTTCATTCTTCGACAAACATTTCCCCTTATGAACTCATTTTTGGTCAAAAAGCTACCCTACCTTCATCGCTGAATAAAAGCCCTGAATTTAAATATTCATACGACAATTATGTTGATGAATTACGACTTAAACTCCAGACTAGTAGACAAATCGCCAGAGATAAAATTTTAAAATCTAAAGAAATAAATAAGAAATACTATGATAAAAATGTTAAACGCGAAACTTATAAAATCGGAGATTTCGTATATTAACAAAATGAAAATTCGAAACCTGGAAAATCTAAAAAATTAACTAGTAATTATACAGGACCATATAAGGTTGTTGAAATTAATTTGCCAGTAAATTATACCTTATCTATAAAAAATAAAAATGTCAGAGTACATGCCAATAGACTTAAACGAGCTATTGTGTAATAATATTATTGAAAAGAAAATGAAAATTATTAATACTGTTTCCGAAACATAAATAAACATAAATAAACATAAATAAATAAAATAATATTTCACAATTATGAAATTGAACTTCAAGAACAAAGAAAAAAATATGAATATGAAAGTTAATTAAATAAGTATAATTAAATATAAAAAAAATAGCATTAACATTATTTGTAAAATCAACAAATTAATATCTTAAAACCATTGAATATAATTTTAACAATTCTATTGTAAACTTTATAAAAATGAAGAAGGAAAGAAGAAATTTTTAATAATATTTTTGATAAAAATATCTAATTATAGCACACATATACGTATTTTCATGATTTCCATTCCTTTATAAAACTGTTAAGTAAATAATACTGTCAAGGAAAAACAAAATAAATTCTATGTGTTTTGTACAAGAAAAAAATTATTTCCCAATCTCATGTTATAAAAAAAGAGATCATTTTAATTAATCAAAATTGTAATAAGAATTATAAAGATAATTAGAATTTACTATTTTAATTTCTCATAAAATACTTAACGATTATTGTTGTATCAATGTTAACAAAGAAATAAAATGATTGACATATTATTGTTAATCTCCAAATATTATTGAATAGTAAAAAGAAGGTGTATGTTGTAAAGTAATAACTTCAGAATTTATACAATCAAGTTATATTGAAATCTTACTTTTATTATTGTAATGACTATATTGTATTTTGTATGAACTTTCAAACTCAAATCAATCAATCAAAAAATAAATTATTCAAAAGAACAAAATTTTCATCACGAAGAAGCAGTAGACTTCTTTAAATTAAAAGATTGAACAATAAATGTTTAGTTAACCTAAGTTTTTATTCTTATATAATTATAAACATAAAATTTTTTGAAAGGATAAAATTATTAATAAGACATGCTTATAATGTCAATATAAAAAATGTAATGTGTAATTCATAAGTTTTTCACATAAAATACTCGTATATCATTCAACATATAATGTATCTTTCCGCAAATGCGAAGAACCAAATTGGTTAAGTAATAATATGTTTACCTACTTAAAATAAAGATAACCTTCCCTTTCCCAAATGTCAACAAACGAAATAATATTATAATGAATATGTAATTGGTTATTGAATTTAAACTGTTTGTAATTGTATGGTAAATATTGTAAACATATTCTCATGAGGACTATATAAGGACACTTAAAATTAAAATTATAAATAATTTTAATTTCTTTTAAGGGTGATGGAATAGCGTCCCTATTAACCCGTTGCCTTTATATAGCCCTCCCAGATCTGAGAACCGTCAGATCATCCCAGAAAGCTAAACAGTAAACTTTAAATATACGAGACGAGGAGAAAATCACAAAGTCTTATCAGTGAAAATATATAATTCCACCTCTAATTATCCCGAGAGAGGCTAAACCGTCATCGACCCGCACCACATCATCACAACGAGGAGGTCCATGACACAATAAATAAAGCAATCCAATATTAAATGACGTTTTGATTGTATCTCAATAGAGACGACGATGTAAATTATTTGGAAACAGAATATGGTGGTCGAGGCGTTTACAGGACTTATGACCTGTCATTGGTTGGGTTAAGCGATCGCTTTATGTAATACATCATTCCCCATTCCGCCCTTTTCTGACAATTATTTGAAAGTTGTATATATGCTACCATGTTGAGAAACATTCCACATATTTTAGTTCAATCTACACTAGCGCCAATCCAAGCAAGATCCCAAAAAACTTATTACTACCAAACGTGAAAATCTACATAATTATTTGCATTCAATCACTTAAAAAGAATCTCATATTGTAAATGATATGAAAATATTTAATAAAAACTTCAAATCAAAATATTACAGACGAATTTTTCTACAAACAATAACATGATGTAGCGTTTTCGAAGTATGAAATAATATATGTTAATACTATTTAAAATACGTATTTTGTATGTGCATTTCTTTTAAAACGCCCGATGTGGCGTGTATGGGAAGAAACGTACCTGCTATACAGTTTTCTTTATTTAATTTTATAAACTTATGTAAGCAGTTGTAAAATGTACGTTAATAATTAGAATTTGCGGAAGACCGAGGAAACCATGACACTACTAAATCAAAATTCAATATTGGTCGGCCATTACAGTAGTCGGAAAATTTGACCGCAAGACACGTTATATTTTTGTAAAGGAGTCTATGGAGTAAGCACAAACCTGATACGAAGAATTAGATGGCGTTTACATAAGAAATGAATGTAAAGCGGATGAATGCGTGATAAATCAAATCAAGAAAGGGTCACTAAGATGGTTTGGATATATGGAACGAATGGATGAGGGAAGAATGGTTAAAAAGATATATACAAGTAGTGTGAATGGAAAAAAAAGTCGAGGAAGGCCTAGGAATAAATGGCATGACCAAATTAATCAATTACTGAATGGCGGCCATGTTCGAACTAGGAACAATCGACAAGCGTGTATGTCATGATGCGTGAATGTAAAAGAGGCGCGAGAGTTATGTCAGGATAGAACAATGTGGCGATCTATCCTCTCTGCCTACCCCTCCGGGGAAACGGTGTGATGGTAAGTTAGTTAGAGTCTAAAGAACGTCACAATAAAAATGTGTGGCAGTCCATCCTTATTTTATACCTTCAGTGAAGCGTACTATATATTTTTAATTATACGATTAAAAAAAATACACCAAAACTTATACGATTGATTTATTTGAACAGCCACGTCGACACGATCGTTACGTATTGATGACTGTATGAGTGAATATTTGCATTAATTCAGAAATTCGAACAAAAGGCTCTCTATCGCTGGTTATTTGACAGTTTGACCGACAAACTATACTCGTATATAGTATACGCAGCGCGCGAGTCACATGTCATAAATCATCTGCTGGATTGGTCATCACCTGTGGCGCGCGGCGACAGGAATAAAGCCTAGCCAAACCAAAGATTTTAAACATGTATTACATCAACTTTACAGCGCCTATAATAATAGTAATAAATTGGATAGTTTATAGAGCGCCATTTTTATGAATTACTCATCTCAAGGGCGCTGTATAAAATGATCCGTTTTATGAACTAGTTAAAAAATAAGCATACGAGTATTTAAAATGAGGACTGCACCCAAAGCAGTCGATCAACCATTCTTATCAGGAAAGGGTAATTTGAAAAGGGGCGTTTTGAGTCTCGATCTAAACTCTGACTGATTCTCAATGCACTTTTCATTTCATTTCATTTATTTATTTATAAAGATTACAAACATTACGGATGCGTCCAAGTCGTCTGCAACCTCAAAATTACATTATTAGATAAACATATTTTCAAAATAACAAAATACATAAAAACTACGGCATCAGAGATAACAATCACAACATTGATATTGCATCCCTGAGGCAACTCACACTATCACGAAGTATGTCGACCTTCGAGGCGACCCGATTAAGCAATAAGATTGCGCTACCCACAGGCATAACCATTGGCAGGTTGGTTCTGCAGCGGGCGTCCCAGGCGGTGACCAAATAACGGAACTATATTCCAGCCGACTTCTTACCAGGGAATTATACAAGCCCGAAGTACCTGAGTGTTGGAAAATATCTTGGCATTCCTAAAAACAAATCCAAGCATTTTAATGGAACTATTACATAGAGCGACTATGTGAAGATTGAACGATAATTGAGCATCGAACAGAACACCGAGTGTACAACATGAGTGTAGAACATCTGGATGTAGAAGCTCTTTCAAACTGTACCCGATCCATAACTTAAGGTCGGCTGGAAGATTGTTCCAGGCTGAAGGGTCGGCTACCGCGAAGGCTCGGTCGCCAAAGTTTGTGCTAGGACAGCGTTTTGGCACAGTCAATCTACCGATCGCAGAAGGCTTAGCTGATCGCAATGTAGACTTTCTGGCACTCAGGTTCTCGTTGATGCAGAGTTCAGATATAATACAATAGATAAGCTGGAGCCTTACTATGCAACGCCTTGAAGACCGTCCAGCAGAGCTTGTACTGTATCCTTTCTGGATATTTCAGCCAGTGGAGCTTCTAAAGATGCTGTGTTATGTGACAACTCTTCGGCATACCTCTTATCAGTCTTGCTGCTGCGTTGAATGCAGACTGGAGTTTATTAGTTTGCTGTTTGGGGATATCGGCGTAGACTCCATTGCGGTAATCTAGTCGTGCCTATGTCGTTATGATGCGATAAACAACGGTCTTCATGGTAGAGTGTCGAGAACTATGACTGCCACACTGACAGCGTAAAAATATTCAGGCTGTCTTTGGTCTGGTAGAAAGTGTAAAAATAAAATTGGTGATAGTCTAGCTGTCTAGCTACCTATCACATGTCATGAGAATCAGTAGCTATAAAATTGTATAATTGAGTAATTAGATTCAAATACCCTTCAAATAAAAATATAGAGAACAACGGGAAATTGCAAAAGGCCCAAGTGAAATCCCAAGTAGCAGAAAAGATATTAGACTTTACTGTAAACCATCTCTATTAAAATTTGCTAACTGACTAATCATCAAGGTAGGGGTAGGCAGAAAGAATGGACCACCACACTGTTCTGTCCTGACATACGAGTACATCTCTCGTTCCTCCACATTCATACATCGTGTCATGCACGCACGTCGATTTCTTAGACACCTCACGTGACAGACATTTAATATTTGGTTGATTTGATCGTGCCAAGTTTTCCTCGGCCTCCCTCTATTTCTAGCTCCCTTCACGTCGTTTGCATATATTTTCTTTACCATTCTGTCTTCACTCAGTCTTTCCTCGTGTCCAAACCATCTTAACGACCCTTTCATTATTTTGTTCATAACACTTTCATTCGCACCGTATTCACTTATTATATTTGCATTTGACACTCTATCATATACAGATTTACCACATGTTCATCTTAGAGATCTCATTTCTACTGCATATATTTTATTTTCATCCTTCTTTTGCCAGTTCCATTTTTCACTTTCATACATTTGGGTCGGCACAAAAACACCCTCCCTAGTATTGAAACTAAAACACATGTCAATATTTCATTAAATTTTGATCGTAGAAAAAATGCACCATCCATTCCATCCTTTAAGTCGACCTCTAGGTTCTGGTATATTACCATCGTCTTAGTTGCAAATAGCATTCTAAAGATTTTTTCCGTAAATAATTAATACGAATGAAAATGTCTATTTTCTAGAAGCTTTATTTTAAAAATATACTTTATACACGCGCCTTGCTAAGGCGTTATCGAATGGTTAAAAAACATTGAATAACGCCTTAACAAGACGAAGCATGTTATTTCCATTACATAACTTCTAGAAAAGAGATGTTTTAATTTGTATTCATAAAGTTAATAAAGAGAAAATTAAGAAATATATTTTATTACTGATTAATGACTATGAAATAAACCGTTAAAAACATTCAAGAATTAATTGTATCTCAATAGAGACGAAGATGCAAATTGGAAACAGAATATGGTTGATCGAGGTGTTTACAGGACTTATGACCTGTCATTGGTTGGGTTAAGTGCACTTTCTATGTAATACAACATTTCCCATTCCACATTTTTTTCCCTTATGACCACCATGTCTGACAAATTTTTTGAATTTGTAGTTAATCTGCAACACCACCCTTTGCATGGTAGTTTATTCAATCTACACACTCACGCCATCTATGATGATTGTATTTTAAGCATTAAGCAGAAGATCTTTTTAACGCAATGTGAAAGGCTACCGCCATTAGCGCATTGCCAGAAACCGCCTGGAGATGTCACTCCAATCTATATACTATAATTTTGACCAGTTTTTGTTTTTACAACATTTTGAATGTATACAAATACTTGTAGACGAATACTGGAATTTACCCATTGCGGGTTATCAATTTAATTCTTGAATTGATAACCCACAATGGGTAAATTCCAATATTCGTCTACAAGTATTTGTATACATTAAAAAATGTCGTTAAAAACATGTTTATTTCTCGGTATAGCTTAATCGTTAAAAAGCATTGCGCCTTATAACATTGCGCCGGGGTTATAGGTTCGAGTTCCCTTGAATCTTTGAGGGCTAGTGGAAGATAATTTATTTGTCGGTAACATAAAATAAAACCACAGCGAAAAAGAGTTCCAACGGGACAATTATTTTTTCGTTCGTAAATCGATTACGTAGGTACATAACACGAAACAGTTCATTCATAAAATGGAAATAAGGAAACGTAAATACACATTATGTCTTGTAGATTGGCAGACGGATGATTTATGTTCATTGTTTAGTGAAATTAATGTTTCCATAGTTGAAAAATCAACCGAAACAAGAAACAATTGAAATATATCGAGTTTAACACAATGTCTGCGGGAAGGGTATTAATACCTCTTGAGAATCACACTGTTATTGACGGGAATCAAATCCGGGACCTTTGGTGTGGCAGTCATAGCATTGCTACTCTGCTGCGAAAGTCGTCGATAATGTATCGTATTGAAGTGTAGAGAGTTAAAAATATATACGACACTCATGCACAGTTTTTTTATATGTATATCTTCGCTACTTCTTTATTTGCAAGCGCAAAAGAGACAATTTAATTTGTCATATTCTGCATGCGAGCGGAATTCGCATCGTCAGTCGATCTCAGACGATTGTCATGAGCGGATTTATCGCTAGACGGTTTATCAAACGTTCCAAGCATTTGCCGATGTTTAAAAAAAATATTATTACTGTAGTTTATTGAAGCAATCGCCTGTAGACATTTTTTGTTTTTGTTTTAAATCTCTCATTCTGAAATGTGTAGTGATTACACATCAACGTAACCTGCGTTTTTTGCATTGTAAGGGAAATATTAAGTAAATAACCAAGTTGAGAATACATTTCATAACTTCTTGTTTATATATGACAACAATCATATGAATATCCGTAACCGGTTATTAATAAATTAAGATAAGAATATAAAAAATAACGAATTAAAACGTCTGTTTTTATGTTACTACTGTAGTTAACTGAAGCAATTGCTTGTACACTTTTGATAATACCTAAGAAAGGCAAAACATGTCGTTACCATAAAATATTATTAACATTAGAACGCAAACGTTTTCATTCGTATTATATATGGAGTTTTAAATCATTCTTCAAGAAAAGGGTTTTTTATCATTGTTAAAAAAATCTGGTTGTGGTCTAGGGGATAGAATGCATGACAGATCCACGGAAATTGGGTTCGAGCCTGAACATGCCAAAATCCTTCTTCATAATAATGAACTATTTTCTGTTCAAATTATAGGTTGCATTATAATTTTCAATACGAGTAGCATGGACTTAAAAAAACTATAAATGAAAAAAATATCATTTCAACTCTTTACCCTGTGGTTAGACATTCAAAACTTATAATTTTACAATAATAAATTACTTTATATTTAAACTGGTTATGATGATTGACGCCAACTATTTTTACTTGGACCCAAGCTTCGTCGGTATATAATATATAATAAGTTTTTATATTGCCCTGATGAAGCTTGAGTCCAAGCAAAACTAGTTGGCATCAATCATAATAACCATGTTTAATATAATGTAATTTATTGTTTTAAGTTTATAAGTTTTGAATGTCTAATCACAGGGTGAGTGCCACCCCGAAGGATCCGGGTTCGATTCCCGGCGAGGGCAGTTTGATTGTCACAGTCTTCGGTCTGGTGTAGAATTAACGTGACAATAAAATGGCGATAGATTGGATACCTCACATGTCATGAGAATCACTATGATAACTATAATACCCTTTACATCGATTTGGCTCATGCTGTCATGATGTAAAGAGCGATCCAACAAAATAATAATAACCATACCGTGGTTAAATACAAAGTATTTTATTATTTTAATAAAAAAACATGTTCTTGTTTGGATATGGGTGATACAATTTAACGCCGTCGAATCGTTAAGTATCGTTCTGTCAAGGAATCTTGTAATGACAATAATTCTAGCATGACATTAACGTGTATGGCCGTGTTCATTGTATCGTTCCTTTTATTAATATGATATCATAGCAAAAGTCAAACATCCAAGTGTGATTTACAACGGCGGTTTCGATTAAATCAATAAATATTTCACGTAAGCACGCTAACTTCTTCTGCAAAGTCGTTACGTATGAAAAACCGGATTTACATTCGATGTTTACCTTAAATATTATTTCAGGGTACGCTTTCCACGCGTATGTTTAATCACTATCTTTAGATTATTCGGTTCTATTACTAGAGAGGAGGCAATGTGTGCACGGCAACTCTGTTTTAACGATGTCTGGATGCAAAACCTTTACAATTGTCGCCATACAAAGAGATTTTATCCTTTTCTTCTTCTTTCTGTGTCCTGTCAGGTCTCCCTAACGTTGACTATCACCATTGTTCATAGTGATGACCCGGGGAAAAATATCCAGAGTGGTATCCCCTTGCCTTCTCTGGAGAATTTTCTGTCGGGGTTACCTTCGCTTAGCTGGGTGTATCCAGTTTTATGGCGCTGGAAGCTCGCCATTCGTCCTCTCTCTATCTGCTATGGCACTAAGTAATATGTGTCACATTGCCCGGGGTTCGCGGGGTATTTAAAAGACCTCTCGTGGACGCTAGAGAGTTGGACTTGATAGTAGTGTTGCTGTTGTAAACGCAACATGGCGCCTTACGACATTTTGTAGAGGCATACTTTCCAGCAAAGCATACCCCATTGTAGCCCTACGACTCTTTTGCCCCTTTATTTTTTCCCCTTTATTGGTTTCAATTGCAATATTTTAAATAACAATTAAATGAAATGATGTTTTTTTTAACTACTTCCACTTTTGTCTTTATTTTAACAGCGACCGGTTTCGCCATTCTCGCTGGCATCGACATACTGTTTCAAAATCGACAGACTGGATGCCAGCGAGCCTGGCGAAACCGGTCACTGTCGAAATAAAGACAAAAGTGGAAGTAGTTAAAAAACGTCGTTTTATTTAATTAGTATTTTAAATGAATTTCCACCAAGAGATTTCAATAAAATCATTTGATTAACTAGGTACAATATTTTATCCTTGCAGATGTTTATCACCTCAAGAATATCATTATTAGTTATTATAACATTGTTTCCATAATATATTATGTATTTAAACTAACAGAGCTATAAGTGAAGCTCTGGGGTCCATGGGATATTTTTATATGTTCCGAAATTCGCCTTACAGCTGAGGAAACCTCAACCGAAACATTTAGGATGACTGTGGAGAGAATAAAAAGATGTTCGAAAATGTTTAATACATAAGAACAATTGTATACACTTTAATGACGCTTAAGACTATATGTTTATTCAATATTTTCACAAATATTTCATTTATTTAATGAACAAATAGATATTATTCATATCGACATTATAGGTAAAGCATTATACCTACGATTGTACAATAAATTATCCATTCTACCTCCTTCCCCTAAGATTCGAGAAGAGGGGGAAAATACTAGGTACTAGTCAACTAAAAATAATAGAACATAACATTAAATGTGATGCTTTTGCTGAAATCTTATGATGATGTTCATATTAAATAATAATGAAATAAAACAATGTTTTTTTGATAACAACTTCCAATTATATCAAAAAGTTAAAAGTTGAGGTAATTATTTAAAAAAATCGTTTCATTGAATTAAAATATTAAAACGTTTCTTTTTTATATACTTAGTGCACAACACTCACTTTATTAAAAAACAAAAAATGAAATGCCAAACTTGTTTCGGACACACAAGCCCTTCATCAGTGATATATTATTTAAAAATAAATATTATAATTTTTTTTCACAAATGTGGTCTGTTTCGACAGATATTAAAAATGGTATCAAAAGTGACCACATTTGTGATTTTTTTAAAAGAATATTTTAAATATTAATATTTATATAATATCAATAATGAAGAGCTTGTGTGTCCGAAACATGTTGGTTTGTTTGCTTGTTATTTTTATTGTTTTTTTTTTAATAAAGTGCGTGTTGTATGCTAAGTACCTATATAAAAAAAAAAACTTTAAACATCTACAACACAAAGTTATGGCGAATATAGAAGAAATATAATATTTTAACCATAAATTAATATTATAACCAAATTAATATTTTAACCATAATTTAACCATAAATCCTTTGATATTGGGAACTAAATTGTTTTGCACGTCTTATAGGGGCATTTCAAACCAGTAAAGATAAATAAAACATAAGTAATTATAATATTGTTTGCACGGCGATGTTTGATTTTTAGGAAAGCGTATTTTCTTGATTTTCACTGGATTTTATGTTTTACCTTTCAACAACAAATGATTTTAATACACTGCTTATTAAATATATTAAATAATGACCCAACACTACAAAATATGTTACTCCCTTAAAATACATATTTTTTTTAAGTGCAGGTTTTTTAAGTTAATCAAACGATGTTACTGAAATCTCTTCATGGAAGTTAGGTAAACAAGATTCTGTACTTTTCGTATAGAACAAAAGTAGATTATTTTTTTAAAAATATATCGTTTTATTTAAGTATAAATTAAAAAGCCCCTTGAATAAACATACAATTTTTTTTTTAAAGAAAATGTTTTAAGAAGGAAATCAATTTGGTTTTATTTCAAAAAGATTTGTGGAATTGAAGTACATATTAAATTATGCAGAAACATCTGGATTAACCATATGGATGCAGTCATAGATTTTAATTCTTATATTTAGGACTGGGGAACAACTTGAATACTTTATTGTCGTGGATCATTCACCTTCGTGTTTTTTCAGTCGTGTTTTTTCAAATGTCTGAATGTGTATAAATATGAACACGTCATAGGATAAAATCATAACTGGGTCTAGCATTAATCCACACAGTCGGAGTGTGCGCTAAGAACTATTTACGGATTGCTATTGATATTTTACGTCACAAATTCAAATGTTTGAGAGGAGATAAGACCACATTTAGTTTGTTTCCCAATTAAAGCACACACGGAGCATCACTGACATAAACCTATATCTGGAATGTTCAAATAATGCAGTTAAATATTTATTCTCTCCGATTAAAGCGATTCCATGGTGATCCTGCAATCGCTGAATACATTGTTTTATCGCCGTACCGAGATAACACGCACTGTTCCTACGAGATTCTATAAAGCGGGAAATTTGTAATCCAAGCATCAGAACTAAGATATTCAATTAGCAATCTTTTGGTTATGAATCTGAAAAAAATCACAAAATGAACTGATGTTGGATCTGATTTAAGTGAGATAAGGTATGATAGTACTAATTGTCCATGGGTACGAGCATCTTCTTCTTCTTCTTCGTCAGCCTTCATCGGTCCACTGCTGGACATGGGCCTCTTCCCTTCCTTTCCACTCGTCTATATTTTCTGCCAGCTGCAGCCACATTTTCCCCCCTGCGGGAGCAATGTCGTCGGCCCACCTTTTTTGCGGCCTGCCGACGCTTCTCCTATTTTCCAATGGTCCCCACCTTATTATTTTCTGGGTCCATCTATCCTCACTTTGTCTCGCCACATGACCCGCCCATTGTCACTGCAGTCTTGCTAGTCGTTCCGTGATGTCCCTTATTTTTGTTCGGCGTCTAATCTCCTCATTTCTGATTTTATCTCGGAGACTGACGCCGAGCAAAAATAATAAGATCTGGTTTTTGTGCTACCTAGTTTAACTATAAAGTCCTATTTTAGATAGACAGAATTTTTCACACTCCGGACGAGGATATTCTGATCCCACAGCTGGACCCCGTCCTCTCCCTTTCACTGCCTCTTGGCATGAAGCGATGACTCTTCTCCACTCCGTCCTCCATTCCCAGTCTTCTTTTTATTTCTAAAAATAGAAAATAAAAAAAAGATTTTGTTAAACAAAAGAAATAATTGATGGAATCGAAATGTTTAAAGAGAGAAATTTGACCCCGATTTGCGTCCGATATAAATTGGAATTGGTGACAGTTTCGTAGACGAATTGAACCTATTTTTAAAAATACTTCAACGCGCTTACGTCATCGGCCGATGAATGGAAACCCTTCACCCATTCAATACGCATCATTCAACATGTACGCCGATTAAACTCGAAATCGGATCTAGTTCAAACATTTCCCTTGTAACTCGACCAATCCGTGGGTCGATCTGTTTGCTCAATACCGTCACCGCATTAAGCACACTCCTGTCGGTACGTGAGCAGCCGAGTACGTGCAGTGTCATCTCCAGAGGTGCGATCATTTTGCATTGATAAAAAATATAATATCCACTTTCTTCGAATCGCCTTCAATAGAGCACCTTGTTGAAATAGCTTAGGTAAACGTTGTGTTTACACAAAACGTAATTCTGTCAAACTCAATGATGTAACGCAGCGAAATTGATTGAACGCGAGTCTTATAAAATGTTTGATACGTTCTATTCGTACTGTAACGACATAATTTTGTGGGTGGGTCCTTTATGTATTTACTTTGAAGTGCAATGAGAAATTTGATGCACATTTCTTCTTTTTTCCATATTATAGACCTATGTGGTCTGTTCTCCAGAACGTTGCTCCTCCTGCGAGGTAGATTCCCAGATATCCTTCCATCTGTTAGGAGGTCTTCCACGAGGACGAGTCCCATGAGACTGATTATGCAATGCAATATAGGGGAGTCTGGTGGTGTCCATTCTTTGAACATGACCGTACCAGTCCTTTTTTCGCTTTCTGCTCCATCTTATAATATCCACAACCTCACATATCTATCTTATTCTGGTGTTCCTCACGTGATCTCTCAGTTTCTTGCCTGCTATCGTCCTCAGTGTCTTCTCATCTTACTCTTATGCACATTTTATATTATGAAATATCTAATGCTTACTGGCACAAATTATTAACTGGTATTGCAAGAAACCTGTTGCAATAATAAATATATTTTAAATTAATGTATACAAACATATATGTTGATAAAATTATATAATATTCATAATTGTAAAAGTTATAAGGTTTGTGGTATATTCATTTTCAAAGATTTTAAACGACGTCAATACATATGATTAATATTTTTAATTGAAATTTCTTGGTAAAAGCTCGTTTTAAATAATATAACAAAAAAAAAATAATACAAAATTTCTTTATTATTAAATATTTAGTGTGCTTCCACTTGTGTTTATCGTCGACCAGTTTCGGCAGCTTGCTGCCATCTTCTGGTCCAGAACTGGAAGATGGCAGCAAGTTGCCGAAACCGGTCGACGATAAACACAAGTAAGCACACGAAATATATAATAATAAAGGCATTTTGTATAATTTTTTTTTGTTTTCATTACGTCAATACATGTTTGAATTTTTAGTGTAATTATTTATTTAATAGATATTTTGTCTTAGTTTGTTATCAAATGCAAAGCATTATCAAATGTGACATTTGATAATGCCTTAGATGGGCGAAACATCTATAAAATATAATAAAACTTCTAGAAAACTGACGTTTTCATTCGTATTAATTATTTAATATGGAGTTTTACATCATTGTTCAAGAAACAATGAACTTCTACCAATGAACTTCAGTTAACAAAGTTAGCATTTGGTAATGCCTTAGACAGGCGAAACATGTCATTCACATTAATTATAATAAAACTCCTAGATACTAGAAGTTTTCATTCGTTATTATTTGGGGAAAAAAATAGTGTATCGATTCATAAAGAAAGCGTCGAAAAATATTTCATTAAGTTGAAAAGATCGCCGAAAAGGCGATAAACTCAGCTGAAAAAAATAATTTCATCATTCAGAATACAGTCAAAATATGTTTGGTTTTCTATCTCTGTAAAATAATTTTAAGTAATGTTAAATGTCCCTTGTTTTTTGGTTCTTAGGTACCTCGTTAATCTAAAACTTACCTTTGACATTTACATTGGGAGACCTCTAATGGATATTGACTGTAATTCAAGTATGATGTATTAAAGTATCTTATGATGACGCGGATTGTATTAGTTTCCTCCGATGACGCGTGCCCCTGTTTATTCAGACCTTATCTGAGTCTGTATCTATGGCAAATCACGCCGCAACGCAGCTTCACAGCCTAATCTCACCGAACGCCGAAGGGCGGTGCGGCAATGTACGCTTTGGATAAAATCAAAATCTTTCATATAGCGATTTTACATTTGGCTTTTATATTAGACAAACCTGGATGCATTTTTGTTGAGCTTTGTAATACATCTAGCGGCAAGGATGGTCGTTTAAATCCTGTAGAGCAATGACGTCAAATATTTTAAATAAAATGGAACGAGCGTAATAATGTAAGCGAAGTGCAATAAAGATATAATTCTGTATGCGGCACTTGTACCACTGTGTCCCAGCGTGCTATCTTCAAGTTGCAGTGTTCTAAGGTATTTATATAGACTAGTCTAAAAAAAAATCGAATACGGGAAAAACGAAAAAATTTCGATTTATAGGTTGAGACTAGACATAAAATCAAATAGAATTTAATAAATGATAATTGACTATTGCTCGTATTGTAAATACAATCATAAATTTAAACATTATTTATTGTATCTTGAACAATGACGTATATATAATGTAAAGTAAATCATTAATACGAATGAAAATTTTATAGAAGTTTTATTATATTTTTTGGGGATGACATGTTTTGTTTTGCTAAGGTATTATTAAATGTTTGGTAACGATAAAAATGATAATGATAAACATTTGATAATGGCTTAACAAGGCGAAACATTTCTTCTTCTTCTTCTTTTTCCTCAACTTATTCCCGTCCACTCCTGGACAAAGGCCTCCTCCATTCGCTTCCATGTCACTCTGTCCTGTGCAGACTGCAACCACATTATTCCGACGGGTCTGTTCAGATAATTTTTTCACCGTAGTTGCAGTCGCCCTGCACTTCTCTTTGCCGTCCACGGTCTCCAAGTCAGCAGTCTTCTTGTCCACTTTTCATATGAGCTTCTGGCTACGTGACCTGCCCATTGCCATTTTAGAGTCGCCACCCGGTGGATGATGTCAGTGACATTTGTTTTTTTTCTCACCGTATCGTTTCTGACTCAGTCTCTTAGGCTTATTTCAAACACAGTCTCTTAGGCTTATTTTTTCTCTTTGGGTCACTCGTAGTTTCTCGCCACTTTATTTGGACAATGTAAAACATTTCATTCCCATAAAATACAATAAAACTTCAAGAAAACAGACGTTTCCATTCATATTAATTATAAATTGTAGAGGTAATATTCAATAAAAAAAAAACGACGTTGCGGAGAATGTTCGAAAAATGAAATTTTAGTCTGAAATACGTGACTCTAAAATATATTTTGTAAACATTATGATTTCTTATCTATTCAAAATTATACGTTAATTTTGAAACACGGTGCATATAAGTAGGTACTAGTATATACATATCCTTAAAAAATCTGCATCGGAACTGCTTTGAGACACGAAGTGAATGAATTTTAACGATTATTTATAATAGTTTCTGGTTTTACGTTTAAGGCTTTGTTAAAAAAGCGGTAACCCCTTATTTGTAAACCTGCGTGTTCCGACTTTATTGTATGAATGCAATTCTGTTTTGTTGAGTTCTTGTTGGTGAATCGTCAATGGAATTTCATTCACTTTTGAGATAGGTACATCTTATCCCGAACGAGACAACCAAATCCATTTAAGGATATTCAAGAGTAGCCGTACCAGTCCACAGTATCATCCATCCATATACAATTCGTATTTTATCAGTAATTCGTACAATGTATAACAGAGAAAAAATATTCATTAAAATGCCTTATTTAAAGGGTAGTATTTATTTTAAATTATGAATAAAAAAAACCTATCCTAAAAAACTAAAATGGCAGGGCACAATGGTGTTCTTGTACCGACCCTTATCTATGAAAGTGAAGCATGGAACTGGCAAAAGGAGGATGAAAGTAGAATGAGATCTCTTAGACGAATGTCAGGATACTCTGTGTATAATAGATTGTCGAATGAAATTATAAGAAGTGAATGCGGTGCGAATGATGATGTTATGAACAAAATAATGAAAGGATCATTAAGAGGGTTTGGACACATGGAAGGAATGAATGAAGAAAGAATGGTAATAAAAAGTATATGTTAACGATGTAAATGGAACTAGAAATATAGAAAGAACGAGGAAAACGTAGCACGATCAAATAAATCAAATATCGAATGTCGGCCACGTGAGGAGTCAGAGAAATCGACGTGCATGCATTACAGAGTCAGAGAAATCGACGTGCATGCATTACACGATGTATAAATGTTGAGGAATCGAGAGAAATATGTCAGGAAAGAAAAGTATGGCAGTCCATTATTTCTACACACCCCTTCGGAGAGGCGGCGTAATGGATAGTTAGTTATAAAAAAATGTATTATTGAGAAATCCGATCCACTTTTTTTTCTAGATTGGCGAAAGGTGCTTAGTGGGAATTTTTTATACTGTTATTTTTGTGTTATTGTACAATACATTCTTCTTCTTCAGTTATAATATCAGATACCCCGACGTTGACTATCCTTTGAGAGTATGCGTCTCGATCCCTGGTAGCTTGAAACGGCCCTTCACCGCATTTAAAATCAGTTCAGCCCTTAGTTGTGGAACCAGGAGATTCGGTCTCTAATAGACACTCTATTATTGTCCTCAGTGATCAGGTGTCCCGATTTTTAATTTATTTTTTCAATTCTCAATTCTCTCAAGTTTTAACACTATTAATAATACTTACATGATAGCATGATCTTCAATATATTAATGAGGGAGTATATTAACATGAGGGAGTATGGTAGCTATCCGTGGCTCTATCCCACTGGAATGCTTAGGAATAACTCTCTGCAGCTTCGAAGAGATGGGCATGTTATAACCCATTTCTTTAGATTACTAAGTGGATATTTCGAGAACTCGAGGGTGTAAGGCTTTTTCCTCCGATAGATATCTCCGGCAGCGACAGCATAGATTGTTTTACTCTGGTGACACCGGTGGGAAGAGCAATTAATCTGCTGAACGCGGTCTCCTCGGAGATCGACGTCTTACATATTAGTGAAAGTACATACCTTCAGATGGCAAATACTCTTGATTCTGGAGAGATTCTTGTCTTCCTAACCATCTCTCTTGCGTTTCTGGTATATTTTATGACGGCCTATATATTATTTTACCTGTTATCAATAGATACCTTAAAAAATATTTTTTTAATCTCTATTGATAAAATAAACTGATTTAATTTGATTATTGTTAATTGAATTTTCTTGGTTAAAGCTCATTGTAAACAATCCAAACGAAAAAAATATTTAGTTTTATTCCACTTGATTTTATGATTTCGACCGGTTTCGGCAGCTCGCTCGAACTACCGAAACCGGTCGAAGCCATTAAATCAATGATTTTTTTTTCATTTTCATTATTGCACGATCTGATATGCAGGGTTGATTAAAAAAGACTGTTCAGTTATAAGATGTTTAAAATGTTTTAAATTATATTCCATCAAACGAATCGAGTAAAAAATGAAGTATTAATTGTTCCTGTCTCCCCGGAGTGCAGAATCTCAGAGGGCCGGACCGGTCAGGTACGCCGTTCATCATTCTACACGCGCGCGACAGAACGTGACAGAAGTGTCTTTGAGGGGCAATATTACCCCATGAGCACTGTATTGCAAAACTTTTCATTTTAATTTCGAATGGTCTCGAGTATGTTACAGAAATATATTTATAATAATAACATATTTTTATTTCACCAAGATCGAATTGATATAATACGCCATATTTAGGTAGCAGCTTATAATATGTACATTATGGATGCTTATTATAATATTACCAAAATATATAGAAAAATGTGCTTCAGTTCAATTCCACTTAGGGTTATGTTTTGATCGGTTTCGGTCTTCGGTGGAATTTATCTATCTATGCTAAGTGGAATTTATCTACAATAAGATACACTAAAAAACAATTTTTAACATTATTTAATTTAACTTCATTATTTGCATTGAACTTCAACCATGAAATTTCAAATAAAAGCATTATTTTTTTCAAAAATATATTGTGTATTATGTTAATGTTATATATGAAATTGAGTGACATATAAAAATGTCGTTAGATTAGTTACCTATTACATGTCACGATAATCAAGAGGTTAAAAATTGTATACCTTCAAATAACCTGTTGAATACAAAAATACAAGGACTTTGCAAAGCATGGCAATAGACAACGGTACTAGCAACTGCAAATTATTGCGGTGATTATATTTTTTAGACAAATATGTATAAATCTGTCATTTCGTATGGTTAGGGGTGTTGGACAGTAAAGAAAAATCAAGAAATTGTCTACGCTGTTGAATTAAAACTGGTTAGATCACATTAAAATATTTTTGTTTCCGTGTTAAGCTTCCATGTAACGCCAATAAAATAAAGGGGAAAAATTCGCGATTCTGGTGGTATGGCCACGTATTGCACCATGACTGCGACCATATTGTTAATAAAGCGCTAAGCATTCCGACCTTGTCCAGTCAAGGTAAAGGTCGCCTACGGGCAACATGGTGGGCCAGTATTAGGAAGAAACCAAAATCGAAGAGTGTGTACCGTACTAGAAAGGGCCGACCCAAGATATTCAGAGAGCCGTATCCCATCTAGATACTGCAAAATGTAGGCCTCTACTAAAGAATGCCATCGTCCACTCTCCATTGCCACTCTTATCTACCCACGTCCAACAATCTTTATTATATGGCGGTTTAGCGGGCAGCAGGATGTCCAAATCTACGGATTCCTGGGCGCGATCTCAACTTTGGAACCTGTCTTCCCATCGGCTTTAGATTCTCCGACAAATATGGTCAGCCCCCAGATGATGGAAATTAAATCTATGACCCAACTTACAGAATCCATAAAAATTCGAAGCAAGGGCAGACACAGTAAGGATCAAACAAGTTTTGAGGACTTCCGAAATGAAGACACTGAGGACGATAGCAGGCAAGATACTGAGAGATCCCGCAAGGAACACCAGAATAAGAGAGATACGTGAAGTTGAGGATATTATAAGATGGAGCAGACAGCGAACAAGGGACTGGTACGGTCATGTTCAAAGAATGGACATCACCAGACTCCCCTATATTGCATTGCATAATCAACCTCATGGGACTCGTCCTCGTAAATTACCTCCTAAAAGATGGAAGGACAGCTGGGAATCTACCTCACATGAGGAGCAACACCCTGGAGAACAGACCACATAGGTCTAAAATAAGGAAGAACAAGAAGAAGACCCAACTTTCAGGTTTTTCAAAGCTGAATGTTTTAAAGATAATCAAATGATTTTACTGAAATCTCTTGATGGAAGTTCATTTTAAATAATAATTAAATAAAACGACGTTTTTTAACTACTTCCACTATTGTCTTTATTTAGACAGCGACCGGTTTCGCCAGGCTCGCTGGCATCGACAGACTGGTAACACTATTGTAAACTTAGTCCTTTATATACATACAGATCAGGGGTGGTAAACATGATTCTATACAAAATTAATCTTCAAATATTTATGTAAAATTTTTCTGAATTTAAGTATTGGTATTACAGGTATTCTTGGAGGTTCGTATTTAATACAATGGGTTTTAATTTTTATTATCTCTTACATATTCATATATAATGTTTGAAAAAATGGTAATTTTGTTTAATAATTAATTTAATAATTTAAACAAAATTACTATTTTTTCAAACATTATATATGAATATGTAAGAGATAATAAAAATTAAAACCCATTGTATTAAATACGAACCTCCAAGAATACCTGTAATACCAATACTTAAATTCAGAAAAAAATTACATAAATATTTGAAGATTATTTTTGTATAGAATCATGTTTACCACCCCTGATCTGTATGAATGTTTTAATTAATTTTCTATTACTCATATAACTCCGTTAGGACCTAGTGATACTGTATAATGTAGGTATATATTTTATGTATTTCAATCGACATGGACTTAGGATTCTAAGGCCTTTAGATACACGCACTGATAGCGGGTATCTCTGGCGCTCCGCTTGGCGGATAGGAGCTGAGGGCGTGTGACCATCTAGCAACAACACATTGCAGATCGTATAAGTGCCTTCTGTCAATTAAAGTCGTCTTAATTTTTTTGCTCCAGAACCAATAAGGGACCATTGTCTTAGAAGCTTTTTGCGATACTCGTAAAGGGACTTTACTTTCTGCGAGCGGCCGCGGATTAATTGCGAGATGAATGTTTTGTAAACAGAAGCCATTGTTTCAGCGACAAGTTTGAATATGTTTCTCGGAAATCTATGTTTTTTTTCCAGCGTCGCTTATAGAAAAATAAAGCGTTAAATGCGTTTCTCTTTATGGTTGCGTTCGCTTTATGACATGTTCACGTTTATTCTCATAATTTTTTTTCGAAAATTTTAAAGGTGCAAAGTAAACATGTTTTTGTGAGGTTGAAATAAAAAGTGTATGGAAGCGAATCATGGAACTGGCAAAAGAAGGATGAAAGTATAATAAATGCAGTAGAAATCAAATCAAATCAAATCAAATCAAATCAGTTTATTTTCTCAAAAGACATTACAAACATTTTTTATAGTTTAAGGCATCTATTGAGAACAGGTAAAACATAAGGAATATATAATACCAGGAACGCATGAGAGATGGTTCGACATTAGGAATACAAAATACTCTCCAAAGTCAAGAGTATTTGTCTTCTGAATGTACTTTCACGAATATGAAAGACATCGATCTCCGAAGCGATCATGTTCAGCAGTTTGATTGAGGTCTCTTGAAATGAGATCTCTTAGATGAATGTGTGGATACTCTTTGTATGATAGAGTGTCGAATGAAAATATAAGAAGTGAATGCGGTGCGAATGATGGTGCTATGATCAATATAATGAAAGGATCATTAAGATGGTTTGGACATATGGAAAGAATGAATGAAAAAATAATGGTAAAAAAAGTATATGTTAACGATGTAAATGGAGCCAGAAATAGAGGAAGACCGAGCAAAACGTGGTACGATCAAATAAATCAAATATTGAATGTCGGCCATGTGAGGAGTCAGAGTCCTCTTCGGAGAGACGGCGTGATGGTTAGTTAGTTAGTTAGAAATTGAAAGTGTTGTGGATATATCCAAGAATTTTTAATGTATTGATGTTTTTTTGTACATTAAAGTAGTAGTTTAGTTATGAATATTAGCCCTTGAGTATACCTGTATATCAAAAATATCCTTCATATTATATCATAAAGCGATTTCAATCAAAACACTGATATTTCACTTTTAAGAGTCAACCCGACATTTCTATTTTTTTCTTTCCTTTTATGCTAAATCGCTTTCTACTAGCTCATTCGATTGACGGATATTGAAGAAAAAACAATTCTTATTTGATTTTACGGATTAATGATAATAACTTATTAGAGTAAAAAAATTAAATACCATATAAGTGGTATTAAATTTTGATTACCCAATCTTTTATTGTTTAATATAATTTGCATTTAAATACAAGGAAAATAAATTTTATTAATCGGGAATAAACCTTATACAGCTTTTGTTAATCTTTTGGCAGCGAAGACAATGGCTCCTTTCCAGGCTGATATTATTTGTTTTCTTCTGCGGCTGTGAATTGGACACATTTTCCCAAGAAAAGTCAAGAAAAATAATTCATTAACGTGTTGTTCACAATAAAGCAGTTTTAATAAAATGACGTCCTTTTAGATATTATTATATTAGAAATTATAAATGAATTATTTTTATGTTATATGGATCAATTAAAAATTATTGAATTATCAATAATTGGATGTATTTCTACACTTTGTTTATACAACACTTAAATTAAAAAAAATGAAAATTACATAGACATGTTTCGGACAACCGGTCCTTTTTCAGTGATACATATTATAAAGATACATACAGATTTAAAATATTATAAAATTGTTTACATGATCCGACAGATGTTATATAGATTTAATTTGGAACGTTTATGCTAGATAATTAGATATATTTTATCTATCAAAAAAAATAACATTACATAAAAAAATATTACGTCAAAACCAGAATATTAATTATAAATAGTTTCAATATTAATTAAAAAAGAGTTATTATGTGATTTGATCAAGAAATTATCTAAACATATTTCAATTATTAAACTAACTAACTAACCATCATGTCGTCTCTAGGAAGGGGTCCGCAGAAATAATGAACCGCCACACTATTTTTCCCTGACACATTCGTCTTGTCATGCACGCACGTCGATTTCTCCGACTATTCACGTGAGCGACATTCAATATTTGATTGATTTAGTGGTGCCACGTTGTTTTCCTCGGTCATCTTCTATTTCTTATTCCGCTTACATACTTTCATTCATTCTTTCCATGTGTCCGAACCATCTTAATGACCCTTTCATTATTTTGTTCATAATTCTTTAAATTTTTATCATTTTCCAAAAATTGTGTTAAATAAACAAGTATACCTATAGGTACGTACAATACAGCTTATTTATAAGTTAACAAAGCTGATAAAATAACTTTGAGATCATCTTATCATATCAAGGATATCTAAAAATAGTAACCGCGGTACCAGTACGACACTAACGCGTAAAGTATCAATCGATAAAACTGTTTTTATTTTATTAAAAAAAAAAAAACTCTTTCGTTCGAAATACAAGGCTCCTTGGTACATTAACAGGGTAATATTTTACAGTTTATTGTCTCAATACGGTAACACTTGCCAAAGATCCGACATCAACTCCAGTACTTGGCATATGAATGTTGATAAATGCACCATTTCGATATGCTTCAACCCCTTTTATTTCATTCCCTTACCAGGGTTATTCTCGCCATGAATGAGCGTTAAAAGGGTGATTCACTACCTTAAATTGAATATTTGTCGTTATTCTTTTAATATCGCAATTGTTTTAGGACACGTATTTTATTATTAAAAATGTCATCAAATGAATTTATATTTGTGTTTGATTGCGGACGGATACTTTGGTTGAATATTTGTTAATATGTATACAATAAATATAAAAAAAACCCAATACGTTTCGAAGGCTTTACACCTTCATCATCGGGAGAACGATATAAACTGAGTTTATATAGTATATAAAGCCATCGAAATATGTCTAGAAAAATAAATTCAAACGTGAAAAAAAAGTGTTTTCATTCTTATAAAATAATAGGACAAAATAAACTTAAAATTTTACTAACCAGCGTAGCCGGTCTCTTGAGTATCAAGTTAAAATTTGTGTTTAAAATTGATATAAGGCAATAAAACTACAAAGTTAATGTAATAAGCCATAATGCTACAAATGTTCATAAGTAACATGCAGTATGTACACACGTCTCGCCCGCGCGACAGTCGCGAATAAACTCATCCACTTCTTGTCACTCGGTATCTATCACTGTTCGGCGAGCGTATAGGCAAAAAATTTACCATTGTGGAATATCGTGTCGTGTCTTGGAGAATGTTATCGATGATGGCGAGCGTGCACCTCCTGACGAGTAGGGGTGCTCTTTGACATACGAGTCAATATAGTGACAAACACAATTAGAAGAAAGTAATTCATAAAAATGGCGCTTTATTAATTCTTCTTCTACTTATTCTAGATTATGAATCTGTTCTTGAATGGGAATCATCCTCTATGGAAGTGAAACACCAGCTACTTTCCAACTTTTTGGCGGTCTTCCTGGCAGTCGATGATGGGTATATTGTGAGCAACCATATGGGAAACTTTTGCATCACGCATCCTACGAGTATCTACGTGATTTCTCTAGAAACGCCGCGTTTTCTTGTTCTATCTCACGATGTCTTCCGTAGGTTAGTCTTTCTTATTTAAGGGTTAACATCACCTAATCTCCTTTGAAAAAAACCCCAATAAAAATGACGCAGATATGAGTCGCTCAGTGGGACCCTCTTTTAAATATCGGTGTCCAGCATTATCTGAAAAAAATGTATGTATATTGTTATTCAAAAGGGTAATAGCTAAGACGTGACGTAAGATTTTTTCGATTGGGTCCCGTATTCAAAAGTTGTACATTTTTAAACTTATAATTTTGATGGAAATTGGATTTATTTTTCAAACAGCTGTCATTTCTCAAATTAAAAAAAAAATCCCTTCGTCACGTCTTAGCTGTTCTTCTTCTTCTTCTTCTTCTTCCTGGCCTTCCCTCCAATGCTGGATGTAGGCCTCCTCCATCTGTCTCCATTTTTCTTTATCATGTGCCGCTTCAATCCATTTTTTCCCGGCGACCACAACAATATCGTCGGCCTATCTATTCTGTGGCCGACCGCTGTAGTTGCTAGCTGCTACTCCTTTGAATAAACAATAAATATATATATTTTTTCAGACAATTCTGACGGAGAAATCATGTACACCGTCAGCGAGGAATTTAAAAAGAGGGTCCCACTGAGCGACTCCTATCACCGCCATTTTTATTGTTTTTTTTAAATATTGAAAATTGTTTATAAATCTATTATATGTTTACGTAAAATAAAGAATAATTAAAAATTTTAATGGCTGAGTCAAATTTTTTATTTATTTTTATGCTTATTTTTTCGAGCGTCAGGGTGGTGTAACCCCTTAAGAGTTGCTTACCCGGTACCAGAGAGTCCTCCTTGCTATAGTTCGCAGTACTCTCATCTCAGATCTTCGACGGAGGCTTTTGGTCCTAAATGTGTTATTTCTAGTTTGTATACCATATGTCATAATGAAAACGGTTTTTGAAACTATTTTGTTCTTGCTCTATAAATCATCCAATTTATTATTGAATACATTAGATGATTGAAAATGATATAAAAAGCCATTGCCTAAAAGTTCATATTGGCGAATAAATCAAATTCTTGGATATTGTTGCTAACAAAATATATACGTGTGCTCTTAATGGACAATACAAACATATCGACTTGGTATTTTTTGTCGCCCCATTATCCTGTATCTGTCATAAATAAGCGGATGTATCCGGCAGCGCCAGCATATATTATTTGATCGGCCGACCGTCACAACTAACCCGCTTCTGGTGATGCCGGTTAGGAGAGCAATCAGTCGAGATCGACGTCTTTCATATTATATTTCTCGTGCGTTTTAATGTCTTAAAATGTAAAGATGTTTGTGATTTAAAAAAAAAAATAGAATGATTTGATTTGAATAAAACTGCACATAGCTACAGAAAATTCGTCACCCTTATTATGCTTTCACATATCTTTTATGCGTTATGTTGAGTTTAAGGCAATAAAAATATGGATATAAATAATTTGTTGTTTGCGTCTAAAATATTATACACACTATATGATCGAATGGGTAGATATTTTATTATTATAATATAATAGTTAATTTAAAAAAAAATTCAAAACGATAGTATTCAAAATAAATAAATGTCAGAATATGCAGTATTGTTAATTAGACTTTCCAATTATGTATTGCACATTCCCTTGAAAAAGATCTTTTGGCATACAGATCCAATAACTTCTCATTCCCATCTTGGATTATTTGATTAATTTGGGATAAATTTATCCCGTTTGTCCACCTAATTTAACAATGATTAATGTTTTATGCGAGTGAAAATGTATTTTCTAGATGTTTTATTATATTTAATCGGAATGACATGTTTCGTCTTGCTAAGGTTTTATCAAAAGTTTGATAATGACCTGACAAGGCGAAAAATACCATTCCCATAAAATATAATAAAACGTCTAGAAAACATAATTTTTCATTCGTATTAATTATTTAATATGGAGTTTTACCCAATTGTTCAAGAATTGTTAAATAAGGATTTATGAGTTTTTCTTATTTATATTTTTAATTGGAAACTCGCAGTTTCAGCTTAATTAGACGTTTAGAACTATCAGCGGCGACCTGTGATTTTTTAAAATGATACAAAAAATATTATTTTTAATTTTGTCAGTATAAGAGAGCGTTTTTTAAATTAACGTATTTTTAATAAATAACATGTCATATCATTTCGTGATATATTTTTTTGTATTTTATGGAAAAGCCTCCACGCTGTAAATTGTAAATAAATAAACATTCATAAAATCAATTCATTAAATGACAGCTGACCTACTGATTGCCGTATCTTCGTCGAATCAGAAAACAGGTAGTTCCGGCGGCGGCATGCAGATGGCGCTAGTTGCGCGCGCGCTTTTATAAAACAGTTGAAAATGGTGGTGGGTAAAATGAAATTCTCTCGCAGTCCGCTATGTTCTCGGCTCGACGACTCAGTATATGGCGGGTCGCCGACGTGCGAGGAGTACGTAAACATACGAAAAGTAGTCGCACTTGATTGTCGTCGCCGAATATGACATCGGAAAGGAGATCGTAGCTAAAATTTGAAATCCCGCCATTATGCAAATATATTAAGTCTATAACAAACGTTATCATTTTTTAAAGTGAAATGTGAATTGTTTGATTAATGCGGGTTATGCAACATGCAACATTAACATTTTAAAAGTTACGAATAAAAGTTGTTTGACTAGTGACAGTGTAAGTTTTGATGTTGTTTTGAATGAAAGTTTAATCAGTGAACGATTATTTCAAAGAGAAAAATAAAATAAATATTATCAGAAGGCTACGCTAGCAGGTAAACATTGAATAATTGATTGAAAATCCTAATATTTATCTTGAAACGAGTAGCGTATTTTTTTTTAACTCAACGCGGACACATGTTTCTCGAGAATGTCAGGTGCACTCTACCTGTGCCCATATCGCTGAAGTTTTGTTGCTGCTACTACTACAATTGGTTTCTCAATCAGTTTACATCTTCAGCGCATTTCAGTAATGGTCTAGCAAAACTCTTGTAAGACTGCATTTCTCACTAAAGAAAGTTTGATTAAACAGGTCACGATTCACGTACATTAACCCTTTTATGTTCCGTATTTTTTCTTATTCAATAACGTATCATTAAATATTATGAAAATAAATATGTCTATTTTATTCATTATTAGATTTGCTTTTCTGGAATTTTTTTATTATACAGTATATAAAATAAACTATTACTTAAGACTCAGTTTATATAAAATAAAATAACATTTTAATTAAGATACATTTTGATATTCAAAAACAAAATTTGAATCTAAAAAATAATCTAAATAAAATTCATATACAAAAATTACTAATTTTGGTAGACATTATTTTATTTTAATAATAGTATTTTAAGATTTACTAATTGCTTGTACTTCAATATGTAACAATAAACGTGTAACGTTTATGACAGGGAACACTCTAGTGAATGTGTCAAATAATAAATTAAAATAAAAGTAGCATTCAGGTAGTCCGCTTATATACTATGTGAACGGTTTGCAACTAAATTCACAAGTAATTGCCACCGTGGATAACAACGCAAAATATTTTGTCATATTTGACAACACACTGCTTACTTTCTCCTATTACTAACAGTTAGACCTTTCCGGGAAGCATTGTCCAACCATAAATGCGAGATATGAACACAATTTATATGTCACATGTAATACAGATTCAGGAGATATTAAATACTAGTTAAAATACCCCTTTATCAAATTAACATATGGTTACCATAACCGATTATTATTTATATTCGCTTCGCTAGTTTCAATTCAAGGGATTGGTTTGCAGCAAAGTTTAATATTTTTACTGGTTCTTGGGTTTCTCGAGTTTTCCGTTGCTTCATATTAGGTGTTTCGGAAAGTTTGGTCCGTTTTTTGTACGAAAATTGCATTAATTTGAAAAGTAAAAAAAAAAGTCAATCAAAATATTTTCGATCGTTACCCACTACTTTTCTCATCTTTCTGGCAATAGATCTGCTTTTCTAAGGCATGCGTCACAGATCTGAACAAGTGGTAGTCCGATGGTGCCATGTCTGGTGAATAAGACGGGTGCGGTAGAATCTCCCAACCCACATGCTGTAGATAGTTTTTGACCGCGATTGCGATATGAGGTCGTTGTCGTATTGAAGAATCAGCTTGCTGTGCCTGTTGCTACATTCCGGTCATTTTTCTACTAGTGCTTGCTTTGATCGTATTAGTTGTCGTCCGTAGACTTCTCCCGAGACCATTTCCCCCGCTATTTGAGTTCATAATGCACCACACCCTTCTGATACCACCATATGCAGAGCATTACTATGACAGCATGAATATACCGCTTCGACGTTGTTGTTGACTCGGTGGGGCGGGTGTGCCACGCCTAGCACGGTATTTTTTGGGGGTAGGATTAGCAAGTTAAAAATCGTCGTTTGATGTCTCTTGGTTTCAGGTCATGTGGCAACCAATTATCTTGCTTTTGGATCATTCCCATGGCCGTTAAATCTTCACTCACTGCTGACACACCATCATTTCATGCTTCTGCCAGTTGCGTGTTTGAGTTGGATGTTCTTCCAGTAAACCCTCCAATTCCTCGTCTTCAAACTTTTTCGGTCTTTCAGGGCGATCTTTGTCGTCAATGCTAAAATCACCAGCTTTAAAGCGTCTATAAGATTCTCTGCATGATTTATACGATGGGGCATGATCGCCATAAACTTCCACATGCATTTTATGTGCCTCAGCTGCACTCTTATTCTAATTAAAACAGAACAGCAGATCTTCCCGCAAATGCTCCTTATTTACCATGAATGTCGAAATTTTAAGGAACGATAAAACAAATGTTGTTGTGAGAATGACAAACACGTGCGAACTGAACTTAATTGACAGATGCTCAGGCTTACTAAAAGAAATGACCGCTGGATTTGAAGGTTTGAAGCAGCCAGAGCCCTCTGTTGTAAAACGGACCGAACTTTCCGAAACACCTAATATTTATATTAAAATATTTTAACTCGTGAAAAATATAACAATAAATAAATTGTCTCTCTAAACAACGTCCCAGATATATTTTCGATATCTTATTTGGATTTTTTTTTGATATATTAAAAGGTTCAATTTAGAATAGCAAAAATGGCCTATTTTAATTTACAGTTAAACATATATGTATTATGCGCGCATTGAAGTAAATTCCACATAATTTAAAATCAGGTACTTCTTTATATACGCAATTCGTATGTGTAAGTACGTTCATGATTAGGTAATTAATGGGGTTTATTTATGTTTGCCGTAGCTATGTACATAAACACGCGCGTAATACTCTAGGTAAACTTTATAATGTCTATAGGACTAATTCAGGTTTTCTCTGAGACAAATTTAATTATAAAAAAAATGGAATGGGGTCTATTGAGAAGACTTAGATCTCTTTGAGTGTACTGCCTTTGAAATTTAAAAATGTTTGTTTATTTGGTAAATATTTAAAAAAATAATTTTTCATCATTTTCTTCCTATTCTATTTGTTAGTATTTTACGAGTATAAGACTAGATGACAATGAGGTCAACGATTCTTATCAAAATTTAGGGTTTTTGTATTACACCAAATAGCGATGAAAACATCCGGTTTTCTTGGAAGTTTTTAAGTATTTTATATGAGTGACTTGTGTCACATATCTAGAGTGTTATGAAATTCAACAATGTCAAAGCTAGGCGAAATAATTAACTCCTACAAAATATAGTAAATCTTATTGAAAACGAACATTTGCATCTATACTTACAGTTGTACTCAGTTTATAAAGATCAAGACACAATTTGAATATATTTAGTTTTTTTACTTTTAGTCAGGGTAGTAAATAAATGTAAATCATTATATAACGGAATCATCTTAATTCACGCAATGATTAAAGGGTTCATTGAACCATTTAAATATTGTTTAATTTATCATCAGTTTGTTGGAATCACCAATGCGATGTTCGCATTTTTTACATACTCTATGTGTGTATGTAGCTACTATATATAAACTAACTAACCATCACGCCGTCTACCCGAAGTGGTAGGCATAAAGAATGGACTGCCACACTTTTCGTTCCTGTCATGTTTCTCTCGATTCCCCAACATTCATACATCTTGTCATGCACGCGCGTCGATTTTTCTGAATCCTCACGTGGCCGACATTCAATATTTGATTTATTTGATCTTGCCACGTTTTCCTCGGTCTATGTATAATATACATAATATACGTATATTGTATTTTAAAATACGAGTATTAATGTAGTTAATTGAAATTTCTTCGTAGAAGTTCATTGATAATGACGATTTAAATTTTTTTAAAAAACATATTGTATATTAAGTTTAATTCCACTTGATTTTATAGCTCCATAGATTAAATGTTGTAAAGTTTTTTTAAAATTATATCCAATTTTTGTTCATCCCATTTTTTTAATTAAATAGATTATATATTTTTTATTCATATTTGTTAGTAAAAATCATTTTACAGTTCACAAGTTTATTTGATTATGTGACGGTTTGCAGACTATGTACTAGAATACACACATATTTGCTTTTAATTTCAAAGTAACATTATACAATTTGCAATGTATGTTCTTTGTCCATTCTCTGTACACGCATTACGTATACAATAAAACAATATTATTGTGCAACACTTAGAGCGTAATCTTGTTTCCAGATTAATAATAGATAATTTGTGGTTATTCTGCATGGAATAAAGTAAACAAGTGATATTCTGTAAGCCGCGAGTGTTGTGCCGACCTGTGAGCAGTCTGCGACTAGCCCGCCGTACACTGGGGCTGACACCTCCCACCGGGGGTGAAGGGAGAAAGGGCGCGGTTTAAGGGTAAATATTTTTAATAATAATTAATAATTTTTTTTTTTAACACCAAGTGTATAAATCTCTAGAATTAGAATTTAGTATTCTTACGTTCTCCAATGTAAGCAGAAAAATCTCATTAATATAGGAAATGAAGGAATGACACTTTTGACATCCGGAAACTCCCAAAAAATCTAAAAATATTTTAGGGACCACCGGCATTGGAATAAACTTACAAATATTTTGTTAAATAGATTTTTTAAACAAAACAGATCATTTTATATGATTTTAAATAATAAAAACCCGGTATGCAGATACAACAATATAAAAAAAAAATATATATATATATATATATATATATATATATATATATATATATATATAATATATATATATATATATATATATATATATAATATATAGTATAATAATATATATATATATATATATATGTATAATATGTATGTATGTAATAATAATGTATGTAATGTGTGTAGTATGTATGTATGTATGTATGTATGTATGTATGTAATATATATAATATGTATATAATATATATATATATATATATATATGTATAGTAATATATATATATATATATATATATATATATATATATATATATATATATATATATATGTATATATATGCTCATATATATATATATTATAACTACTATACATATATATATATATATATATATATATATATATATATATATATTTATTTATTTATACATATTTATTTATATTTGTATATACTTACATTTATAATGTTTTTCTGGCTACAGGTAATATTTGTTATTATTCATCTAAGCAAATGGCAATTTTGGACATATGGGGTACTCGTGAATATTTTCTTCTCTTTTGCATAGGTAATGGTCATTTGGCTTCTTGTTAATAAGTTATTCTGGGAGCGTAGATGGACACTCTCGTCTCAGATATGTAGGCACTCGTAGAGGCCGCGTGACGTAACAAGAGATCGTACCAAGAAAAAAAGTAGTTTCTTCCCAAGGCATTTAACATGCATATTTACTGCATACACTGCATCAGTTCTGCGGAGAAGGTGTTGCAATTTGCCGTCTTCATGACTCGTAATAATTCAATGTAAAATCCAGTGGCGCGCATCGCATATAAACCATAAGCAATCAATTAACGTGAGAAATCATTCAATCTTTATCTTTATTCTTTTATTTTTTCATAATTTCTTATTTATATGCTTTCTTGGTCTTGGGATTTTCAATGTTTTCATTTCATATCTGATAGTTGGCAGCTAAGTTGTCAGAGGTCGATTTGATTCTTCCAGCTTTGGTGTAGGGCTGGACTATGTGATTTTCGTTCCTTCTGCACACACCCAGAACCATCACGAACAATCACCACCGTATCACCCAGAACCATCACTTCCTTTTCCGTCACTGGGGCCATTTTTAATCTATTTTATCTATATGAATATTTTAAATTATTTCTTGAGAAATGTTATAAAACTCCATATTAAATATTAAAAAATGATGCGAACGACCGTTTTCTAGAAGTTTTATTATATTTTATGTGAATGTGAAAATTCTAGAAAACGGACATTTTCAAGAATATAAAAATTTAACGAATATTTTTATTATATAGCTTGTTTCTCTAATAAAAAAAAAATTGAAGCTTATTATAGTAAAACTTTACATCACGTCACTGGTGAGAAGGCTTTATCACTATAAAAATTGTTTCTAGAAATAGTTACATATTGTTATTGTAGAATTTCATATATAACAAAACGCTAAGGCTTATGTTTTCTCATTTATTAAGCGTTGCACTGTATGGTGGATATCCAGATTTATTGTGACTTACAGCCTTTGTTTTACAAACCAAAATATTTTATTTGTATTCATACACATGACTTATTTAATATATTTAACAATACAAAATACACACTATAAATCAAAATAGAAATAGATACAATACACGAATACTAAGAAATCGTAATCTATAGGAATCCTACAACTATTGACATAACAGCAAAGCATCACGATTAGTTATGTGTTCTCAATTGAATAATTAATACGAATGAAAACGTCAGTTTTCTAGAAGTTTTATTATATTTATTGGGAATGGCATGTTTGCCCTTCTAAGGCATTATCAAATGCTCTTAATTGTTTTACGAAACCAATTCAAAGCTCTTCTGTTTTAAATGATTCATTTTTTCAAAGAGTTGGCTTGATTGAAGTGGATCTCTTTGGATATACGAGTAGCCACAAAGAATTTACGAACACTGATAATATGACGAGCATAAATGTAAATATCCTGTAATTTGTATTCGTACGTATTTATTCTTAAGTCATTTTTCAATATTAACGTTGCATGGATTCAATATCTAATGATGTAAAGATTTAAGCATCTAAATAATTATATTGATAGTTATATTCTTCTTCTTTTTCTTCCTCAGCCTATTCCCGTCCACTCCTGGACAAATGCCTCCTCCACTCGCTTCCATGTCACTCTGTCCTGTGCAGACTGCTTCCAGGTTATTCCAACGTGTCTGTTCAGATCATCCTTTCACCGTAGTTGCGGTCGCCCTGCATTTCTCTTCGCCGTCCACGGTCTCCAAGTCAGCAGTCTTCTTGTCCACTTTTCATCTGAGCTTCTGGTTACGTGAACTGCCCAATGCCACTCTAAAGTCGCCACCCGGTGGATGATGTCAGTGACCTTTGTTGTCTCTCACTGTATCGTTTCTGACTCTGTCTCTTAGGCTTATTCCCAACATGGTTCTTTTTATGGCTCTTTGGGTCACTCGTAGTTTCTCGGCATTTTGTTTGGAGAATGTAACAGTTTCAAGACCATAAGTACCAACTGGCAGAACGCAGGCTTCATAGACTTTTCGTTTCAGGTTGATCGGTATTTTCCGGTTTTTAAGGATGTAACTCATGTTTCCGAAAGCTGTCCAGCTTAGTCCAATTCTTCTTAGTTATAGTTATATTAATAATAATAATATAATACTTTATGTAATTACAGAATACTAGATCATTAATTATTTAATGCTCAATACAAAATATATGCGACGTTATTAAATATTCATAATGTCGATAAATGTTTTTATCGGTGAAGGGGTAACTAGACATTTTGTCGCCATTTCAAAGGCATTCTGATGTCACAAGTTTGATTGTTGCGATAGTGTGTTCGTTATTCACGTGAGTTATTAAACTGATTATATTATGCAAAATCTGATTATAATTTAGAGTGAGATGTAAAGAGTGAGTGCGGCAGTCACTTGTGACATGCTTGAATGTGTGAGTGATTCATCTCCGATTTTCTACAAAATATTTATTCTGTGCCCAATAGGAATTTATATGTAAGAATAAAATTATTTTAATCCGTCCATCAATATATAACGGAGGAATACTGAAAACGTTAATTGAGTATTTATATTATTCACAGAGATTAAAAGTTATTAGAAGCAATGTGTACTAACTTCACAGCTTTGGTAAAGGAAAGTTAACACATCTCAAGCTCAAAAATACCAGAAATTACATTCCATTATCCAGAGCCGTCAAAAAATTCTGTAACATTTACATCAAAGATTTTTTTGCGTTCTAAAGGATTTTTTGAAATGTTTTCACTTTTAGGTACTGAAATATAACTTTTACATTTCACTCGTTTGCATGTACAATATGTTATTCCACAATCAAAAATATAATTAATAGCATAATTTTTTACAAATAGCTTAGAATGAACGTAATGAGATACAAAAAAATTCTAATCCTTTTACAATCCAAAAAATTGGCTTCAAAATGCCACTGGCTATATTTGCAGCTCGGATTGATTGTCCCAGTTTATCATAATATTAACCCTTCAACTCCAATGTCGAGTATGACTCGACAATAGCATTTCTTACAACAATTTTAATGTCGACCTAGACTTGACATAATACGAGTACAACGAGTTTTAAAATGATATAATAATTACAATTATAACATACTCTTCTTCATCAGCTTGTCTCCATCCACTGCTGGACGTAAGCCTCTCCACCCCCACGCCATTCCTCTCGGTCTCTCGCCAGTGTTCTCATACTCTACACCTTCCTCATACAGCTTTATGGAAACTCACTCATAAAGCAGTTTGTGGCAAGTAAAACAATAATGATTGAGGATAATCGGGTGGTGGTCTAGGGGATAGAACGCTTGACTCCTAATCTAGGGGACTTGGGTTCGAGCCTGGACACGACCAGATTCCTTCTTCATAATAATGAGCTATTTTATGCCCACATTGAAGACTGTAAAATAAATTCTAATATCATTAATTTAAATCTTTGGTGTTAGTCTTTAAAAAAAAGGTGGAGCATTATTTAGTAGTCAGAAATTTTGAAAAATAAAAATGTTTTTAGATTCGTTCATTACTAAGTCGAAAATGTAGTCAACTGTAGTTCGAAATAATTTTTTTTAACTGTAAATATATCCAGTTGGTCTAGAGTTAATAGAAACGGACGAATAAGTTTATGACACCCTGTACAATTGGTTAAGTAATGAACTATGAGAACGGGCATTTCGTTAAGCCGATTCGGTATACGGTCTACAGATATATCATTCGTCCGGTCATAAATAAATGGTGTTTAATTATCAAAACTGCCACACTGAAAGAGCGCTTGGCTGTGAGCACTTACTTGGTTGTTGGGTTCACCATTTCGCAACTCCATTCTCGCTCCGCTGAGATGAAATTATTACCGCTTTACGAGACTGTCACGTTAGCTGTTAACTAAGCCATGCGATTGCGTAAATGATTCAATACTATTGCATTAAAAGTCGCAAACAAAAGTCTGTCCAAAAAAGCTTAAATGGCAGTGCATAATGGTGTTATTGTACCGACCCTTATTTATGGAAGCGAAGCATGGGACTGGCAAAATAAGAATGAAAGTTGAATAAATGCCGTAGAAATAAGATTTTTTTATTATTTATTTTGCATTATAAGACCGAACGAAGAAATGAAAAAGGGTTTTAAGGCAGATGTATGCGTCCCGAAGAAAATTGAGAAAAGACGCATGGAACTAATCGGTTTGAGAAAAATGTTTAAAAATATTCATGCAAGTATTGTGAATGGAAAAATAAGTTAAGGAAGGCAAAGAAAAACATGGCATTATCAAATAAATCTGAGAAATATTCCAGCACTCCAGAGAAATAGCGTGATGGTTAAAAATAATTATTATACTCGTATTTAGTGATACTAGAACGGCACAATTGTTTAAGAATAAAGGTACCCAAACTTTTTTGTTCCGTAGACCCCCTGCAGATTTCTTTTATTTTGTGTAGACCCCCTACTTTCGTAATGTTGATTTTTTTTATAAATTCCAAAAAATAAATGTAGCTGGGAACTTTTCCAGTGCAATAAAAACTGTTTAGTTTGTAATGCGAATTGATGCCATATTGTGATGTGGCGGTACTCCCATAGAAGCCCAGAAGCCCGACTTGCGTAAGAAATTTTGAGTCAAAACCCCCAAATCTAAGATTTAGTGACCCCGCATAAACCATTGTGTATTTGCTTTTGCTGTTGTATTGCTATGTGTGTACGGCGGGACATCGAGGGAGGGTAGCGTAGCTTAAATGTGGTCTGGGTCCCCCTTGGTTTCAAATACACATATTTTTTTTTAACGTAAGTCCCGCATGGACGGGGGACGGGCCTAGGGAGTGCACGAGTGAAGCTGACGAAAGGCGCCGCTGCGCCTATAACAGCTTCGGGTAAGCGGAGGGAGCCCTCTATGGCTCGGCCATTATAAAAAAAAAAACCAACAACCCACCAAATCACCTTCCAACAATGTCCCCATCAGACGTAAGAGGAATAGCACAAAAACTGAACCTCTGTAAGCCAGAAGAGGTTTTGATTCAACATTTCTTACGCAAGCCGGGCTTCTGGGCTTCTATTGGAGTCCCGCCACTGATTGTGAACCAGGATCGAAGATCTATATACCACCTACACTAGGGAATTAAAACTGGAATAAATGCTGGTTAATTCATTTTTAAAGTCTCATAATTCACTTAGTCTACAGCACGCATCAATAATCGTAAATCAATTTAATTGTTTTTTATTTATAATATCATTAGAAACCAATTTTGTTAATTATTACTTTATTGGCAATAACGTCTAAACTGAAGTGAATTGTCGCAATTGGCATTTAAAATACACCAACGTAATACAACATTAAAAATATACCAACGTAATACCATATTCAAAATACACCAATGTAAGTTCACATGGCTAGGGAAGAGAATGTTCTGGTTGCAGACTTTTTAAAATGTCTATTAATTTGAAATCAACTGACGAAGCAGCGATCAGTTGGCTTAACTGTATTATTATAATAAAAGGCGGGCCACACTGTTTTAAACAAGCTCTCCACATCGGTCTCCACCGGCGGTTTAAAACTGTGTAGACACTTGTTTGAAACCAAAATTCGTTTGACTTTCAACAAACTTTGTGGACGGACGCGCGTTTAAACACGCATTCCACGTGTGGAGAGCTTGTTTACAACAGTGTGTGGACGCTACACCAACCGTGGGCTCCACAGCTCTCCACCAAGGGCACCCCTGTGGAGAGTTTGTTTCAAACAGTGTGGCACGGCCTTAATGGTATTCTGTGATTCGAAAATTAAAAAAAAGAACATCAATCAGTTGAACAATCTTGTATTTATTTGAATACACCTACAAAATATTCCACCCTCGATCAAGAACATACTTGTACTCGTATATGTAGTCAAGCTGCGTTGATCAGGTGTATTTATCACGAACACATACGCCAGTCAAACCTGCTTAAAGACGACAAGATTCTAAAAAAAACCGAATTGATTTGAAGAAATGGGTGGCTGTGTATCTTTCCCTCCTCAGTTCAACAAGGACAATAACACCATCACGCCGTTTCCCCGGATTGGTAAGCAAACAGAATAGACCGTCACACTACCCTATCTCGACATATATTTACATACACTCACGTCGATGGTTTCGAGATCTAACATTGCCGCCCTTTAAATTTGGTCTTACCATGTCTTCCTCGAGTCCGTACTCCATTCACATCGTTAACGTATACTTTCTTAACTGTTGCTTGTTCATTCATGCGTTTCATATGTCCAAACGAACTCAGTGATCATTTCACAAATTGTTTATAATAATTTCTTCCGCTCTAAATTCCTTCCTAATAACATATAAATTCTATGATACATAATGAATACGAATGAAAACGTCAGTTTTCTAGAAGTTTTATTATATTTTATGGGAATGACATGTTTTGCCCTTCTAAGGCATTATTAAATCTGACGAAACTTCAACTCGTTGCAGTTTATTACACTAGTAAATGCAGCAGAATATGGTAATTAACGAAAATTAATGTGACTTTATACATTTTTAACAAATAATTATTTGGATAGGTCCAGAAATATTGGAAAGTGTTTCTTGGAACTCATAACTTTGATAATGCCTTAGAAGGGCGAAACTTGTCATTCCCATAAAATATAATAAAACTTCTAGAAAACTGACGTTTTCATTCGTATTAGTTATTTAATGTGGATCATCATTGTTCAAGAAACAATAAATATCTATCATACATCGTTTTACTTCATATGGGCCTAAGGGATCTCGTCTCTACCGCATCTATCTGCTGTATATTCCTTCCTGATATCAATATTTTTTTATATTTAAAAAAAAATTGAATCCATTTTTATAAGATGTTTATCTTCGACAGCGTCAGCACAGACTGTTTTATCTCCCAGCATGCAGAACCAACCTGCCTCTGGTGATACCGGTGGGGCAATCAAACTGCTGAACATGATCGCTTCGGAGATCGACGTCTTTCATATTCGTGAAAGTACGTTCAGAAGACAAATACTCTTGACTTTGGAGAATATCTTGTTTTCCTAATCTCGAACCATCTCTCATGCGTTCCTGGTATTATATATTTTTATGTTTTACCTGTTCTCAATTAAACTAAAATTGTTGTTTGTAATATCTTTTAAGAAAATAAATTGATTTGATTTGAATATTTGGATTTCTGTGGTGCTACGTTTTAACATACATACGTCTAAGTGATCACATCTCTACCAGACTTTTTCTGCTCTCATCCTTATGCTGACAGTTCTATTCATAAGATAAATCCAATGAAATATTCGTTTCTGCTTAAGGACGGTGTGCTATAACGGAACAAAATAAATATATGTGTAATTGCATTGTTGCATTCGATTCTTAATGTATAGGTTCGCAATATTAAATGCGTGTGCGCGTGGTATCACTGCTTGCTTCAGCGCATGTACCTACTAACATAGTGAAACAAATCTGTATCATTCGCTGTCACAGGCGGCGCAGACGTCACGTACTTGCTGCGTACAAGATAACTCGACTTGCGTACAGAATGTTAGAATATTCCTATCAATGGACGTGACGATATCTATCGAGTGTGTCAATTATAAAGTAAATATTACGTGCTCTCCAATTTTCTCAGTCAGATTCGCCGACCTAAAATGCCGCCGAAGGTTATACAGAGTGAGTGACACGTCCGTGTTGCCTATCTCAATAAGACTATTTAGTCGCCTGTCCACGTAGAAATTTCATCAGAAACTATTATCCAAATCTCTTCTCACACGGCGAGAGGAAATGATAATTTGTGGAAGAAGAATGGCCCAAGTATGAATTTACGATTATGTATGTTTTGTGTGCTCTGTATATAAATTCATACATATTAAGCAAAAAATAACAAATTACAATCACTGACTCTCATGTATTGTATTATCTTTGCATAATATCCATAAATGAGATAGTAAGTTTCAATATTTTTAAATGAGTAAGGATATCAACTTGGGTGTTCATTAATTTCAAATGGTTTGATCTAATTATAAATAATTTAGTCTGTTTATCCCGGATTTAAAATAAACGTAAGATATAGACAGCACGAGTTGGTATAACTACCATAGTTTACAAAAAAAATCTGCAAACGTTGATGGCATTGCCTTAATTGGTAGAAAATATATCTTATTGAATTAAAATTTTGATCTCATACACAGCTGAATTTTATTGTTTAATATACATACATAATACATGCTTATTTTTTATTTATTGTTTCTTGAACAATGATTTAAAACTTCATATTAAATAATTAATACGAATGAAATGCCAGTTTTCTAGAAGTTTTATTATAACTTATGGGAATGACATGTTTCGCCTTTCTAATAATTATATTGTATGTCACATTTGAAAATGCCTTAGAAAGGCGGAATATGTCATTTCCATAAATTATAATAAAACTTCTAGAAAACAGACGTTTTTATTCGTATTTATTGCTTATTATTTCTTCCACATGTTGATTATTATTGTGACCAATTTCGCCGGTGTCGCTGATGAAACTGGTCACAATTATAATAAAAACATAAAAAATGTGAAATAGGATAATTCCGTGAATATTATATTACATATAATTGAAGACTCCATCACGATTCAGTAAAAATACAATCACGTACTCGATTGAAAATATTTTCTAGTTCTTTTTATAGTTCTATATCCAACTTTTCTCATGTTAAAGTGCTTCATTATGTTTCTGTGTTGTGCTTTTTATAGTTCTTCGACACATTGCGTATACTTTGAAAAACACGAAATCTAAATTATTGATGATTGAGGTATTAGTTTTGTAAAACCCCATTATCAATCAATAATAATAAACACGATTGTTAAATAGTTTGTCTTGGATTTAATTTATATAAATAATAGTGCCAAATTTGTTTCGCCTTGCAGGGCCTTCTCCAACTGAACCTTATCACCAAATGGTGTGTCGTATATTGATTTTAGATCATCTCTCATCAACAGTGAGTCCTTATATTGATTCTAATATCAATATAAAGACACACTGTTTGGCGATTAGGTTCAAAACAAATTTGTCACTACTGTTTATATAATTTATTATTTAAATTAAATTCAAATAAAACCATTCAATAATCGTGGTTACTATTATGAATTAATCTGGTTTAAGCATGATCTAAATTCAAGATTCGCTTCTCGCGGTGTGTATTTGATTATATTAAGGGAAATTTGAGAAGTTCCGACACTGGGAGCGTTTGATAGGTGGCTCAGCCTCTCAGTAGCGAGATATAACATGGCGAGATATTATCATCTCTTCTGAGAAGCACAGAGAACTGCTCAATGCAGCCGTTACCAGATTCTCGGACAATCCTCCCAGTGTTGTTGGCTCGCGGTAAGAAAAAGTTTGCAAGTATTTGGTACTAGTACGTAAGTACTTTAAAATGCAGTGGCGGTTGATAATATAATGGAGTATGTATTTTTCAAACAATAAATAAAAATTGTAATCCTTCATAAACACGGTAATGATTTTACTGTAACTATAAGAATGATTTTTAATACCTTATATTTAAATTCGTGTACTCGCATGAAAAATGATAAAGAATTCTTTACTTTTTTTTTATTTAACAACAGGTCGTTCAAACGTATTACGGTATACAATTTGTTTTTTTTTTAAACTATGATATAGATTCTCATGACATGAGATAGGTAGCTGGTCTCTAGACATTTTATTGTCCCGTGAATTCTACACCAGACTAAAGACGTCGTCACTTCAAGTTCGAACGAATAAAGGTTGTAAAGAACTTCTCTCATGGATTTAATAAGAAAATCTCTAAAAGTGTTTCGAAGTTTATAGAAAATAAATAAATTGTCCACGGTAAGGGTATTGATACCCTTTTACAGGAATGGTGGTAGTGGGCAAAAAGGGTATAAATACCAGATTTTTTAGATTACAGTGTAAACTATTTGAAGTGTGTTTTCTCACTAAATTTTAATGACATCTTTTTGTCGCATGTCAAAGCATATACACATATAAATTTTATCGTTACGTTTCAGTTACACATTACGCGTTGTAATTGCCGCGCCGATCTACCCGTAAACAATATATTAAGTTATTCATCACAGTTCAAAAATAGAAAAAAAAAAACGATACAGGTACATAGATTCATTCTACTTTTGTTACAGCAGTAGCTACTTTAGTACTTACTCTATTGAAGTTTGGGGGTATTCCAAATAAAAATTTCTAACTAACTCTGTTGGAGGGAGATAAGAAGCGTCTCAATTGCATTCACGTCTCTATCCTGCTAGTAATTACTCGTATATTATCGGAATGCGATATGAGACAATCAAAGTTCATGCACATGAATGCTGTGTGAGACACGATTAAGCGTGTGGCCTGCAACACTTGAGCTATAGGCCAAACGCTTGTTCACGTCTCACACAGCATTGCGTCTCACACAACAGTTGTGGGGATTGCGAAATATTTCTAAAACTTTAACATTAAAAAAAAATACTAATACCAAAGATTTCAATCAATGATATTTGAATTTATTTTACAATCTTCAATATGAGCAGAAAATAGCTCATTATTATGAAGAAGGAATCTGGTCGTGTCCAGGCTCGAACCCAAGTCCCTTGGATCAGAAACCAAGCGTTCTATCCCCTAGACCACCACCCGATTTAATCGATTTAATGTTTTATTTATATTGTTTCTGATGATGTCATCAGTATATCATATATTCAAACATTAATAACCCTATAAAGGCTAGCATGTGATCATTAGATATACGAGGTCTGTTCAAAAAGTATCGCGAATTTTATATTTTTTCAAAAAGTATTTATTTATTCATGAATATCTATTTTGTCCCCTTCAAAGTAATTCCCCTCGGATATAATACATTTATGCCAACGTTTTTTCCAATCCTCGAAGCACTTAAAAAAATCATTTTTGTGATCTTGTTCAGCTCCTCCTTCGATGCCGTCTTTATCTCCTCAATCGTGGCGTAGCGTCGTCCTTTCATGGGCCTCTTCAGTTTTGGAAACAGGAAAAAGTCACAGGGGGCCAGGTCTGGGGAATACGGTGGCTGCGGCACCATTACTGTGTTGTTTTTGGCCAAATATTCGCGCACAAGCAACGATGTGTGAGCAGGGGCGTTATCATGGTGCAAAAGCCAGTTTTTGTTCTTCCACAAATCCGGGCGTTTCTGGCGGATTGCTTCGCGCAAATTGCGCATAACTTGCAGGTAATATTCCTTATTGACCGTACTACCCTGTGGCAAGAACTCATGATGCACCACGCCCCTGCAATCGAAGAAAACTGTGAGCAAAACCTTCACGTTCGACCGAACTTGGCGCGCTTTTTTTGGTCTTGGCTCATGCGGCAGCTTCCATTGGGATGATTGAGCTTTGGTTTCCACGTCATAACCATAAACCCATGATTCGTCACCAGTTATGACCCTCTGGAGCACATTTGGGTCGTCACGGACCGAGTCCAACATCTCCTGAGCAATGTTAACGCGATGCTGTTTTTGGTCGAAATTGAGCAATTTTGGCACGAATTTCGCGGCGACCCGACTCATGCCCAAATCATTGGTTAAAATCGAATGGCACGAGCCAATCGATATGTTTAGGTCCTCAGCAACTTCTCTAACGGTGATTCGACGATTGGCTAATACTATTTTCTTCACTTTATCAATGTTTTCGTCTGTTGTTGACGTGCTCGGGCGTCCGGCACGCTCTTCGTCGTTCATATCTTCTCGGCCCTCTGAGAACATTTTGTACCACCGATAAACGTTGCTTTGGTCCAAGGTAGCTTCACCATATGCCACAGTCAACATTCGAAATGCGTCCGCGCACTTTATTTTGTTTTTCACACAAAATTTGATACAGATTCTTTGATCCATTTTTTGGAATAGGCAAAAATCGAAGACGAGCCAAAAACACATCCAAGCAAAACAGCTGTCAAAAATTAACTAAACATTCAAAATGGCCGACCTTGTCAGCATAAGTAAGGGACATGAGTACCAACATAACGCTATAAAAAAATCAAAAATCAAATATACGTAGCCAGCGGAAATTCAAAATTCGCGATACTTTTTGAACAGACCTCGTAGACATATTCTTATCATTTTTTTAACTTGTGTATTTAATAAAAAAAAGTTTTTTCTTCTATATTCGTCTTCACTTTGTACTGTGGATACACATTTGAATAAATATAATAACATTTTGTATTTTTACAAGACTTTATTTTTTTATTTGCATACGTGTTTCGGTCCTTCTTCGGAGCAAAATTTTTTTTAAATTTTAAAATTTGTGCACCGAATAAGGACAGGAACACGTCTGCAAATAAAAAAAATAGTGTTGTAAAAAAAGTGTTTTTCAATTTATTTAAAAAAAAAAAAGAATTCTTTTTTTTTAAATAGGAAAAAAAAGAGATTAAAATTGTAAAACGTGTTTATGCAATTGAATTGAAATTGCTACAAAAATGAATATTAAAGGAAAATATCAACCAAAACCTATTTCAGTTCTCAGCTATTTCAGTTCAGAGTTTATTGTAACACTTGATGATGCCAACATCGGTTGGCGAAACAGCTGTCGCGACACTCTCGGTGAATGAAAAGAAATTGTGATATTATAACATTGTTTTAAATTTTAACAGTCTAATTTTAAATTAACATTTAACACTAGACATGACCACGAAAATATGTATTTTAAAGTATTTTATTATTATTATTTATTCTTATGGAATGTAGCTAGAATCGAGAGGGTCAAAATCATAAAATATTATTTTAGTTTGTAGACAATGAGGTACACTCGATGTGTATTCAATGAAGTGAAGAATGAGTTACAAAACGAAGATAATTCTTATGGACAATTTTCATCTCGGGTCGAATGGTCAAACACTTTTGATGATAATTTTAATACAATTAGCACATTTTTATCGAGAAGTTTGTGTTAACGCACACTTAATAACAATAAATTAAGATAATTGGGACGTTATTGAACTTTACGTGATAATGTATCGAGTGGCGAGTGTTAATGGGGAGTGTATTATATTCGAAAATCATTTAAAAAAGATTGACTACTTTATTTTGTTAATTATATTATTTTATAGAACTTATTAATTTTTATTATTTTAAACTCTTTATAAAATCTTAAATATAAAATCTCAGTTTTCTTGAAGTTTTATTATTTTTTATGGAAGTGACATATTTCGCCATTCTGAGGCTTTCTCAAGCATACTAAGACATTTTGTAATTCTTTAGCTAGGTGAAAAACGTCACTCCTACGAAATATATTAAATCTTCTAGATAAATGATCTATTTACGAGTATTAATGTCAAATTAAAATTTAGCTGTATTTAGTGATGTTTATTATCCGATGAATAGTTAAATTTTTTAAAAAACAAAATATATGTTATCAAAGCATTGAAGTCGTGGTGCGAATTCTTAGTGAGAATTTTTAAACTGTTAAATTAAATAACTTTGTTTTTGTTCATAATTGTATTTTATTTTACGCGACAGCTATTTCATCAACCTATCGTCACCTGAGAGTAAGAAGGTTCCAACTGTAAAAAGTAAAAAGCTGAGAAAAATGAAGTCAAAGTTTTGTTGGTTTCGGGTGTGTATCTTGGAATAAAGGGGTTCTATTCCAATTTCCGGAGATTCTTTTACCGAGAAACGTGTAAATTTTGTCTGGCAACAGTTGGAATAATAAAGTTTTAAGTTTAAATGAATCCTTCTTCAGTAAATCATGTGTTTTGAATGATCAGATGGAACTTGATTATTTTCGTAACATCAAAATGACGATACTGTTACATGTTTTTTTTTAAATGTACGTATAGATAAGGTTAGTAAGAACCCTTTTCACGAAAAAAAGCCAAATGTGAAATTTTGTTAGTTGGAACCCTTTTACTCTCAGGTGACGCTATGTTGACATCGTCAGATGTTACATTAGATATAAACTATAAAGTTATTAGTTATTAGATATAAACTATAAGTTAAACAATGAACTATGAATCTTTATATTTTATAAAATATATAAAATATAAAGAGAATTTTTATATTAGATACAAACAAACATAATGTTTTTTTGTTTGTGATCAGGATTGTCAGGGGATTTACAAAAAATGTTTTTTAATTATATTTCAGAAGCTTCGAATTTAGAAATCTCAGATGAAATTCAAGATACTGTTATTATTTATTATTTATTTAAATAGTCCATTGTTTTGGCCAAAACACTATGATACCTTAACATTTTAAACTGTTAAATTAAATAACTTTGTTTTATGTATCACAGATTACTTTATTTAGCTGTTTCGTTAACCTATGTTGACATATCGCACCTCCAGTCGTAAACTGGCTCAATCCAAAATTCATGTTTTGGGGAAATGAAGAAAACGGGTTTCGGTCCTCGACAGTTTTTGGTAAATCACACTGTAAATTTATGAAATGAAAAGCTAAGTTTTTCTAGCTTTATTGCAGCAGTTTTTGATTTACTGGGTGATAGAGCGCACTTTTTTTTAGTCATTCTGTATACTTAACTCAATTCACCAAATTTTGGAATGAGCCGGTTTACGACTGGAGGTGCGATATATCAAATGTCAAATTTTCATGATTTTTCGAACCTTTATGTGTATTTGTTCCTATGTCAATTTGAATAATTTAAAGAATATTAATTATTTTAAATCTTTGTTGTTTCCGAACAGTTATTCTCGTATTGTATGCAGTAAGCACGTGATAAAACATGTCTGATACATTTCAGTTAATCAACTCTAGGTTTTGATAGATTGCGGTTTTGTTAAGGATGTGACAAGTATTATGAATGTGAGCCTACGAACAATTATTGCACGGACACACGACATGACGTGAATTAAATTTTTACGTTCAATACATTCCTATCAACGTTATAGTATCAGCTAAACCTTGTGCGGATAAAACATCCTGTGTCAACGAACGGAAGTGGAAGTTCTTGAAAGTTTTGTAATTTTGATAAATCATTCGGTTCGTACATTTTAAAATATACTTTTAATGTTATCTAACGTTTTGATACTTTCGTTTGCGTTATTATTATTAAAGTTTTATTTAATACTAGCGGACCCGACAAACGTTATTCTGCCCGAACGTTGGCTTGCTTGCTATTAGCTGGTTAAGTAAACGTTTTTTCGATATTCGTATTTTGAGTTTTGCCGTTATAAGAAAATGAGAATATTAACTTGATACATCAAACGCACCTACTCTGAATTCATTTAAGCCCCATCGATACAAATAATACTCGTTATGATATTTTCGTCTAGGGCAGTGGTCGTCAATCTGTGGCTCGTGAGCAATATGCGGCCCATGACTACTTGAGTGCGGCTCTTTCACGAAAGGGACGATTAAAATATATTATTTTCTTTTAATTTAACACATACATGCATCTAATATAATTTTGATTCAATCAATCAAACCTATACATATAATTTATATATGTCATTAACACGCTATAAGAGTGGTTATGGAATTGTATATACGAATATATAATAGTTTAAAGACATTATATTTTTATTATTTATATGATTTATTTTTATTTGTTATTTTATTTTATTTTATATCATTGTATTTTATATAATTTGTTTTAGATTTATTTTGTAGACATTGGACAATCGAAGTGTGCGTGGGAGATGCCTATTGGTGGCGATGAGTTTCGCAACCCATCACACCGCGTCTCTCGCGGGGGCGAAAAGAGAAGGATGGAGTGCCGCATCGATGCAGTCTATTCTTTCTGCCTACCCTCGCGGGGAGACGGCGTGATGGTTAGTTAGTTAGTTAGTTAATTTAACAGTATACGTAATTGTGACCTAGATTGAATCAATATTATTGACGTGAACCTTGAATCGTGTATTCAACTAAAAACATCACCAAACACACCTGAATATCCCATACTTTTCAAGGAAATGTAAAGGCATTGCAGGTGACAATATTTAAATTTCTGTGATTGAGATCTTCTTCTTCTTTGTAGCAATGGCAAGAAAACTTTATACATCGCAGTTGTGGCGCAAAACGTACTTCTCCTCTTTCTCTTGCCATTGTGGTGGAAGGTATAGGCGACTTTGTGTCGTTTCCAGGGTAAAAGTTTTACTAACACCACGCGTGGAGGTGACTTCCTTGTCTCCAAGAATAAGATTATTTACAAAGTATAACATCTAGTCTTTCAGACAACAGGGTACTTGTAGTGAAATTTGACTCTTTAAAGAAATTTAAATCGCTGTTCTACTGATTTTAACAAATGGTCATTTTATCTGTAGGTAATTTTAACAAATAAGTTTCTCGATCACTGGTCTAGGGGAAAATTAATATAAACTTTATTTTGTATTAACTAACTAACCATCACGCCGTCTCTCCGAAAGGGTAGAAATAATGGATAGCCACACTTTTCTTCTTATCTGACATACTTCTCTCGATTCCTCAACATTCATACATCGTGTCATCCATGCACGCCGATTTCTCCGACTTTTCACTTGACCGATATTCAACATTTGATTTATTTTATCGTGTTACGTTTTCCTCGATCTTCCACTATTTCTAGTTCCATTTGCATCGTTAATATGTATTTTTTCCTCCATTATTTCTTCATTCATTTTTTCAATGTGTCCAAACCATCTTAATGATCCTTTCATTATTTTTAAATTTAATTTTATTGTTTATTTTAAAATTTATATAAATTTGTTTATAGAATAGAGTAAACTTATTGAACGCTAAGGCATTAACACTGTGGAATTCCATAGTATTATACTTAGGAAATTGAGAAACTTTGTTTAGTCCACTATTTAATGGTCTTGAAACTGTAATATTATCCAAACAAAGTGCCAAAGAGGCATGGAAAGAGCCATGTTAGGAATAAGCCTATGAGACAGAGTCAGAAAAGATACGGTGAGAGAAAAAATAAAGGTCACTGACATCGTCTAATAGTGGATTAAACAAAGTTTTTCAATTTCCTATGTATTATAGAGTAATCCGAATGCTGGAAGTGTATCATTTAAGTAGATCCACGGAAGAATATGTCGAGTAGATGTTGATCCAAATAAAGATTGCTCCAAAGGTAATCTTTTTTATCTCGTCTAACGCAAGAGTCAGGCGCAGGCGCATGCGAGGCGCGTGATGATAGGTTTACCCACTGAGCAATCATTAGCATTCGAGCAGCGCGCATAAATTGCACTTTGCATAATGCAGCTTTATTTATATCTGCGCATTTCATTGTTTCCAGCCATAATTTAATTGCCCATTGGCGGATTAACAACCGCTAGTTGCGCGCGTCGGCGCAGGCGCAGCCACTCGCTAGCTGCGCGCGTCGGCGCAGGCGCAGCCACTCGCTCTGCAGCGGTGGCTGCAATAGGATCAGGTCCTGCGATCGAATTGAAGACATCGATATAATCTTGAAGACTTAACCGTTTAAGTACCGTGATGTTTTAAGCCTAGGAACACTCTCATACCGCATCTTTTTTTAATTATTTAAAAAAAAGGCTAATGAATTTTATGCATTATGTTTAGATGGGCGAGTGGAGAGGGATATTGAAAGAAGGGTTGGGGCAGGCAACAAAGTGAATGGTGCACTTCAAAGTTGTCATCGCAAACAAAAACCTTTCCGAAAAATCTAGAATGGCAGTGCACAATGGTGTTCTTCTACCGTCCCTTATGTATGGAAGCGAAGCATGGAACTGGCAAAAGAAGGATGAAAGTAGAATAAATGCAGTAGAAATGAGATCTCTTAGACGAATGTGTGGATACTTAGAGTGTCGAATGAAAATATAAGAAGTGAATGCGGTGCGAATGATGGTGTTATGTATAAATATATTATACATAACACCATCATTCGTATAAATATATTAAACAATGAAAACGCTATTAATATGTCGAGCGTTAATATACTTGTCAGAAAAAAAAAACTTTTCATTTTGGTCATCTTATTCAATTGGCTGCCAGGTAGTTACTGAAAAATCATTTCATTAAACAAATCTTCATTTCATACTTAATTATATTTATGTACAAATGTTTTTTCCCTCTACTAGTTTCGTTGAACATGAAGAAGATTTAAAATTATTAGATTTTGTAAAGTAAGAGTCGTTTGCGGTTTCTTCCCGTACTACTGGCATAGCGACAATGTATAATGGGCGTTACAGCATGTTCACATAGACAAATGATTAATAACATTTTTTTCACAAGTCTCTCGTATCATTTCTTGGACTATTTATAACGCTTAGTTCAAAAATACGCATTCATCAAAGAGACACATTTGAATTTTTAGGTTATTGACCGCTGAATTGCAGACGCACAGTTCCAAGGACTAAATAAATTGATGATTTAATGATTCATACGATTCCAGATATAACTGAAGAGCTCTGCGTGAGCAATCGTATTTTCACGATGAATCCCATCTCTAGTGTTCTTCTCTATTGGCTCTAGCCGTTAGACGAGAGTCCCGGACACCTGGTAGCTGACGACCTTCGTGGCAGAGTGGTAAGAGCTCTGATTCCCATTCCGAAGGTTCTGGGTTCGATTCCCGGCGATGGCAGTGTGATTGTCACATTGTCTTTGGTCTGGCGTAGTATTCACGTGACAATAAAAAGGCGATAGATTGGCTACCTGTCACATGTCACGAAAATCAATATATATCAGCTTAAAAAAAATGTATACTGTAATTGGGTTCAAGCAACCTGTTGTATACGTAAAAAAAAAAAAAATATTCATCATTATCTTCACTGCAATCGCTGCACATAAGCTTAGCATTCATATTAATTTTTTGGTGCAAATATCCAAACTGTTGTTTACAGTTCATGACATTGAAATAAATAGACGATATTCGAGACAGAGTGGAAAAAGTTATGACTGCCACACTGAAGATCCCTGGATCGATTCCCGGGCATGGCAGTGTGAAAGTCTTGTGCAAAATTCTTGTGACAATAAAATGGCGATAGATTAACCAAATCACATTTCGTGAGAATCAAAATCTAAAAAAATGTTGTATGTAATAATTAGGTTCGAATAAACTGTTGTATACAGACGTGGAAAGCAACGGGAACCACCACATTAAAGGCCCAAGTGTCATACCAAGAACCAGCAAAAATGTCAAAATTTGCTGCAAACCTATCCCATGGATTGCAACTAGCGAAGGCACGGACGTTGAGTTTTTCCGAATCTTCAAATATTCGATATTTAAAATTTGAATGATTAATCTCGGTTTTCTTAAATTCGATACACCTCATTTACGTATACTTTCTTAACAATACTTTCATTATTATTATGTATTCAAATAGTACATTTGTTTTTGATAGTATCATATAAAAAACGTTGATTAATTCATAAAAAAACACAAGTATGAAATCCTACAGTGTTAATATCTTAAATTTATTAAAAAAGTCTTTAAATGAAAAAAATATCACGTATAAAATATAATACAAACATTTTATGTTTTCTTTAAAATGTTTAATCTTTTACTAAAAATTTAAAATTGGATATTTTTGGTATATAACAATATTACATGGTCCCTCCAGTATCTTCTTCTGGATCTACTCCACTGAACGATATCCTCTATTTCGCAAGTTTTTCTTATGTCTACGTTGCGGACACGATCTCGGAGAGTTTTTCCAGCAATTGATCTTATGACCTTCATTTCCGATGTTCTTAGTAGTCCCTAGGTTCGCACAATATTTCTTTTTTTAATTGAGTTTTAAATTAAACATTTTTAAAACCATCCAAGTCATAATACAAGTATAATCACAGGATGTAATTGTGATTTTTTTTCGGTTTTTGAAAAATAATGTTTAATGTGAACTAAATATTACTACACGTTACTTCATTGCAATGCATTCTTGCATGTTGATATTCATAATGAAATAGTGCAAGTATTCAAGCATCCCGTTTGCTATGCCCGCACAGCCTAATATTATACATGTCACGTAATCAGGCTAACAATCGTCTTGCGAAAAGTAAACCCGTGTAAGATATTTCTTCTACTTTAAGTTTGTCTATGATTTTCACGTTGAATGATCCGACAAATGAATTTGGAATATGTTTTAAACTGTTAAAATTAAATTACTTTGTTTTATGTATCACAATTGTATTTACTTTGTTTTATGTATCACAATTATAACACCTGATGATGTCAACATAGATTGACGAAAAAGCTGTCGCGTGAAATAAAATACGATTGTGATACATAAAACAAAGTTATTTAATTTAACAGTTTAAAAGGTAGAATATGTTTTGTTTTAAAACAAATGCATTACGTTTTTTTTTCAGAATTGTTAATGGTTCGGATATTTTATTCGATTATAATCTTTCTGTTTATTTGTAAAAGGCGAAGATTTAATTTGATTTGAAAAGGCAAAGTAAATGGATTTTAGATAAACTTAAGGCATTTACACTGTGAAACTCCATAATTCCGATTTTTTTTATGAATTACAACACTGTTTTTTCCACTTTTGAGATTATTTTTCTCGACATGTTTCGAAGGCTTATACCTTCATCATCGGGAGAACAATATATCGTTATATCGTTCTCCCGATGATGAAAGTGAACGCCTTCGAAACTTGTTGATAAAAATAAACTCAAAAGTGGAAAAAACAGTGTTTTTAATTCATAAAAAAAAATTAACTTCCTTTTGGGTTATTGAATTGTTTAAGTATAGAGAGTGTGCTGTAGGTCTTTTTTACGTTGCAAGGTGCTGTTACAGCCTTAAACATCCCCTATCCAATATATTGTCATGTTGTCCTAGGAAGTACTAACGCCTGTGCAGATCAGAAATAAGGTTTCCTAGATCCTCTGTTTAAGGATATGGCTTGGTCCTATCTCATATTTAAATAAATTTATTGTAATAATCTTCATAGGTACTCTTAATGTGTGGCAAATCTGTTTATGATAGAGTGACAAATGCAAGTATAAGAAGTGAATGTGGTGCGAATGAAAGTGTTATGAACAAAACAAGGAAAGGGTCATTAAGATGGTTTGGACACATGGAAAGAATGAGTGAAGACAGAATGGTAAAGAAGGTATATGTAAACGGCGTGAACGGAGCTAGAAATAGAGGAAGGCCGAGGAAAACGTGGCACGATCAAATCAATCAAATATTGAATGTCGGTCACGTGAGGAGTCGGAAAAATCGACGTGCGTGCATGACAAGATGTATGAATGTAGAGGAAACGAGAGACGTATGTCAGGACAGAACAGTGTGGCGTTCCATTCTTTCTGCCTACCCCTCACCACATGTCGACTACATGAAGAGTCGGAGAAATCGACGGGCGTGCCTTACACGATGCATGAATGTTGAGGAATCGAGAGAAATATGTCGGAAAAGAACAGTGTGGCGGTCCATTCTTTCTTTTATCCCACCGGAAGAAGGCGAGGTGATTAGTTACGAGTAGTTACTCTCATTCTTTTAAATTTCAAATTTCATAATGTCATATATTGTAAAATATTATAACATAAATACAAAGACTTCTATTTAATAAAAAAACATAAAAAAGTGTTCAATTAATAAGTAGTAGATGCATTTATCATTTTTAATATTCTATGTTTTGTATTAAATAACGCCAATTTTTTTTTTGCAAAAGATATCGGAATATCTATGAGTATGAAATATTATCATGGAAGATGAAAGTATATCTTGTTCCCGCTTACTAGTACTGACCTGTATGTAACGACATAATATTTTAATCAGACAAGTACGTACAGAGCGAATATAAAATCGCGAAAATGCGGATATACGCGAAGTAATCTGAATTTATTTCATTTTGTATTGCAGATATACTCTTATTATCGTTTAGGAATTTATTGCTTTAATAGATAAAATTCCCAGAAGACACCCGGTGAGGATGATAACGTTATCAGGAGAAGAATTCACATTGTCTGCAATTAGTAATTATTGTGCTATGCAGTCATGAGCGATACCTGTCGGTCGTGACTAATCCCAGATGCTGCAATATTGACGAAAGTTCTGAATAAGTTGGTGCCTAATACTTATAAAGCTTTACTGATTCAACACTCGCTTTACGGTCTAAATTAATCCATTTCTTCTAAATTCACATTAAATTTGTGTTGTGGATTCATATTTGAATCAATAACCCTGCCCTTAGTAATTTTACAACAAATTATTACACTTTTCACAGGAATGTTTCGGTTATGACATAACCCTTTTCAATGTACAAAATTTTATCAATAAAATAAAACAGAGTGATCACTTATATACTAAAAATGGTTTAGTTATGTATAAAGGTGGAGTGGGTATAATAAGGATTGAGGAGAGGGGAGAGATAACGGGAACATTTCGAACAAGGGAATTGAATTTAAATTTAATTGGTAATTTCTTCCGTTAAATGTTTTATTTAATTGTAAAAAAATTCTATATTATTATGTCATAACCGAAACATGTCGGTGAAAATTGTTATAAAGTGTTGTAAAAATACTAAGTGCAGTTATATTAATTTAAATAAATTTATCCACCTGTAGACTTCAGTATCCAGTTAAAAATAAAAGCTACTATGTTATATATTACAATAACATGTTAGTGTAAGTAGACATTACTGTAAAGGAAACATCTAGGGACGAAAGGGGACCTAAAATGGACTGCTGATTTAGAAAACCAACCTTATCGTAATGTAATATGTACTATACTTACGTAATATTGCGAAACTGACAGTTTTTACAAGTTTAAATATATTTTAACGAAATGAGATACATGGTATTTCACTTTGTTGGTACTATTAATGAAAGAAAGAATTAAATGTTTTTTTTGTTATCATGAAATAAATAAAATAAAATATGTGCAAGAAATATACGCACGTCTTGCTTGGGAAACAATCGCGGCAGGAATGAACTTGTACGTCACTGGTCACTCGGTATCCATAACCGAGCGGCGGGTGTCACCTCTCACTTGTATCCCATATATCATAATGGGGAGAGCGCATGTCTTGTATAATATATCCTGGCTTTACTCTCGGTTATCATGCATTGATGTCCTGTAAGAAACCAGCCATAGTTGTCGCTTTATTATAGTTTATGGTCGTACTTCAAACAAATACTAAAAATATATGATATATTAAAAAAATATATTTCGAAATTTTTTATTAAAAAATAACAACAACGACAACAACAAACCATCGCCCCATTTCCCCGAAAGGTTAGGCAAATATATTGGACCGCTAAACTACTCGATCCTGACACACTGCTCTAATGTTATAATAATTATAGAAATATGAATATGAATATGATTTACCGTTTTTTGTTCACCTCATTTATTTTTGGGACTTGTGAATAATTGAGAGTAATTCAAAGTAGTGCGGGATATATAATATTATATTAAAAATAATTAAAAAAAAAAGTAAAATATAATAATGAATACGAATAAAATCGTCAGTTTTCTAGAAGTTTTATTTTATTTTATGGGAATGACATGTTTCGCCCTTCTAAGGCATTATCAAAATTTCTCCGACATTTGATAATGCCTTAGAAGGGCGAAACATGTCATTCCCATAAAATATAATAAAACATCTAGAAAACTGACGTTTTCATTCGTATTAATTATTTAATATGGAGTTTTACATCATTGTTCACGAAACAGTAAATAAAATATAATATGTTAAGGATGTTAATGGAACTAGAAATAGAGGAAGATCGAGGAAAACGTGGCACGATTAAATAAATCTAATTTTGAATGTCGGTAACGTGAGGAGTTGGAGAAGTCTTTCTGCCTACACATTCGGGGAGACGGCGTGATGGTTAGTTATTCGTAAATAACAAGAGAATTAGGTTTGTGTGCTCACAGTATGAGGACGTCTACCGTTTTTTAATGGCATCTTGTAGTTCCCAGCAGCTCCTTGGAATGTGACAACGGTAATGCGCGAACTTGATTTACGGTGGTAATGTTTTATTTAGGCGTAGAGCAACCAAGTGAAATGCCCTATATATAATAATACGTCCATAATCACATTTCTGATGAAATTAAGATTTAACTTTTCAATTGCGCATGAAACTTATCTAACGTTAATTAGATTGAATATGTTGAAATTCTTGATTCATATTGAGATAACGCCTTAGCTTATTTATATAATATTTAGTTTGGAAACATTATTAAAATTCATACACTGAAGAAGGGAAGTTTGTGTCCCGAAATATATTTGAGAAAAGTGCAAAAAAGTTATTCAAATGTGAATCCACAACACAAAGTAATGGCGAATATAGAAGAGTACTGTTTAGGTCGAAAGTTATTGGAGCTTTAAAAATAGTTATTTTAAACAATAATTTATCAATGAAAGCGGAGTTGGCCATGCATTTCTAACATGGCCAACTTTCAATATTTGATTTTAGATATACTTAAGGCGTTAACACTGTGTAATTCCATAATGACAATTTTTTATGAATTAAAACACTGTTTTTTCCACTTTTAAGTTTATTTTTTTCGACATGTTTCGAAAGCTTACACCTTTATCATTGTTTATATCGTTCTCCTGATGATGAAGGTGTAAGCTTTCGAAACATGTCGAGAAAAATAAACTCAAAAGTGGAAAAAACAGTGTTTTAATTCATAAAATTTTTAATATTTCACTTATTTGGTCATACTTTATCGTTCTCAATTCCGCAATCCATTCACGTCGCTAACTATACTGTCTTAACCATTCTTTCTTCATTCATGCGTTCCATATGTCCAAACCAACGCAATAATCCTTTCATAATTTTATTCATAATTATTTCTTCAATTCTTAATTCCTTTCTGATATCAGCATTATAAATTTTATTTACGGATATTTTTTTATTATTTTTTATTTAAACAGTATTAAATTTAAGATTTCTGAAAAAAAAGTTACCTTTTCGATTTAACTAACTAACTAACTAACCATTACGCCATCTCTAAAAAGAGGTAGGCAGAAACAATGGACTGCTACACTTTTATTTCCTGACATACTTCTCTCGTTGCTCAACATTCATACATACAGACTCCTCACTTGGCCGACATAATGTTAGATTTAATATACTCGTAACAAACATACATTTTCATTAATGTCATTGAATTTAATAACCGATAAATCTGCATGCTGCATGCAATATCGATTAATAGATAAGTTAAGCTAGCGGGTCAAATGACGAGATTAATTTCTGGCGCCGCAAGATTGTCGTTGATTTAATGGCATATCGATATAAATGGCTTAGTGATCATCTGTCGAATACCTAATAGTCGTCGATTTAACTACGCCGAGGAAACATACGTCGTTTTAAAAAAAAATTATATTAAAACGAAAATAAATGAAATGTAAACTAACCAACCATCACGCAGTAACTCCGGGGGGTAGGCAGAGAGGATTAACCGCCACACTGTTCTATCCTTACGTAACTCTCGCGCCTCTTCTACATTTACATACCGTGACCGCACGCTCGTCGATTGTTCCTGCTTCGAACATGGCCGCCTTTCAGTATTTCATTAATTTGGTCATGCCATGTCTTCTTTGGCCTACTTCGACTTCTTTTTCCATTTACACTTCTTGTATACATCTTTTTAACCATTCTTCTCTCACCCATTCGTTCCATATGTCCAAATCATCTTAGTAACCCTTTCTTATTTTTATTTAGGACGAATTCATCTGCCATTTCTTTTTCAGATCTTCATTGGGTATTATATCGTACACTTTTTCCTGCACATTCTTCTAAGTGATCTAATTTCTACGGGATTTATCCTACTTTCATCCTTCTGCCAGCTCCGAGCTTCACTTCCTTATACAAGGGTCGGCACTAGAACCCCATTGTGCACTGCCACCTTTGCTTCACGAAATATATTTCTATTTGACGTGATGATTTTGAGTGCACCATTTATTTTGTTTCCAGCACCAACCCTTCTTTCGATGTCTTTCTCTTTTTTTTATTTCTTGTAAACATGCTTCCTTAATAAATAAATTCGGTAACTTGCTCCAATTTCTTACCGTTCGCACTTACCTATGTCACAATCCGTCATACATTCTTCCCTTTCAAATACCATTACTTTAAACTTTGACACATTCAATACAAGAACAATACTGTTATAATATCGCTATTTTTTTTATAATACACTAATTAAGAATGTCGCGACAGCTGTTTCGCCAACCAATGTTGGCATCTGGTGATGAAAAAAAAAATTCTTTCCATAACAACTGTTGATTGTAACACATGATGGTGTTACAATCAACAGTTTTTATGGAAGAAAGACACTTTTAACCATGGAAACAAAAGATTTAAAAAAATCATTGTTTTCTCATTTCTTACGTAATTATCAGTAAAATTACACGATCTTCTTTTGTTACTTCAAATAATTTGGCTTCATAGAAAATATAGGGCATGCCTCATCATATTCTTTCGCGGATCACTGCTCCAAGTAAGCTAGGAACTCGTATAGATGTTTGCTGGAGGTGCATTGACATCGAATAATTCTGGGAGATATATTTCCATCAGTGGATGCCGCCCACGGCGAATGAGTTATTGGCGATTATTCGACGCAACCTGAGAAATAAATTGATCCGTTGCTCGATTGCTTTACATACTATTATTATCCTTTGTTGGGCGAGTGTTTATTGTCCACCTAACCCCGGTAGACGTTAAGGCAGAGACATACTACTGTGGCGTGTCGTGTCTTGGCGCATGCTGATGTGAGGGCAAGCGTGCACATCTATCTGTCGTATCGGGGTGCGCTCTGACGTTTCTTAGAGCCAATCTAGCTGTGGTCACGCGAGTATAATGTTTTCATTCGATTACGATAATGAATTTGAAAAAAAAAACGTTTCAGGTTTTGATAAAACTACTTGAAGATAACAAGAAAATTATAAGACATTACGTTCATCCTTTAAATATTATAGGAGTAAAGGTGAATTTTATGATCTGTAATAGTACTAGAAAAAATCATTAATAATATGTGATTAGTTTTATTTCACATGATTTTAAGTTTTGATTAGTTTTGGCAGCTCACTATTCACTATCGGGGTTGGTCCCACCAGAACAAGGCAGCGACATGCCATAATAAATTGTTCTTTGCTCTGTCACGCAGAACCAACCTGCCTTTGGCGATGCTAGTAGGAAGAGCAATTCGGACGTTAAATATAATAATTCTAAAAATATCGGATTTTGACATTTTTAGTGTCAGTGAGAAAATTATTACAAATTCTGGAAAGAGCACTGCCTCACTGACGTCGACACATTTGAAATCCTTCTGAGATACAATATATTATTTTTAGTTTCGTTAAACTGTTTTGTGTCCAAATGAGTCGTCTAAATATTTTTCGTTTGTTATGTCTCATTTGTGTATCATAAAAATAAATAAATAAATAAAAATCGTACGAAACTAGAGATCAAGTGGAATGAATAAACCAAAATATTATACATATTAGAAGATTTTGTATTATTATTTCTTTACTATTTTTACTATCAACAATACAATACAAAGAAGTTTCAATTAATAACATTAACATTTTGAAGAAATCTGTTCTGAAAATCATAAATAGAATAAAACTTCGTACTGTCGAACAAGTTCAAAAAAGTTCTCGGATATCATTCCTTGCAAAATTACACGTGCGCTCCCAACAACCGATAGAAGAATAATGTGACATCATACTAGAAACATATTGATGTGTTGTGTAGCGCCATAACATCCACCACCGCCCTTACGGCGATCGAAACCGAACGATCGCCATCAAAGACCGTTGCACCGACATGGCTCGATAGAAATGTGGTTCTAATCATACGAAATGTGTGGTTGCGATATTATTGTCGTATGTCACGACACTGCGACACAACAGTATGTATCTGCCTTAACCCCTGCAGACGTTAGACAAGCGCTGCGGATAGGCACCTTTCAGTCTCGTGAAAGTCTTACGAATTTCACGCATACTCTTGTGGGTAGCGTTGCTTAATACCCGTAAGATACTTCACGAATCCTGAATATAAAGACAAATTCACATTATACATGTCGAATGCATGAACTTTAAAAAAAATATCTTTAAAAACAATGAAAAAATATACAATATAAAATATATATTTTTTGAACATCTCAAAGTTATTAATACGAATGAAAACGTCAGTGTTCTAGATGTTTTATTATATTTTATGGTAATGACATGTTTCGCCCTTCTAAGGCATTATCAAATGTGACGAAACTTCAACTCGTTGCAGTTTATGTACACTAGTAAATGGAGCAGAATATGGTAATTAACGAAAATTGATACGACTTTATACATTTTTAACAAAGAATTATTTGGATAGGTCCAGAAATATTGGAAAGTGTTTCTTGGAACTCGTTAAGAAATTTTCTGACAATGGTTACCTAGTTAGGGGATACTAAATGATATTATATAAATCAAAAATAAGTTATTTGAGGTGAGACGAAATAAAGTGTTTCTAAGAAAAATATATTACAAATTGTTTACAAATACATCGATTAAAGTGTGGCAGTCCATTCTTTCTGCCTACCTTTTCGGGGAGGCGCCGTGATAATAATTTCTCACTTCTTCTAAGACAAATACTTAGTAGAAGTTCAAAGATTATAAATGTATAAAAAAATATATATATTTGTCAAATTCTAGTCTGAACTGAAGCAGTTTCACATAAATTGGTGATTTGTTTTATAATATTATTAAACCATTTTTTATTCTTCTAGCATCACCATAAGTAACCTGTATTAGAATGAACCTTACATTAAAGTAATTCAATGTATAACAAATTTTAAGATAATTTATTTAAGTGATTTGATAAGGAATTTATTTTCAGTTCGGAAATAATTTGATTACACCATATATAATTTGAATTACGTATGCATATGTATCAAATATATTTTTATTAATTATTACAAATAATATATAATGAAATATAAAAATAAAGTTTCAAGTAAAGCCTACGGATTAGACACATCATTTTTGTTTAAAATTTTTGGCTACAAATTAGTATTTAAATAATAATTACACAAAATATAACTTTAAATATATTAAATAAAAATATTCTTAAAATACCTTTTTAAGAACATTAATAATATTTCAATATATTGCTGTTGTTTGGCTATTATAATATTAACTATAGTGAAAACAACCAAAATGCTAAGAAAGCGTATCCATTATTATCTTTCATTATTTTTCGTTAAGAAAACATCCAACAAATTACATTTGAGTGAACATGCTATTTTTTATAAATTTCTCGGAAATGTGAAGCAATTATATCTTTTTATGTATAATATAAATTCATTAATTAATGTTTGCTGATAATAGTAACTTTCATTCATGAGATAATTAGTATTTTAGTTCAATAAACAGTTATCTACATAATACAAATCATTGAAGGCATAACAAATAACAGATATCACGGAAAATACGCAATAAATCATAAGACTGACCTCCTAGGAAATCGTCTGAATCTAGCGGACAAAGCCATAATATGATTTATTGCAAATGTATACTGAATTCATACATAAACTTTTTTTTACTATTACTCGTAGTTCAATAACTTCTAAACGATTAAACAATGTTTTCATTTCAGAAGTAAAACTCGCTATTTTGCTTATGATTATTCTTCATGCGTTTTCAACCATTTATATTAAATAGTTTCCATGTTTACTTTCTCAGGTAATGTTGAGTTCGTATATTAAGGTAGTATGTTTACAAATGATGGTCGAGTAAAGAGGGATATTGAAAGAAGGGTTGGTGCAGGCAACAAAGTTAATGGTGCACTTAATGTTATTAATAGTATCAAAAAAGAGTAAAATGGCAGTGCACAAATGTGTTCTTGTACCGACCCTTATGTATAGAAGCAAAGCATGGAGAGATCTTTTAGACGAATGTGTGGAAAAACTGTGTATGATAGGGTGTCTGTGTATGAAAAAAAAGGATCATTAAGATGGTTTGGACACATTGAATGAATGAATGAATAAATATTGGTAAATTAATATATGTTAACGATGTAAATAGAACTAAAAATAGAGGAAGACCGAGTAAAACGTGGCACAATCAAATAAATCAAATATTGAATGTCGGCCACGTGAGGAGACGGAGATATCGACGAGAGTGCACAACACAATGTATGTATGTTGAGGAAGCGAGAGAAGTATTTAAGGAAATTACAGTGTGGCAGTTCATTATTTTTGCTAAATCTCTTCGTAGAGACGGCGTGATGGTTAGTTAGTTAGTTAACTTATTTATTGCGATGTCATTAAATTGTGTACGCATTAAAAAAATATACTCCACACTGCATTGAATAATACGTAATTGCAATATCTATAAACCAACGTTCTTTTATCGTATTTATAATGTTCTTTGTATGCAAATAATAGCATTGTTATGGAAGATTAATCGCCATGCACACTTCCAAGCTTGAATTGGACAATTTTGTGAACCTTTATTTATAGAGAGTACTTTGTTGTAGCTTTTCGTGCCCTCTTCGACAAATGGCAGACGTTCACGTTTCCAATAATTTATATACCAACAAAATAGGCTTTCAAAACTTTGCATAGCATTTTTTGAAGCTTTACTTCTTTTGATGGTTTTAGTAGAGGGTATGATTTACAGGGTCAAATTTACATTTTACCATGTTACGGAAGTGCGACATGGTGAAGTTAACCGTCAATGACAAATAACGAACGGACATTTCACGTATTGAGAAAAAAAAAACATGAAACGTTACATGAATGAAGTAAGTCGTAAAAAGTGTAAAATAATACTCTAGTAACATAGAGGTAAGGTACTAACGTATTGGCACGCGGGAAACAGTTTTTGAAATTCTTTTTGTATCGTTACTCCAAAGAAGTATAACTTCTTACGTGCGTGCTTCGGTACACGCACGTTTTTTTTCTCATCAAAAAAATATGTTGATAGAACGGGGATGATTCAGTTGCTAAATGTGACGCGAGGAGTCGGAGAAATTGATGTGCGTATATAACAAGACGTATGAATGTTGATGAAACGAGAGAAGCATGTCAGGAAAGAACAGTGTGGCGGTTTAAAAAAATACAACATTAAATAGACGCCATATTTTTATTGTTGCTCTTATCAAATTTGCTATTTGATAATGTTTGGAAAGAGGAACATGTCACTCCCATGAAAAAATCTTCTAGAAAACCAACTTTTTTTTTGTATTGGAAATGCTTGAAAATAAATTGTTCAAAGGGAGGAAACGGAAAAATACTTCAGGAGTTGAACCATTCTAGATGTCTTTTGTTGGACACGAAATTCGAACGACATCAAAAGAATAAAAAATGCCTAACGTTTAAGCTTTATTTGATTTCAAGTATTATTTATTTTGAATATTTTATATTATTTTAATTATATCTATAATATTGAAAGGATATCCAAGATTATTTCGCACCGTGAGTTTAAAACCGAAACAAGTGCAAATATACAGTTTGGAGATATAGGAGTTTAAAGACTTCATATTGCTTGGAAACACTGTTTTTTTTTTTAAATAAACCAATGATTTTCGGTTTATAAGTATAGTACTTTAAACTGAAAATCATTGGTTTTTAAAAAAAAAAACGTTTTTCCAAGCAATATGAAGTTTTTAAACTCCCATATCTCCAAACTGTATATTTGGACTTGTTTCGGTTTTACACTCACGGTGCGATTTGATCATATTAGAGACATAAAAATAGAAAAAGGAATTGAAGTATTCTGAATGATGTGTGTGTAGGGCAAAATTAAGAAAGACATGAAACTGTGAAATCACTTTATTTTATATTTGTATGTCGGAACAAACCAATTATGTGTACGACACGTTTGACGACCCATTAAATTTGGACAATTCGTAAGTAAAATCGTGTCTTATCTTTATATTCGCATATACTCGTATAATTCTTCTGTACGGACGCATGTAAATGAACTCCTCCAAAATTTTGATTTTTTTTTTCTGTTTGTTTGAGTGGGTCCCTGGATGGTTCAGATTCATAATTTGACCCGGTAGGTGATCGTTAAAACCTTCGGGGAAGTTCATGCAATATTGACCTTCTGAGAATAATTCAAAGTTATATTTGTTTACCATAGATGGCGCTGATGTAGAATTCCTTGTTTTAGCGTGCGCAAATCACTTGCGTTGTAGCATGGCGTAGATTTAAAATTCTTTTTGCTGTGTTTCGATACTCTATGTATGGCATGTATCACAACTGCGTGTGTATTGGGTGTATTATTCAACGACAAAACATATTGAAATTATGTAGCGGCAACGGTACGGAACCAGCCGGCTGAACCAGCTAATAGCAGGCAAGCCAACTTTCGGGCAGGAGAACGTTCGGGTAGAACAACGTCTGTCGGTTCTGCTAGTTAGTATATACTCGTATAAAATAAGATTATATTTAAAAATATTGAGTTATGTGACGTCATTGAGAATGAATCATTTATATGAAATATAACTAAATAATGTAGAATTATCTACTTAGTTATCGCATTCGTACATCTATTACACATGTACTTGTAATAAATATAAATATATTATATATGTCAGTAACTGAAGGAGTGAGTACATAATGAATTGGTTAAAAGAGATAATTTTGTCTCAAAGTTCAACATGGGTTGTAAATTTCGGGAAAATCCTAACCTTATCATCATGATTTTTTACTTTAAGATTACAAATTTCAATCTCGAACAATAGCAGAATGTGGATACGAGTATATTAGCAATCGAACGAACTCTGAGAACAGGTGTACAGAAATGATTTTTTCCACATATTTCTACAGGCTGTATCAGAAACATGCAGTTGAGAGAATTTTTATATTTTAGAAATAATGTTTAGATAAAAAAAAAATCATTTCAGTCATAACCATCATGCCATACTGTTCTGTCCTGACATACTTCTCTCTATTCCTCTACATTCATAGATCGTGAAAAAATGTGGCAGTCCATTCTTTCTGCCTATCCCTTCAGAAAACGGCGTGATAGTTATGTTTTAGGTTTTCAATATTTTCTGCTTCCTGGTCTAGTATGGAAATAGATCAAAACTATTAACTTACGAAAATTTTTCAAAACTTAATGTTATTGATTGCTTTAAAAATAAATGTTATAAAGAGTTCTACATTTATTTTTAAAGTAAGGTAATAAAAATATTTTACTCCAAATACAGATTGAAAAAATTAAATTGAAAAAAAATATTTTAAAATCCAAGATTTCAATTGTCTTTGAGAAACCAAATTTTTATAAAAAAAACCCCATCATAAACGTTTTATTATTTTTTTTATAGAAATGGTAAATATACAGTTTATGCTGAAGATGTGTTCCTCTTCTTCTAATATTGGCGTGTCAGGTGCCTCTGACGTTGGCGATCATTTTGACGAATGTTTTTTTGCCACAGTATTTTTTTTGGGAAGTGTTACTTGAGTGGTTTCCTGTTGATTTCTCCAGTATTTTCCATAAGGGTTACCTTCTCTTAGCCGATTGGCTTCGGTTTTGTAGCGTCCAAGATACGCAATTCGCCCTCTCCCTGTCTGCTATGACTCTGGTGGTCTGTGATCACATTGGCCAGGACTCACGGATCACAAGGACCAATCTAGGACGTCAGGGAGTCGAACTAACTGAATGTCTGTTAATGGTGCGTTTAACCTTTCCCTTACGGTGCTAAAATAAAAACGCGCGTCCCGGTGTTGGGTAGTCAGTACCCGATCAAAATTAGCGATTTTAAATCGGAAAAATAAGAACATTCGTAGCACGGAACGGTCATAGGTCCACTCTAGTTGCAAGCCCGAGAGCTATTGCCGGCGGCAGTGAGAACATTGAGCTCCTCGCGCTTCCTCAGTGAAGTATGCAAGAGTGAGATGCGAATAAAGTGTCGCGCACTCACAGCGCTGTTTATACGCGAATTTGTTTCCGATGTTCACAAAATACCTCCGATATACCAGGTAAATTCTGATTATTATTAATATTATTTTTTAAACCAATGCGTAAACATATTATGGAGGAATACCTAAAATCTTTACCTTGTATTTATTATATTTATAGAGATATTGATGGTTATTAGAAGCAACGTGTAGAATATACCTATCATAGGGAAGGGAGGGTTAACGACATGTTTTTGGTACATACCTCCCAGGAGGGTATGTCCCACCGTGACACTTCCAGTCATTCGAGTCCCGAGAAGATGTGTTCGGTGTAAGAAAATGTATGTCAAATATTTAATTATGATGACTACTTGTATGTATGTATATCAGCTGGGCGATTAATAACCGCACTGTCAGAGATAACAAGTCCATGCAGGTACAAGTGCCCATACATAGCGTATATCTCATTGTTTGAGTACATCGCGTCATGCTATCTGCGGGGAGATTTCAGTTTTATTGTGACGTATTTTATTATTGCTTGCAATCTGCTCAAGATGCCTTCACAATTAGTATTGTGCAACTATTCATTATAACGTGCAATAAATAGAACGATTACTAGATGTGCATTTCATATTTTTTTCGATGGCCCTATAGCCCATATCGAGCCTTATCTTCCAGTATTCTTCGCCTCCAATTCTTCCTGTCTTCCGCTTCGACCCTCCAATTTGACACTCCATCCACCATTTTCGTACCGATTTCGCCCCATCTTTCTCAACTTCATCCTCCCATCGCAGCCATGGTCGTCCAATTGGTCTTATACTACCTGTTTGCCACTCCAGCAATCTTTTTGGGGTACGCGATGACGGCATCCTCTGCACGTGACCGGCCCATCTCAGTCTATTCAGTCTGAATTGCGTGGAGAGACTAGGAGCTTTGTATATACGGTACAGCTCATCCGCTTCACCGTCATTCACAGGTCTCAGAATTCTGCGTAGCACCCTTCTCTCAAAAGTATCCAATCGCTCTGCTGATTTCGATGTCATTGTCCACGCCTCACACCCATTGTCTTATACATGGTGATTTTGGTTTTCCTGTGTACGTTTCTTGATTTGAGCATTGGTAGTAGAGAGAAGAATGTTTTGTTGCCAATTGTGATTCTTCTTTCGGTTTCCTTGTGATCTTAGTTTTTTTCATATTTTATAAACGTTGATTATTGATTTCAATCATAAATTTCTTTTTATTCCCCTTTGTGTCAAAGGCGAACGAGTTTTTATATATCATCAGAATAGTTTATATATCATCCAAATGATGTCAGTTAAAACCCCAATAAAGACCGTACAAAGTTTCAACTCGATCGGATGAACGATGCGCGAACGCACAGGTAACACACACACACACACACACACACACACACACAGAGATATTCATTTTTATAACTAACTAACTAACTAACCATCACACCGTCTCCCCGAAGGGATAGGCAGAAAGAATTGACCGCCACACTACTCTATCCTGACACATCTCTCTAGCATCCTCCACATTCATCCAACGAGTCATACACGCACGTCGAATCTTCCGACTTCTAGCATGAACAACCTTTAAAATTTAATTAATTTGGTCATGTCATGTTTTCTTTGGTCTGCCTCGACTCCGTACTCCATTTACAACATTAGCGTATAATTTTTTTACCATTCTTTCTCTATAGCTCATCTCATATGCGCTCCATATGTCCGAACCAATTTTCGACATATTTCTCTCGCTTCCTCAACATTCATACATCGTGTCATGCACGCGCGTCGATTTCTCTGACTCCTCACAATGCCGACATTCAATATTTGATTTATTTGATCGTACCACGTTTTTCTCGGTCTTCCTCTATTTCTGGTTCCATTTACATCGTTGACATATACTATTTTTACCATTCTTTCTTCATTCATTTTTTCCATATGCCCAAAACATCTTAATGATCCTTTCATCATTTTGTTCATAACACCATCATTCGCACCGCATTCACTTCTTATATTTTCATTCGACACTCTATCATACACAGAGTATCCACACATTCGTTAATATACTGGCTATATTGAAATTGTACTAAATATTGTAAGAATACGTAAAGTCTGAATCGTAAACTCGTAGGTACCCCCATTAATTTAACCACAAGTGAGAAATAAGTACAAGGCTGCGTTCACACGTATTATCTTGCGGTTCTCCTGCAATGTCCACTCGCACGTTTATTATATGCGGATTTTTTGTGAACCTCATAATGCACTTACATTGCAAGTACCTACTTGTTGAGTGCGAACAAAAAATACCGGATAAACACTATGTAATTCTGATTATTATGCTCGTTACTATTCCGTAGGAATAAACAAAAAGATTTTCTAAAACGTACTTCTTTTTATTGTAGAATTTATTAAGCTTTTGTTATGCGATTAGGATTAACGATATCAACCTAATTATTAATGAGACTGAGAAGACGCTACTGGAAATATCATGTGGAAAGAGCATGTTCTGAAAGAGTGATCAATATAGCCGCAAATAAATTACCAAGAGGAAATCGACCGGCAGGAAGACCACCTAAAAGATGGCGAGACTGTTGGACATCTGTATCCCAGGAACAGGCTCCGAGAAATAACAGGACACAGTACTGAATAAAGCAGAAGAAGAAGACGAAGAAGAAGATTAATAGGAATGAAATTAATAGGACTTCTAGAAAACAGACGTTTTTATTCGTATTAATTGTTTAATATGATGTTTTACATCATTTATCTAAAAATAATAAATACGCTTTGGGTTTCAAGAAATAATAAATTTGACAAAAATTAATCGAAACGTTTTTTTGATTTTGCAGGTACTATAACTAGAAATCTGTTGATATTCCTTTATATAAAAAAACATCCTTTTATATCAGTCGGACTTTCGATTAATAAAAAAACATCATTACATAATTTCATCTCTTTGGATTGTGGATTCACCCTTGAATAATTGTTTGAACACATTGTATTTTCACAACACTTTCTTGCAATTTTCACAAACATATTTCGGACCACAGACGCCTTTCCTCAATGTAAATTAAAAATTATATAAAAAATTACACCGAGAAAGTGCGAATAAGTGTCGTAAAAAAACAATGTTTTTAAATAATTATTTAACTTTGCATAACATTAAATTAATTTGAAATATCATATGACGGATTAACTGTTAAAATTTATAATACTGTTTTGATATCACAAATATTATTATCTTTTCGAGCGTCGCGACAGCCGACGATGATCCCAACATTGGTTGGCGAAACAGCTGTCGCGACACTCTAAATGTGAATAATAAAAATTGGGGTATCATAACAATGTAATAAATTTTAAGAGTAAATAATGTTAAAGTATCATCGTTTTTCGGCCAAACAATAGACAATTTAAATATCATATATTTAAAAAAATAATGCATGTATTTTATATGTTATAATATATTGGAAAGCGATTAGTCACCGTCTCATTGTGATATAAACAATTCCTCTTTTATCTCAGTAAAGTCATGTTTGAAGATAATGCATGTTATAAATTGCCATTTGCCTCCTTTGTCTCATTAATAAAATTAGGTCGATATTTGGCCACGTGAACTTTCGTTTATTGTGTTTAATTGGCGATATAAATGCGTATCGCCTTATCAGGGCTTATGTAATGTCTCTCCTTTTTAAGAAATATATTTAAATTAAAAAATAATAAAATCAATCAAATGATTTTACTGAAATCTCTTGATGGAAGTTCATTTTAAATAATAATTAAATAAAACGATGTTTTTTAACTACTTCCACTTTTGTCTTTATTTAGACAGCGACCGGTTTCGCCTGGCTCGCTGGCATCGACAGGGACCAGTCTGTCGATGCCAGCGAGCCTGGCGAAACCGGTCGCTGTCTAAATAAAGACAAAAGTGGAAGTAGTTAAAAAACATCGTTTTATTTAATTATTAATAAAATCAACATAATGCAACGAATAAATTAAATATCATAAACGGTTGGAGACGTTTGAAATGTGGAATTCCATTGTTAATTTGGAAGGAGAATATTATACACTGTATAATCTATATAATTAAGAGGATTATACTCCTTCCATGAAGGAGGATACTCCTCCTTTAATATTAACCATGAAGTTTTACAGTATTGTTCAAGAAATAAAAAATAAACTTTTGATTCAATACTCTTAATTCAGAAAGAAACATGTTTCGGAAGGCTTTGATCCGTTTTCAAATTGACAAAGGAACAATTATACATAAAGGTTCGAAAAATCACGAAAATTTGACATTTGATATATTATTGTAACACCTGATGATGTCAACACAGGTTGACGAAACAGCTGTCGCGTAAAAAATACAATTGTGAAACATAAAACAAAGTTTTTTAATTTAACAGTTTACACTATATTTTAAGTAAGTTGGGCCAATTGGCTTCACTCTGTAGCGAGCTTCGTCGCGGCTATACACAAACAATTTGTGTATAGCTCTGAAAAAGCTCGCCACAGAGTGAAACCGGTTGGCCCAACTTACCCAAAATAAAGTGGTTAATACAAAGGAAAAAAAAATGTTTAATTTTATTTTTAATGTGTCAAATCACCAAGTATCAATTAGTGTTTTTAGTATGATTTTTTTTATTGTCTATTGTTAGGTAATAAAATTTCTGATTATTTTTAACATAACGTGTTCAAGCCTTCAGTCCATTGGCAGAAGTTATTCATCGTTTGCTCCAAGTAGGTGCAGTACGCGTGGAGCGCACGTGGGCCGTCTTTATAGCACTTGTCATCTCGCTGCAGACCGAGACTAGTTTGAATGATGGGGGCAACAGGCACTGCATTATACTATATCTCGAGATCGATTGAATTCCTCAGCCTCTAGACGAGTTTCTGGTCTACTTGAGTTACCTACTCGCAATACGGAATGTTGGAAAATATTGCCTTGGAAAAATTCTTTGATTTTACAAACGCAGAATGCAGTTCTTGTTTATTGAATAATGATACTAATTATACGTGACAGAATTTTCAATATTTAATAGGTGGCGGTCCCAAAACAAGTGAACGAAGGAAGGTGTAAACAATTTATACACCTACTACAGACTTTTCTGTATGTATCGTTAAAGGAAAATATTCATTGCGTATATATTGCTTTCTTATTTTTAGTCTTTGGTCTAGTGTAGAATTCACGTGACAATATAATGCCGATAGATTAGCTATCTAATAGCTTTGAAAACCAAAAGTCAACCTTCGTAGCAGAGTGGCAAGAGTTATGACTACCACACCGTAGGTTCCGGGTTCGATTTCCGGCGATGGCAGTGTAATTGTCACAATTTCTTTGGTCTGATGTAGAATTCATGTGACAGTAAATTGGTGATAGATTAGATATCTAATAGCGTTGATAATCAAAAGACTACCTTCGTGGCAGAGTAGCTAGAGCTATGACTGCAATACCGAAGGTCCCGGGTTCTATTTCTGACGATGACTGTGTGATTGTCACACTGTCTTTGGTCTAGTGTAGAATTCACGTAACAAAAAATTGGCGATAGATTAGCTACCTATTACATGTGATGAGAATCAATAGCTGAAAAATTATATGCAGTAATAATGTTCAAATAACTTGCTCTATTCAAATGCTCGCTGTTAAAATATCGATTTCAAATAAAATGCAATATAACATATAGTGATTGACCTTAATATTTAAGACTCAATGCATTAAAAACTCTTTTTTGACTTTATGTATACTTGGCACTTTTGTAATGTCTAGCCTTCAATTGTTCAACTCACATTAAATACACACATTCCTGGCATTTAATCCAATAAATTAATTCATATTGAACTTTATTTGTTTAATATATATTGAGTTTATTTATATACTCAATAGCGAAGCGTTGCCGGGTCAGCTAGTATAACATATAGTGACGGCCTTCATGTCAGAGTGCCTCAACGAAGGCCCCGGGTACGATTTCTGGAGATGGCAGTGTGAAAATATCTCACACTGTCTTTGGCCTGATAAAATTCACGTGACAATAAAAAATACGAAAGACTAGCTACCTATACGTCATGAGATTCAATAGCTAAACAGTTTTATAAAGTAATAGGGTTCAAATAAACATGTGGTTAGTTATACAAATGTGGAAAACAACGTAATACTACGACACTAAAAAAACCCAATAGGTATCCCAAGATCCAGCGAAAATGATACGTTTTGCTGCAAACCAATCCTTTGCATTACTTCTCTAGGGTCCTCTACATTCATAGATCATAACATGCACGGTCGTCGATTTTTTCGACTTCTAAAGTGTCTGTCTGCCTTTTAGTATAGGTATTATTAATTAGGTTATGCCATGCTTTTCTTGGTCTTCCACGGCTTCTTTTTCCACTCACACTGCTTGTACACCACATTTTAACCATTCTTCTCTCCATATCGCACGCTTAATAGTAAACTAACCGATTATGGTTTAGGTCATAATTGATTTAACATTAGACAGAGGCTTGTGTTAACGCTATCCATCTTTTATCACAATGTTAACGCTATCCATTCGTAGTACGATAATCGTTCACAATGTTAACGCTATCCATTCGTACGTGTTTTTCGACTGTTTTTGTTAAAACACCGACTCATGTCAGATTGAGCCAAACTTGCTTTTTTGAGTTAAGCCAGTGTTCTATTAAACGTCCGATGTTCTAACCATCTCAGGGATTCATTTTTAATTTTACTTATGATGCATACATTTCTTCCTTATTTCGTTGCGCGTGTTTTCTATAACATCTTGTTTTTCCCACATTCTTCTCAGTGATCTCATTTCTATGGCATATAATCGTACTTTCTTATTTCTTTTGCCAGCTAGCGAGGCGAAGATAATTATTCCTTTTTAATTATATCTCAATAGAGATGAAGATGCAAATTGGAAACTGAATATGGTTGATCAAGGTGTTTACAGGACTTATGACCTGTCATTGGTTGGGTTAAGCGCACGCTTTATGTAATTACAACATTCCCCATTTTACCTTTGTTTACGACCATGTATGACAAATTTTTGGAAGTTTTATATATGTTAAAGTCCTATGTCAGATTTCACATGTCAGTTTCAATGTGCCATCTATGAAGATTTGAAAAGAAAATATGTTCTGCTTAATGCTTAATAAACAGAAATCTCCAAAGATGGCGTAAGTATGTAGATTATATATAGAGTAATCTTAAAAAGATTAACATATCTAATCAAAATCTTCATAGATGGCACATTGAAACTGACATGTGAAATCTGACATAGGACTTTAATATATATACAACTTCCAAAAATTGGTCAAACATGGTCATAAACAACGGTGGAATGGGGAATGTTGTAATTACATAAAGCGTGCGCTTAACCCAACCAATAACAGGTCATAAGTCCTGTAAACACCTTGATCAACCATATTCAGTTTCCAATTTGCACCTTCGTCTCTATCCCACGGCGGGTGAACGCATTCATTTGCTACTTATTAAAAATGTACCTACCCAATGAACTGAAATGCGGTGTTCGAATTTCAAATTGCACGGCAGAGTGTATTAAATTCTTCGGACTATTAACTCCCAACAATGATACGCCAATCACTGTTGAAGTGAGCGCTCTTGTGCTTCGCCATTTATTGGACTCGATACCGAGCAATGCAGTGGGCTCTCTCTGACCGCGCTTTTGATGGGTATGAATATGCATCTCGATCAATTGAAACGTTATTAGTGCACTTCTCTTTCGATTTTACACGATGAATACAACAATGTTTCCGGATGTGTTTCATCGATCAGAATTTAACAGAATCGTGCAAAAAAGCAGGTTTTTTATTAATGAAATTTGATTATAATACATATTAATTTTATTTTTTTAAATTACGAAACGTCAAATACTCGGCCGCACACTTCGCCTTCTTCTCTTCTTCTTTGCTAGTCTTCTTCTCTCCACTGCTGGATATAGGCCTTTTTCAATTTCTTCCACTCGTCTCTATCCTGCCCCCTTTGTATCCAAGATTTTCCAACCCTTTTGATAATATCATCGGTCCATCTCATCGGTAGCCTTCCGAAACTTCGCCTATTTTCCCATGTTCTCCAACTGAGTATCCTGGGTGCCCATCTGTTGCCACCCTGTCCAGCCCATTGCCATTTCAATTTTGCCACTCGGTTCATGACGTCAGCAACCCTAGTGCGGCGTCTGATTTCTTCATTTCTTATGCGGTCACGCAAGCTCACACCAAGTATCTGTCTTTCCATGGACCTCTGTGTACACTTGAGCCTGTGGACACTTTTTGCTGTAAGAGTTGTCGTCTCTAGTCCGTATGTCATCATGGGCAATATACACATATCGTAGACCTTTCTTTTGAGACAACCCGCCTTCGCCTGCCCCTTGTAAAACTATCATATTTATGAAGACTTGTACTCAAGTGTTGTTGGCACACGTTCGTATCCCTAACAGTTTGTACATTTAAGGTACATTACTTTTTCTCAAGCGCGTACGTGATACGGATTAGCGCAGAATGGTACAGTCAAAGCGAACGTATCACGTACGTTCAAATACGTAGGGTGGTTAATTGAGACGTATTAACTCATAACCAACTAACTAACTAAATAACCACCGCGCTGTTTCTCCGAAGAAGTAGGCTGAGGGAATATACTATCATATTGCTCTGTCCCGAAATACCCCTCTAGGGTCCTCTACATTCATACATCATAACATGCACGGTCGTCGATTTTTTATTTATTATTTTTTTTCCTTGTATACAACAGGTCGTTTGAACCCAATTACTGTATACAATTTATTTTAGCTATTAGGTAGCCAATCTATCGCCATTTTATTGTCACGAAAATTTTACACCAGACCAAAGACAGTGTGACAATCACACTGCCATTGCCCTTCTTACGACCACCACGTCTGAACTTTTTTTGAAAGATGTATATATGCTACTATGTTGAGACACACTTCACATTTTTAGGTCAATCTACACTAGCGCCATCTATTAAGAATATATGTAATATATGTAAGAAGGACGGAATGGGGAATGTTGTAAACATAAAGCTATCGCTTAAGCCAATCAATGACATGTCATAAGTCCTGTAAACGCCTCGACCACCATATTCTGTTTCATAAAACAATTGACATCTTCGTCTCTCTATTCATTGAGATACAATTAATCCTTAAATACGATTAACCCGCAATGGGTAAAATCCAGTATTTGTCTAAAAGTATTTGTATACGAGTACATTCAAAAACAAATTCAATATCTACACGTTCACAACATAAAAAAAATCATTTTCCATTAAAAAAAATTCTAGAATAAGATTTCAATATTAAGAACTGATGAAAGAATATTAAAATCTGGTGATGATATAAATGATAATTTTACAATTTCCTTAACCGAGAAAGCTCACAATTATTTCTTGGCTCAGTACAACGAAATCTAATTGTAAGAATCGCACAAGCTTACGCCTCGTTGGTTTATAATTGATGAATGTGCCTCCGTGGGTGAAAAATTGTTATATCCGATCACGTCGTCGCGTATTGTACGATCTTTGTTTTATGGAGGATTTTTTATAATTCCGTCTAATTTATGATCTTTCTAAATATAAATACGAGTAAGAAGTCTCGGGTCATAACAATAAAACGCTTCGCGCGTGAGAGCATTTCCCGTCGAGTCTGCGAAAAGCGTCAGGGTGTGAATGATTAATATTACAATAAAAACTCGATGGTCGCGAACCGATTTCATATTATGAATATATAATTCATACTTAGAAATAAGGGAGCTGTCAGATGTCGTCCACGCGGAGATAGAATCCCAAACCCATTGAAAATTTTATTTACACATCACGAGTGAATCACGAGAGAAAACAAAAAAAATCTTTATTGAATGTTAAAATTTGAAACATTTTTATTTGTTCGCATCACATTTTTTAAAAATAATTGCGTAGATTTTCACGGTTGGCAGCAATACGAGTATGTTTGATGTGTTTTTGGGTAACACCGTGTGATAACTCCTGCTCGACCGACGCTTCGGAGATTGTTGCAGTCTCCATCTTCAGGGTAATGAATTCAGGGTAATTACCCTGAAGATGGAGACTGAAACGATCTCCGAAACGTCGGTCGAGAAGGAGTTATCACACGGTGTTACCCAAAAACACATCAAACATACATTTTTTTTAGTTTGTTCCGACATCTGTTTCTCAATCTCTCTCTCTGGTTTCTTTTCCGATTTGGAAATTCCTAATAGTCTTTTATAGGACCACATCTCAAAAGCCTCTAGTCTCCGTTTATCTCTTTCGGATAGGCACCATGTCTCGCAGCCGTACATCATCAGCCATACATAGGTCTTGATGAGGAGTATTCTCAGTTTTAGGTCTATATTATTCGATTCTATTATTTTCGACCTTTTATTAAATGCAAGCCTAGCCTGATGTATACGACTGTCGACCTCGCTCTTAGACCGATCGTCCCATATTATTTTGCTCCCGAGGTAGACAAACTCAATGGTGTTCTTCAGTGGAACTCCTGACATCACTACTCTCATCTGATGTTGCGTTCGGCCTACAGTCAGCAGCAATCATTTTAGCATAATCATACAAACTCATAAAAATAAATTGGGATGTACAAATAACAGTGTTCCTAATAATTTTGCCGCCCAAAATATGTATTATCTAAAGTATCTTTGTATTATTTCCATAAATTTCTTTGGGGCATAAATATTTAGTATATTTTTGATATCGGATTGTGTATTTAAACTATGTTTTTACAGCTATTTCCTTCATAATCTAAATTTTATGATTCCAGAATCAAAAAATTTTGATTATGCAGGAAAAATAAATTATCTATAAATAATAATGATATAAATGTAGGCGAAATTAAGAGTTAGTAGGTTGTTATGGTTTAGCGAGGCGAAATTTATCATTCTCATAAAATATAATAAAACTTATAGAACATAGGCATTTTTTACGTATTGATTATTTAAGATGGAGTTTAACACAATTGTTCAAATATAAGAAGTTAATGCGGTGCGAATGATGGTGTTCTGAACAAAATAATGGAAGGATCATTAAGATGATTTGGACATATAGAAAGAATGAATGAAGAAAGATGGTAAAAAAATTACATGTTAACGATGTAAAAAGAACCAGAAATAGAGGAAGACCGAGGAAAACGTGGCACGATTAAATAAATCAAATATTGAATGTCGGCCATCAGAGAAATCGACACGATGTATGAATGTTGAGGAAGCGAGAGAAATATATCAGGAAAGAAAAGTGTGGCAGTCCATTCTTTTTGCCTACCCCTTCGGGGAGACGGCGTGATGGTTAGTTAGTTAGCAATTTAAATATTTTTTTTAGCTATAATTAATCAGATGAAACGAACTGAAAATACTCGCACGTGGAACGTGCTAAATCTCATGTTTTGTACGCGCCCGGACACAATGAAGTGTGGTTTCTAATATTAAAATTAACAAGAAAAATCGTGTGTTATAATTGTATGCACATGGCGGATCTGCTTGAAAATACACCGCAATAAATTAATGGAGTATTATTTATTTAATGTGTTACTCAACCACTCGATAGTCCGTGTATACAATGGTCCAGATCAAACGCTTTAGATTAGAGGAGATTCTGGGGAATATAAACAGTAAAGTCGGTTGATACAACACCAACGCCAGCCCAGCGCAGAGCGCCGCGGCGCGCCTGGTCAGTCCTCGCCTATCCGCGGGCGTTAGGGAATAAATAAAATCACCACTAATTATTAAAGGATAGGTATGATTAATATGGACAAAACTGTTGCAAAAAGTTTTATTTAGGCTTAGGTGTTTGATCTAAAGCTCAACAGAACATTTCACAGTTTCTAGATACACGTATCTATTGAAATTTCGCTATGGAAGGCCACCTTAAAAGGTTAAAAAAATAAGTTTATTAATATTTTGACCGGTTTTTAACACTTGCTTATCACATATATAGCAGAGATTTTATTTATATTTACCATTCCATTTTCTCCATTTAAAACGGTGACGTAAATAATAAATCTGAGAAATATAAAAAAAAGATTGTTTCAGGGTATATTTTTTGATAATAACAATACTAATTAATTTTTATATTTTCAGGACTAATTTCATCTTATTTGGATATAATAAATAGAATAACTATCTCGTGATTTTAAACATAACTATTTCATTAGTTCTAATAACTAATATAATAAAATTATCGCGTGAAAGAAATTCATTGGTTGGTGTGGTTTTAAGATGAAAATAGTTCATAAAATATAAAAATAAATGCGTACGTTATAAACATATTTTTTTTTAATGTGTCTTGAATCTGCAATGTCATATACAATTATTTTATATACAAAACGCTTAAGAAACAATCATTTTGTGAAAACGCTTCTAGGATGACTATTTTGGTTTTTACAGAAATCTTCATTTTGGTTGAAATAAGAATTCCTAAGAATATATTATGCCAAATGTGATATTATAGTATGGACAAAAGGTAATTTTGTGTTATCATACAATATATTGTGATAAATTTCGATAATCATATTGAAAGTATAAATAATATAAAACTTACATATTACAATCGTACAATGAGTTACCTTGTAAAAATGACAAGTAATTATTTACAAATCAGTTGCAAAATGCATGTAATCTAAAATCTTACGGTAGTCAATATCTTATGTAGTTTGAGTAATGTTCGCATTTGTCTTAAGTCTTACTACATGATGAGAGAACTGATTTGATTCTCTTTGAAATGGTAAAGCCACGAGCAAGATAAATAACAATTTCGTTACAACAATAGTTTCATATTATTTACCATCTTCAATTTGTTATATTTCGCTTTAAAATTATTTTACTACCCTCAATTATATACTAATTTTAAAAGAATATAAGAACATCATTTATGAGCGTAGATTAACAAGGACACATTATATTTACTGAGATCCTAGGTAACCCTGTGTCACGTGGCATCCATTTTCGATAGACGTTTCGGTTTTTGTTACAGACTCCATTTTCATTTCAGCGGTCGGTCTACGCCTATCAAATATAACAGACAAGTGACAGCCATGTCAGGGTGTCGCGAATCAAAATCGGCCCAGAAAATAAAATCCACCCCGTTCTAGCGTGTATTTTCTCGTAATGGTCCGCTGTACTCTGACCAATCTTACTTTGCGAATGTGGCGATTTGGCAGATAAAGCCGCGATATTAATAATATAAATGATTAACATTCGACGAAAGGTTACGAAAACGTAGAATTTTTAATTTAAATTAAACTTTTTGAGAGGTCTTTTGTGAGCGATATACATCTATTTTCACCGTCACGCGGAATAAATTTTACAAGTTTATCTAGTATTAAAAATAATTTTAACACAATGAGATGCTTCTTTGTCATCGTTTGTTTGCAAATGACGATGCAGAATGCAAGTTTAAAAATAAGATTTTCATATTTTTTATCGCTGATTTGGATCGGTCATTCTCGAATTGTATTTTGTAGTGTTCGTTTCAAACGAACCAACCTTTTTCTAGAGCATTAACCTTATTAATATTAAGACGCATTTTTACTTAACCGTTGTATGTCAATTAAAAAGTCTTAATTGAGAGAATTGCAAATCATAGTCGTTTTAATAATAAGACCAAAATGGAATTGTATTTGGTTACATTAATTGGCTGTTTTTAATTTATGATTGGCATTTTCCGGCAAAACTTGTCACATTGACCTGAAACTGGTATTAAGATTAAAGGATGTTGCACCATATTTTACATTCCTCCATACGATCTTTCAGATAAATAAATCGCTCTTAAAATACTCTTCGTTAATAAAAAAAAACAAATTTACTGATTAGTTTGGACACACGAAAAGAAGATATAATGCCCAAGAATGAATACGTTAACGATGTGAATGGAGGACAAAATTGAAGAATACCGTAAAAAATATGACACCACTAAATCAATTGAACGCCAAATAATTATATTAAGAAGAACGTGGCAGTCCAAACTATCAACGTATTTAAATATTTATAAAACATTTTGTACTTTGATGGTTTGTTCACACAAGAAAATAACCTTGCTAACTGACTAACCATCACGCTGTTTCTCTGAAGGGATAGGCAGAAAATATGGGCCGCCACACTATTCTTTCTTGACACGATTCTCCCGTTTCCTCAAAGTTAAGAAGAAGATAAATAAAAAAAACCTATTTTTTGCTATAATAATGTATATCTTGACAACATAGTCGTTTCTTCAACGTTTAGAAGAAGAATAATGTTTAAAAAAATTGCTATATATATTATGTATATTTTTGTTAGAGTTTAGTATATTTTTCTATTTTCGTGGCACATTGAATTTATAATTTGATTAACCTCTACTGTGCGGCTGACTACATTTGCAGTCTTAAAAAAAAGTACTGCTGCAGACTACATTTGCAGCTCGTAAAATAATCTGTCTTATAAACTTCTTTTATTTCATTTAATACGAATGGAAACCTCTGTTTTACGTAAGTAATAATATATTTTATAGTAATTTCGCCATACTAAGATATCATCAAATGTTTCTTACAACTAGTATCCTTCAAGTATCTAGACATAGAGTTTCAAGTATCTAGGCATAGACCTGATGGGAGGAGCTGATCTGCGGGAAGAAATACAAGCCCAAGTAAACAAGGCAGCTGCAATCTCTGGGTCTCTAAAATCCACAATATGGAAAAACAAAGACATGGCTATTAAGATTAAGATGAGAATCTATAAAGCATGCGTAAGACCAATAATAACATATGGCGTCGAAGCAAGGGCAGACACAGTAAGGACCAAACACGTTTCGAGGACTTCCGAAATGAAGACACCGAAGACGAAAGCAGGCAAGACACTGAGAGATCGCGTGAAGAACACCAGAATAAGAGAGATATATGTGAGGTTGAGGATATTATAAGATGGAGCAGACAGCGAAAAAAGGACTGGTACGGTCATGTTAAAAAAATGGGCACCACCAGACTCCCCTATATTGCATTGCATAATCAGCCTCATGGGACTCGTCCTCGTGGAAGACCTCCTATAAGATGGAAGGACAGCTGGGAATCTACTTCACAGGAGGAGCAACACTCTGGAGAACAGACCACATAGGTCTACAACAAGAAAGAATAAGAAGAAGAAGACTACTAAATATTGCGTAATTTTATGATGAACCAGGACTATTTGTTTGAGTTGTAAATTATGATAATTGCATTTTAAGATCACATTTTTACTGCAAATGAAGCCAGCCGCACAATGGGGGTTAAATATTTAGTTTCCCGTCCATTAAAAGGCTTGAGTAATTTGTGGTGTTCGATCCAGTGCTAGGTGGGATTTATCAAGATCGGATTCTGGTAGTCCAGAGTTACCAGCGTATTCGGCACCGTGATCGCGCGTCTCCAAGAGCGGCGGAATCTCCTGTTTATAACAAGCGTGATTAATTGCCGATAGAGATGGGCACCGAGCAGAGCAGGGGCAGCGGATAACCTCTTATCTTCCGGAATTCGACTGCCACCAACTAAAATGTGAGGACCCACCGCAACACATGACAAGTGAAGCATACGTAATCGCTTAGTCAAAAGAAACAAAGTGGTGTAATTAAAATTGATTACTCAATCAATCAATACTTCGACGTTTTTGTTCATTCGTCATTGAAAAAAGTATTCAGATAAATTTTATGCATATTTCAAGCATCTTTACCTAAGCGTTGGTGGATTGTTTTTTTTTCATTTTATTTTATGGATTTGTACACATCGCACGCTTAATAAAACACTGGCTTAACTCAAAAAAGTAAGTTTTGCTCAATCTGACATGAGTCGGTGTTTTAACAAAAACAGGTGAAAAACACGTACGAATGAAAAAGACCGATTTAGTGTAATGGAGATTAATTGGCGGAATTTTTAAATCATTTTAACGCGAAACGATGGATAGCGTTAACACAAGCCTCTGTGTAATGTTAACTCAATTATGACCTAAACCATAATCGGTCAGTTTACTATTAAGCGTGCGACATATACAATTGCAATTAAATATTCTGTATACCTGTGCACTCTAAATAATGTAAATTCAGACAAATGTGCACCATCTAAAAATAATATTTTGTATTAAATTATTTTTATTTTATTTTATATCATTGTATTTTATATTATTTGTTTTAGATTTATTTTGTGGATGTTGGAAGATCGAAGTGTGCGCGGGAGATGCCTATTGGTGGCGATGAGGTTCGCAACCCATCACACCGCGTCTCCCGCAGGGCGAAAAGAGAAGGATGGAGTGCCGCATCGGTTAAAGTGTGACAGTCCATTCTTTCTGCCTACCCTTTCGGGGAGACGGCGTGATGGTTAGTTAGTTAGTTAGTTAAATTATAATATAAAACATCTTTTTTGGACAATGATGTAAAAGTCCATATTATTTAATATGGATTAATACGAATTAATACGATTAATACGAATTAATACGATTAATACGAATGAAAACTTCGGTTTTCTAGAAGTTTTATTATATTTAATAGAAATGACACTTAGCCTGTATAAGGCATTATCAAATGTCTAATTGATAAAACCTTAGACATATACGACTAGGGGATTATAAGGCATTACCTATCTATATTGCTTAAGAAATTTATTGAAACTTCTTGAAAACAGACGTTTTAATTTATATGAATTATTTGATATGTATTTAGTTTAATCCCTTATTTAAGGTTTCGGGTAGTTTTCTGCCATCTTCTGATCTAGTCAGCGAGCTGCCGAAACCGGTCGAATCCATAAAACCAGGTTGAATTAAATTAAATATATATTACCATGCCACACACTGTTTTTTCTCGACATACTCGTACATCCCTCGTTTTCCCCAACATTCATACATCGTGTCATATATGTATGCACATCGATTTATCCGACTCCTCACTTGGTCGGCATTTAATTTTTGATTGATTTGATCGAGCCACGTTTTTCTCAGTGTTCCTCTATTTTTTGTTCCGTTTACATATACTTTCTATATCATGCTTTCTTCATTCATTCTTTCAATGCGTCAAAAATCATCTTAATGACCTTTTTATTATTTTGTTTGTAATACTTTAATTCGCATTGAGTTCGCATCTTATATTTACATTTGATAATCTATTATATTCTGATTTACTACATATTCGTCTACGATATTTTATTTATACTGGATTTTTTCTACTTTCATTCTTCATGTATTATATATTTTTAACTATCTAGATATCAGGTGTTTCTATTGTAGAAAACTGCACTACCCCTCCTACAAGATACAAAACGTTATGTATTTTGAAAAAAAAAAATGTTGTTATTTGAAATTTCATGATAGAAGTTCATTGTAAATAATGAAAATAAAAAAAATCTGAACACTAGAAGATGGCAGCGAGATACCGAAACCGGTCGAAGATTCAAACATCAGTGGATTTAAACTAAATATACATTTAAAAACGGTTTTTTACAATTTATTTTATTTTCATATAAATAGTTATGTATTTTGTTATTGGTGTTATCGGATGAATATATTTTGTACGACGTATACGAGTATATTGGTTATTGTGGATGACACACTATATTAACTATTTATTGTTATTTTGGTTATTGTGGATGACACACTACATTAACTATTTATTGTTGCGTATAATGTACATGTAATATTACGCATATATTTTTTTATAACTGATTATTCATTTAATAAGATTGTGCTTAATGTGTTTGTGGTTATTAATTACTTCTCAAAAACCTCAAATATTGTCACAATAGTATTTAATGTTACAAATACTTCGGTTAATAGTATAAGAGTATTTTTGCCCAAAACCGGTGGTGGTAAACATTTTGTTTTATATTTTTTGTTGACTGAAACTGATATATCCGTTTTTGTCGTATTGTGTTGATTCTCACAATTAATTGAAAATATATCTCATTATGTGATTGTAAAACTTGGTTAGGTTTTCCAGATCTATGTGGTGACAATTATTGAAAGGTTAAAAAAAACTTATTTAACCGCCCTACCTTCGGGTTATTTTCCGAGAAACGTGAAAAAAAGCAGGTTTTTTTATTAATGAAATTTAATTATTTATTAATTTTGTTTTTTTAAATTACGAAACGTCAAATACTCGGCCCCACCTTCGCCTGCCCCTTGTAAAACTATCATATTTATGAAGACTTGTACTCAAGTTTTGATGGCACACGCGCGTATCCCTAAAACTTTATACATTTTAGGTACATTACTTTTTCTCAAGCGCGTACGTGATACGGGATAGCGCAGAATGGTACAGTCAAAGTGAATGTATCACGTATGTTCAAATAGGTAGGGTGGTTAACAACTTAAAAAAGTTTATATCTCATCTTCTGTATATTAATGTATTTGTCTACTTCTTCTTCTTCTTCTTGTCCTTTCACACCTCTAATATCATGCCAAGAAAGTGAGGCCTGCCGCTTTGACCTCGTCCTGCAAGGCTCTTCTCCAGGTGGCTAGGTCTGCCTAGTTTTCCCCTGAGCGATGCAGGCTGGGTTTCGTCTCAGGGTGTGACCGATCTACAGCCATTTGCGTCTAGCGACTTTTTCTCTGATAGCCTGCCATGGTCCAAAGAACTGCATTTGACACTGTTTGGGGCTGATAGATTTTGAATATTGACCGAAGGCAAACTATTTATAAACACTTTTCCAATAACGTCTGCGGTAGATATCCAAGTCTCACGCGTACAGCAGTGCGCTTTTAACGCTACTGTTGAATATTTGGAGCTTAAGCTTTCTCGAAATGATACTGGAATGCCATACAGGGTGAAGCATTGCGAAAGCTCCCCTTGTTTTGTTGAGTCTGCTTGCTACATCCTCTTCCGTACCTCCCGAGCCATTGTGCCATTACACCACAGATTTAGAACATGATAATTCAGCGATATATAAAAATACACTTGTGAAAAAGCTTCAAATTACATATTCCTTGACCTTTAAAACGCTGCTGAAACTACTATTCTCTGATTAAGATTCTTAGGAATAGCTTACGATTATCTATTTTGCGATAGATTCTAAGAACATTTTCATTCTTTTTAGATACGATGAGTTAAATAAACCAAGATCTAAAACAGTGCTACATTAAAATAAACAAACAGAAGGGTAAAATAACTAATCGCTGTTTACGTCTAACTTTTACTATTACTATACTCCTGCTAGTGTATTCTCATAAATATTTACTCTGATACTTTGGAAGGTATCAACACGCTCCGTGACTAGACAGCGCTCGACATTATATACATAGCAAATCTCTTTGGGGGGTTTTATAAGAAAGATCAAAGTGTCAAAGCATATATAGCTTCGCTAGTTTCAATCCAAGGGATTGGTTTGCAGCAGAGTAATATTTTTGCTGATTCTCGGGATACCACTTGGACCTTTAATGTGGTGGTTCCCGTTGCTTTCCACATCAAATTACAGCTGGTTATTTTGACTCAATTACAGTACACATTTTTTTAGCTATTGATTGTCATGACATGTGACAGATATCCAATCTATCACCATTTTACTGACACGTGAGTTCTACACCAGACCAAAGACAGTGTGACAATCACACTGCCATCGCCGGGAATCGAAACTGGGACTTTCGGTGTGGCAGTCAAAGCTCTTTCCATGAACGGCATCAATATGGAAATTACCTTCAATGTAATTTTTTGAGAGTTTTCATATAATCTATTAATTAATCTTATATTTTGTACCAGTGATAAAGCTCTATATCTCCTCTTTCCCTTGCCATTGTGATTAAAGGTTTGAGTAGCTTTGTGTCGTTTCCAGTGGCGACGGGTGATTTTTTAAAATATTTTTTTTTAACACACACACCTTGCAGAGATCATGGACAAAGTCGAGGGAAAGCGACCACAAGGACGACCACAAAGTCGCTGTTTCGATCAAATCAGGGAGCTGACTAGTCTCTTATTAGCTGCAGCCAGGAGACTGACTGGTGACAGGAGCGCATGGTATGCCATGGTCAATGGTTTAAAGGATGGACACGATCCTCAATCATGAAGAATACGACGAGAAGAAGAACACAAGCGGAGGAATAATTTAATGTAAGAACACAAGAGGAGGGTCGTCCTTCGTGACCTAGTGGTAAATGCATTGACTGCCACTCCGAAGGTTTCGGGTTTGATTCACACTGTCTTTGGTCTGGTGTAGAATTCACGAGACAATAAAATGGCGGTAGATTAGCTACCTATCACGTGTCTCGAGAATCACTATGATAGCTTTACATCGACTTGGCTCATGCTGTCATAATGTAAAGAGCGATTCAACAAAATAATAATAATTTCATAATGAAAATAGACTTCTTTTTAGTTTTTACGGTTGAAATATTTTATTTTGCATAGAAATAGAAACACAATTAATATATTAAAATGCGATTATTGGGGTGTTTAGTAAAAAAAGTCTTCACTCCCTATAAACGTATCATGCGTTGTTAAAGAGAAAACACTACTTGTTTTTTAATTGTAGGCGAATATAAATTAATTGTATTCCGTTGTTACATTTTACATATTTATATAACTACTTGAAATATGCTGTTCACTTATGTGGGAGTGTTTTTTCTGGCCAGATTTAATGTCATTAAAATCCGAGTCCTTCCGCGCCATATAATCCAATTACCGCGAGCATTATTCGGATCCTGTAAGGCGGGCGCACTGTCTGCGGGTACTCGGGCTGTACCGAGACTAGCTCCGAGCTGCCCACGCCGAGCTGTTCCATAATTTATGTCACTTTTTTTCTCTCCCAAATCCACCAGACGGCGCCTACCACGTGACCGATTTTTTATTCAATTCACATCTATGTGTCTGTTTGACATCTTCACGCTCTTTCGATCGACTGCCTAAATTAAATATTCGGTATGCAGGATTCTAAGATGCTGCGTGTGTAAAAAAAATCTCGTTTGATTTATCGATGAATAAATACATTTAAAATGATGATGGCTCTTGATTACTCGTTCTCATCTTACACTTTGATGAAAAAAACTATTCGCCGGAGTCGAGACACGTTGCGATGAGTTTATTTTGTAAACGTTTCACATAAAACTCTTTGCTCACTGTTCGATTGATTGATAAGCTCGTAATTGCTTAAATTATTTTTTATTCTGTTCAAATGAGCTGTAAAATAAACATTTCAAGATAAAGTTTATTAAGTTAAATGCTCCGTGAACAAAAAATATATTTAAATGAATATAATTTATGATTCCGGAGACAAATATTTTGCAAATAAATATATTGTTTTTTTTTTGGTAAGAAGCCAATACTTGGTGGTTTGATATATTTAAAAATTAAATAAAACACTTTAAAAACACAAAAATTGAAAAAAAAACGCTTTTTTAGTTTGTGTATAGCCTTGATGAAGCTCGTTACAGAGTGAAACCGGTTGGCGCTCCTTACTAAAAAATAAAGTGGTTTTATACAAAGTGTTTTTAAAAAAGTGTTTTATTAAATTTTTAAAATATATTGTTTTTTATATTAAAACTTATATTTTATATGCATAAATACTTATTTATAGTAAAAAAATTATAGAGCTGTTAGTTAAAATAATCAATTGTTTTAATCGTTTCTTAAATGAACGAAGGCTCAAGTGCGGGTGTCAGAGATGTGGACGCTGAGGATGATAGCAGAAAAGACTCTTCGAAATAGGGTGAGGAACACGGCTATTCACGAATCTGCAAGGTGGAAGTATCGTAAGATGGGGCAGATAACGCAAAAGATACTGGATCACGCATGTGCAGAGGATGAATCTTCCAGAATCCCACACTTTGTGGCGCATCAGATATTTGCTACCGTCACCCCGGAAGACCGCCAAAGAGATGGAGGGATAGCTGGGAGTCGACTTCCCGAGAGAGGCCAGCCTGATTACAGGAACAAACCAAAGATCTAAAAGAAGAAGAAGAAGAAGTAGAAATTCCTAAATTGTGTAGTTGAATTATAAATAACCAATTTTTGGATTTAATTTTTTTAATCGATCCACTAAAAATAAACTTTTTTAAGACACCTTGTATGAACAATTCATTCAATATCGATGTTACGTACTATAAACTTTAATTTAAAGAAATTAAAAATCGTCTACTGAAAATATTTTTTCTCATAAAATATATTTGTAATAATATTGATCGAAACGAAATCCTCCTGCCTCTGTTCCACACTTCTGCAGCATACACTACTCATAAGTCAGTCATCAATGTCATATGTGTTTTAAGCAAATCAGATTTGGAATGCAGCCTCACGCTTGAAAACAGATGTAAATGGAATCTCATTACTCATTTTAATTGTTCATCTCAAATTCAATGTTAAAATCTTAAGACGCTTATTGTGTTTTCTTTCATTTCGGTAATAACTCTAATTTTATGGACGATCATGTGGGAATATGAATTGATAATGCCAACATAAAAACGTGAAATAGGGATTTAAGTTGTATTACGAACGAAGAATTCACGTAAAAGCTCTTCTAACGATTCAAGGTCATTGCTTCGTTTTAAATTATATTAATTGAATACTTTATTAAAACATAATATATAAAAATATGTATTAATATAATCACTTGTATATTCTAATATTAATTAAGGGATTGCGTCCATTGGTATGTCAATAGATGCAATCCCTTACCGATGCTGTGTAATGAGCGCACAATACTTAATTGAATACTTTATTAAAACATAATAGTAATAAAAGAATACGTATTAATATAATCACTTGTATATTCTCATATCAACTAAGGGATTGCATCTATTGGTGTTACATCTATTGGTGTGTCAATAGATGCAATCCCTTACCGATGCTATGTAATGAGCACACTCTATAAAAATATACTAGTTGAAGATTTTCGGTTCTCTTCGATTATACATTTACGCATCAATTGAAATAACTAAATAATAAATTCTAAATGATTTTTAAATAGTATTACATAATGAATAATTATTGAGTACAGAATAAATATTTTATCGAAAATCGGAGCTGTGCATATTACTAATGCATCAGAAAAATACTACTCTCTAGGAAATGATGAGTTTTTAAATGCAAATAGTAAATAATTTATTAAGTCTCACACGCACAACCTTGAACGTGTGACTCTCTCTATTTTTATATTCGTGAGTACGAGAGATAATAGGTTTTAAGTGTTATTATATTATATGTGTATTATATATAATAATGCTTTCAGTGTTGCAATTCCGTTGGCATGGAATAATCTCCCTGTTGGTATAAAGTATCAGGGTTACGACTTTAGTCGCTGGTAATGAGTGGAAAATCTGTATATGATGTCAAATGCATATATGAAGTGAGAGCAGTGCGAATGAACAATAAAATGAATGGGTCATTAAGATGGCTTAGACACATGGCAAGAACAAATGAAGAAAGAATGATGAAGAAAGTATATGTTAACGGTTTAATTGTAACAAGAAATAAAGGAAGACAGAGGAAAACATGACACTATCAATTAAATATTAAATATAGGAAACGTGAGGAGTCGGAGAAATCGACGTGCATGCATGACACTATCTATGAATTTCGAGGAATCTCAAGAAGTATATCAGTAAAGAATAATGTGGCGGTCCATTCTTACGGCCAACCCTTTCGGAGAGACGGTGTGATGGCTAGTTAGTTAGTTTTTGAAGAAAACACGATAAAGTGGTTTATGGAACATCTAAATATTATGATACAAACGTTTGCTTTTATATGAGGTTGTGAGGTTCTGGTCGTTTTATTGTAAAAAATGTATTTATTTATAAAATTTGAAAACCTCAGTTTATATAGATTTTTTTAAAGTTTGAAATTGTGTTGTTTCAGAATTAGGGCACCTCCTGAAAGTGGGGGCGGAGCGCCCCTTCGCAAAGATGAGACCCAGCGCCCCCGCCCTGCCCTTCCTGCTCGCGGCCTCCCTCCTCACGGCCTGCGCGCACGTGGCCGCCACTGAAGCTAAGGGAATAATTGGTAAATCATTTTATATAATTGATCATCTTCATTTGATTCGATTCTCGAAAGTGCACTTAATACACTAAATTTAGAAGCTATGCGCTAGACAATGAAACTACGAGTACTTGAAACCAAACTCAATATTGGATAAAACTTACAAAAAATATTATTGTTAATAATAAGTATTATAAGGTTAAATACATATTGTATTATTTGAATTTATAAATGCCAGCTATGTCTATAGACTGAAAAATCAACGTTCGACAATGAGGCTGTATATCAAGGTGGAAGTGTCTAGATTAGTATTTTAGGATAGAAATGGTATTATTTTAGGATTCAAGTAGGTGGATAGAATAAAAATATTAAAAAAAATTAACAGCAATGGTTCTTCTTCTTCTTCTTCCTTATTATAGACCTATGTGGTCTGTTCTCCAGAGTGTTGCTCCTCCTGTGAGGTAGATTCCCAGCTGTCCTTCCATCTTTTAGGAGGTCTTCCACGAGGACGAGTCCCATGAGGTTGATTATGCAATGCAATATAGGGCAGTCTGGTGGTGCCCATTCTTTGAACATGACCTACCAGTCCCTTTTTCGCTGTCTGCTCCATCTTATAATATCCTCATCTTCACATATCTCTCTTATTCTAGTGTTCCTCACGCAATCCCTCAGTATCTTGCCTGCTATCGTCCTCAGTGTCTTCATTTCGGAAGTCCTCAAAACTTGTTTGGTCCTTACTGTGTAACAGTAATTAATATGGAAGTAATATTTATAGTTTATTGAACAATGATTTACCTCAACTAATATTTCATTATCAAATGCCCAAGTTAGGCGAAATATAGTAGGTACTCAAATAATAAAAAATCTTCTAGAAAAACGAGATTTTCGTCATATTATGTAATTTTTTTTAAGTAATTGGAAATACTGAATATAAAATCTTATTTTGTAAATATTTCTACATGGTTTTTTGAATTAGATATTTCCTTTGAAATTCATAATGTTATGTTAATTAAAATGAAGACGATCTTCGTGGCATAGTGGCAACACTTATGACTGCCACACCGAAGGTACCGGGTTCGATTCAATACTGTGATTTTAACAATGTCTTTGGTTTGTTGTAGAATTCACGTGATAGTAAAACGGCTATGGATTGGCGAATAATCACATGTCATAAAAATCAATATAATAGTTATACCCTTAACATCGTTTTGGCTCGCGCTGTAATGACGGAAAGAGCTATTCAACAAAGTAATAACATTAATATTATTTAATAATCTAATGATCATAAATTTAAAAAAATAATGTGATTTGGACTAAGAGTCTTTAACTTGTATCTATACTCGTATATGTTAAGGAGATCCTTGATGGAGCTTCAGCTTCTATAGGAGCAGCATTACCAAACATTGACTCCAACAGAATCTTTTTTCTCTCTGATTAACAGATACATCCCGCGACTGGTTATTGGAATAATCTCCATTGCAAAGTCGATAATTAAGCTTTTATTCACCATTCATTCCACATTCCAAATTTTATAATCCAATCCGCGTATGGCTCGTCTGAGGCGGCTCGTAAAATTCGGTCAATGCCTCAAGATATACTCGGGCTAACCCTTCATCAAAACTTTGTAATTTTGCTATCAACCTCGATCACACGAGGGGATCACGTACTCGCAATAAAATATTCTACCTCAAATAACGAATAAAATCACCAAACAGTAAGTTATGAGTCAGGAAAGACATCAAATTAATAATACAATATATAAAGACTTTTCAGTAGCGTATCATTTAAACTTAATTTTTTGTTTTTATTGTATTATTATGTAAATGTATGCAAAACTTATTACTATTTATATTCCACAATCCTAAGTAGGGATTAATTTTTCTCTCTTTTATTTTATATCAACTCTCTTTTCATTACTAATTGTTTTCTATTTTTTCTATGACACATTAAGGAGAATTAAAATATACAATAGTAACAGGCGACAATTGGTAAATCAGTGAAATGATTTTTTAAAATTAGTAATTAATGTTTACTTTCTAACCATCAAGCCGACTCCCCGAAGGGGTTGGCAGAAATAATGGACCGCCACACTGTTCTTTCCTATCATTTTCTATCGCTTTCTTAACATTCTTATATACGTAGTGTTATGCACGCTGGTCGATTTCTCCGACTCATCACGTGGCCGACATTTAATATTTGTTTGATTTGATATGCCACGTTTTCCTCGGTCTTCCCTTATTTCTAGTTCCGTTTAAGCCGTTTACAAATACTTTCTTTACCATTCATTCTTTCCATGTGTCCGAACCATCTTAACGATCCATTCATTATTTTGTTATTTCATAACAATTTCATTCATACTGCATTTACACTTATTTTTTCATTTAAAATTCTATCAAATACAGATTTACCGCACATTCGTCTAAAAGGTCGCATTTCTACTGCATTCATTCTACATTCTTCTTTCTTTTCCCAGTCCCAAGCTTCACTTCCATTTATATGTAAAATAAAGAATATAATGAATCCAGTCTAAATAAATGGAATAAAACAATGATAGTGTTAAATTGATATCTTTACATAAAAAAAATCTTTATGCCATGGAAATGTACGACAAAATGCTCTACATAAATATTCATATAAATATTTCAGATAAATAAACTGGAAGAGATAATTGTACTCGTATTAAATGAGTAATAAAGGGTCAATTAATACAAATAATTTACATAAATTTTCTGGTACAGAATCATTCAACAGGGTTCACAACTTTTGAAATACCGTGTTTATATTTCTCATTCAAGTTGAAAGCTCCTCCCTTGACCCGTGCAAAATACCGTGTGTTTAGAATACGAAATGACGGTACGATGAGTGTATGTCATAGCAGCTCAGCTCCATAAAATGTGATGAAACATTTCTCGTGAATCACTTTAAAGCCGAAATGGACTGCTTAGTTCCGTGATGCTGGGAAAGTTGTGTGTAATCATAATATTACTGTTTAGAATCGAATTGTCACTGCTGTTTCAAGTAAAGTATGTTTATTAGCAATTTTGGATAGTCAGGAAATATACAATATACTCGTACAAGAATATTAAATATGTATAAAGATACTTAAAACAATTATTTAAAAAGTTTTTATAAAGATATTTTAGATAATCCATTGTTTTGGCCGAAACCTTATGATAATTCAATATTAAATAGTCCATTGTTTTGGCCGAAACACTATGATACCTTAACATTTAAAAACTGTTAAATTAAATAACTTTTTTTGGTATTCAAATCGTATTTTATTTTACGCGACAGCTGTTTCATCAACCTATGTTGACATCATCAGGTGTTATAATAATATATCAAATGTCAAATTTTCGTGATTTTTCGAATCTTTGTGTGTATTTGTTCCTATGTCAATTTGAATACTTTCTTTGATATATATTTTTGAAGTTCTTGCTGAAATTTAGTTAGGTACCTACATATTTTAATTAAAAGAACGGTTAGTTACTGTTTACCGGAGAAAATATTAAAGGTGGAAAATAAAATAATAAAATAATAATAATAATAAAACAGCAATTAGAAGGAACAATTTCACATAGAAGAGTCAAAAACGATGAAACATAATAAATAAAAAAATTAAAAATGATAAACAATAACATTAAGAAGATTACATTAATAGGAAAAGTAACAAAATATTAAAGTAGTATTATTATTTTTTAGCTAGATTGTACGGGGGAAAAGTTTTTAATGTACTATACTCGTATACTAATGAGGAATAAGAAGGAAATATATTACTTTTAATTTTAAAATTTTTTGGTCTTTAAAAATACAATTGTGATACCAAAAACAAAGTTATTTAATTTAACAATTTTAAAATTCAACATTATTATATAATATATTTAAATTAAAAACACTATTATTGTACGAATCACGATTTCTTTGTATAAAATTATCGCGACAGTTGATAATATAATTAGTGTTTTAAATTTAAACATTTAAAAAATATATTTTACAATTTCATAGATTTTCACAGTTGGTAAGAATTTTTTTGGGGGTTTTGGGTAGATCCCTGTCGCTTCTCATTTCAGACCGACGTTTCGGAGATCGTTGCAGTCTCCATCTTCAAGGTTAGTATAGTACTCGTGGGAATACAGTATAACCACTGTATGTCTATAATAAAAATGTAGTTATGAAGGTTAGTCAAGGTAGTCATAATTACCCTCAAGATGGCGATTGCAATGATATCCAAAACGTCGGTCAATAAGGTGAAGTAATATAGATATATCTAAAAAGACAAATGTATTCTATATTAAAAAAAATATTTATTCACGTATTATTATTTTGTGTGAACCAAGTTTGTCGCGAATAAATATAAAAAATTATATTATCTTTGTCAATCAATTAGATAATTTAATTATTTTAAGTACAGAACATAAAAGTATTGACTAACCACATTAAATGGATTAAATTTGATGTGAATGCAGCGCAAAAAACGTATTTTACATACTTAAATGTTCGCAGAAATGTGTACGTAACTTACATTGTATAGGATTTCAGTACTAAGGACCGCCATAAATGGGATTTGCCGTAACCGTTAAAGGTGCTTTCGTACAATTTTATTACTTTATTAGCGGCTTAAATTAAGATATTTTATCTCATGGGCAATGACTTAATTGGACGTAATATTAAAGAAAAATGTAATGCGCGCGTTTAAAATTGTAATGATTAAGTTAATGTGCTTAACTGGTTTTGTTAATTGCAATATTTCATTACTTTGTGTACGTGTATTTGTAGATTAACTTGCATATGTAATACGGAAAAGCTAATTAAAATTTACACTGTAAAAACACCCCGTGACATTAAATATATACTCTCACATGAATAATTATAAGAACGTTTATTCAATTTGTACTCATTGTCAAATACAATTATCATAACATAAACAATCAGGTTTTATGTCAAGTGTTTAAATTAACTTTTGACTTTATCTATGACATCTAGTTATAATGTTAATATATTCATCAAATCAAACTGATTTACAAAATATTATTACTTTTTATTTTTAATGTATTACATCACTGTTTTTTTTCCACTTTTGAGTTTTTTTTCTCGACATATAACGAAGGCTTTAACACCTTCATCATCGGGAGAACGATTTATACTGTCGAAGTTTGAGTTTATATCATTCTTCCATTGTAGAAGGTGTAAATCCTTCGTAAAACGTCGAGAAATTAAATTATGAATTGTTTGTAAAATTGTTAAATTACAGACGGCTTGATGATAATTGTTAAATTTTCAATATGGATTCCTTGGAACCCTTTAGGTATTAAATATTTCAGTTCAATTAAACATACAACTTTGGTGGTTTTTCTATATTTAATTTAAAATAAATTAAATATATCAGTAACGGTGGAGAGAAAGCTGGAGTTCAGCATCTCAAGAGGACCCGCCTGAAATAACAGACTCCTGAGTCTACAAAAAGGGAAGAAGAAGAAGAAGAAGTACCATTAGAAATCAAGATATATCCAACAAAACTAATCAATTAAAAAACCAGCACAATATTATCATATGAAAAATTTATTATGTATTTCTTAACAATTAAAAAAATATGTATTTCATAAAAAAATTAAACTAGAATCAAGATGTCAAAAATTAACATTTCAGAACCATTATTAAGTTACAAAACTATTTCTTAGTTACTGTTGCTATAAGTCTGGTAAGTTGTTTGATACAATGTCGGAGTATTAGAACTAAGGATATAATTTAATATTAGGTCCTTACATATGAAATTGGCGTTTTGTATGGGAGGAACATGAAGTTGATTTTTTTAAATATAATATATATATTTAATCAAAGTATGTACCATTGCTATCTATGCAGTTTTGCCATCTCATAGGTAGTTCATCGATCCCTTTACTAAAAAAAACATTCGGACGGGAATCAATAAAATCTTTGAAGTCGGTTTGGACTGCCCCATCGGAGTTGAATTTTTTCCCTTGCAAGAAGTTATCCAAATTTCGAAAAAAATAGTAATCTGTTGGGGCAAGGTCCGGAGAGTACGGTGGATGTCTTAGACATTCCAATTGAAGCTCTTCTAATTTGGTAGCCGTCTGTTGTGCAGTGTGTGGTCTAGCGTTATCATGAAGCAGCAGTGGCCTAGAGCGATTAACTAGCCTCGGTTGTTTAGCAGCTAGCTTTTCCATCATGGTTTGCAGTTGCTGACAATAGACATCTGCCGTAATCGTCTGGCCAGATTTAAGAAAGCTGTAGTGAACGACACCAGCACTAGTCCACCAAACGCTCACAAGTAACTTTTTTGGAGTCAATTTTCGCTTGGGGCATGGTTTGGCTGGTTCGGCAGGGTTCAGCCATTGCGATGAGCGCTTCCGATTATCATACAGGATCCACTTTTCATCACAGGTAATGATTCGATTCAAAATCCTTTCATTATTGTGCCGGTTGAGTAATGCAACGCAGCAGTCAACGCGCGTTTGTTGATTTGCTTCACTCAATTCGTGAGGTACCCACCTTTCAAGCTTTTTTCACCTTCCCAATTTGCTTCAAGTGGATTAAAACAGTTTTATCACTAACACCGCAGCCTGCAGCTAACTCGGACGTGGTTTGCGATGGATCCGCTTCCACAATAGCCTTCAATTCTTCATTATCAACTTTGGTCTCCGGCCGTCCACCGGGCTTGTTCTGCAGGTCGAAATTTCCAGAACGAAAACGTTGGAACCAACAACGCACTGTGTTTTCTTTTGCGGCACCGTCGCCATACACATCATTAATCCTTCGCGCCTTTTCTGCAGCACTGGTGCCACGGTGGAACTCGTACTCGTAAATAACGCGATATTTCAAGTTTTCCATTTTGTAAACTGAGTGACGCAAAGAAAAAAACAATTGAGGAAAAAACAAATGAATTGTAATTTTCAAAACACAAGTACTTAAGTAAATAGCTGTATAAATTTGAATTTGGGATTCCTAACCAAAGAGAAGATATTTGAGATCAAAGTTGCCAGTACGGCAAAACGCCAATTTCATATGTAAGGACCTAATATTAATAATCACGCGATATAATTCTGTTGGCGATGTCCTAAAAATACGGAACTGGTGGAAAAAAAAAAAAAATTATGGGAGTGTGTTGGAGTATGTACCTACTGTAAAACATGTTTTATTACTTTGCCGTAGTGCATTTTGATGTTTTAGTTCGTTACATTCAGTTCTGTTACATGTACATATTTGAAAAGTTTTCGATGTGCAAATAAAATTAACACATTTTCAATGTTGTTTTTATCATTTTCCGTGTTATCCGACCTTTTCGCTTATCTGACCTTGCCGCGGCCGGTGTAGGTAGGATAATCGAGACTCTACTGTATAAGAAAATGTAACCTTAAATAGGACTTTGCGTTGGTATTCAAATAGTGTTGTGACTAATTTGGTTTAATTCTTACTTAATGGTTGATCACAGTGTACAAGAAAGTAGAATTACTGGAGAAAATAGAAATTATTACAGAGCGCGTTTTCAAACGAGTCCCTGTTATGGCAAATCTTTTATTGGATTCACACCAAACTGGGGATTATTGGAATTATTGAACTACATATGTACGTCTCTTTCTGCGCTCTGAATACTATTCCGAAAACGATTAATTTTAAATGTATTTATGCAAATTACTTGAACAATACAGCATAAGTATTGATTTCGTAATAAATACGAAAGAAAACTTTTGTTTTTTTTAGATGTTTTATTTTATGTTTTGGGTAGGACTTGAATCGTCTTCCTAAGCTATTACCACAAACAAACAAACCAACCATTACCCCGTAAGCAGAGAAAATGGACGGCCACACTATTATATCCTGACATACATCTCTAGCTTCCTCCACATTCATACAGCGAGTCATACACGCACGTCGATTCTTCCTGCCTCTAACATGACCAACCGTTAAAATTTGATTAATTTGATCGTGCCATGTTTTCCTCGATCTACCTCGACTCCGTACTCTATTTACATCGTCAACGTATACGTTTTAACCATTCTTGCTTCACCCATGCGCTCCATATGTCCGAACCAACGCAGCGATCCTTTCATAATTTTGTTCATAATACCTTCATTCGCTCTACATTCCTTTCTAGTATCAGCATTTGATATTCTGTCGTACATCGTTCTACCACACATGCATCTTAGGGACCTCATCTCTATCACATTTATTCTGCTCTCTTCCTTCTTCTGCCAGTTCCATGCTTCGCTTCCATAGATAAGGGTTGGGACCAGAACTCCATTGTGAACGGCCATTTTCGCTTTCATTAATAAATTCTTGTTTCCAATAACTATTTTTAAAGCTCCATTCACTTTGTTACCCGCACCAACCCTTCTTTCAACCATACCGTACTATCAAAAACTTTTTTTTTCGGTTAACAATCTCTGTGGTCTAAATAATGGAAAATAAGTCATATATTTATTTATGGCCTCATATTTTACCATTAAAAAATACAAACTTTACAGATAGTTGAAAACCTCGAAAGGGGCATACAAAACTTTAATTGGGTCACAAGTGACCCGCGCACCGCGGTTTGGGCATGCTTGGATTACAGTATCTGAAAATAAATAAATAAAAACTTTGATTTATTTCTTCGCTAGTAATTAATATGAATGAAATCGTTTTTACCCCATTAAAAGACCCAAGTCGCAATACACATTTTAAATATATTATAACTCATATATTTTTAGTTTATTATTTTTTATTTATTAACATCAAAATATCGTTCATTAATTTACAGCAATCGTTATGTTTTTTTCTTCTTTTATATATAGTAGATATCATTAAACACTGCATAAGGAAAAAATGTTCGTACGTCATGAGTTAAGTACCAAATGTAATAAACAACTTTAATATAAACAATTATCCCGGTTACCTGCTGTTAATTAATGAGTATTGAGCAAATTTACTCTCAATTTATAGATTTAATTAAATTTATTACTAATATTTGATGTCAGAATTGAAGGGGCAATACTGTTTTAATTATTTGAACGCGTTTAATTATTATCAGCTTATTTGCTCATGTTACTAGAACCACGTTCGCATTAATTGCAAAACTTTATGATGATCAACGTAGGCGGTTAATAACATGAACCGTACCTACCTCCCTATCACTGTCCCATGCTCTTAATATTAGTTAGTTAGTTATTAGTTAGTTAGTTAGTTAATTTCTTCTATTCTTCTCTTCCATTCTTTTCTGTCTTGTACGGCTCTTTTGAAATCTGCATATGATGAGCAGCGCACGTCCACCAACAGATCCTCCAGGTACTCTCGGCGTGGGCGTCCCCTAGAGTTTGTCCCCTCGGTCATACCCTCCATTATGGCATACAAGAGACCTTCTTGAACTATTACATGGCCGATCCATCTTGCACGCCTTTCGGACAAGGTCCTGAGCAGGTGCCTTCCTCCTTCAATTCCTTGAAGAACCTCCTCATTCGTGATGTGGTCTCTCCAGAAAATTCCTAATAGCCTTCTATAGGACCACATCTCAAAAACCTCTAGTCTCCGCTTATCTCTTTCGGATAGGCACCATGTCTCGCAGCCGTACATCAAGATACTCCATACATAGGTATTGATGAGGAGTGTTCTCAGTTTTTGGTCTATATTATTTGATTATATTATTTTCGACCTTTTATTAAATGCAAGCCTAGCCTGATGTATACAGCTGTGGACCTCGCTCTAAGACCGACCGTCCCATGTTATTTTGCTCCCGAGGTAGACAAATTCCTTGGTGTTCTTTAGTGGAACTCCTGGCATCACTACTCTCATCTGATGTTGCGTTCGGCCTACAGTCAGCAGCTTTGTTTTGTCTTTATTTATCTTCATGTTGTAGCTATCTTGAAGAATGCCTTGCAAAGTTGCTAAGGCCTCCTGCAGTTTCTCCTCACTTTCAGCAACCATAGCAATATCGTCAGCAAACCTTTTATCTAATATAAACCTGTCTATCTTTGCCCCGTGTTATATTATATATAATAATATTAAGTACATAGAAATGACAAAAAGTTGACCAAACCTTTCACCCCAATGACAAGAGATAGATAAGGGAGAAAGCTTTTTTCAGTACAATCCCAACAATATTTATAAAAAATAGCTTGGCATTGATACAAAGAAGAAGAAGAAATATATAAAAATCTTGATAAGCTTAAAATGTTTACACTGTGGAATTTTTATTTATTTTATTTATTTAATTTATTTAAAAAAAAAACCAATTGGGTTATATGGATACATTTTTAGATCTTACTATTAATTATGTAATGTTTCAGTTATTTTTTTTAATCGAGTTGTAGTGAGACTCCTTGTGTCTTTTGGTAGTTCATTGTAAAGTTTCAGTCCATTGTTCAATATCCTTGATTGTCCTGTCTTAGTTCGTGCATTCGGTAAGTGATATCTGTCACAGTTCCTGGTCCAGTGTTTCCATTCCGTATTGACGTGTATTCCACTTTTTCAGTTTATTTTTATCGTCAAGTTACGAAGGTTGTACAACATCATCATCGGAGCAACGATATAAATCAAAAAAAAAATTTATGTCGTTGTTCTGATAATGGAGGTGTAAAATCTTTGATACATGTCGAGAAAAATTAACTGAAAATTGGAAAAAACAGTGTGTTAATTCAAAATAAAATCACTATTGAAAGTCTGTTACTAAAAAAATTACGATAAATGCCAAATTTAAATAATCGTTCTCCAGATGAAGAAGGTAAACCTTCGATAAAAGTCTAGAAATTTAAACTCAAAAGTGTAGAAAACGGTGAATGTTCATAAAAATGTTATTATAATATTTTAGTAGCTTAATTATTTTATTTAAGTTCAAGTCTGTAGTATACCAGAAGAAAAAAAAAATGTGTAAAGAATCATTTTGAATTATTTTTTATCTAAAAATATTTCAATATATAAAACATGCTTCTATATAAATTGATAACATTTCTTTCAGTTAAATAATGTCCGAATTTTAATGCACAACATTTAATCATATTATATACTAAAAAATAAAGCTTATATGATGGACCGCAATTTTATCCTGTCATACTGTTCTAGCCTTTAATAGCCATTCGAGCCATTATTTTTTTTCTACTTGTACAATAGCCAAAATTAAATTTTATATGTATTTGGTAATTTAATGTTTTCCCTGCACATTTTAATGTAACTACCAACATACTACATGATTCGAATTTTCTATTTCTAATATACGAGTAAAATATAGTTTAATTTCTTCTAAAAAGATAAACAAAATACCCAAACAGTTTAAACAGTAAACAAATAAAAAATAAAAACTGTGCGTAAAAAGGCAAAACATTTAATTGTAAGCAACAGGGTGTGTAAGCGTAAAATTCATAATCAAGGGTAATTGATACAAAAACGCGTTTTGGCGTATCTCGTGCTTGATTCCAAGTATCGCAGAGACGCATATAAGCGGCCACCGCAAACATTGTATTAAGAATGTATTTCATTACTCAATATTCTTGTACCCGATAAACACATTTTGTTTACTACTTAACTTTTCTCAAATCTACTTGAACTAGTTTTTATCAAGTGTAATACGTTAGTTTTTTTTTACTATTAAATGACACGTCGCTTGGGCACCGGGGACATGAATATTCATAACTTTATCACCTCTCGGAGCAGATATCTATCTCGAGAATTGCTATAATTGCATATTTAATATTACAAGACTTGGCAAATATCTGTAATCGGCTCGTTATATTCAAATATGTAATAAATTTGTTAATTAAATGTGAGTAAACAATATATAAATCTTTCACATTAAAACAAATTTGATGATGCATGAATCCGTGTTCTCGTGTCTTTATTAATTGTGTTTAATTAAAATGAATATAATTATTTAAAAAATATGTAAATTATTGATACAAAAATTATGCATATATACATACGCTTAGGCGTTATGATAAGTAATTTGTGTGTAAAATACCAATGCCATATGTACTACCAATATTGAATGAGATATAATTTATATAATTAATATATCATATTCCGCCTACTCATCATAACTAAATATATTATTCAAATATAAAAAACTCTGTTAAAAAAAAACGTTTTAAAATTAAATAAATATTCGAACACTTGATTTCGACGAACTGCTTTTCCATACGAACTACTTTGGGAAAAATTGATTTATTTAAAACAGACATTGAAAAATAATTTAATTTCACTTTTTTTTGCACTTTTTCTCAAACATGTTTTGGGCCGCAAACGTCATCCCATAGTGCAAATATTTAAACATTATAATGAAACAAAATCGTTACTTGTTACAAAATGAAAAATATTAAAAATAAAGAAAATATTTATAAATTTTCAAGTCAATTATTGATATGTTCTTGCTATCCTACAATCCTAATTAAATAATAATTACCTCTAGTCATAACTCAACCTCCCTTTTTCATTTTGTCTTAATAAGTCACGATTGTATTATTATTTCGTTTTTAACATTTTGCATTGAGAAATGATATCTGCGGTCCGAAACATGTGATAAATTCAATGATATTTAAAAGCATTTTATTTTATGGGATTTTAGGTATGTTCCTATCTAGTGGGATTCTCTTCAACTGACAATTCTGAGATCATTGCAAACTTCATCTTACATTGTAACTGTTTCAATTACATTGGAGATTATCACGAGACACGAGCATATTCAAGATTCCATGGAAAATAATTTAATCAATCGTGATAATCTACACCCATGTTCAAAGAATTATATATTTGAAGAATACTTCGAATCTTCCATAAATAATTTTTTCATCTACTCTGAAAATGCAAGCACTTTTAAAGGGGTGTAAACCTCTTCTCATTGAATATAAAATAATTTGGTTATTATTTATAAAAAATTTTACACTAAAGAAGAACACCGACTATCTTAAATTTGTTTGACGAATTTTTAAAAAATTTAAACCCTTTTTTTTTCCACATTTCAGTTTATTTTTCTCGAAATGTTTCGAAGGTTTTATACACCATCATCATCGGGAGTTTATATCGTTCTTCCGATGATAAAGGTGTAAAGCCTTCGAAACATGTCAAGAAAAATAAATTCAAAAGTGGAAAAAACAATGTTTTATTCATTAAAAAATCATCATTATGGAATTCCGCAGTGATAAGGCGTTATCTAAAATTAAAATTTGTTCGTTTTAAAATAAAATAAACCATTGTATTTTTACAAAGTGCTTTTAATTAGTTCTTTATTAGATTTCACTTTGTGTTTGTGGATTCATATTTGAATAAATAGTATAACACTTTATTTTTTAAATTAGTGCATTGTGAATGGTTGGATCACAACCAAATCACATTTTTAAATCGAAAAATAAAGCGTTGTGAAAATACAAAGCGTTATTATATTTAGTCAATTGTTTTCAATTATATTTAAATATTATTTAATCACAAAAATGAAGGTCCGTTTTGAAAGAAAAATAGGCCAGATAAGTCAATGAAATAGGCGAAGGCTTTGCCTTGTTTGCTTTGCTTACAACTAGCACACATTTATATAAGAATCTATTAACGATAATGTCAAAAGAAATTAACTGTTACTAATATGTAGGCATTACGGACGTCTTAAGTGAGTGTTTGCATGTGTGGCAATGTATCAAAACTAGCCAAGACGTATAATGTGTATAGTTACCAGGTATGGCTAGGTGGGTACGTAGGTACCCATGCGGCCGGCGGAGTTGGATTACGGAGAAAGTGCGCACACCTGACGACTGTGTCGACTCGCGTGTACAAATACTCCTACTATGTATGAACGTAATTAGGTACATATCGATAAGTATATATCGATCGATCCGAGTCACAAGCCAATATTTTCGTTTAACACTCAGGACAATCATAAATTAAATAGCTTTTACTTTAGTATTTCATTTTCACAACAACGACAAACCATCACGAAGTTTCTCCGGAGGAGCTGACAGAGAAAATAGACCGCCACACAACTCGATCCTGACACACCTCTCTAGCTCCCTCCACATTCATACACAAGTCATACACGCATGTCGATTCTTCTGAAGTAAAACATGGCTTACCTTTAAAATTTGATTAATTTGGTGATGTCAAGTATTTCATTTTCTTCTTCTTTTGGTGCCGTGCCAGGTCCCCCCAACGTTGGCGATCACTACAGCAAAGGTATTCGCCATAGTGATTCCTGGGAAAAGGTGACCAGAGTGGTTTCCCGTTGCCTTCTCTGGTGGATTTTTCTGTCGGGTTTACCTTCCCTTAGCTGGTTGGATCTGGTTTGGAGGCGCCAGAAACTCGCCTTTCATCCCCTCGTTATCTGCTGTGATCACACGGTTATGAGTGTGATCCCATTGCCCGGGTTTCTTGTCTTTAAGAGGATTTTTCAAAATTCAAATTATATTCGGAGATACACATACAGATACATTTCATTTTCAATATGCTAAATTCACAATCACAGATTTTTTTCTAGTTTTCTGACCATTTCCACACACGTAAATATATAACAGCCTCAATTTTTCAATTTTGTAAATACAGGGTTTTATTTTTATAATAGTAAACACGATTGTGCAGTGGTTTTACTTGGATTTAATTTATATAAATTATATAAATTGTGACAAATTTGTTTCGCCTTGCGAGGACATTCTCAAACTTTCGAAGTTTACGAATACCCTTGCAAAGCGAAACAAATTTGTCACAATTCATATAAATTAAATCCAAGTAAAAAAAACTAAACAATCGTGTTTACTTTAAATTAATAATGGAGTTTTACAAAACTAATACCTCAATCATCAGAAGGGTTTTAATTAAGAAAAAAAAATTAATAATGAATATTTTCAACGGCAGTTTTATAGAAGTTTTATAGTAATATTATATATTACAGTTACATGTCTTGCTAGGGCATTATTACGTGTTTTATATTAACGAAGAAAAAAACTGTGAAGCCTGAGATAAAGGTGCCTTCGCAAAGCAATATAATTTTATACCTGATGCAATATATATTTATAACCTGATGATGCCAACATCGGTTGGCGAAACAGCTGTCGCGACATTCTCAGTGAATAAAAATAAATTGTGGTATTATAACAGCGTTATAAATTTTAATAGTAATAATGCTGAAGTATCATAGTGTTTCGGCCAAAACGTCTTGTTTAATTGACTTCTTTAAATAATACGCCGCATAAATTTGCAAGAGTCTAGCTAGACTATTGTGTTTTTAAAGAAGAAGCGGCGGCCTACCCTCACAGCTTACATATCTGGGGAAACGACAAGATGGTAAATAGTTAAGTGTATTGAATCAGTTTAGAAGAAATTAATTATGTGGAAAATTATAGATAGGTGAACAACGTATTTTTAACTATGGATGTTAAAAGGAGTTCAAAGTGAAAAAGGTGTGCCATTATTTCTACAATTGAATTAAAATCGAGTAAAAGTAGAGACTTTATATATATATATTTTCCATTCCACGATAACTCGTAATGTTAATTTAATATTGTGAATGATTCAGAAATCTCTATGGATACAAATGATTTTTTTAAAAAATTAATGCACAAAAAGTATTTCTAAACTTTGGACATTAGCGAAAAGCGAGAATAAATTTGTTTATTTTCCCCACAGACTTAAGATTCACAAACACACAATCAAAAGTTAAAAAAAATATGCATGTAATTTTTTTGGATTTGAACGTACTCGTATTATTTAAGCTATTGCCATATTATTTGCAAACAACTATCATATTAAAATAAAGTTAGTATATACGTATTATTTATTAGGAATATTATCTCTTGAAGTAACCATGTTTCAGAGCTTAAATCAAACAACGCAAGAAATGAGCTAATTATTATATGATTTTTTTGTTATTTTGCTGTCATAATAAATAACAAAGATTTATATTTAAACTAATTTTCACTAATGATATCAAATATCTCCAAATAATAATAATCTGTTGCCAATTTATACCAAGCTTTTATATAATGCTCACATCTCATAAGAGAACATTCTTAGCGCCGTGCGCTGATTGTAGGCGTGGTCCATATGGCAGATATAAACTGATCTGGATTCCACCCATAACATGAATTAGTCACGTGACACACGTAAAAAGATACGCTTTAATTATATAACGTTTTGATTAACATTCAACTAATCTTAACCCTTTTTATGTAAAGCTTCTTGGAATTCTTTTGATGAAAAAAAAATACAGCATTTTCTTGTTGAATAAAAAGCGCCCGTTATTGGGTTTGCGTGTTTTATAAAGATTAAGGGCCCTTTTGGTTTGGTGGTTTTGTATTATTTGTTCATAGAATTGAGTTTTTGTTTGGTGAATTATAGTAAGCACCTGTTCTGACTGATACCTCACAGGTGCCGGGCTTAGAGCGCTCCTAGGCAAGGTCGTTGGCTCGTGTAGACATCCCGTATAGTAAAAGAACTAGAAAATATTAAATAATTTGAAAAAATATATAAATAATAAACGAAAACCATTATCTTTTGATGACCTTTGCATTTAGATGGAAAAATACAAAAAAAGCATTAAAAAACATTTGCTTAATAATAATGTATTTTTAAGTTAAGATTGTTAGTAATCATGATGTTACTATAAATTTATATATATAAATGATAGTTTAATACACGTTTTCACTATCAAATATTTTATTGTCAAATCAAATATTATATTATAGATAATCTGTTGTTTTGGTGGAAACACCATGATACGTTTAGTTTGGAACACTGCTATTTCATAATTTTTTAATTTAATTGCTAACCTTAAAACGTCACGAGAGCTGTTTTGCCAACCGATTTTGATATCATCAGCTATTACAATCAACTAATTGATTTTTTTTTGTAAGGATTAATTGTAACTCAATAGTGACGCAGATGTAAATTGTTTTTATGGGAACAGAATGTGGTGGCCGAGGCGCTTACAGGACTTGGTTGGGTTGACCCAACCAATGACCAGTCATTGGTTGGGTTGAGCGATCGCTTTATGTTTAACAACTTTCCCCATTCCGCCCTTCTTACTACTAATCGATTGAAACTAATTGCTTGTAAAACCTGATTATATCAACATCATTGGTGATACAACTGTCGCGATAATTTCAGAGACACTAAATAAATAAAATGTTTTTAAGATAATCGAATGATTTTACTAAAATCTCTTGATGGAAGATCATTTTAAATAATGAAATAAAAATATGTTTTTAACTACTTCCACTTTTGTCTTTATTTCGATAGCGCTCTCCCGCGACTATCGACTGGTTTAGTCTAGTCTAGTCTAGTCCAGTCTGTCGATGCCATCGAGCCTGGCGAAACCGGTCGCTGTCTAAATAAAAAATGGTAGAAGTAGTTTTATTTACACACCGTTTTATTTAATTACTAGCTGACCCGGCGAACTTCGTACCGCCTCAAAATCATAAATGTTGTGTTAACTTATTAGATGAATTAAATTCAGTTATTTATTATGTTCGAATTTACTCAAAATTAATTTAGTTAAATTAATGTGTAAAAATCTATATAAAATGTATTTGAATTACATTGATATGAATGTAATTCACATGGCAGCAAGGGATTTGCTTTATTTTAGCGAATCGAAATGATTCGCTTAGCATTGTTGCACTACTTTCTGTTAAACTACTATATTTGCTGGATGGGATGCACTCGAATGATTTTTTTCGATGTTTTCATAGTTATTCTGCTATTCGGGATGGAGACAAATCCAAAAAATCAAAGATCATAAAAATTAGCCAAGCCGTTCTTGAGTTGTAAATGGTGTAACTAACGCGACTTTGTTTTATATATTTAGGTTATTTGAATAAATTGTGATATTAAAACACTTTTGCAAATAAAAAATTAACTAAACATTTTTTTATTTTATTTTTTTCTTTATGTACACAACAGGTCGTTTGGACCCAATTACTGTATACAATTTTTTTTTTTTTTAGCTATTATATTGATTCTCGTGACATGTGATAGGTAGCCAATCTATCGCCATTTTATTGTCACGTGAATTCTACACCAGACCAAAGACAGTGTGACAATCACACTGCTATCGCCGGGAATCGAACCCAGGACCTTCGGCATGGAAGTCAGAGCTCGTAACCACTCTGCCACGAAGGTCGTCGAACTTGTAAGCATAATAGCTCTTTACATTTAAAATTTGATGTAAAGAGCTGTGCTTTAAAGTATTAACGTCGAAATCGTCACTTAGCAATTTTACACATACAATTTTTTAAATCTTCTACTTATTTTTGTTGGGCTCGATGAATTGAGTTAGTACCACATTTGTAAATAATACAACACAAGTTTCGTATTAATTTTAATAAACTTTTATCACAAGTCGATAATATAGAAAATTACTTTAAGATAAAAGTGTTGGTCTTCAGAACTAAATATTTGTTTATCATCGTTTGCAGCAACAAATATTTTTTTGCCTGCTATCAATATGCTTTACTAATAACAAAATTATAAATTACATTTAATATCTTAACGTTTTATAAAAATCCGGGGGATAGAATTATATTTTAGTCAGTGCTTTCCGAATAATTGATATAAATAACATATTTTTTATTATGAAATGTATGATGAAGCAAGAGAAGGAACAATTGCATTGTTTTAGTTTAACATAAATTCACTGTCTATTATGTACGAGGATGGGAACAATCCCTTCTGATCGTAGAAGCAAGCTTCTGTCTTGCAGTTTGGGATATTTTACTTTATTTCACTAAAGGTATTTTTTTTTCAATTTGCAAAACATCGAAAAAGGGTAAAATTCTCATTCTCTCGTCGTTTTTTCCTTCATTTATGACACATAATCTCCTGGAATTGGAATAGAATTTACTAATGGATACTTTATTATATACGCGGTTTGGTAAACCAACCATCACGTAAACATGATGTTCTCTCATGTATTACAATGACCGGTGATGGATATCGTTACTGAGTAAATGTTCTGCGTAGTATCTCTAGCTCTGCCGTCTATTCCTGCCCCATTTCACCATGTGTTTCGTTTCATAGGTGTCTCTCATTTCAGAGTATCCAATCCTGTCCATAGTACTCTTTCTTGCTATACTTCGCAGTGTTCTTGTTTCAGATATTCGAAGAAGACTATTGGTCCAATACATGTTTGATTATGTTCAATTTCGTTAAAATTTAATTGTGTTTCATGTTTGTTTTCGGCAAATCCTTCTCGTACAGCTTCTATTCAAATGCATGCCCCTTGTATGCGTATGTGTAAAATAACGAAATTGAATATGCATATTGAATTCCAATTATTTAAGTCACAATTATCTTATTTCATTACAATTATCTACTCATAAGTTGTACGCAAATCATCTCAGCCAGAAGGACATGCATCAAGGCGAAGCTTATTGCAATCTGCAAAACATTAAAGTAATCATCTCGTATATTTTCCTTCTCGGAAAAATCGAATATACGAGTATAACGCGCATGGAAAGGTCACGGGTGAACTAACAGCTGGTTGGATGTTTATTTTTCAATTTATTAGAAACGATTGTTTACACGACGATGTTTTTATGATTGAAATGTGCGTAGTTACTCTCAAAACCCAGATTATGTTTCTTGTAGGGAAGCGGAGCCAGTCGTTGACCGTTTAGGGATCTGTTCAAATTGTTTGAATAATTGAAATTTATTAATCTGAAAATATTATAATATCACTTTGTGTATACACAATTATCATAGGAAGGTTGACACTGCAGTCGTACATCATAATTAAAATGAATAAAAAATATGGCACGATAAAATAAATCAGATATTGAATGTCGGCCATGTAAGGAGTCAGAGAAATTGACGCGCGTGCATGACACGATGTATGAATGTTGAGGAAGCAAGAGAAATACGTCAGGATAGAAAAGTGTGGCAGTCCATTCTTTCTGCCTACCCCTTCGAGGAGACGGCGTGATGGTTAGTTAGTTAGATAGTTATGAAAAAAAAAGTTCTTTTGTATCATAAATTTAGTTCAATTCCACCAGCAGATCGCTGAAATGACCCAGATGACGACAGCGAGCTGCTGAAACTGGTCGAAGCCATTAAATCAAGTAGAATTAAACTAAATATATCCAATAAAGGATTTATTTTCATTATTTTTACATTAATAACAGAGTGGTAAGAGCTCTGACCGCCATGCCGAAGGTTCTGGGTTCGATTCTCGGCGACGGCAGTGTGATTGTTACACTGTCTTGGTCTGGTGGTAGAATTCACGTGACAGTAAAATGGCGATAGATTAGCTACCTATCATTTGTCGTGAGAATTAATATAATAGCTAAAAACAAAATGTATACAGTAATTGGGTTCAAACGATCTGTTACATAAAAAAAATGCTACAAAAAAAATCTTATTTTTCGAATATAGAATAAGTTGTTAGATATACATAAAGTGATGTAAAATTGTTTTATAATAAAAGACAACGTGATGATTTAATTTAACAGACTCTATTAAAAACATACATATATTTTTTTATATGCAAATAATATAAATATTTCAATATATTGAGATACTGAAGATTTTTTAAAACCAGTTACTGACTATGTTGTTCTGGTTAATAACTGGTTAAAATGTATGCTGTTATCAAAAGCATACCATTTTAAATATGAGGCGTGAACAGTATATTCGTGGAATAAAAATAAAATGAATTGTGCATATTTTTTAGAAAATAAATTATAAGTTAAACTCAACGACTTCGGAAATACTGAGAGAGATTAATTTTGTTATTAATATACAATAAAATAAATTTGAATGAAACTTTAAAAATGTTATTGAAAACAAAAAATATTAATGAAAGCAAAAATGCCCGTTCACAATGGAGTTCTAAATCCATCCCTTATGTAAGGAAGCGAAATATGAAACTGGCAGAAGAAGCAGAATAAATGCTGTAGAGATAATATCCCTTAGACGTTTGTGTAGTAAAACGATATACGGCAGAGTTTCAAATGGAAGGAATGTAGAGCGGAAGAACGGATTATGAATAAAATTATGAAAGGATCAGTAAGTTGGTTTGGTCACATGGAACTTATGGATGAAGATATAATGATTAAGAAGTATACATTAACGATGTAAATGGAGTACGGTGTCGAAGGAGACCGAGGAAAATCGGGTGGTGGTCTAGGGGATAGAACGCTTGGCTCCTAATCCAGGGGACATGGGTTCAAGCCTGGACACGACCAGATTCCTTCTTCATAATAATGAGCTATTTTCTGCTCACATTGAAGATTGTAAAATAAATTCTAATATCATTGATTTAAATCCTTGATATTGGTCTTTTAAAAAAAAAAAAAGCACGGGATGACCAAGTCAATCAAATTTTAAAGGTCAACCATGTTAGAAGTCGAAAGAATCGACTTGCGTGTATGACTTGCTGTATGGAGGAAACTAGAGATAAGGGTTAGGACAGAGTAGTGTGGCGGTCCATTCTCCCTACCTACCCTTTAGGGGAAACGGCGTGATGGATTGTTGAATAAATTTGTTGAAATTTAATGATGTATTTACATAATTGAACAAGGTGTTATATTTATGGAATATTGTGCTATTATATAATACTTCCATAAAATCGGATTCAATATTGCATGTTAAGCGATCGGAGGTTGGCGTCTGGTCGGCTGGGGCTTGCACCTCGATCGGAACCAATAATTCTCTTGCGCATAACAAAAATCTTCCTTAGGAAAATACTGATTAATTCTACATAACTAACTAACTAACTAACCATCACGCCGTCTCCCCTAAGGGGTAGGCAGAAAGAATGGACTGCTAACACTTTTCTTTCCTGACATATTTCTCTCGCTTCCTCAACATTCATACATCGTGTCATGCACGCGCGTCGATTTCTCTGACTCCTCACATGGCCGACATTCAATATTTGATTTATTTGATCGTGCCACGTTTTCCTCGGTCTTCCTCTATTTCTGGTTCCATTTACATCATTAACATATAAATTTTTTACCATTCTTTCTTCATTCATTCTTTCCATATGTCCAAACCATCTTAATGAACCTTTCATTATTTTGTTCATGACACCATCATTCGCACCGCATTCACTTCTTATATTTTCATTCGACACTCTATCATACACAGAGTATCACACATTCGTCTAAGAGATCTCATTTCTACTGCATTTATTCTACTTTCATCCTTTTTTTGCCAATTCTACATTAGTAAGATAAAGTGCCTAACATCCATCTGTGCCCAACTGATATTAAATTATACTCTAAATTATAATATTAACTGTAACAATATAAAACAGTTGAAACAGTTATAGTAACACCTGATGATGTCAACATCGGTTGACGAAACAGCTGTCGTGAAAAAAAAATTATACCATAAACGGCGTTTCATATTTTAACAGTTTATAATGTTGAAGTATCATAGTGTTTCGGCCAAAACAATGAACTATCTACATTATATTTTGATGTCCATTTGTAAACCATTATTTTGTTTGATTTAGTTGCAATAAACTAGAAAAACGTTAAACATGTTCTTAATTTGAAAATTAGATTTATTCTGTTTTATAAATATGATAAGTTAGGTTAGACTCAGGGGTTGATATCAACATTATACATGTGTTTATATAACGGAGATTTCTACAAACATATATAGTATTTTCCCCTCTCAACTTGTACGCTACAAGAGTTATATAGGGGAGATAAATCTAGGAACTTTATATGAATTTTGAGAATTCAAGAGAAGTATTTCATATTAGGAAGAAGGTGGCGGTCCATTACCTTCCTAACTCTTAGAGGAAAATACGTGATTAATTCCGGAATCTTATGATTCTTTATTTTTCTCACCGATCTGAGATTATCTGTGATCGGATTGATAAGATAATAGCTTACTGTTTTTTTATGGAATTATTACTAACAAAAATATTTGTTGGGGCAGTTAACACCGAAGTCAAATAATGAATTCCACATTCTTAATATACCACTTAACGATAATGGGTTAATAGAACATCTCGTATTGTGATTTACTCGGTTTTCCACTTATTAACTTTATTGTGATTATATACAATAATAACATATGGCGTCGAAGCAAGGGTAGACACAGCAAGGACCAAAGAAATTTTTCAGGACTTCCGAAATGAAGACACTGAGGACGATATCAGGCAAGACACTGAGAGATCGCATAAGGAACACCAGAATAAGAGAGATATATGAGGTTGAGGATATTATAAGATGGAGCAGACAGTGAAAAAGGGACTGGTACGGTCATGTTCAAAGAATGGACACCACCAGACTCCCCTATATTGCATTGCATAATCAGCCTCATGGGACTCGCCCTCGTGGAAGACCTCCTAAAAGATGGAAGGACAGTTGGGAATCTATTTTACAGGAGGATCAACACTCTGGAGAACAGACCACATAGGTCTACAATAAGGAAGAAGAAGAAAAAGAAGAAGAATTACTTTATTGTGATACCTTAAAAAATGTTACCGAGCTTGTTTAGTTGTATTCAGGTTTTCTATTCTATAAAATTAATAGCTTAACTAAGTCCTTAATTTTTTAATGTATTATGATACAACACTCATGCCCGTAAATAAGCGTGTTAATAGGTAATAGAAATATGAAGTCTGGACACGCAACTATAATTATTTCATTATGGTAACATAAATCGCTGTATTTTAAACGTCATGTATATGTATCGGTAAAGAACTGGCCAACAATGAAATAAATCTAGGAGTTACCACAAAAGTAAGGGGATAAGTTTTGCGTAAGTGGAAATATTAAGTAATTGGTTTTCCTTGTAAGTCCACTTGTTTTTTGGATTTATTGTGGTACTCGCGAGCCACAGTGTGGCAGCCGGTACTCCACAGGTGGCGCGCGCTACCTCAGTGTTTATGTAAATGGCCAAGACGTCGTGTCGCTTATCTACATATTTGGCATTCCTGAATTTTCACAGTGGCGCATGCTTTATCAGCCGACACAAGTACCTATTTGGAGATAATCAAGCTGCAATAACTATTCTTTAGCTGCTTACACAATGTCTTTACGATTTATTTTAACAAGATAAACTCTTTCAAGTCCAATTCTTTCAAGCTACGAACAAATAAATTACAAGTATTCAGTACGTAAGATAGTCGCCTGAATATGCAAAAATATTATCTTTTCTTCATTGCTATTGTTTGAACCTCCGAGGTCGTAAAATTAAAGCAGATACAGCGAGGTTCGGAACATTAGAAAATGTAGTTGGGAACATTATTTGAGAGATGTATGGGTCATAACTCACTTCTTTATTATTTTCTATAATTGCTGACTGAATTTTTACTTGTGAACTATTTTATGTCAGTAAAATGGAAGGAAATTGCTGGTTACAGATAAAATGGCTGCGGAGGATATTTAAATGCAAAAATATTTTACCGCAAGCGTTAAACTTTATGACGAGAGTAAAACGAGCATGAAAGGAAAGTGGATAACTTTATTTTGCACGCTTAATAGATGGAATGTTTTTATTTCGGAAGAAGTGTCTAGTTTAGTCAGAAATATTTTCACCATCGCATAATCTTTGGATTTTTCATTATCTCTCACGAAGGGTTTTTATCAGCAATGATTCTGAATGTTTTCATTTCGCCTAAATTATATATTTGGATCAATTACACCCTACCCGTCTTGTTTTATGGTATGAAAACATCGATCTTCACAAAAGCTATCCTCAAAAAACTGAATTCCTTTGAAATGTGGATATATTGTAGAATATTTAAAATATCACGGACAGAAAGTGTCAAAAACGAGGAAGCATTGAAGCGAATGAAGAACAAAAACGAAATTATCAAGTACATTAATGGCAAAAATATAGATACATAATAAAGAAGATAAAACTAGTTAAACAAAAACTTAAAGATATAGCATGATAATATACTTTTTTTACGACGGTATGGTTATTATAATTGATGCCAACTAAGTGAATACTTCAAATAAGTGAATTAATAACTACAAAAATGATGGATATTTAAGTTATATTTAACCGTTTGTGTGCTGGGCAGTGCTGGTACTTTTTTCATAATATGTACTAAATTGCGCGTTAAAAGACAGAAAAAAAATTAAAAATTGAATAAAAAAATTGGGGATAAAAAAATCATAACTATCGGACCATCCGAATACCAGAGATACTCGTATACTGCGCGTCATATCGTCGATATATCGACGTCACGCAATTTTTGATAGATATTCGTTCGTCGAAATATCGACGATATGCATTCAAACGGTTAAAATCTGTTGGATTGTCAATGCATTGGAGGCGTGCAGGGATATTCCAGGCGGACGGACCTGCCACCGCGAAAGCCCGATCTCAGAAATTTGTCTGGGGCTGCGCATTGACTCAACTAATCTGCCTATTGCCCTAATTGTGATACATTATAAATAAATTGCATTACACCGTGTTAAAAATTCTTCCTGAAAGTTCATATTTTCAAATTGTTATTTCGTTTTAAAAAATGGTTTGAAATAATTCACGTGCACCATTATCAATCTAATTATCTTAAGATGCAGTTATCAAATGAATCATATGGCGTTATGCTTCGTGTAGTTTCGTTAAGCAATTAATGAATTAATTTAATTTGAATAAAACGTTCATTAAGCCGAGTAAGTAAATAATCAATGACCTCTGGAGCTGCACAGCGCACTGATTACGTTATTAATAGATACAGCAGTCCTGTCTCACTTCACGTTCAACTAATAATAGTGCAACATTTATTAACAACTCATTTTCCAGTGCATATTAATACACTTATTATTTAACTTTGATTCAAGGTGATTTACTACAGTTATAAAGTGTTAACAAACTTGTCCACGCTGAATTATTGTCATTATATAGGTACTACCATTTTATTTATCAAACAGTGGTCTATATTCTGAAGAGAAATGATTACATGTTATATGTATTTATCAAAATGATTTTATAGAAACATATTTGAAGGGCAAATGCATTTAATGATTATTATATTATATTTTAACTTGATTTGACCCAAGTTTGAAAAAATATATATTATATATGAAGTTATCGTCATATTTGTTGGACCCTGTTCCATAAGTGGTGCTTTGCGGTGACCATTATAACTTCTTACAGGTTCATCTAAATTCATTCAAATAAAAACATGTTATTTTAATAGTTAATCTGGTGCCTTATCGATTTTTTTTTATGAAAATAAACAAAATGTCGGCCTCTGATAATTTACTTACGGATTTTCAAGGTAAAATGCAACAGTTAATTGTTTATAAAAATATAAGTTTTTAAGAAGAATAAAAATCCTTCGATCAGGTACTAGATTAACTATTAAAGTGATATTTTATTATTATTTCAATGATTTAATGTGAACCTGTAAGAAGTTATATTGGTCACCGCAAAGCACCACTTATGGTCACCGCATTTTGGGACAGGGTACAACAGATTTGGCGATAACTTCATATCAAATGTATTTTTTTTTTAGGTCAAATAAAGTTGAAACATTAATATATTAAAAAAAATACTTATACCGAGGATTTAAATCAATGATATTAGAATTTATTTTTACAATCTTCAATGTGAGCAGAAAATAGCTCATTATTATAAAGAAAGAATCTGGTCGTGTTCAGGTTTGAACCCAAGTCCCCTGGATCAGGATCCAAGCGTTCTATCCCCTAGAATAATTTAGTAATTTTATGCTGTTGGTTTTATAAAATAAATTAAATTACTAACAAAAAAATATTATTTAAAATGATGGTTTTTTTATTCCTCCGACTGCCCCTTTAAACTTGACTGCCTATTTAAAATGATAGTGTTTTTCATTCATCTGACTGCCCCTTACCCCTTAAGTACGTAAAGTAAAAGTAAAGTACTTAACCAAGTTCAATTAAATTTTGAATAAACTTTAGTCATTAACACTGCGAATTGTTTTTCTTTCTTGCTAAAAACCTACATGGTTTGCTCTCAAGACGGTTACTTTCCCTATGAAGTGGATTATCAGCTGTCTCTTGATAAGGTTATTCACGAATCCCGTGAGGCTAAATATGTAGTGTAATATAGGGGAGTCTAGTGGTGTCTATTATTTGGATACGACCGTATCAGCCCCTGTCTACTCCATCTTGCAATATCTTCAGCCCCACATACCTGTCTTCTTCTGGTGTTCTTCATGCGATCTCTTTATGTCTTGCCTGTTGTCGTCCTCAGTATATTGTTTCGTTCTGGCGGTGTCTACCCTTGATTCAACGCAATATGTTATTATTATTTTCCTTGTATACAACAGGTCGTTTGAACCCAATTAGTGTACACAATTTATTTTGTTAGCTATTATATTGATTATCATAACATGTGATAGGAAGCCAATCTATCGACATTTTATTGTCACGTGAATTCTACACCAGATCAAAGACAGTGTAACAATCACATTTATTGGTCTTACGGACGATTTAACTCTTTTGGGAATTAGTTAAGCAAAAAATCATATTAATGATGATTTATTGATAAATTAAAACACAGTTTGTCCAATTTCGAGAGTATCATACTTACATTATCGTGAGAACGATATAATCTTGAGTCCAGTTCTCTCGATATATCACTTTTATCGTTTTCACGGTGACGAATGTTTAATATCTTCGAAACACGTCAAGAAAAATGATCTCAACAGTGGAAATAAAACAGCGTTATTAATAAAACATTCATGGAGATAAATTTATACTCTAATTCAATTTTAGACAGCATTAAAACATTACGATTTTTATTGAGTTTTTATGATTTTAAATACGCGATTATCCAAATACAAATCTATTGTACCTAGGGAAAAATTTAATAGTTTTATAATGAGTGAATTTCTTAAGCATATTCATTAAAAAAAATCAGAGAAGTAATCTCTTAAAATTTTGAAAATAAAATAAATTTGTAATTTAAAATCCCTTTTTAAACAAAAGTTTATTTTGTTCAAAAGAACAAGATGTTAATGATGATAATAAAATTTATTGATGAGTTGTCCATGACTGAAACTAGATTGTGTAAGAGAATGATCTTGCTATGAATCAATAGGTGAATCACGGATTTCTCATTGCGTATTACTAAATTCGAGATACGTATCCCCGTGACAGTATCCTCGGTCATGAGGTTTAATCACTTAGCTGGTGATACAGAGTGATGAAGTCGATGGTTAACCGAAAATAATCATTTCAACGACCCATTATTCGTCCTAATCTGATGTTTATAAATTACTGTGGTGAGAAACCACAAATATTTAGTCTGTTATGTGTGTTGTTTTAGTTTGGAATATTTAGTCTGTTATGTGTGTTTTTTTTATGATTGATGATGACGTTTGAATCATCGCAGATGCCTTTTGTCTCGCTTCTATATACCATACTTTTCTACAGGTATTCGGTTTTCCCGAGTTATCTCGGGTGTGCGCATTTTTCACATAACTATCGCTCGAGTATACTTGGGCGTGATCCTTAAGCGGTTAAACAGGGAAAATATTTCGCCGGATTATAAAGTATTCAAATTAATTGTCAGAATATAAGCTTTTCTATGGAATAAGTTAAACTTCATTTAAAAAAAAACAAGTGCTTAACTATATTATTAAAATACACGATATTATGAAGCGATAAACAACGGTTATAAATATAAATGCATGTGAAAATTGTATAGTTCGCCATTCCACATCGCCATTCCTCTCTTCTTGAAGATACATTGTTATGATATTACTCGTTTTTAAATAATTTTCTTAATTTGATATCAAAATTATCAGTCATTATTGGTCCAATGTTGGATAGAGGTCTCCCTTTTCGACTTCCACAAACTTTATTGATGTGCTTTGAACATAATGCTACTTTACTTTTTATTCCATTATTATTATTATTTTTAATTCCATTAAATATTTTGTTTGAATTTTGATTTCGATTCATGCCTGTACTGTTAATTCTTCTAATCATTTATACATGTGGTAGCATTAAATTGGTATTATTTCATTGTTTATATGTATTATTTTATTATACACGTATTACAATTGGTGTTTGTTACACTGTGTAAATAAATGTCAACAGAGAGTTATATATTTGATATACTTTTACGAAATTTGAAATGTGTGTATTCGTAATAAATTGTATTGTGCCTACAGCGTAATTGGCCTAGCGCCTTGAAAGCGCATTAGTTCACATAGAACAATACAGTTTCTCGGTACACCATGAATCAGACGAGCTTTGTCTCCAGGCCAGGTGCGTGCGGAGTCACGTGGGCACTTGAAACCGCAAGCCCTGGGCGGTGCTGGGTACTGGCACCTCTCCCAGGCAGTGGGCGAGTGCGATAACCTGTTCGTGTTTGCATTCCGCCTCCACCTGCCTCCCATCTCCCATCCCCCATCTCCCAGCATCCATCTCCCATCCACCTGGAGCGATCCTCTCCAGAGACTGCAACTGAATGATATTATATTATTCTGTGTGTGTATTATCTTAACACAATTAATGCTTGATAAACCTAAGACATAACTCTTTGCAATTCCATATGAACGAACTTTTGTTTAAATTAATAAAAAAAACAGTGAAACAGTGTTTTCATTATTAAGAAAATAATTATACATATAATTCTACAAATTTGAAATGCTTACAATCAAGAAAACAAAAAAATGTGTGGTATAATTGACACGTTAATAAAATAAACTTACTATTGAATATGCTACAATCCTATTATATGTAAATAAATACCAATTACCTCTACTGCAGGACTTAAATCCACCATACCTACCCTCACTTTTGTTTTGAATATTAATATTGATTTTGTCTCATTTTATTGTTAATATTTTTACACTGCGGAAGGATATCTGTGGTCTGAAAGGTATTTCCGAAAAATGTAAAAAAAATGTATAATAGTAATAATAGTAAAAACGACGAGTGGTTTTACTTGAATTTAATTTATATAAATTATATAAATAGTGAAAATTTTGTTTCGCATTATATACTTTCCTTCCCCCATTAGTTTTCTAAAGACACACTCTTTGACGATTAGGTACAGTTTGAGAATGCCCTCGCAAGGCGAAACAAATTTGTCACTATTTATATAATTTAGTTACTTACTAAGACAGCCGTTGTCGTCCACTGCTGAACATAGGCCTCCCCCATATTTCTCCGCGTATCCCTGTTTTGTCCTTTTTGCATACAATCGCCAGCAATTCTTCTAATGTCATCGGACCATCGTGTGGGGGGGTCTCCTTCTGTTTCTTTTGTCTTCGCGGGGTCTCCACTCTACCACCTTTCTGGTCCATATATTTATCTAGTTAGTTCATAATTTATATAAATTAAATCCAAGAAAAAACACTAAACAATAATACCTCAACCATCGATATGTAAAAAAGTGTTGTAGAAATATAATGTTGTTCAAAAGTTGTTAATTTTGTTTGAATTTGATTAACCTGAATCTTCCTTCTGAGAGAACATTTGAAAGGGTCAAACCCAATAACACAATAATTAGACACTATTAAAATTTTGGACAAATCGTTGTACAGTACGTGTACTAACGAAAAAACAAAATGAAACACAATATTCCCGAAATTGTTTCGTATCTACGAATTGGCGCCAGTGCGTCACATTTTAAATGCACTTTTATTTTATAACTTATTCCTAGAACAATATGACTCAATTGACTGTTTGAGGTGAACGTATTGTTCATAATATCTACATCGAATGTGGGAACGAGATTATTCGGTGATTCACTTCAAACAGGTATCCGAGAATAGAGCGAACATAAAACAAGGCAATAAGAATTAGTGAATTAATTCCCAGTGGAGCGTGCGGTACCGAGAAGTAATGACCAGGACTGACTCTTCTAAGTAATCGGGAATTGTTCTAATCGGGAACTGCGTCTGTGTCATCGTGAATAAATTAGTACCTATCCCTAAAAGCTTATAAAAGCACACATTTTAATGACGTTCATCTTTTACATTAAGTTATTTAAATTTAACAACATACGTATATTTTTTATTACAAAATATTAATGTTGTTAATTGAAATTGCCTGGTAGAAGTTCATGCGTAAATGAAAATAAAATATGTATATATTAGAAATTATTTTCTAAAATATATTTAGTTTTAATATTATAAAATATTCGTATTTGAGTAAATATAATGACAACTTGTATTTACACGACACTTAATTTTTTAATTTAGCATGTTTCTGTTAATTGGTCCTTCCTTGATGCATAAATTCAAAGAAAGAGAAAAAATTTAAACAAACTGTCTAAACGGATTAGAAGGCGAGGACGACGGAGGAAAACATGGCATAAGCGAATTAATCAATCACTAAAAGTCGGGCATATTTGAAGTAACGGAAACGGCGTGATAGTAGGTGAAGTTGTAGATTTAGGTTTTGGTAATACAATTAAATAATTAAAATAAGTTCTACTTGGAAATGATAATTAAGTCACGTGTCTTTATTCATATAAGTTAAATTATATAATATTTTAAATTAAATACGATATTTGAATTAACACCCACATATGCACAATGAATTGTTTATTTTTTATAACCAAATATATTTATTGTTTCTTGAACAATAATATAAAACTCCATATAAAATAATTTATACATCTGTTTTCTAGAAGTTTTATTATGTTTAATAGGAATAACTAAAATCCTTTAAAAACAATTAATGCCTTAAAAAGCTAAAAAGGTTTGCTTAAAAAGGCAAAGCATGTCATTTTCTCATAAAATATAAAAAAATATTGTTTCTCGAACAAAGATGTAAAACTCCACATTTAATAATTAATACGAATGAAAACGTCTGTGTTCTAGAAGTTTCTAGAAGCGTATGTGTTCTAGAAGCTCAACCGTCTGAAGAAAACGTCTGTGTTCTAGAAGCTTAACCCAATCAATGACAGGTCATAGGTCCTGTAAACACCTCGATCACCATATTCTGTTTCCAATTTGCATCTTCGTCTCTATTTAGATACAATTTATCCTTCTAGAAGATTCATAATATTTTATGTGAATGACATGTTGGCATTTGTTTTAGACCAGCGAAACATGTAATTTACATTTAGTATTATAAAACATCTAGAAAACAGACGTTTTCTTTCTTATTAACTATGAAAAAAATTCTAGTAAACCTAATGTTTTGATTCGTATTAATTACCAAATTAGATGAAATATTATATTTGCATCTGGTGTAGTTGGTGGATGCGTAGGTAGGTGAATCAGCATCAAAGTTCACATGTTCATTTAGAGTTACATTTAACGGGAGCAACGTTTATAGTCAATTAACTGCCAACATTATACCACAATACCATGAATCCACATGTATTCATCATTAGGAATCCGTTGAGTAGGAATTTGTTACGTCTCATTTGCATTTTAATTACTAGCCACCATGTTATATAGTTTAACATGTATTCAATCATGTTATTAATTTGATGCCTAATTAAAACAGAAGCGCCACAAGTGAACGAATCAAACATGTTTAACATTAGTTTATGTGCCCTAAAATTTGCATTGTTTGAACTAACTAATCACCACTCCATCTCGCCGAAGGGAAAGGAAGAATGAATGGATCGCTACACTGTTCTTTCCTGACACACTTCTCTCGATTCTTCAACATTCGTACGTCGTGCCATGCACGCAGGTCCATTTCTCCGACTCCTCGCATGGCCGGACATTTAATATTTGATTTATTAATCGAGCTACATTTTCCTCGGTCTTCCTTTATTTATAGTTCCGCTTACGTTGTTTACATATACCATTCTTCTAAATTCATTCTTTCTATGAGTCCAAACCATCTGAATGATCCTTTCATTATTTTGTTCATAATACTTTTGAATAGAGTTAAATTGCGAAAAATAATGACTGAATATGGAATAATCACAAGACTGATTATTGTACTAAGCATTGTGTAATATTAACAAAAATGTCAATTTTCTGGAAGTATTATTATATTTTATGAGGTTAACATATTTTGCCTTGGTAAGGTATTCGATAATTCCCTGGCGAGGTGAAATATGTCAATCCCATGAAGTTAAATAAAACTTTTAAAAAACGAATGCTTTCGACAATATTAAATATTTAACTAGAAGTTTAACATTATTGTAGAAGAAACTACAACTTCAGGTCTTGTTTATAGTATCCTTCAAAACGATCACCTATAATTCAATTTAGTATACGGAATATTTTAACCCCAAATTACCCCTAAATAAAGGTAAATTTTATTTTGATTAATAATTGTGGGGTTTTCTAATATTAATCAAAACGCTGTTTGCTCTACTTACATGCTTAAATTTACTTTGGCATATTCCAAAGGTTGTAAACCTTAATTTGTATCATCGTATTTTTAAGTAAGTACTGTTTTGATATGAAAAAGAGCTAAGTAGGCCACCCATGTTTCATCGCCTGTGACAATTTGCCTTAAATAATCGTCATCTTCAGCATTGTACACTCAATAAAAGTCTGGCAGCAATCTTCTACCATGACAAAATACAAAAGCTTGTATTTCGATATGACAAGTGTTTTAATTTTGGTGGTAATTATGTGGAAAAGTAAAGAAAACTGTGGTCTTTTATGTAAAAATAAAATTGTTACAAAAAGATTACCCATTTTTTTTAAATATAAAAATGGTACTTACTTTAAAAACACGCTGATATTGAGAAAATAAAGGTTCTTCAAAATATCTCGGTTTAAAAAATACTATTATGTTTTGTTAATAAATATTCAGGCTTGGAGAATTAACTTTGTTTATTATATAATAATTTTTAAATTTTTCCCCCTCAGGCATGTAATTTTATTTCATAATTGCAAAGACAATTTTTTATATAGTCAATCAAATTAGTTAGTAAACAAAATTTGCAAGTAATTTAAATTATCTATTTTCCATGAACGTCTCCCCATGTTGTCAAATTATATAACGAGGAAGTTTACGTAATTACGCTCTTTAGAAACATTTTCATTGTATACAAGATACTTGTGTAATGAAATACAACGCTCAAGTCTGGAGTCTTATCATTATAAGGGGAGTGGTATTCTCTGCTTCATTAGACTCGCATTGAATGTTTTTAATGAAAGCTCGTTTTCATCTTGAGGATTTTTATTTTGTGTATATGGCATATGATTTTTCCCGTCTTGTAGAAATGAAAAAAAAGTATTATATAGTAAAACTTACTTATACACGTATGACAGTACACGTCTTGAAGCGTTTCAACTTCCTTGGTGATGTTATTCCAAGCTTCTTGATCCTGGGTATTTTGCTCCCATAAATGCATTTCGCTTAGTTAAGCTGGATCTACCACAACATCACCGATTAAGCGCTTTCTAGTTCTTTCTAGAAGTCTTGCTTAGGCTAGGCTTGACGTGTACGAGGTCTTAAATGCTCTGATCTCTCCGGTTCGATATACATAACCAATCAATGCATGCGTTCCTGGTATTATGTTGTATGTGTATAAAATCTTACCTGTACTCAATAGATGCCTTAAACATTTATGCTGTTTGTAATGTCTTTTTAGTAAATAAACTGATTTGATTTGATTTGAATATGGGATTAGCTGTTACAGTGCTCGTTATAAGGGGCTGCTGGGTCACTATGCGAATCTCTTGATTACGTCTATGCCTCTATGTTATCACTGTAACACTAGATCTGGATCCCAGGATCATTCTTAGGATCGTATACTCAAACCAGTTGATTCATTGTTGTACTTTCGGGGTTAGGGGCAGTCAGAGGTATGAAAAAACAAGTATTTAATGTATATTTTGTTAGTAATTTAACTTATTTTATAAAACCAAAAATATTCAATTACTATATTATGTTTTAACTTGATTTGACGCAAATTGGAAAAAAAAAAAATATGAATATGAAGTTAACGCCATATTTGTTGGATGGACCCTGTTCCACGAACGATGCTTTGCGGTGAACATTATTACTTCCTACGGGTTCATCTAAAATCATATATTTTTTTAATAGTTATTTAGTGCATGATCGAAGCTCCTTTTTTCATTTTTGAAATTAACAAAATTGCGGCCTCTGAAAAATAAATTCCGGATTTTCAAGGAAAAATGCAACTGTTAATTGGTTATAAAAATAGAAATTTTTAAATAGAAAAAAAAATCCTCCGATCAGGCACTTGATTGAATATTAATATTTATTTATTTGAATGATTGAGGATGAACCTGTAAGAAGTTATAATGGTCACCGCATTTTGAAACAGGGTGCTACAAATATGGCGATAACTTCATATATAATAAACATATTTTTTTCAAATTTGTGTCAAATCAAGTTAAAACATAATATAATATTATAATTTTACATTTTTGGTTTTATAAAATAAATTAAATTACTAAAAAATTTTTTTTTTCAAAATAAGCCCCTAACTCCGTCAAGAGTCATTGTCATGACTTAAAACCAAATATCACATTTGACTCGATAATTGTGTTGTAAATACGGAGCTTGGCGTTTCTGGTCAGGATTTTGGACTTCAGAATCGTCTTCATAGAGGGAGCACGCACTCTTTATGAACTATGTGATTATCAAATAAATTCTACTACACAATAATCTCATCCTCTATTAATTAAAAATGTAATAAAAAAGATAATTTGAAAAGTTGTTTACGGTATTTACAATCGGTACATATATTGTAGATTTCTATTGATATCAGATAAAACAAGTATTTAAATTTTTTGTTTGTTAAGAATTTAACTTATTTTATAAAACCCGTATGGTATGGTAGTTATCCGTGGCTATATCCCACGGCATTTCTTTTAAGAATACTTAGAACCAATTCTTTACACCTTCGAAGAGATGGGCATCTCATTACCTATTTCTTTAAATTAATCAGGGGATATTTCGAGAACTCGGCCGTGCTGGAGGGTGTTGGTCTTTTTGTCCCTGATCGCCAACAGTGACAACACAGATTGTTTTACCTACCGGCCACCAGAACCAATCTGCCTCTGGTGACACCGGTGGGAAGAGCAATTAGTCTGCTGAACGCGGTCTCCTCGGAGATCGACGTCTTTCATATAAGTGAAGGTACGTTCAGGAGACAAATACTCTTGACTTTAGAAAGTATCTTGTCTTCCTAATGTCGAACCATCTCTAATGCGTTCCTGGTACTATGTTGTATTTTTATAATATTTTACCTGTACTCAATAGATGCCTTAAACATTTTGCTGTTTGTAATGTCTTTTGAGTTATAAACTGATTTGATTCGATAATATTTTGTAATATTATTTAAATAGAAACAAATGTATTTGATTTCTCAATTTATTATATCAAAACAAGAATTCTACGATCTTGTTAGATTCAAACGCGTAGACAGTTAACGTCATTATTTTGTTGAAAGACACCCACACAATATGTGGGTGGACATTAGAAGATAATCGATGTCCAAAGAGATATTAAAGTTCGTATTGACAAGGCAAGCAACCGATAAGGCCGGGGAGCGGAGTACCCTAAAAATCTTTATCTGGCTACAAAAGAGGCTCTTAAAAAAGTGAAATAATCTTACAAGTATTTATTGAGGTTTTGTTTACAAGTCGTGAAACAAGGGCGACCCGCGGCGGGTTCTCGTTATTCTTCTGTTATCTCGGAAAGCTTTTACTGATGTGACGTTAATGTCAGAATCCTTTTTGAGTAGGCGATAGCAAATAAAATATTGATGTCGGTCATCATTAAAACTGTTGCATTATAAAGGATAGTGGACGAGTGAGCATTTACTTCGTCCAATCGCACTTCTGATCTCTATATTTGAGATGTCCTTAGACTGCACACACGATTTTTAACTGATCACTAATGCATTCTGAACTTTGATAAATTGTGTTATTACAATAACTAATGGAATCGGTCGAACGATTGCAACAATGTAAATCATATCTTTACTGGTTTTGTACTATCTACTTAATATTATTAAGTGTATAATATTGCGAGTGACGCTTTTGATATTTTTGGCGCTCACTCTCTGCTCGTCAATTATCACTTAGTTACACTTTTTGTTATCTTATTAACATTTCCTCTTCTTCTTCTTCTGATTGTAGATCTTACGATCTGTTTATGCAGGATATCAACTTTCTTCCTGTGATGAAGACGACCAGCCTTCTCTCCATCTCTTTGGTGGTCGTCCTGGTGGTCGACGGCCCTCTGGATTCTCGTGCATCACGATATTGGGAATGCTTGCTGGATCCATTCTCTCGATGTGGTCCCTCCAGAATCGTCTTCTCTGCCTGCTCCATCTCACTATGTCTTCAATTTTGCAGGATTTGCGAATTTCTTTATTGTTCTCCCCACACTAGGTCGCAATGTTCTAATTTCTGCTACTCTTAAGAGATTCTTGGTTCTGACAGTGTCTGCTCTTGCTACGATTCCGTATGTAATTATGGGGAATATTTCCTTATTTATTTAATCATTAACTGACCGGTTTCAATGATATCGTATCACTGTTTTTTTTTTAATACAACGGATCGTTTGAACCCTATTGCTGTTTACAATTTATTTTAGCTATAAAATTGATTCTTATGACATGTGATAGGTAGCCCATTTATCGCCATTTTATTGTCACGTGAATTCTATACCAGACCAAAGACAGTGTGACAATTACTCTGCGGTAGCCGGTAATCGAACCCGGGACCTTTGGTATAGAAGTCAGAGTTCTTACCACTCTGCCCCGAAGGTCGACAAGGTTGTTAAGGTAATTTAGGATATAATAGTATTTCTATGAAATTAATTTTTAATATGTATATATTTAAGTCTTCTTCTTCGTATCAATAGGAATATGCATATCTTTAAAATTGTCCTTAAAATGGTTGTTTTTCTCCTATTTCACTTGCAATTGTGGCGGATGGTTTCGCCAACTATGTGTCGTTTTCAGAGACGCCGGGTGTTATAGTTATAGTAACACCTCACGTGGAAGCACCTTATTTATCCCCTGTATTAAAGTATTAATATTTTTTGTCAATGTAAAACGCATATTTTAAATGATGATGATATTCGTAAATAAATGGTTAATTTACTGCCATAAAAATTAAAAAAATTGAACGGCGCATTAATATAATCATTATAATATTTCCCTTGTAATTTTATTGTAAATTTTTATATAATTTAAAAAACATAGAAAAAGTACGTTAATTTAAAAAGATAGTATATTGGATATCATATTATTTTTTAAATACATATTGTACAAAAGAAGGGTGAAAGCAGGATAAGCGCCGTAGAAATGAGATCACTGAGAAGAATGTTCGGGAAAACGTTGTATGATAGAATACCGAACGATGAAATAAGAAAGAAATGTAAGGCAGATGACTGCATCATGAATAAAATTAAAAAAAGGAACCCTGAGGTGGTTCGGACATATGGAACGAATGGATGAAAGTAGAATGGTTAAAAAGTTGTACACAAGCAGCGTGAGTGGGAAAAGAAGCCGAGGACGACCGAGGAAAACATGGCATGACCAAATTAATCAATTACTAAAAGGCGGCCACATTCGAAGTCGGAACAATCGTCGTGCGTGCATGGTAAGATGTATGGATGTAGAGGAAGCTCGAGAGGTATGCCAGGACAGGTCAGTGTGGCGATCCATCCTCTCTGCCTACCCCTCCGGGGAAATGGCGTGATGGTTAGTTAGTTAGTTTAAATACATATTGTTGGAGTTCTGCATCTCAGGAGAAAAATCCTGTAATAACAGACTAGTTGTTGTTGTGAAGTCTACAACAAGTTGACGAAGAAAAATAATTATATTTTTGAAGATAAAACCTAGGATTAAATTCGTGGTATTTGAATGTATTTTTCTTTATTATTATGAAGAAGAAATCGGGTCATATCCATTCTGAAATCCATGTCAGATCTATTAGATTTTACTCAATAGTTCATTAATTACGAACATAATAAAAATAAATAAAAATTAAACGTTATTCACAGGTACGTGAATAATGAGTATAAAAGTTTAAATTTTAAATATTTTTGAACGATTTTTGTTTGTGATAGTACTTCTAAACTATGTAAGCGGTGCTTATTGAATAATCAGCAGTTATTTGTTTGATTTAAGCATAATTCAAAATGTATTTCTTGAGGTTACCACACAAGACAGCATACTCCAGGTGGGGCAAATGACAGGTAAACAGTTCGTAATAGATTTTTACTGTTTCTACTACTACATAGAACTGAGCCGCAATTAATTCACATAATTTGTAATTAATTAATACCTCTGTCAGTTGTTCTGTATGTTCCTTGTACCTCAATTATTGCAAAACCAGAAATCTTTGAGATTATGTAGTTAGCATTGTAGCGTGTAAGAGTATGATTTATCTTATCGTTCAGCAGGGCCTTACCTTGTTCACATGGCACCCAGTTTATACGGTATTTAAGTACTACTCTCTTCTTTGCCCATATCCATGAAGTAAAACATAAAACTTTATGCTTTGCTTGATCTTCAGAATATCGAAAATATAATAAATACTTTTCCTCAATTTCTTCGAATACTTGAATATCCTGTCTTCTGGTTATAGAAAAACAACCCATAGAACAGGTCAAGACCTTCAAGTATCAAGGTATAGACCTAATAATAACATATAGCGTCGAAGCAAGAGCAGACACAGCAAGGACCAAACAAGCTTTGAGGACTTCCGAGATGAAGAAACTGAGGACGATAGCAGGCAAGACGTTGAGAGATCGCGTGAGGAACACCATAATAAGAGAGATATGTGAGTTGAGGATATTATAAGATGGAGCAGACAGCAAAATAGGGACTGGTACGGGCATGATCAAAGAATTTGATGGAGGTTCGACATTAAAGAGGCTGCTGGTAAGATGTGGATGCGTGTTGCCTAGGATCGATAGACACGAAAGGAGATGGAGGAGGCCTATGTCCAGGAGTGAACGGACACAGGCTGATGATGATGTTGATTATGTAAAGAAAATGGTAGAAATCACTAAAATGTCTTCGTATTATATGTCAACTAGCTATCCGGATTTTTTAAAATCTACGTTCACGTTATCAGCCGGCTCTGCATACTCGGTGCTTATTACCTGTACGCGGCAATGCACAGTATTCAAAAAATAGTTTCACAAATGCGTCAATAGGTTAATGGTTTGCGGCAAAACAGGGTATTAGTGTCAATCACAATCTTATTCTCAAGGATGCTAATGAAATCATTATCGTAGAAGACGATTGTATATGAGAAATATGAGAAAAATAACCTGGTATTAACACTTGAGTGTTGTGAATGGTTTACTTACGATAATGAAAACCTTTATAAAATAAAAACACAAGCCAAGACATAACTTCAAGAAGTTTATTTCTTTTCGTCTGTATAATTGTGTATATATTATTAAAATTATATGTTTCTTCTTCAGCCTTTTCCCGCTACTGATCGATATAGGCCTCTTCCATTTTTCTCCACTCGTCCATGTTTTGTCCCATCCGCCTCCAAATCTTCCCAGTTATTAGGACAATTTCATCAATCGTTAAGGTGGTCTCCCGATCCTCCTGTTTTTGGTCTAAGGCCTCCATTGGAGTATTCTGGGTTCCCATCTGGTTCTGCCCTGCCTGATTATATGTCCAGCTCGCCGTTTCTCTGTACGGGTAGATTGAAACGATAGTCCGCCTCACAGTTCTATCCTCAAATATTATTATTACTATACCTCCCTATTGACCCACTTGACCGATATTTAAAATTTGATTGTGCTAAGTTTTTATGATCCATCACGAATTGGTGATGTATTAAAGTCGTTTTAACGTATTATGTATGTCTAAACTATCTTCATTATTCCATTTGTTTTTATCTTAATGCGTTGTGCGAAAGAAATTTGGAGTAGTGAGGGAAGAATGATTACTGATTTTAAAAGTATACAAGGAAGATGGATGGAGTACTTTAAAGATATGCATGCCAGTGAAACGACTGAGGGTTTCTTTGAGAATGAGCGTTACAAATGTGAGTCGCACGAATAGAGAAAGTGATATGACATAAATAAATTTTAACAAGATAGTAAGATCTGTAAACTGTATGAAAATGTGGAAAAGCTGCTGGTTATTACTGTATAGCCTTGGAGTTTATTAAAAACGGTGGGCCGGTGGTTTCAGCGTGGTTATATAGACTCTTTAACTAGTGTTTAGAGGAGGAATATACGCCGCTCGGCTGGAAGAGGGCTGTTATCATGCCTCTATATAAGAGAAAGGGGTCGTATGGACTATAGAAATCACCGGGCAATAAGTCTGTTAAGCGACGTTTTTTTGGAAAGAGTAAAAAATCCGACAACTGGAAGAGTATGGGATGTACGAGTACAAGGCGTATTTATGACCCGAAGAGGATGTATGGATCAGATTTTTGCACTTCGAACGCTTGGGGAGAAGTTCATGGCCAAAAGGCACAAGCTTTTCTGTGCGTTTGTCGATTTGCAAAAAGCCTATGATCGAGAGACCAAAGATAAACTGCATATAAATACAATACATATAGAGGCAGGCTGGTTATTACTGGTTATAAGAAAGAAAAAAAAATGTTACATGTGCCATCTATCATGGGCGGCAACTTAAGGGAGAAGTATAATAATATATATTATAGACTTATTAATCACTTAAAACCTTTGCGCAGTTATTGGACTTCATGTTTAACACCAATTGAGATTAAAAACTCTTTATTTACTATTATGATAATTTTACCATTGCCGTGATTATCCCTTAATAAATGGTTAACTTTTCAGTTTTATGTTAAGTAACATTTTATTTCAAAGGGTACAAATATATTATTTTCTTGTGAAACAATACAAGATAAATAACTTATAATAATATGGTGGCTAGTGAATATGACGTGATGGTAATAATTATATGCAGCCCGCGAACCGTGCTCTCAGCGGTAGTTGCATAAAGGAACTTTTCATTTTGACGTCTACCATGCACGCTCTAAGCATCGGTTTATGAGTTACACCGCGGGGTTAGGGACTGAGAGAGCTTGTGACCTCTCGGCGATAAATAATCCATTTAATGGGTAATAGGAAAACAAACGTTTCATGAAACTGACAGACCAATGCTACCACTTGCAATTGTATGTAGAGGCATAATCATAGTGACCCGACTCTGTTGTTATTTTCTTATAGAGTACTTAAGTTTCGCTCATTGTTTGCACCAAGAGTTCTTAACTGTATGTTGCATAATTTATTTATTATTTTGAATAGTAATTATTTTGATAATGTTCTATACACTCGTTTATTTATTCTAACAATTTTAATATATTAAGTATGAAATAATGTATCGAATGAAACTAATATGACAAGTAGAAAATTACGTCATGTTCTCAATTCTAAAATACCACAATGCCTCAAGACTGAAATCTTCAACCAGTGTGTCTTGCTAGTCATGACATACGGAGCCGAAACGTGGACACTGACAAAACGTCTAGTCTACAGATTCAAGGTCGCCCAACGCGCCATGGAAAGAGCCATGCTTGGAATAACCCTGAGAGACAGATTCAGAAACGAATTAATTCGACAAAAAACCAAGTGACCGAGGTGGCTGTGAGAATAGGCGAATTGAAGTGGCAGTGGGCTGGCCGTGTCTGTCGGAGACTCGACGGCCGATGAGGAAGACGGGTTCTGGATTGGAGACTGCGTACAGGATTCCGTAGAGTTGGACGTCCCCTGCCCGCTGGACCGACGATCTGAAAAAAATTGCTGTATATGGATGGATGGGAGCGGCAATGGATAGGGGTGGTGGTGTGCTTTGGGAGAGGCCTACGTTTAGCAGTGGATGACAGACGACCGATGATGATGACGACCTTCGTGGCAGAGTGGTTAGAAGCTCTGACTTCCATACCGAAGGTCCCGGGTTCGATTCCCGGCGATGGCAGTGTGATTGTCGCATTGTCTTTGGTCTGGTGTAGAATTCACGTGACAATAAAATGGCGATAGATTGGCTACCTATCACATGTCATGTGAATCATCAATTGAATAGCTAAAAATAATGTGTATACAGTAATTGGGTTCAAGCAACCTGTTGTATACAAGAAAAAAAAAAAAAAAAAAAAAAAAAAAAAAAAAAAAAAAAAAAAAAAAAATGATGATGACAATAATGTACCGGGGAACGTAATATATAATATTTAATAATTCATCAATATTTATTTTGTCGCCTTCAAAGTATCCCCCATTGGATGAATTACACATATGCCAGCGTTTTTTTTCCTATTTTCTAAACTTTTCTGATAGACACCTTCTGGTATTTCCTTAAACAACTTCCACGAATTTTGTTTTATGGCTTTAATCGACTGAAAACGGAATCAACGGAGCGAAAATTTAAGTTTTGGGAAGAGAAGAAAGTCACACAAAGCCAAACCCAGAGAATGTGGTGGTTGATCGATCGATCGGTGGCAGTACAGATAATATTTAGTCAAATTTTTTGAGTTTTCCTGCTATTTGACAATTATCTTTATTGAATATTTTAATCATATCCGATCTAAATCATATCAAATCTTTTAGAAAAAAAAATTACAGTCCATTTAAAAGTTTAAAAGAGACTCAGGCATTTGTTTCTCACAAAAAACGACAGTGAAATGCTAACTGTAATGCTATCAGATTGGTGGTAGTACAGTTAGTACCTACTTAGTCGATTTGAAAAAAAAGCTCTTACTAGTTGACAAATCGCTTTATAGCTAAATGAATGCTGAAAATCAAGAAACAAGAGAAAAGTTGAATTTATAATTCAAATTAAAAACTTTTTGAAATAACACAATTGTTTCTCAATAGAAAGACAATGACCCCTTATTTTTTATTATCATCTGACGTCTGCTTTAACTGTTAGCTACGCCGAAGATGTTAACAGCAGAGAACATTCAATAAAACATATTTTTATTGCACGCGTACTTCCGTGCATGCGTAAACACTCAAGTACAATTACGTTGTACCCCAACAGCGAAACACAAATGAGACTTTCGATTATTCCGCTTTCAAGAAATATTGGCGATCATTTATTGAATCAGCAAGTTGGTATCGGATGTTATTTATGTCCGAATGTAAATTCCTGTATTGTTAACGCACGTGATCAGAGACCCGATGTGGCAAACCATAAGAGAAGAAACTAACTACCCAACGTGTTTAAGATATTGCATACGCCAGTGGCAAACATAATATCTGAAATAATTATTATTTCTCACGCATCCGTCATGATTATGTTAAACCAAAATGGATTTTATTATTCTACGAGAAACATCCAGTACGTTATCAATTTATATAAACATTATTTTTAAATATTTTTATATTTAGAAAAAAATATTTTTAGCTTCATCACTTTTCCTTCAAAATATTATTGTGTAAGTGATAAAAAAACCGATCCCGAGAAACGGGAAGAGGTGAGGATAAATTAGTAGATCAATTGATCTTAGAATAGACTCACTCAAGTTTTTGTGTTATATATTTTTATAAACTTATATTTGTGTACCGATGAGGGACTGAGACACACCTAATTTTTATTTATAAATATAAACTGTATCATTAGTTAAATAAAGAAAATAATTTCGGTGATTGCTTAATTAAGATATAACTAGTTGCGAAATCATACAATTAGGACGAGACAATTTCGAGAAAGAAGCCGACCGAAGAATTTATTTTTATTTTTTATTTTTTTTATTTCTTTATTATTTTTTTTTTTTATGTACACAACAGGTCGTTTGGACCCAATTACTGTATACAGTTTTTATTTTTTTAGCTATTATATTGATTCTCGTGACATGTGATTCAGTTGGGTTGGGCGGCCTTTGGGAAATTACGTCATGTTCTCACTTCCAAAATACCACAATGCCTCAAGACTAAAGTCTTCAACCAGTGCGTTTTGCCAGTCATGACGTACGGAGTCGAGACGTGGACATTGACAAAAGGTCTAGTCTACAGATTCAAGGTTGCCCAGCGCGCCATGGAAAGAGCCATGCTTGGAATAACCTTGAGGGACAGATTTAGAAACGAATTTATTCGACAACAAACCAAGGTGACTGAGGTGGCTCTACGGATAGGCGGGCTGAAGTGGCGGTGGGCTGGCCATATCTGTCTCTCATCTCAGCCGACGGGGAAGACGGGTTCTGGAGTGGAGACCGCGTACAGGATTCCGTAGAGTTGGACGTCCCCCTGCCCGCTGGACCGACGATCTGAAGAGGATTGCTGGACATGGATGGATGGGAGCGGCAATGGATAGGGGGCGGTGACGGGCTTTGGGAGAGGCCTACATTCAGCAGTGGATGACAGACGGCTGATGATGATAGTTGCAATAGTTGCGACCCGTGAAATATTCATGGAAGTAAAGATTTTCTACTCTATTAAAACTTATTTTACTGTAAATCGGAATCAGTAATAAGTTGTATATTTTAATGTTACGTTAAATTAAAATACACACGTTAAAATTTCACTATTAAAAATACCAAATAGTTCTCCATTTGTTTTGAACACTACTATCCATACACCAATAATCAAAATTCAAAATTAGATTCAGAATCAGAACAACACTTAAATAAGTATTCCTCTTTCGCTCTCTTGTATTCAAAATACTCTCGTACTCATTCTTGATAATAAATAAACCAAATATTAAATGTCTATCACGTGAGGAGTCGGAGAAATCGACGTGCGTGCATGACACGATGTACGAATGTTAAGTAAGCAAGAGAAGTATGTCAGGAAAGAACTTTGTGTGCCTATCCATTCTTTCTGCCTACCCCTTCGGAGAGACGGCGAGATGGTCACTTAGTTAGTTATTAACCTACTTATGAATTATTCTCAGGAGGTCAATTATTCATGAACTTCCCAGAAGGTTTCAACGGTCATCTACCGGGTTCAATTCTGAATCTTAACCACACAGGGACCCACTAAAACACACTATTTTTTTCCATCAAAATCGGTCCTGCCATTTAGGAGAAGTTCAACTACATACGCCCGTACAGAAGAATTATATATTAAGATTAATACCCGCTGCCACTGCAATAAATGCATTATGTACTAGTGAGCATTATAATCATTCTAAAATGTTGATGTTATCTGGACATCGAAGCAGCTGGAGGTAAATTATTACGTTTTAAATGAACACAATGCGTAAGGTACGAGAGTCATAACGTTTACATTACCGTCTTATAATAATCGTTATTCATGATTCTATCCGATATCGCGGCAGTCATCGTACATAATGCCATAAATAGTCATACTCATTAGTTAGTTAAATGTTCATAGATTCTGTACGAGCCTTTACGGCCTGAATCACCGTGTCAACAAAGGTTTAAAACATTTAGTATAACTTTTTTGTATTCAAACGTTACTACTTTACAAAATGCTAAAACCATCAATACAATCAACAAACCGATTGAACATGTATGACCTATTATAAAATGAATAGAACTGGCTTCGATTGATAATGATAATTAATAAAAAACTTTTATAACATATGTTGTTATATCGTGTATACATTTTTCACTTTTATTCATTAAATAATAAATTTCACATAAAAAATTAAGTTATGATAACGTACGTTTAAAAACATATATCTAAACTGTTAAATTAAAAAAAAATTGTTTTATGTATCACAATAGTATTTTATTTTTCGATACAGCTGTTTCGTCAACCTATGTTGACATCATCAGGTGTTTTTTTAATTTAACAGTTTATAATGTTAAAGTATCATAGTGTTTCGGCCAAAACAATGCACTATTTAAAACAAGTATTTATTTTATTGTATTTCATGAAAGGTTATTTTTTGGACATTATTACATAATAATTGTAAATATCATTCTAAGAGGAAACATGTCACTTTTATAATCATAATAAAATTTCTACAAAATGTATGTTACTTAATTTATATAAATGAAAAGGTCTGTCTTTGTTTCTTTCTTTTCTTTTTTATTATGTATACAACAGGTTGATTGAACCCAATTACTATATACAATTTATTTTTTTAGCTATTATATTGATTCTCGTGACATGTGATATGTAGCCAATCTATCGCCATTTTATTGTCACGTGAATTCTACACCAGACCAAAGACAGTGTGACAATCACACTGCCATCGCCGGGAATCGAACCCGGGACCTTCGGTATGGAAGTCAGAGCTCTAACCACTCTGCCACGAGGGTCGTTAAGGTCGTCTTCTAGGAGTTTTATTAAGTTTTATATGGAATGACATGTCTCGCCCTTTTAAGGCATTATTAAATGTTTGATAATAATAAAATTTGATAATACCTTAGGAGAGCGAAACATGTCATTCAATGTAAAACTTAATAGAACTTCTAGAAGACAGACGTTTTCATTTATATTAATTAATAAATATGGAGTTTTACATCATTGTTCAAGAAACAATTAGTAGTATATATCTTAACTAACAATAATTTTTTTTTTCGATGGTTCTACAGCTCACATCGAGCCTTGTTATCCACCAGTCCTCGCCTCCAAGCATTTGTTTAAGACTTAAATATATTTTTATTAATCGTAATTTGTTTAAGACTTAAATCTATTTTAATTAATTGAGTATTTTTTATGTATTACACATATTTTTATTTTACAGATTAAATGTCAAAAACATCATATTTTATTTCTTGATTTTTCTTTTGTTCTGACATTTATACAATATTTTTGAACATATATATTATTTAACGAAATACTAGTATCTTCGGTTTACAGCAAGAAAGTGTTTTTTGTATTAAAAATGTATGAGAACCAAACGCATATAAATATTCAATACTTTTTTAATATCTCATTTACAATTATCTCTAATTTTTTTCCGAGAACACATAATATTTTTCGTATTGTTTTTAATATGGTATTTGCTTAAATCGTGTGCAAATAAATTAATAGGCAATTATTATGAGCATTTAAATATCAAAGATTACGTGTTTAAACATATTTCTAAACATAATTTTATACAATTGATGCAGTCATTCGATAACATTATCTTTTATTCAAGCATTATGTCGAATCGCTAATAAATGCATAGTAATAAAATTTTATACACCTTAAAATTTGATATTTATCATGGTAACTTCCAATAAAACGATTTTCATACGTTTAAGTGATATCAAGTAACACTTTACAAATTATTTAATTAGTACTAAGTTTGTAACTAGCGTGAGAAGCTTAATTTTCCAGTAGGAAGACTATTTTGCGCCTGAATATAGGCAACCGTGGTTACGGAGGAAAGTTCATTTTACGACGGAAGGGATTTTGTGCATTTAATAAACTAACGAACTAGTAAACTAAATTTCAAACTCTCTTACTAACTTACTAAATAGCCGACTGACTTACTTACTAACTAACTAATTGACTAACTAACTAAATAATTAACTAACTAACTCGATAGCCATGACGTTGTTTCTCCAGTGTATACACCGAGAATAGAACACCACACTGTTTTATCCTGTTTTACCTCTCGACCTTCTTACATCACGACTTGTACGTTAGTCAGTTTTTCGGAATTTTAACAAGCCCGTCACTTAGTAATTGCTCTATTTATCCATACCATGATTTGTCTACGTCTTTTTGGCAATCCATTCGTTCTATTTTTTCTACCCATCCAAATGAGTTTTTTTTAAATAAACATTTACATTCCATCTTTATTTCTTGTTTAAGTATTAAATCATACATATTTTCTTTCACATTCTTCTTGGTATCATTTCCAACACGTTTTTTTCTATCCTTCTATTACTTGTTTTAAATTTCGCTAATATTCACATGAGTTTATACTAGAACTCAATAATGTATTCCCATCGTTGCTTATTTTGGCAGTGATAAATTTTAATGCACAATTTACTTTATTTCCAGCACTTACCACTATTTAACCATTTATCAATCTCTTGTAAACATGATTTATAAATATATGAATACACAGTTTGATTAGTGGAAGATTTTTTTTTATTTTTTATAAAATAGTTTGTGTATCGATAATAATGAAAAGCAAATTGGTTTAGAAAAGAAATCGACTGTTTGAACTTAATATATAATAGTATGACTTATATATTTTTATAGCAGGATCTCCATAAACTAAACTATTATTTATTCATACAAGATTTGAATAGTTATATGCTAGCAAGAAATGCATTAAACATATTTTATTTGTTACTTATTATAATATTGCACTCAAAGTTGATTTATATTAAATATAAAAATTATTTTTAATACTAATTGTCACAACACGAATAACGTTATCATAATTTCATGCAAATTAGTAAAATTTCAGAAGAATTCGCATTTTTAATCAAGTTAAGTGTATATACAAATGGACTATGATCACGTGATAAATTTTTAATTTTTTTATAATCGATAATTAGTGATCTGATGTGTTTGTAGATAAAATTTTAAGATATAAGAAATCTTTTTTTTGTTATGATTTGTTTCAGATGGCAGTAGAGCTCCGTGTCAGAATGAGGGGGAAGAAGTGTCTGTGAATTCCATAAAGGACATGAGCTGCTTTCAGTGCATTTGTAAGGTAATAATACATTAAAAATATTTTAAAACTCTCTTCTTACGGAAATATATAGATGTACAGTAAACCGGGTGGTGGTCTAGGGGATAGAACGCTTGGCTCCTGATCCAGGGGACATGGTTCAAGCCTGGACACGACCAGATTCCTTCTTCATATTAATGAGCTATTTTCTGCTCACATTGAGATTGTAAAATAAATTCTAATATCATTGATGTAAATCCTTGATATTAGTCTTTAAAAAAAAAAAAAAACAGTGATCACATTAAATGTACCCAAATAATAAATAAGTTTGTAGGAAATCACAGTTTTCTACAATAAATAAATCGGTATAATGTGTTTTTTTATTAGGCGCTCAAACGATTCTTATGTAAAATAAAATCGCCGAGTAAATCATAAGACGCAGACTCAAGATCCGAAGAATAAACTAACAAATATGTCGAATTTTTTAAACAGTTTTTCAGTTTATTTCTTTTGCCATGTTTCGAAGGTTTTACATCTTCATCATCGGGAGACCGATAGTGTTTATATCGAAAAACGGTGTTTTAATTCATAAAAAAAATCATGATATTCTGCTATATTCGTCCTATAATGACATATGCAGTAGAAACGAGAGCTGACACCATCAGAACCAAAAGTCTCCCAAGAACCATAGAAAAGAAGACTTTACGATCCGTTTCGGGAACGACACTCCAAGACAGAATAAGAAAGTCTGAAAAAAGAAAGATCTGCAATGTAGAAGATGTCGTACGATGGGGAAGACTGAGAAGACGCTACTGGAGAGATCACGTGGAAAGAGCGTGTTCTGAAAGAGTGATCAATATAGCCGCAAATAAAGTACCAACAGGAAATCGACCGGCAGGAAGACCACCTTAAAGATGGCGAGACAGTTGGACATCTGTATCCCAGGAACAGGCTCCGAGAAATAACAGCACACAGTCCTTAATAAAGCAGAAGAAGAAGAAGATATTCTGCTGTGCTTTAATTTGTAAAAAAAACACAGAATTTAACAAAAAATTACCAGAAAAATCACTAAATTTATAATACCTATGTACTTTATTTTTACATCACTATATTTCGTTTTATCAAACCAACCGGTTTCGCTCCCACCGGTGCTTAGTCAGGGGTACAAAAACAAACTCTTTGTTTTTATAACACTGACGAAGCTCCAGCGGGAGCTAAACAGGTCGGTTCGATAAAACAAAATAAAGTGGTATTAAAATAAAGTACACAAGTGTTATACATTATTTTTAATAGTGCCACATCATAAAAAATAAAATATATATTTTTTAAATATTATGTAAACATCATTTTCAACTTAATATGATTGTTTTGTAAACATGTGATTTCTTCCGAATTTACGCCATATAAAATTTTTGAATATACTCTGTGGTTCATTGCAGTTTTGATATTTCCATGAATGTTAAAATATTTACATACCTTACCGAGTTTTGCATAATAAATATTCCGCGTTCCAGCCATCGTGTGACCGCTGACTTACTCTGATTTCTTTATTTACTCTAAGCGTTAACAGTTTTCTAAGGAATTTAGAATCAACGTCGGTTTCTTTGTAAATATTACTGTTTGCAACATTGTATAGTGTAGGAATTTTGTTTGTACATTACAGTTATCAAAGCGAAATACAGTTACTTCTTGAGAGCAGCGAAACACCTGTTTCGTGTTTTGTAACCTCTCAAAATAACATCCTTTATATCGTTAAACATTTAAGTAGCGTGCAATGTTTTGAAATAAAACATATTAAATCTATGTGTGCCCTGCCCCAAAGCCTAGGGCGAAATACTGTTTTTTTTTTCTTTCAAAAACAACTCTCTGAGATTCGCAGAATCGATCCAGTAAACATTAATCTGAGTAGAAATGAAAAGTAGATTTATTTGACGAGTCGGCGGAGTATACCGTTTTGACTAGCTTGTGGTGCCTTGCCGCAGGCGCCTTGCGCCCTCAATACGCGCGGACCTCGGGCGCTGCGCTGGTGCGCTTGGCGCGCAACCGGACGGTGGCGAGTCAACCAAAAACGTCAAATAATTCAAATGCAGAACCTCAGAGCACCGAGATTGCTAGAAATACCATTTTAATTAAGAGCCGAATTCAAGTGTGAGGAATTTATTAATGAAATATTAGTTTGAATACATTTCTTAAGATTAGTTATTTTATAAAAATGTTTCTGTGTGTAACCCATAGATTCACAAATACCTTCATGTAAAACATCTTCGTCATCTTCTCCCTAGCCATCTTTGCAATGTTGGATATTGGCCACTTAAAACAATGTTTTGGGGATCTTGGGAAAAATTGTGTAACTCGTCTTTATCCTCCTACGTTTTGGAGATAGTTGTAGTCTCCAACTCGAGGGAAGTTATTCATTTCTACTGCGACAGAGACTGCAACAATCTTCGGAACATTGGCCGAGAATCCCAAAAAATATATTGCTACTAACCGTGAAAATCTACCCAATTATTTGACGAACCTTTCTAAACAGTTTCCATATTTTCCATCATGAGCGACTCTCATCCATCTTCTTCCCTAGACTGAAATTATGTCGCAATCCCATCATTTTTGGGGTTGACCAATGCCTTTTATTCATTCTCATAGTTTCCACGCCAAGATTCTGGGTGCCGATCTATCAGTTCCCTGTCTGACATATTAATTGTTATATCAATTTAAACAAAATATTTAATTTATTAATATATTTATGTCAAAAATAAAAGATATTATTTAAATTTGTAAAACACATGAAGCATTTGTAGTAGTGTCCTATAAAATAAATAGGACCGTGAAGCAAACATTAATCATTCCATTATATATTTATTTATACGACAATTTATATTTAAGATATTTATATACTATAAATTTATATATAATATATACGACGTAATCTCAACGTGTAGATTACTTGACATTTGATGTCCTTAGGTAGAGTCGATAGGAAGGTGATTATAAAATTAATACATATATTTTCCAGCCGGGAATTTCAATGAGACATTTTCCAGCGATCTCAAGAGTAAAGAATTAAAAATAAATCAAAATAATTAACGTTGTTTTTTATTAATTAATAATTATGTTTAAAGAAGGAGATCATTATACGTGCGTAGGTGAGTGTCTCGATTTCTCAACGCAATGTTTAGAACGAAATTATTTTAAATTGCAGCGCAAATTATAATATATAGTGGCAATAATAGAGCAATATAATTAATCAACCGGTTTTGGTGGAGGCTTTAAAATGACAAAACAACGATTATGAAAATAATCTAAGTGTTACGTTTAGAGCTAGAATCTTCCTCAGAACAAGAAAACTGCCCTCCATACTTGAATACAATAATTTTTATCCGGATCTAATTCAAGGGTGAATAATGTTGTTACGAAGCTCTTGGACATGCTGGGGACCAATAGTTTACAGATAAGAAGAAATGGGTGCCCACTTACCCATTTCTTTAGACTTATCAGGGGATTCTTTGAGAATTCCGTCATCTTGGAGGCTATCCATCTTTATGTTCCGGATGGATATCTTCGACAGCCTCAGCACAGACTGTTTTATCTCCCAGCATGCAGAACCAACCTGCCTCTGGTGATACCGATGGTGGGGAGAGCAATCAAACTGCTGAACATGATCGCTTCGGAGATTGATGTCTTTCATATTCGTGAAAGTATGTTCAGAAGACAAATACTCTTGACTTTTAGAGTATCTTGTATTCCTAATGTCGAACCATCTCTCATGCGTTCCTGGTATTATATATTTATTATATTTTACCTGTTCTCAATAGATGTCTTAAACTATAAAAAATGGTTGTAATATCTTTTGAGAAAATAAACTGATTTGATTTGATTTGATTAGAATTTATGTATAAATTCAGCGCTTGACCTTTAGCATTTTTATATAAACATTATTGGGTAACGAGTTTATCTTGACACAGTGTATATTGAATATCGAATAAAATCATACTCGAACAATGTTCCTACTAGACCAATTGGAAACGAGCACACGATTGATCTGTTAGATGCCGGAACATTATAAAAAAAACTTGTACTAATGCACATAAAAGTGCAACATGACGTATTATTTTATAGTACTATAATTCAGAGCGAGTCTTGTTAACGAGTTCCTACGCGCGCTGTATAGAATTTACAATACAATATTTATTTAAAAGGTTACAAACGGAGATAAGTTATGTTATGTCATACAATAGCCTGAATGTGTAATGTTTCCCTCTTACTACGAACCAATGATTCAGGCGCCCACGAAATATTTACTCGATATTTGTTTTTTATTCTCATTTTTAATTTTGCGTTATTATATTCTGGCCAATTTAATTAGATTATGTATTCAGAATGTAAATTTGCCATTCAAAACAAATTGTCGTTTAGCATACTGCGAACATTGAAAATAATGAGTTTTTTTTCTCACGAGGAATGCCGAAATAATGACATGGCAAGATTGATTCGGCAATAAGTTTAAAAAATGGCGTAACTCAAATATTGGCAAGGATACTGCTCGAGTTTTTAATGAGTTTTCACGCGGGAAACGGATTTTCAAACAAATGTGGTTAAATTGTCACAATGTAATTAAACGTCACAAATGAAAACGTATTATATCCATTTTTCGTTACATGAATTAGACAGCTGGGACTAATGCAAATTTAATAATGATTTGAATATTTGTCATATAGGCTTTAAGATAATGTGCGGGAAAACGTTGTATGATAGAATACCGAATGATGAAATAAGAAAAAATGTAAGGCAGATGACTGCATCATGGATAAAATTAAAAAAAGGATCCCTGAGATGGTTTGGATATATGGAACTAATGGATGAGAGTAGAATGGTTAAAAAGTTGTACAAAAGCAGCGTGAGTGAAAAAAGAAGTCGAGAACGACAGAGGAAAACATGGCATGCTCAAATTAATCAATTACTAAAAGGCGGCCACATTCGAAGTCGGAATAATCGACGTGGGTGCATGGTTCGATGTATGAATGTAGAGGAAGCCCGAGAGGTATGCCAGGATAGAGCATTGTGGCGATCCATCCTCTCTGCCTACCCCTACGGAGAAATGGCGTGATGGTTAGTTAGTTTTTAGTTAGGCTTTAAGGTAAATTTCATTTCAATTCAATTCAAGGTATTGCCAAATTATTACTATTCCTAGATCTCCGCAAAATTAAAAATTAAAGCACTTTAATTTGAATTTTGTTTTAAACTCTACCAATGTGTTTCACTCTAAGCGAACCTTTTTCAGAGTGACAAAGAGAACACTGAGAGTTGTTTTGATAATAAAATAAAGAAATTAAAGTGTGTGTTGTGTAAATACAAAGTGTTTTATTTAAATTGAAATGATTTTTCTTTTGTATTAAACAATGTATTGAATATGCTTTATTTTAGAGTTTTGGATCGATAAAAAATATCATATTTCAGATTATTTTGCCCCAAGAATATCACAACATTTTTGTTATACATACGAGTATAATATATTTTATGAAAATATCGTGATGATTTATAAAATCTATCCTATTTGTTTGAGGAGGGTACCAACGCATTTAATTATATGTGGAAAGCTCTAAACAAAATGATCTAGTAATGTAATTTGATATTTTAAGGCGCCATGCCTTTGCCGGAGACTTTTGATTCATTTCCACTTTTGGTAAGGTGGTTTCCCCATCTTCAATGTTGGGTTACACCATGTACCATATAATGATAGGAGATAAAAATTTATGTTGTAAGTAAAACTGAATTTGTGAACAGTGAAGCTAGAAAAATAATTTTTTTATTTTTATTTTTATCAATCATGTAACAAGTTATCGCATTTTTCCACGTAATGATAAAATGTAAAGAAATGCGTCATTTTTTTCCACTTATCGGTGCTTATTTATGAAGCACATATTCCTTAGTCGGAGGATTAATGTATATAAATGATTTGCAGGTTTTTCTCTGTCTCGGTAAATATGACAGCGTCGTCCGCATAACAGACAATGTCTATGGTCTTCTCTCCCAGTCGGTATCTTTTATCCAGTATCTTAATTTCCTCCACAATCCCATCCAACAGGAGGTTGAAGAGGAACGGACTCAGGCTATCGCCATAATTATATCTTTTTCTTCTTCTTTGCTAGCCTTCTACCCTCCACTGCTGGATATAGGCCTCTTCCAATTTCCTCCACTTGTCTCTATCCTGCCCCCTTTGTATCTAAGATTTTCCAACCCTTTTGACAATATCATCGGTCCATCTCATCGGTGGCCTTCCGACACTTCGCCTATTTGCCCATGGTCTCCAACTGAATATCCTGGGTGCCCATCTGTTGTCACCCTGTCATTGCCATTTCAATTTTGCTACTCGGTCCATGACGTCAGCAACCCTGGTGCGGCGTCTGATTTCTTCATTCCTTATGCGGTCACGCTAGCTCACTACCTATTAATAATGAATGTGAAAAATATTTTTTTTTAATATACAGTTTTAACTCATTGTTTTGAAAACTATAAATAATTAAGTACACTTTTTAATGCGAGGAAACTATTTGTAAAATACACAAGCTTCAATATATGATAAAAAAATATTGATTATAATAAAGACACTCCTCCTATACGCCACCAGCAGAGTGGCCGAACAAGGTCGTTCGTTAGATTCGGAGGTCGTTATAACCCGCGGCCGGCGAGTGTGCCCGTGTGCTCGTATGCCGGCAGCGCCGCGACCGCTATCACACACACACTCTCACTCACATACTTTATTATACAAATGCCAGATTTCAATTGTTTGAGGGGTGTTCTAATAGTCTCTTTCAAAATAACTTTTCTTCTAGTAATGTAAACTTACAGGATACCTCTTTCCTGTTTACTTACTTACTTCATATGGTCGTACAACTCCTGAAGATTTTGTTCCAAGCTCCTTAATTCTGCGCCTTTTGTTCTCAGCGGTCCGTTTCGAAAAACTTTAGATCAGTAAAACCATTGTTAATTCTTTTTCTGGTCTGTTCTCCAGAGTGTTGCTCCTCCTGTGAGGTAGACTCCCAGCGGTCCTTCCATCTTTTAGGAGGTCTTCCACGTGGACGAGTCCAATGAGGCTGATTATGCAACGCAATCTAGGGGAGTCTGGTGGTGTCCATTCTTTGAACATGTCCGTACCAGTCCCCTTTTCGCTGTCTGCTCCATCTTATGATATTGTTAATTGCTTCTTGAATATTATGATAATTGCTTCTTATGATGTATAACCCCATATGAAATTATGAATACGAATGCAAACGTCTGTTTTCTAGGAGTTTTATTAAAATCTATCGGAATGACACGATCACGAAAGCCGAAACATGTCATTCCCGTAAATTACAATAAAAATTACAGAAAACTGACCATTTCACTCGGATTAATTACAGAACATTATCTATAAGGCGCTGTCTAGGCTTTCTTAGCGATACTGCGTGTACACAAGCTTCATCAGGGCAATATAAAAACTTAATAAATATAAAGATGTAGATGAATATAAATAAACGATGGTGTTTAAGTGGAACCCCCTTTATATTTTGCCCTGATGAAGCTTGGGTACAAGTGAAACCAGTTTTTTATTTTTTGAAAATATATTTCTTTACTTCTTCTATTCTCTATTCTCTACTTACCGGATTCGGGATTCGAGGCGAACGATTATTAAAATTTACTTAATTAAATTTACCTGGATAGTATCGAAACCGGTTAGCGTTAAAAATGATAAGTGGTTTCTAAAAAAAACAATGTTTAGTAAGAATGTGGGACCAATAAGTACACGGTAATAAAATAAAGCAAAATAAAAGACAGCAGAACCCCGATACATATGTTTACAATTTCAGCATCATCTCTCGGCTGCTGTAGATTGACGAGCTGCCACTGTGCTAAATCACTTTAATAATTAAAGATAAAGTCCCCGGAGGCTGTGGAGGAAGCCAATGACCCTGATCACTTTTTGTAATTCCTTTGGATTTCTAAAATAGGTATCTATTATGATCCCAAATCTATTTGCAATCGCGAGTTTTTAGGAGCGATACTATTTTATCACTTCTCTACGGGTGAATAATACTTGACTATATACCATATCTAATTATCACTTCTAATTAAATAACCATGACTCCGTTTCGCCAAAGGGATGTGGATGGACCGCCATACTATTCTATCCTGAAATATTTCTCTAGCCTTAACAGTATGTCAAGCTTGTTGGACATGTTTGACTCTTCGAATGTCCGAAATTTAAAAGTTAATTACATTTCGTTCTACCACGTTTTTCTCATTCTTCATTCATGTAAATAACGTATCTTTTTATGTTGAATCTTAATCATATTCGTGAAACATTCTTTATTAAATTTAAATTGCTTTAATCAATCCCGCATTCACATTAAAGTCAACTTTTGAAATTATTTATTTAAAGATTTACCTTATGAAAAAGTAACACTGAAGAATCTCATCTCTACCGTATTTTATCCTATTTCAAATGTATTGGGCAGTTTTATTCTTCACCTTTATAAAATACACCAGGATTTGGTTATAAACAAATCATAATATATCATGTTTAACCCATTTCCTAGGAAATCTCTGTGGCGAGAAAGCTTTCGCTACAGTGGTCGTCAACGTTAAGGAGACCTGACACGGTACTATAAGAAGATCATGTTTTAGTATATTTTGTTTATAAGATGAGTTAAATGCATTAATGCCAGCGAAAGTGTACATTTTTACTTGCTTCAAACAAAATCAGCGAAAGAAGTACTGTTGGGAAGATTTAAGTGTAAATTAAACTAAAAAGTTGACATGGGCTGGATGCCAAAGATAAACTAATTGTAGCAAAAACTTAGGACCCATCCGTACTTAATCAATGTTTCTACTTTTTAAAAAATTGTTATCTACTAAATATAAATGAAGTATAGATGAAACAAGTTTTTTTCAAATGTGACTTGAACGTTGTTTCTATAAAATTATTTTTATATACTCGCATAAACCTACTTTCTTATTTTTTCTTCAGCCTTCTTTTCTTCACTGCTGGATAGGTCTCTTTCATTTTGGCCAACCGTTCGAATTCGTGTTTTCCCAGCTATTTGGACAACGTAATCATTCCATATTTTAGGTGGCCTTCCGACACTCCTGTTCCTTATCCAATACCGCCATTCGAATATTATGGGTGCCCATCAGGTCTGTACATATACAGATATGTCCAGCCCATTGCCACTTTAATTTAGCTATACCTACCTATCGTGCTATGTTAAAAAAAACCGTGATCGCAATTTTATTTGAATAAAGAATAATGCAACATGCAAAATAATTATTCATATAGATCGATTCAGGATGTTTTGACGAGGAATGCCCCCCTGATAGTGCCTACGCGGGACGTATTCAAATTAGCGGAGGAATGCTCCATAGAGAAAGAATATTAAGTCACTTCCGCATTTTTGTGAGTTGAATTCCCAGAGAGAATCGCGTTTCTACACGGACACGCCGCGCGCAATGTTTTCTATGGATTTTACTGTACTGATTTTATAATTTCGGTTTGTGAAAGTAAAAGAAAAAGTATTCACGATATATTTTTTCTAACCGATTGATCGATGGAGTGTTTGTACACACTTGTTTACGGTTGTAAAACTTAATATTGCCACATTAATTAAAATATAGTAGCAATGTTAATATTTTTTTTATGAAGCCATTGCTAAATCATATTCGTTACATACTAATAAAAAAAAGCGAAGGTGGAGAAAGGGGATTGATTAAAAATTCATTTTGAGTCTGAATAAAAATAAATTTCTAAATTATTGACAAACAATCAAATTGACAATGTTTATGTATTATAAACATGGTTAATTTATCGTATATGGAATTGATTGAATCATTTATCCCTATGTTTCGTACAAAAACACTATCATTACCCCTATGTTTCGTACAAAACACCGCGTACAAGACCACTTAAAATCAAAATGAGATTATAACCCCTATATTTCGTACAAGACAAACCGCGAGCCAAGTATTCCAACTTCCTGCTTATCGCACCAATTACGCTCAGAGCGCGGCAATGTACCGGATATGCGACACTATAACAAATATTTTAATGGAATCGATGTTTTTCACCTAAACGCTTATGATTTAAAAAAATAGTGGCAGCAACTTTTCGGTGTGTATAGTGCTATAATGTTATATTCCTTTATTTGTATTATTATAATTATCTTTTTGTTAATTTTTATATCATAACTTTAGTTAGTTTTATCATGATTTTAGTTTAGTTAAATCTCGTTTCATAAGTGTATATTGTTAACTCTGTTCATTCGTTTATATTTGTGGTAACATGTAATTGGCCTTATTTAAGTACTTTTGTGTATTTTTATATATTTACTTATTCGCTGTTTGTTACCCTAAAATAAATAAATAAATAAATAAATTGGGACTTCTCATTTACGGCGAATAAAGGCAACGGGAAACCACTCCAGTAACACTTCCCACGAAATCACCGTGTCAAAAAAGCTCTCGCAACAGTGATCGACAACATCGGAGGGACCTGACACGGTACTATTAGAATAATATGATTAAGCACGTAGGTACCGAATGTCGTTTTATAGGACGATTGACAATCAGAAATGAAATTAAAATATGTTTTTTTGAACTTCTTTGGAATGTTTAAATTGAGCTGTATAGTTATACGAATTCTTTATAAAACATTTGAATGTGTGGTTTATGTAGAGTTAAGTAGGTGTATTGTTAAATCTGCGAAAACTTTAATTTGATTAATCAAACAAGCAGCACAATTATATAACATTATCAACATCCGTGTAGAGATAGCAAAGCATTGTTATTTAGTACGTATATTGACATAAACACAATAATTCAAATATATAACATTAAATTGAAAATACACGTTGAAGAAAAAAATACGAAATGATTTTTATTGATGATTGTGGTTTTTATTTTGTGAAATTTCATTATAAATTTTATTGTAAGTGTAATTGTGATTTATTGATCCATTTTTATTTTATAACTTAATAAACGTGCACACGTAGTCATTATTATTGAATATTTTTTAGATCGAAATTTCTTCATGATTTAAAAAATTGTAACACAATACACGCTGCTTTAATTCGAATAAGATCAATTAAATATTCTTTTTTAAATCGAAATAGTTTTTTTTAACTGTATACACATTTTATTTTTAGACATTGTGTTTTTAAATAATCAATTTACCCTTCAGATTTTTTTATGTATTTAAATTGTTGTTAACTATGTGTATAATTTAAGACATTTCTGTAATTTTAGTTACTTTATTATGTATATTAACAGTTTTTTCGTCATATATGTGAAATAGAAGAAGAAAATATGTGAAATATGTCTCACCCATATAACACAATAAAACTTCTAGAACATCAACGTTTTCAACAACATTATAACTTAATTATGAAGTTTTTATATCATTTTTCAAGAAATAATTCAATACATTTATGCTATTGCTGTTTCAAAACATATTTATTCGGTAAATTTTTCATCTGAACGCGGTGTTTTTAACTTACTCGTATATTAGAATCAAATAAACTTCTTATTCTTCTTCCGATTGTCGATCTTGCGATCTGTTTATACAGGATATCAACTTAATTCCTGTGATGAAGACGACCAGCCTTCTATTCGTCTTTTTAGTGTTCGTCTTGGTGATCGACGACCCTCTGGAGTCTCGTGCATCACAATATTAGGAATTCTTGCTGGATCCATTCTCTCGAGCTGGTCCCTCCAAAATCTTCTTCTCTGCCTACTCCATCTTACTATGTCTTAAATTTTGCAGGATTTGCGAATTTCTTCATTGGGTATCCTATCTCTAAGGATTTTCCCCACAATAGGTTGCAATGTTCTCATTTCTGCTACTCTTAAGAGATGTTTGGTTCTGATAGTGTGTGCTCTTGCTTTGATTCCGTATGTTATTATGGGATCAAATAAACAATAATAATAAAACAGACATGTTTCCTGTGCAAATCTTTATAATGTCCACTTAAAACATGTCTTGCGTTAATTTATTTAAAAAAACAATATTGCTTAGATACGTTTAACTGAAATAAGATCATTTTATATTCGATGTCATTTTTTGTGAAAAACAAAACAACGTATTATACATCACAACATTTAGGCAAAAAACATATCTAGCTCTTACAAGTATGATGCTTCCGTATTTTGATTACTAACGTGGCATAAATAACATAAGGGCAAGTGCAGTTCATTAAATAATACTTATCTAATATAGATTAATTAATGCATTTTAATTCCAGGAACGTTTGCTTACGTTAATGTGTGTGCGCATTTAAAATAACCGCACATGGAATTTGTAGCTCTGCTTTGCTAATGGTCGTGGCGCCAACAAGAGACGAACCACCGACAGATAATGTTTCAGACCACAGAGCAACGTTATTATTTACTTTTCATTTACCAAGAAAAGTTAACTCGCCTTTACAGTTAGCGACGATTCGTCGCGGATTCCAAGTATCGTAAATCAATATCATAAATACAGGGAACTTGTTTCCTCATTCACAATGAGAATTGATATTATAATGACGTGGACGTGAGTATCATATTGTGACCATCATTTCAATCGATATTGGCTAAGGGCACAACTTCAAATATTGAATACAATTAATTATCCGTAGGTAGGTACTCTTAATTTTTGTTTGAATAATAATAATTGCATAAGCTCGAAAATCAAAATAATAAAAATGACCAATTCTATTTTCAATACAGATTTCAAAATAAACGTTTATAAATTATTAAAAAATTACACGTTTTTCTGCTATTCAGGGAACTTAGAGAACCATAATTGATTTGTTTCCATTGTCTCGCAATTGTAACTAAAAAACAACTTATCCTGCCACTCAATTTAATTCCCCCCCTCCACTTTTTTCACTCGTCATTTATAATTTAATATAAGTGATGAATCTCTAGCATTCGACTGTGTCCCGAAACATGTTTGTAGAAAAGTGCAAAAAAGTGTTAAATACAATGTTTTCAAAAAGTTATTCAAATTAATAAATTGAAATCAAATAAAAACAAGATTCCCGTAAAGTACGTAAAACTATGGATCATCGTCCCCTAAACTATTTTGGGAGCTAGCGCTACCAAAATAGTTGAGGGGTTTTTAATTTCCGGCGTTTGGAAATAAATATATCTAAATTATTAGTTTTGAAAAAACTTAATTCAATGGTATTAGAATTTATTTTACAATATTACTCAAGATTACAGATAATTATGAAGGAGGAATCAGGTTGTGTACAGGTCTGAACCCGTGTCTCCTGTATCAGGAGTCAAGCGTTTTGTCCCCTAGACCTTGGTTTCTTTATCTTTTCACATTTGCGGACCACCGAAATATCAAAAAATATTTTGCGGATCATCAATATTGGAATTAAATTTTTAGTATTTATAATTTTTTTGTTCAAGACAAATAATTTTATATATGGTTTAAAATAATAAAAACACGATTTGCTAATAATAAAAATATCTTCGCGGACCACTGTTTGAGAAACTTTGCCCTATACCACCACGCGAATGTTGTCTTTTAATGTTTTACCGTAGTCAAGTAAATCATGTATATGGTTAATGCAAGTGTAGTTAACAGTTTATAAAACATCAAATTATTTTTTAAACAAACCCTTGAAATGTTCGCATTGTGGTTTCCTCCCCCGAGTGGGTGTTGTGGGACGTGACGTCACGCGAGCGGCGCGGCCACCTGTCGAACAGTAAACACAGACGCGGGCGCAGGTGGATGGGCCAGTGACCGGCGCCGCGACCCGGAACTGCCCGCTACCGGAGGGAGCACCTCGCCAGACGCCCGAGACTTAACTACGCTAACTTAATTTAGCCGAATTTTCAAGGAGCCGGAATTTTACCGTGTTTACTCCGAGCTCGGTCGACTCGATTGCTATTAACACTCGCTTTACGGTGTTGAATATATCCTTTACCAGTTCATACGGCGATAGACTCTAACCATTCAGTTAAAAATGTGTTTTTTTAAATTGATACAAGTCAAAAAATAATAATAGTAAAAAAAAACTAAATAACCATTACGCCTTCTTTCTGAAGGGTTAGGCAGAAATAATGGACCGCCACACCGTTATTTTCTAACGTGCTTCTCTCAAATACTTTTGTTTACCTGGGGAGCAGCATTACATAGGATGGTCGATCAAAGAAAGACGTCGTATCCACCAGGCGTATTCGAGTCCGATAACATAGACCTAAACCTCCGAAAACAACTGATAAAAACATTGGTGTGGAGTGTTTTACTATACGGCTGCGAGATTTGGTGCCTGGGCGAAAGAGAGCGCAAAAGGCTGGAGGCTTTTAAAATGTGGACCTATCGACGAATTGCCTATGTTTCGTGCAGGGACCACGTTACAAATGAGAAGTTTTTCAGCAGAGTGGAAGATAATAGGCACCGTTAAACACCATAGCGGATAGGCGCGCGAGATGGATTGGTCATGTGTTGCGACACGAATGTTTCCTGCATGATGTATTGGAGGGAATGGTCGAGGGATCGATTGGCAGAGGACGACCTCGCCAAGAGTACCTAGACCAGCTTTGCAGAGAGATATGGGCTGCACCTCTTATGCGGAGTTGAAGAGAGTTGCCGAGGACCGAGCGGAGTGGAAAAGGAGATGCGTCGCCTTGCTGCAGACCAATCTTTAGATTGAGACCGGAGAAGAAGATGCTTCTCTCTGATTGAAGTGTTGGTTGATTGGAGTGTTTGGCAATCCATATTCTCCACGTATTCTTAGGGGATATGGTGTGATCATTAATATTATATTTATATACGCATGTATGGTATATGTATGTCTCCTTTGCTTGTTTCAGTCATAGCGATTGGTTTGCAGCAAAGCTTAATATTTATGTTGCTTCTTGGGATACCACTCGGGCCTTTATTTTTCCGTTGCTTTCCACATTTGTATATAGTATTACATTTCAATGTAGGTATACAACTTGTAGGAATAACTCTTGCCACTCTGCCACGAAGGTCGTCTGCGTGTGTTATATGCAGTTTATATAGTGCTCTAAAATTACCCAATTCAATCGTGTTCACTATAGAACCTCTCCATTATGTGCCTAACTATATGCAAACGGGTAATTAAACATTCTTAAACGTAAATAATATGAGATAAGGATGAAAAATATTTGATATTAAAATCCACTCAAAGAAAACGCATTCCAAAGGAGCGTGATTGAGCGAGTAAACTCAACCAAAACTCATCTTGATTATTGATCAATTTAAATATCTCTTTTATAATGTTTACTTAGTAAAACGGCTTCAGTAGGTTCTGCATTGCTTTGGCGGCGAATTAGGGGTTTCAGTGGGATCAATCGGAGTACCACTTTCCGCCTTTTATGTAATTAATTATTCCTTAAGTGTACCTAATTAACAACCGGTTATGCTATCGACACAAGATGAATCGCCGGAGATAAGACAATCCGATATCAAATTTAAAATCATTGAAATTTTTGCCTGATAGGTTTATGTTCCATTAAGTTATGTGGCGTTCATTAAAAATGGGAATATTATTTATACAAATTTCTGATATTAACACAACACTCACATATTCACTTTACGCATAAATACTACTTTTAATAAAAATAACGGTTTTTGTTTTTTTGTTGCACTTACGTTTAAAATTTGTACATAAATAAAATATAAATATTCTGATTGTTACTGTTTATTCTTATTTAATTTACCTAGCCAATTATATATAAAAAAATAGGATTTAAATTTGATTAAAAGTCTGAGTCTATAACAATTATTTGTTTTTCTTCTATGTTCGCCATAACTTTGTGTTGTAGATGCTAAATGTTTCTTTTTTTTATATACTTTATACACAATACTCACATTTAAAAAAAAAATGAAAATAAAATATCAAACATGTTTCGGACTAACCAGCCCTTCAACAGTAATATTAAATAGACATTTAAAATATTATAGAATTGTTTACAAATAGGGTCAGTTTTGACAGATGTTATCTAATATCGCTGATGAAGGGCTGGTTAGTCCGAAACATGTTTGATATATTTTTTTTAATAAATGTGAGTGTTGTGTACAAAGTATAGAAAAAAAGAAACATTTACACTTATTTCAGTTAAATATATACTTTTATGAAGTTTACTGTATAAAAGGCATTAAAATCTCAAGTAAGTGGAGGATTTTCCGCGGTCGACCGCAGAGATCCTTATCAAAGCCGAATTGTTGTGCCGCGTGTCAACAACCCAATAGAATCCCCAAGATACAGTGATACGGCATTCGGCATATTAGGCGCAGCCGTTTCGCCTGTTTCCGTACCATATTCCAAACATTTTACATACTGACCATCACGAAGCCACTATCAACAATTTCGTGATAAAAAAAACTAGCTTTGTGCGGAGCCCGCGCGTCCAGTCCGATGGCACAGAGAACGTTATACCGCTCGCAACATTCCTGACGACGTTCTTTCGTCTCACGTTACCCGGTGCCTGTCACGTAGAGTAACCTGAGACGGCAATGGTGCCTGAAGCGGTACACCTTAGCTGCTTCGCTCACTGTGCGCATTCCGAGACAACTTGTTTTTGCGAATGCCCGTGGTATTTCACTCGGTGGCGAGATCCCATTAGGGACTGCAATACCGGTATACCGCGTATTTTTCGGCACTCAAATACCGGTATTACCATATATTGAGATTACATTTATATATTACCATGTCATTTGATTTATTTTCAACAAAAGGTAAAGTCACTACAGATCAATTGATCTGACGAAGACAGGGATGCACTGTTTTAAAGACTTACTTCTTAAAATACCAATTGGTTACTTTATTATCGTGGGTTGTTTCAAATTCCGATGTTTTCACGGATCCACAAAATATTTGTTTCTCATTTTTCGAAACGATTCACAAATTTAACTACGGTTTTTGGTATATAATAAATTTAATGAAATATTTTCGATCTTGATTTACATATACAAATTAACATTTTATTCGATGTTTTGTTTAAAACGTAAGTTTTAACAAACAATAATGTACCTTACTTTATTTGATCGGTACTTATTCTTATCAAATATAATTTTTCATCATATCATTTCATTTTTAAGATGATCCAATTATTTTACTTCAACTTACACTTTCGTCTTTAATTCGACAGCATTGCTGACATCAACCCACTAGATGCCAGTAATCTTGGCGCAACTGATCACTGTCGAAATAAAAACTAAAATGGAAGTAGTTAAAAAAAAAATCGTTTTATTTTAATTAAAATATAACTGATAAGTCGAATTGTGTTTATTATTTATATTTTCTTTTAAGTTTCTTAACGTTTTCATACAAAAAATATTGATCAAAATACCGGTAAAATATATGAGTTGCAAACCCTGGTCCATCTCTCGAATTATATTTTCAACGGTTCCGTAATGAGCCATCTTGAGTACACGGATTTTCGAACTCGGTTACTATCAATTATAATCATAATTTAAAATTTTCATACCATTGGCTAATATAAATTGTTATTTTTTTCCTCGTGCGCAGTGGTCATTTCTGTAGCATATCTGGCGCCAGGCGCGGCTTCCGCCATTACCCCTTAGCGGCGCGGGGCGAGGGGCGCGGGGCACCGTGTCGTTTCATTTACAATTATTATAAGGTACTTACTCCGGTAATCACACTAATCAAAAGCTGGAAAGTGTATGATAAACCGTTCGACGTTTCCCGCGCAATCTAAAGTGGCGTTCGATTTAATTAAAAAAATATGTTATTGCTTACCTGACAGTTAGATTATCCTTCCAATCAAATTTGTTTGAAGATATTGGTTATATCGACGTTATTTCCAAAACAAGTCCTTGTTTAATTAAAAATTATATGTCTAAATTAATTTTCTTTTTATACATTTGCTGAATATTACGTAGGCACGTTTAATTCCAGTAAGAATTAATAAAATAAATTATTGATTTAAAATTCCATTATAAATAATTAATACGAAATAAATCGTCTGTTTTCTAGAAGTTTTATTACAGTTTGTGAGAATAACATGTTTTACCCTTCTAGGACATTATCAAATGTACATTTGATATACGAGTACATTTGATAATGCATTTGAAGGGCGAAACACGTCTTCCCTATAAACTATTATATTATAAAATAAAGCTTTTAAAAACAGACGTTTTCATTCGTATAAAATGAAATTATAATAACAATATAATCAAAATAACAAAAAAAACCCTTTGGAATTGAAAAACAACACGTCCACTTTAAATTATTAAATATTTTTATACAATAAAAATGTTGAAACACGACAATATTTCGGAGGTGACCTTTATCCTTAAGTGTAAATTTATATCATGTTTGTGTTTTAATATTTTTATTGTATAAAGATAGTTAATAAATTTATGTAGAAAATACAGTGTTGTTTTACAATTCCAATACGTACGTTGGTTCCTTAATTAGTTATATAAGCTCAAGGGAATGTAATAATGTATATTGTTTTTTTGTTGATAAATAAATAAAATAGCGCTACAACCCAGAATGGGTCAATGCTGCCTACAAGACTCGCCTCTATAGGTATAGTCTAGGGCGGTAGCCACCAGGGAGCCCAGAGTCAGTCATCTACAGCTTTATTTAGTTATCACATTTTCGTTCTGTCTACACTTCAATGTCTCGTTGGATCCTTGGATAAAATCGTTTTTTTATTTCATTCATGCACCAAACATGATACCACCACAGAGTCTCCTAAATTCTATTATATGAATTAAACCACGCTGACATCCTAGTTCATTTTATAAATCTCGAAGTTGTGGCGCCTTCTCAAAAACCACCCACTTCAATTGGACCATATATCCGCCTAAGAAATTTCCACTCAAAGATGCTGGTGAGAATAGCTTAATAAAATACATGTCTATTAAAATTTTAATTATTATTATTGTTTTGTTGAATCGCTCTTTACATCATTACAGCGCGAGCCAAATCGATGTAAAGGGTAAAGCTATCAAATTGATCTTCGTGACAAATGATAGATAGCTTATCTATCGCCATTTAATTGTCACCTGAATTCTGCACACGACCTAAGACAGTGTGACAATCACACTGCCATCGCCGGGAATTGAACCCGGGACCTTCGGGGTGGCAGTCGAAGCACTTACCACTTAGCCACGAAGGTCCACGAAGGTCGCCAATTATATATGGAACCGTATGCATTTTTAAAACTATTACAAGTAAAATATATTTCGCAATGCTGTTTAACTCGCTTATATAAATATCTTTATATCTTCATTTCGATGATTGTAGCCAGCAAAGAAATGTAGTTTTTATATCGTACTAGTATTTCTAAAGTCACACATGTCAAAATCACATTTTCGACTAGTGTCACTTTAGAAACACTAATATGACATGTTTTTAATTTTTTGTTTTCGATTAAGTATATTTCACTTCTTATATTGATATTAACAAGACTAATATTAACAGCAACAGCAGCAAAGTGAAAATTTATAAGACTTTTGTGCGACCCATCATGACGTATGGGATCGAGTGCAGGGCGGACACTACAATCACAAAAATCGCATTCAGAGTGTCAGAAATAAAGACGCTCAGAAACATATCCGGCAAGACACTGCAAGACAGGATAAGGAATACACGGATAAGGGAGATATGCGAGGTCGAGGATGTCGTTAAGTGGGGAAGGCAAAGGAGAAGATACTGGTATGCACACGTGAGGAGAATGGATCCATCCAGACTCCCCTTCATTGTGTTACACGGCCAGCCCCATGGTAGACGACCCCCGGGCAGACCACCGAAGAGATGGATCGACAGCTGGAAGTCGAGTTCGCAGGAGGCCAATTCCTCTTAAGAAACAGTCCATTAGGCCTAAACTAAGAATAATAAGAATAACTGAGAAAAATAATTAACATAAAACATAAATATGTTTTAAGTGACACTAGTCGAAAACATGTTTTTATTTGTCACTTTAGAAATACTAGTGCGATATGGTATCCTAGCATTTAGTATAAATCATTTATGATTACATTAATGCTCTTATTAAGTGTATGAGTAGTTACGGAAATTCATACTTTGTTCCATCGATATACATATAGGTAGGTATTTGATATTATTATTTCTTCAATTTGAATATAGAAGAGAGCGGATTCAATTGCGTGTTCTAAAATTCAAACCTAACCGAAATTATCTTAAGGGGGTATTCTAATCTAGACGCCCGAATTTTAGGTATTTTTTCGAGCTCTATAGAAAAAACAATAATTATTTTTATAATCCATTTTTTCTTAATAATTTATTTATTTTAGCAATATAAAAAAATACAATTGTTAAAAAAAAAACATAATCCAAAAAAGTGCAGCCCGGCAAAGTGGGGGCTCACGAAAAAATAGTAGGTCCTGGTTTACATGATTCCAGTCCTTCTATTGATATGAGAAAAATATTCGTAAAGAAAATGGATGTAGTTATCTCATGACTTAAGGAAATTTTGAAGAAAAAAATCGCAAAATGGCGGCGATTTGAAATAAAATCACTTTTAAACATTTTTTTCAACTCTCGAATTTTTTTTAAACAGTAATTTTTTTTTTCAAAAAACCCTGCGTCATTCGATAAGCTTTGCAAAATTTCAAGTAAATCCATACTTTAGAACTTGATATATCATGTCAACCATATCGAAAAAAGTCAGTTTTGGAAAAATGGGCTTAATGTTTGGAGTCGAGTTTCTCGCGATCTAAGTCGTTTAATGGTGTGTTATACTTACACTTTCTCAACAGCGATCCCAGGCTCATACAATTTTCGACCTTCGATGAAGTCGATTTCTATTGATTTATTGTGTACAATAGATTTTTCAAAATGTGGGGTTTTCCCAAGTGATCAGAGTTTGCCTGCCGTTTATCGTTTATTCGTCAGGCCGTACCGATCTAGTCGGCGCGTCACAAAAATAGCTGTAACTTAATAAATATTCATAATTTCAGAAAATCCTATTAGGGTCATGTTTTTAAAGGTCTAAACTTAAAAAATATGCAAAAAAAATAAAATAGATTTATTCCATTTTCTATACTAGAATACCCCCTTAATCCTAGCATACACACTAAATCATTACTACATTCAACAAAATATATGTTTACCTGTAATATTAATAGCATGATATTTAGATTTCTGAGTCACTTTTATTCGATTTTTATTACTTATGTAGAAGGCGTCAGTCAAAGCAGTATATTTAACATAATGCCCCTAAGCAACAAAATAAATAACGCGGGAGTTAGTGTAAATCAAAGGTAAAGGTTTCGCCGTCATCTGGTCGCTTAATGTAGCGCAAACATTGTTTGGCGAATACTTTGAAAGATTAACTATATAGGAAGCTTTGAATTCTATGCATTTATAAAAAATGTATTTTTTAACATTCAATACACATGTGTTATCGCAACACTTGAATTGCTGTAACTTAGTTCAAGGATTGATACAATCTGAAACAGGTAGCAAAATCAAGTGTATCAAAACTCAAAACCTATCATTAAGGTTTTTTTATTATTATTAATATTGTTTATTTCCATTATTTACAAAATAAATTTAAATGAAAAAAACATCAATATTTTGATAATATTGATGCATTTACATTGTGGAATCAAATAATGACGATTTTTCTGTTATATTTTGCTCTTTGTTTTAAACAAAATTTTTTTTACTGAATTTTCTTTCACACAAATATTCTAATAATGAAGATACTAAAATCATATTAATTTATGCGATTTGAAGTACTAAATAATGGTTGTTTTTATTTGTCATAAGTACATTTTATTAGACTTTCAAACCATCTTATTAATAATCGATTTTTTTTAAATGATTAATTCTAGTTATTTTAGTAGTTATTTAATTTACTTGTTTCGTGTAGTGATACTTTTACACAAAATTTCATAACAAAGCAAATAGGATAATAACTGAGTTCATTCCTATTATATTATTATATACTAAAAAACCACAAGTACATTCAGTCGTGTTAAATAACTTTAATAATATGCATGAAATATGCTACATATTTTTTAGTTTTACATTACTCTTATCGATATTAAAACAACTAGACGGAGATAATAGAAACACTTATATTACAATACTTATGTTCATCGGCAAATATAAATTTTTTAAAATTGTGTTTAAATCTTTTACTTTGTGTTTAGGAAAGCATTATTAAATTTTCAACCGAAAGTTTCGATTGATTTCGATAAATTGTCACGAACCATCCCTGCTGCGTACCAATGTAACACAAATGCGAGATGTGGTTCACAGATTTGAGAAATCTTTCCTAACTTTATGAATAAATATTGAGTAGAAAAATTATGAGTGAATTAAATTATCATGTTAACTAGTATTTGTACACTTTTTCCAAGTATGCAAAATCCGTTTTTTAATATTTTATTTTTTATTTTATTCAAAGAAAACAGTATTTTATAAGCTTACAGAGAAATCAATATATTAATATTATATAAGTACGCGAAATCAGAATTAATTAATGTGTAATTCTGTGACACATCAGATATCTGAAAAAATAATTACTCAGATTACGTTGTGTAACATAAAAACTCAAATTAACGAACTAACGTGCAGTTTATCTAAAGATGTAGGTAGAGAGAACGAATATATTTTATCTTTTTACTTATCATAATTTTCCCGGTTTATTATTATATTTGGATGACATAAATATTTTTCCTCATCAGTTCTCGCTATTTGGGGTCGGCTCTCCTAATACGGCTCCGCCAAGTCTCGCGATCCTACGTCATTTGGCTGTCCAGTCCCAGCGCCCTCAGGTCGTTCTTAACTGTAGATATCCACGTTGCAGAAGGCCGACTTGGTCTCCTTCTCCTATCTTCCAGTTGCAGGGCCTTGTGGACGATGTATTCGTCGTCATCCTGCTCACATGGCCGTAAATTTTTTTTTTTTTTCGACCATTAAAAGTCACAGAAAGTCGTAAAAACCCATTAAAACCCACTTTGGACCTATAAAAACCCATTAAAACCCACTTTGAACCAATTAAAATCCATTAAAACCCAATTTGAACCTATTAAAACCCATTTTGAACCCACTTTGAACCTAACCTAACCTAACCACACAGGAAAAAAATCATAGGGGTTAAATTAGAACTGCGTAAAGGCCAAATTATGTCACCTCTTCTGGATATTAATTTTCCAGGGAAAATTTCACGAACTCGTGACAGAGACGTATTGGACGTGTGTTAAGTTGCTCCGTCCTGCTGAAACCATATTATTTGGATATAGCCAAATCGCCACACAACGCTCTGAATTCAAACATAAACATTCTTTTTAGACACCTTAAATTTAAAAACTTGAGAAAAAATTTTTTGATTCTTTATTTATCGTGTCAGTTCTACGCTAAAAATTCGTATATTAACTTTAAATTCATTGTGCACTCTCATCCTTCTCCTCTTTCCTAGCTTTTGTCTCGTTTACTTGGAGTCGACTCTTCGCAATTGGCGTCATTAGGACTATCTATTCTGGGTGACGTCTTTTCTGTTGACAAGTTCCTTGCGTGTCAACTCGGGTCTCCTACGTATCCTGGGTCGCAGGTTCTTCTCCATTTCTCTCCGTGTTATTATATATGGTCGTCTGAGCATCGCATGACGTGACCGAACCATTGCAGACGGTTTTTTTCTAATTTATCTGAGATTGGCTATACTTTGAAACTGACGCGAATGTCGTAGAGCAGCGTTAACCCACCCGCCCATCTATGCTTCCTCATCGCTGCGTTGTGCAATCTGTCTTCATGCTCTGCCACTGCACTTTTGTAAAATAAGTAAAAAAAAGATTATTCACATATTACTCAGTCATTTTTAATGGCCGAAATAAATTTCATAAAAATAAATTGTTAAGTATAGAAAAAACGTTGTTAATGTTTTATCTTCTGTGCATCTAATTGGACATTTAAAATATATTTTCACATGCGTCACTATCGTTTAGTGTAGTATTTTTAATTCATTCGGTAGTCGTTTAATAAGCTTTGAAATATCTTTATAATTAGCTGTAATATATTTTTTTCTAATAACATTATAATTAGACACATTTTTAGCAATAAGACGTAATGAAATCTCTAAACAGGATGTTTTTAAATTACTAATGTTACTGTCGAATACAAGGATGTTATATGTGTTTTGACGCAGAGAAAAAATGTTGTTTATGTTAATATTGTCTCGTTTTTAACTGGACTGAGTGATGTATGCATAGAATCCGTATCAATCGGGAAATTCCGTGAGTTCTTTCGGTAAACTTGTGTTTGGTCTAATGGCGAAGGCGCCTGCCGCTCGCCGTTTGCTCGTCTCGATTGATTTCGTAACTACAGTGGCGGTGCTCTAAAGTTAATATGTTTCTTTGAATGTATACAAATACTTGTAGACAAATACTGGATTGTTACCCATTGCGGGTTAATCATTTTTAAGGATAATCTTAATAGATGGCGCTAGTGTAGATTGACCTAAAAAATGTGAAATTATTTAAAAATAGTAGCATATATACAAGTTCCAATTTTTTTTTAGACGTGGTGGTCGTAAGAAGGTCGGGATGGGGAATGTTGTTAACGTAAAGTGATCGCTTAACCCAACCAATGACAGGTCATAAGTCCTGTAAACGCCTCGACTACCATATTCTGTTTCCAAAAAAAATTACATCTTCGTCTCTATTGAGATACAATTAATCCGTAATATGTTTCATTTAAAAATAATTTTGACCATGTCAACTGAGATCATCCCGTGACATTTTGAATATTTTCAAATAAATTTTACTAAGTGAAATAGCTCATGCAATAAATCGATAAAAACCTGCGTAAAGCCTGCGTTTTTTATATTCTGACCTTACTGTCAGTTCTCATATAGATCCTTGAGATTCCATATTATATCCTTGAGACAACCTGATACCGCCGAAGCCTTGTTGACTTGTCCTATTATTTCAGTGACAAGATCATTTTGACTGAGCAGATCCACTCCCAGATATCTAAACTTTACAACCTGTTCCAGCTTTCTGTCATTTAAGGATAACCTGCATCCTAAGGGTTATTTTACATATACCATTGAGACCAGAGCGGATACCACAAGAACGAAGCTAAAGTACGGGTGGCAGAGATGAGGACGCTGAGGATGATTACAGGAAGGACTTTTCGAGATAGAGTGAGAAACACGGCTATCCGCGAGATCTGCAAGGTGGAGGATGTCGTGAGATAGGGCAGACAACGCAGAAGATACTGGAATGCGCACGTGCAGAGGATGGATCCCACCAGAATCACACACGCTGTGGCGCATCAGATTCCTGCGGCTGCCGTTTCCCCGGAAGACCGCCGAAGAGATGGAGAGTCAACCTCCCAAGAGAGGCCAGCCTGGATTTAGGAACAGATCAAAGTTCTATAAATAGACTAAACTAATTTTATGGTTGGCGTTGAATAGTTGACGGACTGCACTGGCTGTAACTGAAATTCCACCATCGACGGCGACAATCGAGTCCGATACATATCCGCAATAATGAAGGATAGCCTATGATACCCGTTCTCGTGTACTAGATGCTAGATTTCGTGAATATTTCACACTTATTTTATTGTAAATAAATCAACCGATTTGAAAGGAAATAAAAATAGACAGCTAATTGAATACAAAAAAGTGCCTTTAAGTAACTAATGAATAACAAAATATCTGCTGGCGCCATACAAGATCGTTGAGCTTTATTTGTTTTACCAATAGGATATAGACAAAGTTATTTCGGAATTTATAAATGTTGAAATAATGCCTTGATGGCTCTTTGTGGGCAAAGTTTAACACCAGAGTAATATTATGTCTTTTTAATCTGTTTTAATTTTTAAAGTATCAAGTTTCTTCTACAGCTGTTAATAGATGTATTATAAAAAGCTTATTACTATTTTATTGCATGTTTTAGAAATGCACATTTCTTGCAATATATTATAAATTAAAAATACATAAACTATTCATATGAAACCAGATACTGAGTCTCGGACAAGGACTCCTAGGCTATCTGTGCATGTCAAACTGAGCGGGCTGAAGTGGACCGGACATGTACAGAGAATGCCATCATCACGAGCACCAAAAATAAAGAGTTTTTGGCAAAATAATGAACGTCTTATCGCGGTGGATTGGACACAAGAAAATAATCATTAGATATAGAATGGTGAATACAAAAAGTATAAGTATATGAGTTCGTGTATTTAGGTAGTATGTTTACAAGAGATGGGCGAGTGCAGAGGAATATTGAAAGAAGGGTTGGGGCAGGCAACAAAGTGAATGGTGGACTTAAAGTTGTCATCGCAAACAAAAACCTATCCAAAAAAGCTAGAATGGCAGTGCATAATGGTGTTTTTCTACCGACCCTTATGTATGGAAGCGAAGCATGGAACTGGCAAAAGAAGGATGAAAGTATAATAAATGAAGTAGAAATGAGATCTCTTAGACGAATGTGTGGATAGTCTGTGTATGGTTAGTTAGATAGTTAGTTAGAATGGTGAAGAAAACCTTGATGATATAAATGTACTAAGGAAGACATGGGAGGGTATTAATTAATTTATTTTTAATTTGGTACAATACAGATGATAAATTTGCAAAAATATACATCCTCTCCGTCTACCTTTTGTTATTCTTCTTCTGTCGGAGGTTGGACCAAATCATGGCAGTTTCTGCCCTTGATATTGCAGCTCTAAACAGTGCTGCTGTTTCAAGGTTACTCTTGTGATGAAGACGCCTAGCTTTTTCTCAATCTCTCCGTGGTCGTTTCGGTGGTCGACGGCCCTATAAAGTCTCGTGCATAACAATCTTGGATATCCTTGGATATCTTGATCCATCCTCTCGATGTGGTCCCCCCAGATTTAATTTATCTGCCTTCTCTATATATTTAATATCGCATTTAAAATTAAAAATAATATAATAATAAAAATAAAAATAGATAAAAAGTCTCGGCAACCTATATAGACTATATCTAGGCAACCTACAATATGTAAACTGACTGTTGATGATATACCTGTGCAGCAAGTAATGAGTTTCAAATATTTGGGAGTAGAGATCTGCAGCCAAAATGACCTTTATACCGAAGTACGAGAACAAGTCAGTAAAGCCTCTGCCGTGTCAGGATGTCTGAAGAATCTGGTCTGGAAGAACAAGCACATGCGTATCGACAGCAAGATCAGAATTTATAAAACATTCGTGCGACCTATCATGACGTACGCTGTAGAGACGCGGGCCGACACTGTGCGAACCAAGGGACCACTAAGAACATCGGAAATGAGTCCTAAGATCAATTACTGTAAAAACTCTCCGAGAACGTGTACGCAACGCTGACATAAGAAAAACTTGCGAAATAGAAGATATCGTTCATTGGAGTAGATCCAGAAGAAGATACTGGAGGGACCATGTAGCCCGAATGGATAGAACAGACAGACAGATGATGCATATACAGCCGCTTATGAAATCCCTTCCGGACACCGCCCACCTGGAAGATCACTTAAAAGATGGAAGGACACCAGGACCTCATCATCCAACGAGACATGATTTCTGTGTCACAGATCGTCAGATCTATTAAAAGAAGAAGAATAAGAAGATTTAAAATGAACTTCCATCAAGACATTTTAGTAAAAGTATTATATAATCTTAAAGATAGAAGGCGATTCTTCCATTCGTGGGTTCTAAGGCTACATCATAATTATTAATATTAATGAATTAAATTGAAATTGAAAAACGAAACATATCATTGGCAAACATTATAATTAAATTAAAAGTTCTAGAAACAGGCGTTTTGAGTTGTAGTAATTATTAAATATGGAGTTTTACATCATTGTTCAAGAAACAATAAATACCACATCATCTTCTTTTCCTGGTTGATGTTTATCAAGTATAGACTACTTATTAAGACCTTTAGAATAACAACGTCATCAATCATTTGAGGGGTGTGTTCTATGCTGCGCAAGCGTATGTGAATATTAAATGATAACTTATAAGCACGTACGCTCTGTTTGGGAATTTTATTGTTTGTTTTTACGGATGCAAAACAGACAAAACTCATCCATCAACAAATTTCATTTCAATTAACATATTCACATATTATTTTAATATAGGCAAAAGAATGTTTGAGAGGCGACCTTGTGTATAATTCACGTTATTTATTTACCATATCGTAAGTGTGACGCCTGAAGCTATACCTGTGTTCTCCGGGTGCCCGAATCTGGCGCCGATCGGCGGTGCGACATTGTCGGCTTGATTCAAATTCATATTGTTTTTTTAAAAAATAATCACATTTGTGGTAATCCTATGATACTTTTATACTCAACTATAAATTGTTGTTTTTTAAAAATTTTAACCGATCTCGAATATCAGATGCAGCTTTCACATTGAAATTTTTAGATTTAATCAATATCTTAATGCGCCCTTGGAGTCATGAAATCACAAAAACAAAACTTTAAAAGTTAACATAATATTATTATGAAATGTTCTTGGAATAATGTTATTCTATCAAAATTAAAAATGCTTTAAAAGTTCACAATATTCGTTCACAAAGTGTCTGGGACAGTAGTTACAGTAGTACTTTATTAAAAATTTAAAAATGTCTAAAATATTTAATATAGATCTATCAGAAATATTATAATAAAAATAATATGTTTCTTCCGAATACAAATAAAATTTATTATAAGGAAAAAATGTAGAATGAGTTTTAGTCAAGTAGACTCTACCGCGACGTCAAAACGTGCTTTTAAGAAACATACTATTATTTGTCCAATGATTGAGAGCGCTGGCGTCGAAAAACTTAGTGATTTGTAAGATTAACATATTTCATAACACACAATATAAAACATGGTTTTATTTCATATTAAGATCACTCATTTTATAATTGCTGAGCAATGATTTGAGTAGTCTTTTACATACATATTGTATAATATGTTTTGGTTTCATATTCATCCGTCGGCCAAGTATAGGTGGAACTGTATCAGACATTTTCACTGCAGTGGCGCCGTGGAACCAGTTTCCCGCCTTTTACTAAGGCATTCGCAATACCAAATCTTGAAATAATGTACATATTGTTGTCCGCTGACGTAATTTATTCATGGGGCTATATGCCAGACAAGTGTGGACAAAAAGTATGCGTTATTGGGTGGTCCAAAATGACTTGCGCGCAGTATGTTTATAGGAAAGTTATTGTGTCCAACAAATCCGAATGGGATTCTAAATTAGAAAGCGTAAAATTAGTTTGAAAAAGAAGCGACATCTACACATCACACACTGTCTCTATTTTTATGTCCAAGTCCCGTTGTGTCGCCTTTTAATGTTTGTTTTAATGTGCATTGGAATCGATTGGATAATATGGTAAGTAAAGTATTTTTTGACGTTTTATAATTCTGTTTGTCTTGTAAATAAAGTGACACGAATAAGAAAACGTGACATCGAAAAATTTGGACGACCACCAAAGTGGTGGAGAGAAAGCTGGACGTCTTCATCGCAAGATCAAATTTGATGTCCTGTCTATACTGATTCCAAGATCTACATAAAGGAGAAAAAGAAGATAACCAAAACGTATAACGCTTTCCACTCGAAGATGTTTATGGTGTTAACAAGCTTTTAATACGGAAAGTCTTATCTTTTATATCTACAGCAAAGTATAGTTTCCACTGCATTTTTATCTAATGCTATTCCGAATCACTGAAGTCTTTGTCCGTATGTTATTTATTACATGCGTAAACATCTACGCGTTCTAACTCAATTGTTATTTTTTATGATGATTTATATTTTAAGTGCGCCGTTTTGTAAAATTAAATACTCCAAGGGCACACTAGAGTACTTATTCACGCATTTTCCTCACGCATGGCGTCAAATAAAGAAACCATTGTTTTTGTATCCGTCCGATCCATCCGAGTTGTACAGAATGAACTTGTAAGTTTTCAATAATGTACGAGTGTCTAAATAAAAAATGATGCTTTTTGAAATTCTGTGAACTTTTATAATAAAATGTTTCTTTGGCGGTTTTCGGCTTCCCTAATCGTTCAAATCTTTTTCTTGAGACAATAAAAATATCATACTGTACAAAGAAATATTTACCTTGAAAATTCAAGTAATGTAATAAATTTATACTATTTTTATAATTATTAAAGAATTCTTTAAATAATTTTTAAATGAAAAAATATATGTCAGGTGGATTTGAGTTCATGCTCATAGAGGCAAACGAGTAGTACCTACTCTTGTTTTATGAACAAATTTTTTTTTGATCAATATTAAGAAAATTAGACATGTAATATGCGAAAAAAATATTGTATATGTTTATATTTGTGATACTATTACATTTAGAATACACGAAGCAGTGTGGTGGTCTATTATTTTTGCCTACCCCTTCGTTATGGTTAGTAAGGTAGAATATTTTATTTGAAAAACAGGTTATTAGTACATTTTTATAAACAACCTATTGACTGTAATAAAAACCACGTGTTTTGTAACAAATAAAAGAAACTTTGGAAAGAAGCTATTATTTGGTGGTTTAACATATTTAAAATTAGAATTAAACACTTTTAAAACGTTGTATAAAACCACTTTATTTTGAGTCAGAAGCGCCAACCGGTTTCACTCTGTAACGAGCTTTGTCAGGGCTATACACAAACTGAGTTATTAGTTTGTGTATAGCCCTGACGAAGCTCGTTACAGAGTGAAACCGGTTGGCGCTCCTTAGTCAAAATAAAGTGGTTTTATACAACGCTTTAAAAGTGTATTATTCCAATTTTAAATAAATTAAAAAAGTAAAAAATATATTCTATGAAGTTTTCTACGTTACTGAGTGGGTCCAATGCCACCTGGCGCCACCGGTCCAGCGTCACCTCCGCAGTCTACCGATTGAAGTTGACAGTTTTATATTCGCCATTTCAATAATATTTACAATAAAAAACCTTAACAGCGATCTTGAACGTGTATGTTGTAAGTTGTAATGCATGGAGGTTTTATTTTACGGGATTTTTAAGCGTTTACGAGTATTTATTTACGTGACAGTGTCGGAATGATTGGCGGTGTTGAATTCGTTTATCAGCGGGTAGGTGCACGCCACGAGTAGCTCGTAATATTTTGAAAAATAAACAAACAAAAAATTCATACATTTCTCCTTGCATTATGTCTAGGGCTCGGATTTATATCCGCTAAAAAAGTTTTAAAATATGCTTTTATAATCTCTAACCATATACTCGTATTATCTGTTAAATAGATAAAAAAAAAACAAGATCTAATGTGTGACAACCTTTTTTTTGCTTCGTACAATTACATATTTTTAAATTTTTTCGGGGGTATGACATAGTAGATTTTTTACAAGAGTTTTATTTAGAAGGGAAAATAAACTCTCGAAGTTGTAGATTGTGCAATCATAATTTTTTTTATGTCGCTAAAATTAGATCGTTCACCACAGGCGAACATTTTCGTAGTTTTTTTAGCAACCCTTGCACCCTGTGGGGTAAACAAGTGACATAAACCATTTCAGTATAAAACACCTTCAAACAGTCTCCGGATTTCAACATATAGGCTGCACTGTCTCATATCAGGGTGCATATCTTCGCTGCCATGTCCAGTTTTTCTTGCCACAACAGTAACAAGTTAAAAATATGCCATTTTATTGCTCTCACCCAGAGAACCCTGAAATATTCTTAAATAATCGCTAAACCCTGAAATATGCTTTCATATTCCCTAATGATTAGGGCTAAAGGGGTATATATTATAGATCTGAAAACACTTAAAAACGGTGTCTTTTTTAAAGCGAATACCAGGGATAAAATATGCTTTTTAACTTAATTCCGAATCCTAATTATGCCGCTTTAGTAACGTTCTTCAATTTATTCAATCATATATAATAGATAGAGTCTGGAACTTAAATAATCATTACGCCGTTTCCCCAAAGAGGTAGGCAGAAAGAATGTACTGCCACACTTTTCTTTCCAGACATACGTCTCTCGTTTCTCAACATTCATTCACAGTGTCATGCACGCACGTCGATTTCTCCGACTCCTCGCGTGGCCGACATTTAATATTTGATTTATGTATCGTGCCACATGTTCCTCGATCTTTCTTTATTTTTATTTCCATTTACATCCATTCCATTTCCATTTACATTTACATCGTTAAACGATTTTTTTTACCATTCTTTCTTCATTCATTCTTTCCATGTGTCCAAACTACCTAAATGCTCCTTTCATTATTGTGTTCATAACACTTTCATTAGCAACCCATTCACTTCTTATATCTAAACTTACTTACGAGTATTACATATATTTTGAAAGTTTGTATTTTTTTAATATATACAATATATATTAAGACCCTTAATATGTATAAAAAGATTAATGCTATTATATAATGGACAGGCAAAATTTGTTAACTAGTCAGATCGAGCATGCGCTGAAATTCCTATGGAGTCACTAAACTTATGTATTGAGCAATTGCCAATATGAAAATTTTCCAAGGTCTTTTGGCGTCGTTCTCAGAAAACTAAAAAAGTGACACTTAGTAACATCTTATGAACAAAACAATTTCTTGCGACAGAGTGCCTACTTTGTGGTTCATATAGTATAGTTAAACAAAAGCCTTAGTAAGTGCATTGTTTACAGAAAGGTATTCAAATATGTATACAAAAGACTTAATTAGGTAAAATAAAATCAAAACATTTAAAATTAACACCCCCTGGAATCATAAGATAAGATAAAATATATATACGAATTTAATTTTAAATACACTGCGTTAACGTCATATTTTATTGATAAAAAGAAAACGTGTTATGCATGACAGACATCAGTGCTTTAACGTAAAAAAAAATATTGTTCATAATTTATTTATCATTTCCTGAAAATTTGCTGATCGAAACAAATGGAAAGCCTTGAACCAAGCGTATGTCCACCGTGGCTGTTTAAGAAGAAGAAGAGAAAACAAAATTGAAATTCTTCTTCTTCTTTGATGGCCCTACAGCCCATATCGAACCTTAGCCTCCAGTATTCTTCGTCTCCAACTCCTCCTGTCTTCCGCTTCAACCCTCCAATCTGACACTCGTAACAATTTCGTCCCATCTCTCCCAAGTTCATCCTCCCATCGCAGCCTTGGTCGTCCAATTGGTCTTCTACCACCTGGGTGCCATTCCAGCAATATTTTTGGGGTTCGCGATGACGGCATCCTCTGCACGTAACCGGTCCAGAAGAAAAGAGAAAACGAAAACAAATTTGAAATTAATTTATTAAATTGGTTTGTAGAGGTTAAATTCTTCATATTGCGCTGTCAATTCCTATTGTGCGACTGACTACATTTCCAGTCCAACATAAATGATTTTGGCTACATTTGCTGTTTAGAGAGCTTATTTTTATGAATAGTTTTTTAAGTGGGGACTGTAGTGAAAAGGTTTATTAAATACATTCATATATGAACTGCAAATGTAGTCCGCCTAAGTTTGAAATAATTTTTTGGACTGCAAATGTAGTCAGCCGCACAATGGGGGTTAATATGGCATCATTGATTACTTCCTTATAGAAAAAAACACATCGAAGTTGATATGAACGTAGATGTTACGTGTCTCTGGAGAGTATTTCATAGAATGTCAGTTCTCAAATGCCGTAGAATTTTATAGACTTACGTGTGGAGTAGATTGCTTAATTTTTTTTAGATACACGATAATTTACTCTTTGACAGAGGCGGGCAGTGAAATATTTTTGTGCTTATTATTTTTTTTATTTTTTTGCATCCTCTTCTTCAATTAAATCGGGTGATCTGTTATCTCAGAATTTACCTATTTTTGCGATGCAGATGACCAGTTATCTCGTCAATTTTTGAATGGCCTGCCAGATGACTTGTCCTATGAGTATCCTTTTGAAGTATTGCATGCGATTCTGTCAGTGTCCATACGGTTTATGTGGTCACGCCAGAATCGCCTCCACGTTCTGCTCCATCTCACAATGTCCTCATTGTAATTAAATTGAAGAAAATAAAAAATCCATGATTTAGATTAGAATTTAAAAAATGTACTTCAAACGTTTTCGTTTGTTAGCTATAAAAATATAATGTTCAGAATAATATTATGTTAATGTTTTGGTATGCAAAATAAATTATGATTTTTTTAACCATCACGCTGTCTGACCGCAGGGGTAGACATAAAGAATGGACTGCCACACTTTTACTGATGCGGGACTCCATCGTTATCTTTTCGCCCCCGTGGGAGACGCGGTAGATGAACCTCATCGCTACCAATAGGTATTTCCCGCGCACATTTAGTAACTAAAACTTCCACATATGATTCATAATATCTATATAATGCAAATTAGATTTAAGAGAATTTCTTGTTATTATTACAATAAACGCTGTACTAAATTAAAATAACAACAACAACAACAACAAACCATCACGCCGTTTCCCCATAGGCGTAGGCAAAGAGAATGGACCGTCACACTACTCTATCCTGACATCTCTCTCTAGCTTCCTCCACATTCATATTTCGAGTCATATACGCACGTCGATTCTTCCGGCTTCTGATATGACCAACCCTTAAAATTTGATTAATTTGGTCATGCCATATTTTCCTCGGTATACCTCGACTCTGTACTCCATTTACATCGTTAACGTATACTTTTATAACCATTCTTTCTTCACCCATGCGCTCCATATGTCCGAACCAACGCAGCGATAATTTCATAATTATGTTCAAAATAACTTCTTTCGCTCTCCATTCCTTTCTAATATCAGCATTTGAGATTCTGTCGTAAATCGTTCCACCACACATACGTCTTAGGGACCTCATCTCTACCGCATTTATTCTGTTCTCATCTTCCTTCTGCCAGTTTCATGCTTCGCTTCCATACATAAGTGTTGGGACCAGAACTCCATTGTGAACGGCCATTTTCGCTTTCATTGATATATTCTTGTTTCCAATAACTATTAAAAAAATCTAATCATAAACTTAACGAAAATCTCAGCCGGCAATGCAATCTTTCTCTCTAGGTCAAATCAGTGTATGTGACTCACTATTTTATATTAATTTTAATAAAACAGTTTTTTAATAGAAGTTGAATTTCTTTGTGGTGACATGTTGGGGCAGTATCAAATGTTATTTATATTTACATATACAGACTCTTTTAATGCCCAAGCGAGGCAAAACAGTTCTCCCCAATGAAAAATAATGAATTGTCTAGAAAATGGAAATCGCATTCAATAATTAATTCTTAATATTGCAAAACATTCATTAAAAAAAGTATTTATATTTTATTTATTTGCGATTGGAATTTTGTTAAAATTCCACGTGCCACTCTTGGATGACTAACAATGTTTGGAATTTGGTGTTATGTAAGATTTCATTAGCATTTGGTATACGTCTCATACAACAAATGTACCTACGGAATAGTTCAGAGGAATGATAATACTTACGGATGCTAATCCAACTGTCACAATACGTTTGCTTTATTGAAGCTTATATCTCACCTTTTAGACTTTATGGGATATTTATGTCTTATTTTACTTAGAACGGAGACCGTATCGCAATAAACAATTTCATCGGAGTGTTGACACACATTCATTTGAAGTTTCCCTCGATTTCTGAGTAGGGCTGTTCAAAAAGCAAAATTAATTTTGAAATTTTGTGTTCAATATACATTAAAATCTTTTCTTCTTCTTCTAAGTGTAGACCTTGTGGCCTGTTCTTACAAGGAATTGGTCTCGTGCGATATCGAATCCCAGCGGTCGATCCGTCTCTTTGGTGGTCTAGTGCGCCTTGGGGTTGGCCGTGCAACGCAATGAGAGGGAATCTGGATGTATTTATTCTTCTCTCATGTGCATATCAGTATCTTCTCCTTTACCACCACTATCTACCAACATCCTCGACTTCGCATATTTTGCTTATCCTTGAGTTCCGATTTTTATTACGTTGTGTCTTGTGAGATATGTTTCTGAGTGTCTTCATTTCTGACATTCTTAGCGCGTTTTTTTTTATGATTTTGGTATCCGCCCTACATTCGATCCCATGATGCGTCGAACACAAGATTTATGTAATGATTATAATCACTCAAAAATTCAGTAAAAAAAATTCACAAATACTCACAGTGAGCCATTATCATCCATACCATACGTCCTATAATGACATATGGAATAGAAATGAGAGCTGACACCATCAGAACAAAAAGTCTCCTAAGAACCACAGAAATTAAGACTCTCCGATCCGTTGCGGGAACGACACTCCGAGACAGAATAAGAAATTCTGAAATAAGAAAGATCTGCAATGTAGAAGATGTCGTGCGATGGGTAAGACTGAGATGACGCTACTGGAGAGATCATGTGGAAAGAGCATGTTCTGAAAGAGTGATAAATATAGCCGTAAATAAACTACCAACAAGAAATCGACCTGCAGGAAGACCACCTAAAAGATGGCGAGACAGTTGGACATATGTATCCCAGGAACAGGCTCCGAGAAATGACAGGACACAGTCCTTAATAAAGCAGAAGAAGAAGACTATTATAGATATTATATATAGTATATACGATCACTTATTTCCTATGTCCATTAAATTCTCGAAGAGTTTTAGTCTCCTTGATAATTTTCTTCTAATCTCTTTGATTATCGGTCTTTTGCTCTCAGCAGTTCGATTCGCCCAGCCTAGCCAGTTCAGCTAGAACATTATCCATTAGGCGCTGTCTAGGCCTTCCTAGAGATCTAACTCCGGTTGGTATTGACGTGTAAATGGTCTGGTTTTTCCTCCGCTCGGCACACGAGACCAACCAATGCAAGGCGACCGGCTCTCATGGTGCTCGTTATAAAGGGCTGCTGGTCCATTTGACTAGATACGATTGGAAAACTTTATGTAAGGAAGTGTTGCTGCTTGGAATAAAGTATACGTTGAAACGATAGTCTTTGTTGCCAAAATAAATCTATTGGCAGAAGTATACATATATGGAAATGAAATTGGAAAATTTCAACCATCAATTACTTAAAGGCGGTCATGTTCGAAGTCGTCACAATCGAAGAGCGTGCGTGTCACGGTGTGTAAATGTAAAAGAGTCGCGATAATGATGTCAGGATAGAACAGTGTGTCAGTACAGCCTCTCTGCCGTGATGGTTGTGTTAGCTAGTTAGTGTTAATATGGAAGTAAAGGTGAATACAAAAATTACAAAAGAAATATAAACGATACGAAAAACATTCGGAGTGATTATCTATGATAGATAATGAACCAATATATAAAGAAAGGACGCAAGACTGACGATTGATTCTTTAAAAAAATAAAGAAAGGATTACCAAAACGATTTGTAGGGAAAAAGACGTCGAGGAAGGCCTAGGAAAATATGGTATGACCAAATTATTAAATTACATAAATACGACCACGCTTAAAGCCATAACTAACGATGAACGTGCGTGTTAAGATTTTGTCTATTATTTTTTTTATATGTGATATACACAAAAATAAATTCAGTGTGTATCATATTTTTAATATAAGATTTTGTATTCTATTGTTGCACCAATTGACAAAATAACGTTTTCCTTTAAGTATCTACTCTTAAGAAGAAAACGTGTTTAGCACACGTCTTCATTTGGCAATTTTTGTATGGTCGAAATTTCACCTGTGTTCTCGGTGATATAATCGCAAAAACTTTTCACCAGACGAGTTCTTCGGCGAGAGTACCTACACAATACAGTATGTATTGCGGCAATGCACGATTAACGAAAAATACCTGGAAACATCATTGTTTAAATATTTTACGTTCTGTTTCTATCGGGCTAAGATGAGTTTCGGCTGAGACTACTTTGCCGCTGTGGTCATTCGCGTTTTGTGGAAATGGGTTCCGTAGACGCGAGTAAGAGAGATGGCGCCACACAACTGGAAGGGGTTGGAGGGAGACGCAAGGGGCGGGCGCGTGGCAACCTGCCTGACCACATGCCGTGCAAAATGCCGCGGGCAAGGACTCTAAGGCCCAAATAAATGCACTCAATGCTACCGCTGCTAAAGTAAAGACACAAAGTAAAAATATTTATTCGTTTGATGCTACAATCATTAAACGTGAGTGATTTTTTAGAATTGGTGCCAGTTTGCTTAACTCAATGCTTAGAGTTATGTGAATCCAACGTACTCCCAGCTACACTATGTCATTAATTGGCACTAATAAATCAAAGGTTTAGAGATAAAAAGTGCAAACCCATTGTTTGTTCAAGATTATCAAGAAGTGTAAAATCTTACTACATGTATCTAATTGTCTAGCTGTTGTTTTCATACATCCTTTGCAATACGCTGCCTCGGAATTTCCTAGTAGTTCATACTGAATTTTGACCCCATTATGATTGATAATAATTGTTATCGGCGGTGAATCCACGGGCAGTGTTGACCGACTCGCCGAATATGGAAATTGTAGATAATTTTGTTTTGTCTATGCCGTCTTTATTACCAATCATTAACTCCGCACAAGGGTGTGCCCCAAATGATGGTGGTTACGGTAATAAAATTAACATTATTTAGTTGATTGAGACTTTTGCAGGACTGGAGCCGCTTTATATAATTATTACTGTATTATTATCTCCAAAGAGACTCCATAAAGCATCACAGGTAAACTTCGTATACATACTCGTATACTTTTGTATGAAGCACTTAATATGTGGCGTAGCGTTATTAAATATAATATAAACTTCTTCTTCTTCTTCTTCGATGGCCCTACAGCCCATATCGAGCTTTAGCCTCCAGTATTCTTCGCCTCCAACTCCTCCTGTCCTCCGCTTCGACCCTCCGGCAGGAGCGAAACCGGTTGGTTGTACAAACATAATAAAGCGGTGTAAATACAAATTTACAAGTGTATTATATAAACACACTTGTAAATTAGTATTTACACCACTTTATTCTTTTCAACAACCGACCGGTTTCGCTCCCGCCGGAGCTTTGTCAGAGTTTTTTTTTCTTTTTTTTTTTCTTGAATTGTATCTATTAATTGATGCCCGGCATTTTAATTTTCAGGGCGGTGTGGACATGTTTGATTTGCAATTCTGCGAAGTAATATGGCTTTATTATTAGGGTGGCAGAGATTGCCAAAAATAAGTCAAAAAGAAGTTAGAAAGGTGAGCGGGGTGAGTAGAAAGAGAAATGAAAAATATTGAGAAATGAAAATAAGAGAAGTGGAGTTCCTATATATGAGATTCCCGACATTTGCCTAACAACTGAGGGAACCATGGAAAACCTCAGTCGGGACGCGAAGTACCTTTAAAAAACATATGTTAGTTATTTATTTGCTTCTCACAACCGATCCACCACCGTGGTTGCGAAGTCAACGAATCTGCAGAGTGTATCCTTGTTGCGGAGGATGGCTGAGAGATCTGTGATGTGGATGTCTCTTCTTTGCCATTCCTTTTCCAGTTTCCATCTCTTACGCGTGAAGATTGGACAGTGGGTGATGATGTGTTCCACTGTCTGCTCTGTTTGTGAATCACATGGACAGTGCGGTGTGTCTTTAATCTTGAACCTGTGCTTTGTCAGAGTTACAAAAGACACTAAATATAAAATCCGACAACAATGCAAAATACGAGTATAAAAAATATGTTAAATGGAAGGGGGTAAGAGGGTTAAGCGAAAGTGTGCACGAGATCAATTCGTATGGTAGAAATGTATGCCATGAGCATTAGTAGAAGCTCCGGCGGGAGCGAAACCGGTTGGTTGTTGAACATAATAAAGTGTAAATACAAATTTACAAGTGTATTAATATTATATTCGTGTACATATTTTACATTTGATAATTTATGTATTTCAAATTCGTTATTGACACGTTTTATCATTTGTTTTTTTTTTTGTTTTCTTTTATTTTCTTAACAAATAAAAAACGATACCTTCAGTATAATCTAGAAATTGAAATCATTATCAGATGTTCATTTTTTTTTTAACTAACTAACCATCACGCCGTTTCGCCGGAGGGGCAGGCAGAGAGGGTGGACTGTCATATTATTCTTTCTTGACACACATCTCAACCTTACTCTACATTCATACATCTTAACATGCACGCTCGCCGATTTTTCCGACTTTGAATCTGGCGACCTTTTAATATTTGATTAATTAGGTCATGCCTTGTCTTCCTTGGCCTTCTTCGACTTCTTTTTCACACACACTAGTTGTATATATATTTTTAACCAATCTTCCATCATACATTTGTTTCATATGTCCAAACCATCTTAGGGATTCATTTTTAATTTTACTTATGATGCAATCACCTGTTTTATATTTTTTCCTTATTTCGTCGTTCGATATTCTATCATATATCGTTTTTCCGCACATTATTTTCAGTGATCTCATTTCTACGGCATATATCCTACATTCATCCTTCTTTTGTCAGCTCCAAGCTTTACTTTCATACACATGAGGGATGGTACTAGAACTCCATTATGCATTACCATCGTTGCTACAATGGATTTTTTTCTATTTGCAGTAATGACATTAAGAGAGCCATTTTCCCAATCTTAATAGTTCTGTTCTCCTGGACTGACATGGTCAGCATCACAAACGTTCTCCATAGAGCTAGGGTTGACAGAAAGTTGCTGAGCAACATCAAAGTCCGTAAGGTGTCCTACTTGGGCCATGTTCTGAGAGGCGAAAAGTACGCACTATTACATCTAATCTTGGAGGGTTATATTGAGGGTCGACGAGGTGTTAGGAGAAGGCGGGTTTCCTGGCTGAGGAACATCCGAGAGTGGATGGGGCTAAGGACTGAAGGGGAGCTGTTCCGAGCTGTCCAGGACGGGGAGGCCTACTCAAGGGTGATAGTCAACGTTGGGGAGACGTGATAGGACACGGAAAGAAGAATTGTTCTGTAAATTCCATACATAAAATAATAACACTATATTATTTTATCTTATCCACTCTTTGTAATCTATTATATTTAATTTTATTTTGGTTATTTTATGTCGTTCTTAATCCTTTAAAAACAGAATGGCATTCTATAATTCTAAGAAAATGGCTGATACCTCTTCATTTAAATGTTTAGTTTGCGAATATGTACAATAAAAAACTCAATAAATCACTGATTCTGTGATCGCATATGATATCTCAGCTACTTGGTCAGTCATCGACTTTGGCCACCATGATGTCATAAATCAGGTATGCGCCTCGCGTGCTAATTCTCCATTATAATACAGACTAGCCGAAACTCAAGGATCCCTCGGAAACACATTGTCACATTATCAAACGTCGTTTTGCGGAAGAGCTAACCTCTCGCAGACATACCTCGGGGCTGTGTCAACGACATGCAAGAACGTGTTTGTCCTAAGAGAATAGGTAAACATTTTTTTTATACTTTAACTTCTCAGTACACATATTTATGTTTTACTTGAGTATACAAATTATCACTAGAAGAACACTGTTGTACATGAAATAACTAACACTGATTTTCTCATGTTGTTTACTAATAGTGTGTACTTGAGTAATTCTATGTAACATATTATATAAGTGGACATGGTTGATTTAATACTCAGCAAACATGATATGTAGTTTTTACTTAATTTTGTAACTAAGTAATATAATAAATATTTAAGATGAAATCGTAGCATAATGGTGTTCTTGTGCCGACCCTTATGTATGGAAGTGAAGCATGGAACTGGCAAAAGAAGGATGAAAGTAGAATAAATGCAGTCGAAATGAGATCTCTTAGACGAATGTGTGGCAAATCTGTATATAATAGAGAGACAAATGCAAGTATAAGAAGTGAATGTGGTGCGAATGAAAGTGTTATAAACAAAATAAGGAAAGGGCCATTAAGATGGTTTAGACACATGGAAAGAATGAGTGAAGACAGAATGGTAAAGAAGGTATATGTAAACGGCGTGAACAGAGCTGGAAGGAAGTAGTCCTAGTAGGAAGGCCGAGGAAGACGTGGCATGATCAAATCAATCAAATATTGAATGTCGGTCACGTGAGGAGTCGGAGAAAACGACGTGCGTGCAAGACAAGATGTATGAATGTAGAGAAAGCGAGAGAAGTATGTCTGGACAGAACAGTGTGGCGTTTCATTCTTTCTGCCTATCCCTCCGGGGAGACGACGTGATTGTTAGTTAGTTAGTTATATTCATTTCAGTATTATCGCTCTTACATATTGGTTATAAGATTTTACTGTACATCTATTTAGTAATGAACACGTTATTTTATTTCTACAAATAGTCTTACAAATATTGATTGAGAAGCAACTCTTTCCATTGTCAAACAGATTATAAACAAATCTTGATTTACTGGGAAAGGCTTTGAAGCTGCCTCAGATGTGCGAATTTATTAGGTGATCTAGCCTTGCGACACCCTTTATCTCCATGTTTACAATCCTGCAGATTGGTCTACAATAAGCCTTACTCGCTTCCTCCCCTCAGTCCTGTCTTCAGCCAGTCAGTCAAGTACTCGTATACCGCACCGTATATAAATACGGTAGAGATGAGATCCCTTAGACGTATGTGTGATAAAACGATGTACGACAGATTTTCAAATACTTATATAAGATAAGAATGTTAAGAAGAAACCATTATGAACAAAATTATAAAATGATCACTGCATTGGTTTGGACATATGGAACGCATGTACGAAGAAAGAATGGTTAAGAAAGTATACATTAATGGTGTAACTGGAGTGCGGAGTCGTTGGAGACTGAGGAAAACTGGGCATGATGAAATGAATCAAATTTTATAGGTCGGAAGAATCGACGTGCTTGTATGACTTGCTATGTGAATGCTATGTTAATGGAGGAAGCTAGAGAGGTTTATCAGGATCGAGTAGTGTGGCGGTCCATTTTCTCTGCCTACCTCTTCGGAGAAACGGCGTGATGGTTTGTTGTTGTTAACAAAAATTGTAGAGACGCGGGCCGACACTGTACAAACCAAGGGACTACTAAGAACATCGGAGATGAAGGTTCTAAGATCAATTACTGGAAAAACTCTCCGGTATCGTGTCCGCAACGTAGACATAAGAAAAACTTGCGAAATAGATAATATCGTTCAGTGGAGTAGATCCAGAAGAAGATGCTGGAGGGACCATGTAGCCCGAATGGATGGTGACAGACTTGCATATGCAGCCGCTTATGAAATCCCCTCCGGACACCCCCCACTTGGAAGACGCCTTAGAGTTGGAGGGACAGCTGGATCTCATCATCCGACGAGACATGATTTCTGTGTCACAGATCGTCAGATCTATTAAAAGAAGAATAAGAAGAACAAACATTATACAATTCAAAGTGCAGTTACAGTAGGATTTTGAAATGATGCTGTGTTTTAGTGATTTTTCAGTGATTATCAGGTTTCAATGCTTAGATTTTGGTTGCCCTAACCTGACGGTAAATTGAGAGAATTAACGTTTTACGGCGAAATCTCTATGTAAATACCGAACTGTATAATCTGTCATGCGTCTTACAACTTACAACCTGTTTTATGTCAAGAGCACAATAAACATCGAGATCCGCGGAGAAACTGCGCTCGTCACTTTATTGCGGGCCGCCTCGCCTGCCCCAACCGCGGGTCCGGGCTCCTATCTCCGGCGCAGTGGCGGTACTTCCATATAAGCCGAAAAGCCGGGTTTGCCTTAAAAAATCTGTAATATTTTTTTTTTTGAAGTGTATTCCCCACTCATACTCGCCGTATTTTATTTCACTCATACGTACCGTAGGTGAGATGCCCGCAAAATCGCCTACGTCCACATTGTTTGTTCCATGTTTTCGATGGGCTTCATTTTGGGCCTGCAAAATTTAAAAGGGTCATTGTCGCACTTATTTATTTTTGGCTTGTAAAAATATAGCTACAATTTTTTGTATGGATTTGAAGCCGGGCTTTATCACTCTGAAGTACTCGTATGTTACTATTCGATGTGTCATGAACTTCATTTCTATTGTCAGAATGTTATCTGTCATTTACGTTATGTGCAGAAATGTTATGAAAAGAAATATTATGTAATTTATTTACGAACATTTATTTATAATTCATATTTTGGTGTTAACAAATTTATTATTTTTGTCTATTTACAGCTTATTTATTATTAAATATATTTCTTTTTGTATTTGTAAATACATTATGATAATAATGAGTTTCATGACGCAGAAAATTATTTTTTGTATAGATTTACAATGCGCCTAAAATGGGATTTAAAATCAATTAATTTAGAATGATAAATCTCTTTTAATCCGAAAAAATTCATTATCGTGACCCTCTTCTTATATTATAACGTGTAAGTCGGACGGGCTTGCCTTACTGGTTGACCCTAGGCACGCCACTGCTCCGGCGCATGCTTGACCGCCGAAGATCGCAGCAATAAACCTGATAAATAAGTGATTTTGAAGTGTCCGTGGCGCCTAAAAATTTATAGATATGCGTATATTAATCATCGTCGTACATCAAACAGCCATTCGGGAAGAATGTTGACTCGAATTTATTGTAATTTAGAATTCCTGCCATCTCGGACTTGTACAGATTATTTTATGCAAGCTTTTAATAGGTTTGAGATTGACGTGCTATTTTATTTGAGATGTTTTGTATAGTGTAGCATCTAACACCGATTAATAATATAATAACATTTCAATTTTTAATGGTTTATTTTCGTGAAGACGCTTTTCATTTTAAATATATGCTTTAACGTATTTAAAAAAATATGTGAACAAAACACACGTCTCTCTCTTCTTCTTAGCCTGTATTTTCATTACATCGGATCACCCCTTGTACGGAGATTCCGCACGCTTCGATTCTGGGTTGCTCCTGAAGTTTCTTCTTAACGCTGCCATATCATTTTGCAGCCGGAGGTTCTTCACTTCGTGTTTCAATAACATTATATAATTAGTTTCTTTTCATTTGTTCTCTAGTTAAGATCGGCCTCGGTAGCTTTGCCATCTTCCAGTGGTTGGGATAAGATGACAGCGATCTGTCGAAACCCGTCGATTAGAACACAACTAAAAATATGTTATATATATTTGTTATATATACTCGTATATTTATGTTCAATACAAGAAATTTTTATAAGTAAAATTTATTTAGATTTTTTGTGTGTCAATTTTAATACAGTAAAACCTCGATATAACGGACCCTCTATTTAACGATGTTCGGATATAACGGACAAAAGATCCAGTCAAATGTACAATAAAAAAATTAAAAACGGCCTTTTAATATTATACATGCTTTAATTCAAGTGTCGCCGTATGTAAACTATTTGTAGCGGGCATGATCATCACGTCATTCATCTAGCACTAGAATTTGAGACATAATGCCGAGGATGGAAGTGAAGATAGCGAAGAAGAAGAAACAACACTGACAAAAATGAAGTTATCAGTGGTAAGATCACATCTCGACGATCTAATAACATTTATTGACTATTCGTCAGATAGCGAAGTTCAACTAAATTATATGCATTTTCATAATTTTAGAGAGTTAATATTTAAAAAAAACAGGCAACTTCAAAAGTGCAAACAAATCTTGATTCCTTTTTCAAAATAGGATTACCGAAATCAGGCGTGTCGATATCAAACAGCGACGTCACTTTACGACGAGTGTCCGAAGACAGTAAACATAATTTTGTTTGTGTTTTGTATTGTTTATTTATATTAAAATACAGTTTACATATTTTCCAAAATAGTTTTTTATTATTTATTTTAAACCTATTTTTATATAACTTAACGGAGTTTAACAGACACCCCTTCCCCTCAATTAGTCCGTTATATCGCGGTTTTAATGTAATAGTTTTTACAGATTTTTCTAAAAGGGTATTTATATTGAATATTGTGGAAAACGCAGGTTTTTTACGGAAGTGAAATATTTCAATTAAACAATTAACACGACAACAAGTAAATAGAGCATAATTATGAAGCAACGTTTGATACCATGTCACTCCCGTAAAATGTGATTAAACTTGTAGAAAATGTATGTTTTAATTATTATTAAATATGAAGATTTATGTACATCCGATATATTTCTGTTTTATCTATCAAATGTTGGATTGAATTCCTTTGCAAGTGTATTATTCATAGATATTCACCAACTCGCTTACCATAGACAATCACCGTCATGTCCATCGAAGAGAACTGGCGCCAAGCTAACTTAATAATTATTATGTGGCAGTGCCATTTTAATGATTGTCCACCAATTACCATATTTATTTTTGAAATATGGAGAATAACATTACGACTCTATATATTTATATAATACGTAATGATGCAGTACAACTTTTAGTTATGTATAAACTGTAATTTATTGTCTTAATCGCTCTATATTTCATTAAGCTATAAACAATTTAATTAATACAAAAATCAATTATTATGAAATCGTTTAAAATATGTGGATATTGGTATAACATATTGTTATATCGTTAAGGTTGTGAAAATCGTAGATTTTTTTTTCTGTAAAAGTTTCTATAGTTTTTGACATAGGGGTTTCTCTTCAACTATTTCACCAACTAATGCATCATCTCAATTTATAAAAAAATATGTAATACTCCACTTCATAAGCACGCCATAAAAATATACGTAATTCACTTACAAAATTCATAATATACGTAATTCACATTCAACATTCTTCTTCTTCTTCCCGTTAGCCATCTCTTCACTGCTGGATGTAGCTTCCTTCAAAATTTATAAATTTTTTCTGTCTTGCGCGACTCTCTCTCATCTTCTTCCCTTTAATGGTCCTTCCCCTAATAAAGTCGTCAACCCATTTTTTCTGGGTTCGATGCCTCTTTTCCCTTCTCATGGTCTCCACATCAAGACATTAATAATTATATTTTACATTAATAATTCTTCTTCTTCTTTTTTTGGTGCCGGGTCAGGTACCTCAACATTCGCGATCACTGCAGCGAAAGTAACTCTGTCCTGCGTCACTTGGAACAGGTTCTCAACTTTGCACTTTCCTCTCCATTCTCTTATATTTTGCAGCCAATATTCCTTCAACCAATTCTCCGACTCCCTCTATCGTTTTCATGATTATCAGCCGAAGTAGGTAGTATTTTTCTCCCCTTACCATATGACTCAAAAATGAGACATTTCTAACCATCACACTATTGGCTCTGGCTCTCTGTGCACCTGCATTACTGATCCTAATAATAATACCAAATCGTTACTTTGTTTATATGATTAAAATATTCGAATCAACTGTAAATATTTATAACACTGTTTTTACTATTTTTAATAAACACTTTTTGAGTGTCGCGATAGCTGTTTTGCCAACCGATGTTGGCATCATCAGGTGTTACAAACAATATATCAGTATGTAGCTACATTCATAAATCGAATTTTTCGCTTTGCTCCGGTAAAGGTTAATCATATTTTAATTGTTTAAATCAAAATAAGTTAAAAACAATATTTTCATTTGAAACCTCTCTATGCAGACAAGTGCGTTTGAAAAGAGGTAATCTAAAATAAATGATTGCCTATTGAACGGACGTACAATCACCAGATACGGGTAATAATGCTACATTAAAATCTAGAATAATTATGCTAAACCGTTTGTCTTCGGGCGAATGGTGATCTAGACTCCAGAGCTCGAGAGGTAGACGCGGGCCTGAGTGTGCGGACGATATACTTAATATCACTTTAATAAGGTGCACGCAGACAGCTTAGAGTCAACTCGAGCTTATAATATTAATCCTGTTACTAGAAAATCTCACAACGTGGTTAGAAATTTTATGTCAGGAAACAATATTTTAAATATATTTCTTCTTCTTCTTCTTCTTCAGCCTGTATTGACCGTCCACTCCTGGACGTAGGCCTCCTCTCGCATTTTCCATTCTCTTCTATCCTGAGCGGTCCGCATCCAGACACTTCCCGCACTTCTCCGGACATCGTCGCGCCAACGCAACTGTGGGCGCCCAACTCCACGCTTTGCCGTCCTTGGTCACCAGCACAGCAGTCGCCTTGTCCACTTTTCATCTGGATCGCGAGCGACATGTCCCGCCCATCGCCACTTGAGGGTTGCGGCCCTCTTGATAACATCGGGAACCTTTGTCCTGACTCTTATGTCCTCATTTCTGAGTCTGTCCCGTAAACTGATACATATATAAATATATTTATGAAAAATAAAAACCCTTTGTATTTAATGACGTTATCTTCATCTTCTGCTTTATTTAGGACTGTGTCCTGTTATTTCTCGGAGCCTGTTCCTGGGACGCAGATGTCCAACTGTCTCGCCATCTTTTAGGTGGTCTTCCTGCAGGTCGATTTCCTGTTGGTAGTTTATTTGCGGCTATATTTATCACTCTTTCAGAACGTGCTCTTTCCACATGATCTCTCCAGTAGCGTCTTCTCAATCTTCCCCATTGCACGACATCTTCTACATTTCAGATCTTTCTTATTTCAAAATTTCTTATTCTGTCTCGGAGTGTCGTTCCCGCAACCGATCGGAGAGTCTTCATTTCTGTGGTTCTTGATGATTATATGACGTAATGATTACATTATTTCAAATCAACTAGTTTATTCTATATTCGCTATCACTTTGTGTTGTGGATTCACATTTGAATAATTTTTAAGAACATTGCTGTTTCACAACACTTTTTTTAACATTTTTTCGAACATACCGAAGTCTTGAGGCGAGCTAGAGTTGACAGGGAGCTGTTGTCAAAGGTTCGGAAGATTTTACATCTGGGTCATGTCCTGCGTGTGGAAAAGAACCATTTTCTCCAGCTGACATTGGAGGAGAAATTTAGGGACGCCGAGGGCCCGGTAGGAGACAGATGTCCTGGCTGCGAAACGTGAGGGAGTGGACCGGCATCCGAAGTATGGAGGAGCTGTTCCGAGACAGGGACAGGTTCGCCGAGGTGATTGCCAACTTTGGGGGGACCCGACAGGGCATTTGAAGTAGAAGAAGAAGAAAAGAAGTGTTTGTGAAAAGTTCAAAAAAGTGTTCTCACGAGTCTCGCTTGTACTCAAGTTTCACCAAGGCAATAATAAAACAGTTCTTATATTGCAGTGTTAAAGCTTGGGTATAAGCGAAACTAGTTGGCTTTAAATATAATTACCATACAGCGGTAAGATTGAAACGGTTTTTATTATTAATAAACTTATTATTTTAAAAAAGTTATAACGAGAAAGTTAGTGTTTTACATTTTTTTTTTATAATTAATTTATTAATATTATTAACTAATCATTGTTACAACAATGAAGAAAATTGAATTCTTCTTGAGCTTGTAGTAGATTCGAGGATTTGTTTATTACGCAGATGTCTCCTGGTTCATCGAACTCCAACTGTCTCGCCAACTCTTTGCTGGTCTTCCGGGTTGGCGGCTTCATTCTGGCATGTTATTTACTACCTCATGTGAGAGTATGTTGGTGTCCATTTTCTCCACGTGGTTGCGCCAGAATCGTCTCCGTTTGCTGCTCCATCTTTCAATATCTTCCACATTGAAAGCTTCACGGATGACCGTGTTTCTGATTCTGCCCCTCAGGGTCTTACCCATGACGCGTCATGAATTAATTTCTGAAAAAATCCATATTTTTTAATAACGAAAAGAAAATGTACTAGTTCTCGTTTCGTGATATTGTTTCATAATAAATAGGTATTTAGAATTGTCATTTGATAGTGTTTTACATATTATTTACAAAATTTTCAAATGACGAATGTTTTGAACAATGTTTCTTTTTTTAACTTTAACTCTTTTTTTAAATTTTAAAACAAATATGTTTCGGACACAGAAGCCCTTCATCAGTGATATTCTGTAAATATTATAATATTATTGCTTATTATATTCTTTTTGATTGTGTTCTTCAATATTACATTTTTTTGTTTTTTCTGATGAATTTGTAATTTAAAATTGAACTATGTACTAACATTTTTTAGATTTAAAATACGAGTATACAAGTGACAGATTTAACAGAAGATTTTGACAGAAACAAAAATATTTATATTTTAAGTATTGCTTTAAGAGAAGGGTGGAGTTTCGCATTGGATAAAATGTGCAAGTCCATTCTTTCTGCCTACCCCTTCGGGGAGACGACGTGATGGTTAGTTAGTTAGTCAGTATTGCTTTATCGTTTAATGAAAAACTCTAAATTCAATACAGAATAAAAACATTATTTTATTCATTAGATTGCCAGTTAAGTTTAAAAATATTATATGCATTGTTTACATGTCGCACGCTTAATAGTAAACTGACCGATTATGGTTTAGGTCATAATGGAATTAACATTAGACATAGGCTTGTGTTAACGCTATCAATCTATTTTTCACAATGTTAACGCTATCCATTCGTACGTAAGATAATCGTTCACAATGTAACGCTATCCATTCGTACGTGTTTTTCGACTGTTTTGTTAAAACACTGACTCATGTCAGATTCATCAAAACTTGCTTTTTTGAGTTAAGCCAGTGTTCTATTAAGCGTGCGATGTATTAATTTTTTATTTCAAGTATTGCACCATGAATTTGGAATAAATTTTCAACGATTTCAGCCACGTGTATATTCAAGATTTTCTTGTCTATGGTCTCTCTCTTCTAATTTGTTTACGAATCAAGTAGTCACCCTCATTAGATAATGTTGATATGTGCCGTCCTTTGCATTACATTGATGTTCACAATAGATAATGGCGGGAAAGAAACGCGCATATTTCTTCAGGCAAAACAGCTTTCTCCAATTCAAGGCAAAATTATAGGAATTGTTCGGAATGGTGAACTGGATAGTCATACCTTAAGGCCTCATCGCGCAGTGGCTTAACGAATCGCAACATTGTAGTTTGCCATCATTCGGCCATATAATGCAAAGCGTTCTAGTTATACCTGGAGTGCCATTTTGTGTAGGAAAATTGTGTAACAAAAATACAATACTCGAATATTTAAATATGTGTTTAGATTCAATACGAGTACAACTGTTTTAGGAAATTTGACTATCTTCGTGGCAGAGTGGCAAGAGGTGTGACTGCCACACCAAGTCTCGGGTTCGATTCCCGGCGATGGCGGTATGATTGTCACACTCTTTTTGGTCTGGTGTAGAAAGAATGTGACAGTAAAATGGCAATAGATAAGCTACCTATCTTATGTCATGAGAATCAATAACTAAAAAGTTACAATGTTGTATACAGTAATTAGGTTCAAATAACATTCTGTATAAAAATGAGGAAAGCAACGGGAAAATACCACATTAAAGGCCCAAGTGGCATCCCAAGGACCAACAAAAAAAGGTTTTGCTAATAACCAATCTCAATTTATTTTTCTCGACATGTTTCGAAGGTTTTACACCTTCATCATCCAGAGAATGGTGTAAATTTATTTGAATTATAAGTTAATATCTCTCTCCCAATATTTGATAATAAAGAAAAAGGTATATTTTCTTAGATTTTTATAATATATTTTGAAAAACGTTAAATTTAGATTTACTAAGATATTCTGATGTTTATCTATAACATTTCATTATTACAATTTAAAATACTAAGTAAAGCGGAACACGTGTCTATAAAAAGTATGTACTACGTAAAAGTCTAGATCGTATTTAATATTGAATATTGTGTTTTTTAATATTTTCAAAGTCGTTTGAAATATGGAATGATTGGATGAATGAAGAATGGCTCAAATGATATATACAAGCGGTGTGAATGGAAAAAGAAGCCGCGGATAGACAATGAAAAAATAGCATGACCAAATAATCGTTTTCTAAAAGTCGGCTATATTTGAAATCGGAACAATCGACGAGGATGGGTGTTACGGTTATGAATGTAGAAGAGGGGCAAGAGTTATCAAATCAAATCAAATCAGTCAGTTTATTTCTCAAAGTTATTACGAACAAATATGAATGTTTAAGGGATCTATTGAAAACAGGTGAAATATAATAATGTTCAAACAAAAGGTAAAATATAATTTTATAATAACAGGAACCCACGAATGTCACGATAAAACCCCCTTCAGGTAAAGCGCGTGCTGGTAAGTTATTATTAAATATTTCTTAAGGGACCGCGCGACGCTAGCTGAAGAAGTGAATCAATATTTTTTTTTGCAAGGGGTGAAAAATTTGCGGCGCCACTGTGCGCTCAAGTCATTTTGTAAACGTTTCAATATAAATATCCATCTTATCATTAAGGCCATCTGAATACAGACATTAAATTGTAATGATACGTTGGGCAATAAATATTTTTTCAATTTGTTGATTTATTTGGGCGACTGCGGCGCCACGCAGCCATGTAATTTCAGATGACACGTCTTTATTAATAAATAATAATTTTGTAAACAATATTTATAATAGTTTACTAATTTATAAGTCAGTGTTTACTATAATAGTATACTAATTTCTTAGTCAGAGTCAGTGTTTACTATAATAGTATACTCATTTATAAGTCAGAGTCAGTGTTTACTATAATAGTATACTAATTTATGAGTCAGAGTCAGTGTTTACTGTAAGATTATACTAATTTATAAGTCAGAGTCAGTGTTTATTATAATCGTATACTGACATATCAGTGAGAGTCAGTGTTTACTATAATAGTATACTGATTTATCTCTCAGTCAGTTTTTTCTCTAATGGTATACTAATTTATCAGAGTCAGTGTTTACTATAATAGTATACTAATTTATCAGTCAAATGTTTACTATAATCGTATGCTAATTTATCAGTCAGAGTAAGTGTTTACTAATATTATACTTAAATATCAATAAGAATTTTTTTGTGAAAAAACGTTACAAAACATTTTTATACTATAGAAGAGAATATTTATAAAAAAATTAAAACCAAAAACGTATTTTATTTTTCAATAATATGATAAGGAGTATTAAGCAAACAATATCTAAAATAATTTATGAAAACCACATTTTTGTAGCAAATGTCAAGTTATAATTGAAATTCAGCAATCTATCCCTAAATGCCATTTAATATTTTTTATTTCAGTTTAAATATTATTTTGTTAAAAATAAACAAAATTTTGTAAAAAAAGTGGTCAAATTAAAAAGCACATAAAATTGGAGAGTTTCTCCAGACGTTATCTAGTAATATGTGATAATTGGGCTGGTAGCCTTTCACATTACATTAATAAAGATTTTCTGCTTAATGCTTACCTCTAGTCTCAATACATGGCGCTAGTGTAGATTGAACTAAAATATGTGAAATGTTTCTCTACATGGTAGCATATATACAACTTTCAAATAATTGTCAGACGTGGTGTTCGTAGAAGGGCGGAATGGGGAATGTTATATTACATAAAGCAATCGCTCAAACCAACCAATGACAGGTCATAAGTCCTGTAAAACGCCCCTACCAACATATTCTGTTTCCAAATAATTTACATCTTCGTCTCTATTGAGATACAATTAATTCTTAATGATAAATATTATTTATTTAATATTTTCTTATGGTGATAAAAAACGGATTTCTTAACTCTCGTTTACATTCAATTGATCGTATTAATTTAATTTGTAATATAAATAATTGAATTTTAATTTGAATAATTCAACATGGAACTGGCAAAGGAAGGATGAAAGTAGAATAAATGCAGTAGAAATGAGATCTCTTAGACGAATGTGTGGATATTCTGTGTATGATAGAGTGTCGAATGAAAATATAAGAAGTGAATGCGGTGCGAATGATGGTGTCATGAACTAAATAATGAAAGGATCATTCAGATGGTTTGGACATATGGAAAGAATGAATGAAGAAAGAATGGTAAAAAAATTATATGTTAATGATGTAAATGGTACCAAGAATAGAGGAAGACCGAGGAAAACGTGGCACGATCAAATAAATCAAATATTGAATGTCGGCCATGTGAGGAGTCAGAGTAATCTACGCGCGTGCATGACACGATGTATGAATGTTGAGGAAGCGAGAGACATATGTCAGGAAAGAAAGGTGTGGCAGTCCATTCTTTCTGCCTACCCCTTCGGGGAGACGGCGTGATGGTTAGTTAGTTAGTTATAATTCAACATTCAATTGATTAATTCTATAACACTATACATAATTAATACGTATTTTGGTTACTACATTACAATGTTAGTCGTTTTTTTATTTGATGTTAACAAACAATTGGCAAAGGAACGAACGGTCATTGGGAGTTGCCAAAAATCTTCTTTATGTTACTGTCGAGCATATTTAAATGTGTAGAACAATGGGATAAGTCCAATTTCAATTTCAAATTAAGCTGTTGTTCAATTAAAAATTTAAATGATGCCACCATGCCAGCGGATAGTACAAAAATTTGCGTGTAGTGCAAGTCATAGCCGTATGTATATATTTTTTATATATAATTAATGAGAATAATTATGCACGTTTTTGTTTGAAAATGGATAGAGTATCTTTGCATACGGCCAGATGCCACGTTAGTAGCGGTAAGCTTTGTAACTTTAAAATAAATATTTTGTATTGATTTAATAATACGTCCTTATTCTTCTTCTCCTTCGTCCCAATACCAAACAACATGTTGTCATTTTTATAATAATTATTATTTATTGCTCATATCATACGGGTATTCACGAATTTTGCTCATATTGCATTGAAAGAGGTCTACTTGCCACATTTTTTAAAAGTCGAATTCCTTTCAATACAGGAGAACTTCGAAGCGCCTCTGTGCGGCAATTTAGGTCATAAAATAAGATATGCCTTCTTCCTCTGCTATAGCTGTGGGGAACGTATATATTAGTCGTCTGAGTATTCCTGGATTGTAAATACCCCCAGATGACAGTTAAAAAAACGCTTACCTAGAAAGATCATTCGACGTGTTTCAAGAGTTATTAATATATAATACATTATTAACATAAATGAAAAAAAAAACTTATGTTATATTTTATGAGATTGACATGTTTCGCTATGCTAAGGGATTATCAAATGAGGCAAAAGCCTTATTTAGAAAACAACTGTTTTCTTTCGTGTTAATAATTTAATAATAATATAAAATATTCCGTTTTTACCTCACGTCCTATTCTCCAACTCCTTAAGTGGCCAACATTTAATATCCGATTGATTTGAACGTGCCTCGGTTATTAATATATTATAAACATAAATAAAAAAAAACTTTTATTATATTTTATGAGATTGACATGTTTCGCTATGCTAAGGGATTATCAAATGAGGCGAAAACCTTTTATAGAAAACCACTGTTTTCTATCGTATTAATAATTTAATAAAAATATAATATATTTCGTGTAGCGTAGCATGTTGAATGCCATCCTAACACGATCCCGCTGCTGCTTTGGTGATTAGTATTCACGACTTCTCGTTGGCTTTTATAATTACTGTTTTATTTTTAGAACGTCATTAATAACTCATGCCGCTTTTACATTCATGTCACACTGCCCATATCAAGTACCGAGTCAATTGAGACCAAAACGAAATACATTCACACGTTAACTTCCAAAAGGTCATCAATCAACATTATCACCTTCCATCAAAAGTTCAATGCAACACTGTAGAAAGTTTCGATACATGCTACTTACTTACTAACTTACTAACTTACTTATCAGCCGTCAGTCGTCCACTGTTGAACGTAGGCCACTCGCAGAGCACACCACTGCCCCTTATCTATCGCTACTTTCATCCATCCACGACCAGCAATCCTTATATCTTTGGTCCTAAGGGCAGGGAGACGTCCAACCCTACGGAATCCTGTCAGACCGCGGACTTTACTCCAGCCAACAAATTCTCCGACAAATGTGGCTAGCCCTCCGTCAGCTTGGTTTTTTGTCGAATAAATTCTGTCCTCAAGGTTATTCCAACCATGTCTCTTTCCATGGCGCACTGGGAGACCTGGGCACCAGACCCCCTGTCAGCGTCTCGGCCCAGTTACTCCAAAGAACGTTAGTCAAAAGATTTTTGTGATATCTCTACAAAGGGGATTTTGGTAGCTATCCGTGGCTTTCTCATACTGGGAACCAATAGTAAGGAGGGACGGGCTTACATTTCACCATTATTTCAGATTTATTCGGAGATTTTTTGAGTCCGTCATATTGGTGGCTATCCATCTTTATATTCCGGATGATTATCTCGACAGCGTCAGATCAGAAACTTTTATCTACCAACATGCAGAGCCAACTTACCTCTGAACATGAACGCTTCGGAGATCGACGTCTTTGACATTAGTAAAAGTAAGTTCAGAAGAAAAATCCTTTTGATTCTAGAGAATATCTTGTATTCTTAAAGTCGAACCATCTTTCATGCGTTCCTGGTATCATATTATAATATATATTATATTTTACCTCTACTCTAATGAATGTCTTAAACTGTAAACATGTTTGTAATGTCTTTTGAGAGAAATAAATAGATTTGATTTGATTTGATGGCTGGCAAGACTCACTGGTTGAAAACTTTGTTCTTGAAATATTGGGGTATTGGTGTTTACATATAATCATTATTCTCCTTCTTCTTTGCTAGCCTTCTTCCCTCCACTGCTGGATATAGGCCTCTTCCAAATTCCTCCACTCGTCTCTATCCTGCCCCCTTCGTATCCAAGATTTTCCAACCCTTTTGACAATATCATCGGTCCAACTCATCGGTGACCTTCCGACACTTCACCTATTTGCCCCTCTAACTGAGTATCCCGGGTGCCCATCTGTTGCCACCCTGTCTAGCCAAGTGTCCAGCCCATTGCCATTTCAATTTTGCCACTCGGTCCATGACGTCAGCAACCCTGGTGCGGCGTCTGATTTCTTACAATCATTGGGGTATACATACTACACATTCTCCAAAACACAGTAGTCAAGTGTGCAAGTACATATTCAAAATTATTTAATATGCGTAAATTAAGTATTCCAAATATCTGCTGGGTCCAGAAATATTTTCGTTTCTGTAGATTAAAGATAGTATTTTCATAATATATAGATTACTATCTACATAAACATGTTCTCTTCTGTATAATATGTCATTGAATTAACACTTATTCTATGAATCTTGTTAAACTAATCTGTCAATTTTAAATAATTAACGCATTCAAAATATCCGTGTCCAGCAGGAAAAACACGAAAATTATGGCCAAGAGTGATCACAACACACGGCATAATAACGTTACAAAATGCTAATACGGTTCATTATAAATTTTATACTTAAACCGAGAATTTCGCCAGGAATTTTGCACGGCCATTATTCAGAAAATAATGTCACTTCGTATTGATTATGTTCGGATGGCAAATGTCAAGCGTATGTTATATGATTTAAAAAAAGAAAATGTGCACAAAATAACAAAATGGCGCTAAGAACGCGTAAATTTTGAATTCAGCTTAATTTGTTATTGTTTATTTGTGATTTTCTTTCGTATACGAGTATGTGTATTCACGTAGTATGACTGTGTGCTAAATCAAATATCCATACAGATCAGTGTTTCTCAAAGTGGGCAGCACCGCCCCACAGTGGGCGCTGAGACATCTTAAAGGGGCAATTAAGGGGTTCATAAACATTTGAAGAGAATTTAGATGGTCTAAGGGTCTTCTGCTAAAATAAATTAATAATATGTATTTGAAAATTGAATTTGTGATTTTGTAATAGAAAAAAACATATTTTTATTTATTCTGCATTTAAATATTTATTTTGTTCTTCTTACACAAATACTTTATTTCTTCAATTGTCTATTTCGATGATTTAATGATTTGAATAATTATTATATCTGACAAAAATAAATGTCAATTTTCAAAAATACATACACACATGTATGAGTCAATTATGGGTTATGTTTACAATACTAAACATATTTGATAAATTTTAATCCAAAACATATAAAAATCACTTTAAGTTAGTCAAAAATATCAGACAGCCTGAATGTGGAAAACTGTCATAATACAGAGGGGTTACAAAATTTAGGTCATGCAAGGGAGCAGTGGTCCAAAAAAGTTTGGGAACCTCTGATATAGATTTTGTTATGGAGTTATCTTTACAGATGTATTGTATAGATATAAATGCATTCACTTTTTTTTTCGTTTAAATCATCGCAATATTTCATTTGCATACTTACCTGACTATTTTTTACATAAATATTAAAAATATATATTTTATCAAAGACATAGGAGGTGCCTCCATGTGTAGTGTTACTATAACTATAACACTTGGTGCCCTGGAAATGACCCAAAGTAGGCAAAACCTTCCACTACAGTGGCAAAATAATAAAAGAAAAGAGAAAGAAGATAAAATGCCATTTCCGGATCATCCCTACAAAACTGTTATCCATTGATACGATGAAAAATAAAGTTTAAATATTATTGTTTTTATCATAAAAAAATATCTTAAGTGTAGAATAAAAAGTTATTAACAAATATTTTAAATGAAAAAAAAATATTTCAATTTTTATTTTCTAAATTCGATTTAATATGGGAGTATCGTGAGAGGTCTCTCATTATTGATACCCCACTATTTATGAACACTTTGATACCATTTATTTGATACCATATTATTTATATACACCGAAGAACGACTTGTAATTATTATTATTATTTAGTTGAATCGCTCTTAACATCCTGACAGCATGAGCCAAATCGATGTAAACGATATTATAGCTATCATAGTGATTTTCGTGACATGTGATACGTAGCTAATCCATCGTCATTTTATTGTCACGTAAATTCTACACCAGACCAAAGACAGTGTGACAATCACACTGCCCTCGCCGGGAATCGAACCCGGAACCTTCGGGGTGGTACTCAATTCACTTACCAATGTCCGGAATGATGATGTGATGTCCGAAACATCTTGGTAAAAAAACATAGTAAGTGGAAAAAAGTGTTGTGAAAATACGATATTTAAAAAAACATTCAAATACGAATCCACAACACAAAGTGATGGCAAACATAGAAAGAAAAATGTGGTTAATTTAATGATAAAATTTTGTTCGAAACCCTTCAGAATTTCATTATTTAACTCCGTGTTGGTTTCGAGATACATTGTGGTTATACTGGGAACAATGTTATGCAATGTATAATAATTCTTATAATCCTATAGCGATATAAATAATAACAATGCCGACAAGTCCAGTGGAACTCGAATGATAATTATGTATTCGTTGATAAGGTTTCGCTATCGACCACAATAATTATTGTCCAACGGAATGGCGGAGACTTATCTCTCCTACATAATTGGGTAATTGTTGCCGCGAGTTAACGTACAGCCGTTGTTAAAAACATTAGGCGCCTTAATAAAAAGTATGTATTATTTTGATTGTCCGCACCTCTAGGAGTGCCATAGCTTTAACGCGCCAGATATAATCCTGACAGAATGATCAATTAATAGTACATACCGGAAATCATAATACACGTTATGAGGTATGGGGCTCCTGAAAGTCAGATTGGTCGATATCGACATTTTAAATACGTCATAAGTAGCATTTAGTGCAAATTAAATTATATTAAATTGTATGAAGCATATAAAGCACAAACCAACAAAGCGACAGCCGTGGTTGGCTGCTTGCGCGACACCATATGGAAGAACAAATACATTCCAACTGAAAGTAATGTCAAGATATACAAGACGTGCGCTCGCCCCATCATGACGTATGGAATAGAGGTCAGAGCCGATACCAATAGAATTAAGAACCTTTTTAGAGTAGCAGAAATGCGAACCCAACGCTCCATCGCAGGCAAAACCCTCAGAGATCTGATCAGAAATGAAACGATAAGGTCTGTCTGTGGTGTTGAGAACATAGTAAGATGGGAAAGAATCAGAATGCGCTTTTGGAGAGACCACGTGAACCTCATGGAAAATACAAGAATTGCAAAAATTGTTTAAGATGAAAACCCAAGAAGCAAAAGATTACCAGGAAGGTCGCAAAAGAGATGGAGAGATGGCTGGACATCATCATCCCAGGACAGCCCACCGACACAAACAGGTCATACGACCTAAACTAAGACGAAGAAGGAGATTTAATTGTGGTGTTTTTAAAACAATTGTACTAGTTTTTACATTACTTAATTTTTGTCTAAACCAACGGGTTTCGCTCCCGCCTGAGCTTTGTCAGGATTACAAAATAAACTGCGTTTATATTGTAGAATTGTTTATTTAAAATATTAGTTTGTAACCCTGGCAAAGCTCCGGCGAAAGCGACACCCGTTTGGTTTTGATAAAAATAATGTAGTGTAAAAACTAGTAAAAGTGTTTTAAAATTATTTTTAAATTAAATTATAGTGAACATATTGAACGGTAAGGCATTAACACTGTGGAATTCCATAGTAATATACTTAAGAAATTAAAAATAACTTTATTCAATCCGCTAATTATTAAAAAAATATTAAAAAACACGACATGTTTCGGAGGATACCTCCATCTTCAGGTGTAAAAATATAAATTATATATATATATATATATATATATATTTTTTTTTTAACACCTGAAGATGGAGGTATCCTCCGAAGCATGTCATGTTTTTTAATATTTTTTTAATAATAAGTGGATTAAACAAAGTTATTTTTAATTTCCTAAGTATATTACTATGGAAATCCACAGTGTTTATGCCTTAGCGAAATCTAAATTTTTTATTTAAAATATAATACATAAATTTTAATTATTACAAATGAAAACGTCTTTTTTCTAGAAGCTTTATTTTTTTTTTTTGGAATGACATGTTTGCCTCGCTAAGGTTTCATTTGTATTGATTTTATAAAATGGTGTTTCACAGCTTTTATGTGTTTGTTCAAGATTCTAATTAAAATTAAAATGGATCACTAAGGTGGTTTGGAAATATGGAACGAATGAATGAGAGAAGAATGGTTAAAAATTGTATACCAGCAATGCGAATAGAAAAAGAAGCCGAGGAATATACAGCATGAAAAAAATATTAAATTATTATACTAAAATACGATCACATTCGAAGTCGGAAAAATCGACGAGCGAGCTTGTTACGGTGAAAATCGAGGAAGATCGTGAGGTATGTCAGGACAGAACAGTGTGGTTATCTATCCTCTCTTTAGGTTAGGATAGTTTTTGTTCAAGAATCAATAAATATGTATTTTTATTTACGTGTCCGATATATTACATGTAATCTGTACTATTTGTTCATATTCATTGTTTTGTATTCTGTCAGGTCACCGCTCGGCTAATATCGCACCGTGTTTCCTTCCCTTCCGCTTAGATATGGAATTTTCTAATAATTACATTGTTACTACGTGTATTATATCATGGCACGTTACGTGGTGTGACGCGAGACGAGACGATTTTGATTAATATATTTTTACCAAAAGCTTATCTTATTCATTTATCATTGAAATTACATATGACAAAAATAAATACATTATTAAATATTCTTTCTCTCTTCTTCTTTTTATTTATGAAGTATAGATCTTGTGACCTGTTTCTTGTAGGGATTAGTCTCCTGCGAAGTTGATTCCCAGGCGTCGATCCATCTTTTTGGTGGTCTGCCCGGCGGTCGTCTATCTTGGGGTCGACCGTTCAACACAATGAGAAGTAGAATCTAGATGAATCCATTTTTCTTACGTGTGCATACCACTATCTTCACCTTTGCCTCCCCCACCTAACGATATCTTTGACCTCATATATTTTATATATTATTAAACTAAAAATAATAATTTGGAATATTCTTGATCAACTTTATATCAACAGGAAGAAATGATTATATATCGCAGAAATGATGCTAATAGAAACATATTTCTACTCTTTCTTTTGATATTGTAGTAAAAGGTTTAGCCGACTATGTATCGTTTTAAGAGGCGCCGGGTGTTCTGGTTATAATATATAATACACGTGAAGGCGCCTTCATTGCCCCCGATGTAAATAATGTATTATGAAAAATTGCGTATTTAATAATTAATACGAATGAAAACGTTTGTTTACTATATTTGATATTACTAAATATCCAAAAAAAATATATCTAGAAAACAGAGGATTTCATTCGTATTAATTAAAAAAGTTTCTGTCTATGACACTTATTATTATTAATATTTATTTATTTATTTTATAGACATACAGTGGTTATACTGTATTCTAATGAGTACACTACACATTCTGGGACAAAATGACCATTTACATACTTAATAATTACATATTCATATACAACAATTGTAAACGAAAACATCAAAACACAGACTTAGAAAATATTACATCTTACAAAAATACAAAAATTACAAAAGCATTCAGGAAATATCAAAGACATGGAAACTAAAACATATTACAAAGTTTACATAATGACAAAAGCATTCAAGAAATATCAGTAAACAGACATGGAACTAAGACATTTTACAAAGTTTACAAAATTATAGAAACATTACGCATTAATCAAAACAAAGATATAGAAAATAACACAATTACAATGATTACAAAATTACAAAATCATTTAGGAATATCAAAACACAAACTTGTAACGTCTTATCTTGTTTATTTTTTATGTTTTCATTTTTTTATTAATTGCGTGTTGTGCAATAAAATCATTACCCCTGTTTAATCCACTTTTATTTTACTTTACTTTTATTAATAAAAGTGAATTAAACAGTGTTAATAATTAAAAACTAACCAACTAAATACCCATCACGCTGTCTTTCCGAAGGGGTAGGCAGAAATAATGGACCGCCACACTTTTCTTTCCTGACCTATTTCTCTCGCTTTCAATATTCATACATCGTGTCATGCACGCGCGTCGATTTCTCTGACTCCTCACATTGCCGACATTCAATATTTGATTTATTTGATCGTGACACGTTTTCCTCTGTCTTCCTCTATTTCTGGTTCCATTTACGTCGTTAACATATACTTTCTTTACCATTCATTCTTTCCATATGTCCAAACCATCTATTAATTTTTTTCTGGTTCCATGTTAATAATAAAATAAAATAAAAACTAACTAACCATCACGCCGTCTCCCCAGAAGGGTAGGCAGAAAGAATGAACTGTCACACTTTTACTGATGCGGCACTTCATCCTTCTCTTTTCGCCCCGCGGGATTCGCGGTTAAAATGTTAATAATTAAAATGGAATAATTAACAGTGTTTAATCCGCTAGAATTTAATTTTAATTTTATTTATCCAAGTGGATTAAACATTGTTATAACTCGTAATTCCATTCCAAAAAAACCTCTCGTAGAGTATTTTATCTTTCGCCTGGGAGAAAAATCCTGGTTTCATCTAATTTAGCTGTTGCCATGAGGTCACGCTACGGCGGCCGGCCTTGATGAGTAAGTGTGTTTGACAGGTCATCAATTTATTGCCATTTGGGATATGTTCCAAGCGCCAGATTATTGCTCCAGTTTGTTTAATCTCGTAAAGCTTGTAAACAGTCATGGCAAGCCGCCCGCCTTATTACTTGGTACGGTTTACTCACAGTTTGCTGTCGGCTATTAGTGTTAGCTTTTGGTGTCTGGGTTTCCCTCCAGACCAAGGTTCCGTGCCCACGATGACGGCCACTCATGATGAATTGTTTTATCAAGTGTAACGTTTATCTACTGTCTACGCAAGGACAGCTATTATATACACTTTCATCCCTGTATACCCAATATAAAAATATATAAACATTATTGTCAACTTGATATAGATAAGTTATTTGACTTAACTGAGTAGGGTATTCGTAAAATTACGATATAATAAATTTTTTCCTATGTTATTAAAAATGAACTCTTCTTCTTCTTCTTCTTATTCTTATAGACCTTTGGTCTGTTCCTGAAATCAGGCTGGCCTCTCTTGGGAGGTCGACTCCCAACTATCTCTCCGTTTCTTCGGTGGTCTTCCGGGGGGACGGCAGCCGGCAGGAATCTGATACGCCACAGCGTGTGGGATTCTGGTGGGATCCATCCTCTGCACGTGCGCATTCCAGTATCTTCTGCGTTGTCTGCCCCAACTCACGACATCTTCTACCTTGCAGATCTCGCGGATAGCCGTAAAATAAACTCATAATTAGTAAAAATAATCAACGGAAAACTTGATTTTTGATTTATAATAAATATATTTTTAAATGAACCATTATGCATATTAAAAGTATATTTCAAAACCAATTACATTGTATATTAGTTAACAGGTTCGGGCATGAAAATAGTGACATTTACCATTTGTAATATATTGTACAAGATTATCTTATAATTTTACTGAAATCTTTCGATGGAAGTTCATTTTATATACCATATTATAATAAACAAAGTCTTTTATTTATTAATTCCATTTATTGCCTTTATTTCGACAGCGCACGGTTTCGCCAAGCTAGCCGGCATCGACAGACTGGTGACGTTAAAACATTTACTCCTTTATATATCAGTGGTAGTAAACAAGATTATATCCAAAATAATATTAAAATAATTATGTAAAATATACTAAATTTAAATATTTATATTAACGTCTTTTGAAATTTAGTTTTTAAGTTCAGTGGAATTTAAACAGATTACAGCCAACATTTCTGTACACAATTGTTTGAAAAATGGATATGTTTAATAAATTATTATTTAATATATAAGCAGTACCCGTTTATATCATATATTTATCCCTTAGATTTTGAACAAATGAACCCACATTGTATATGATATGTTACGTAATGTGTCTTTAAATAATTTGTTGGAGAAATCATATATTCATTGGTAGACCCGCATTCCTCGCGTTCATTAGAATTCAATATTATGTAATAATTGCTTAACGAAACATATCCCACTATTTATTTCGTAAACTTTCACACGGACACCGTACTCTTTCGGCGATTAAATAATGTTAATTTGATGCAAACGGATAATACGACAACTTCCAAAATAAAATGCAATTAAGGGTAGGGTTGCTCATTTCAAAAATATTTCAGCGTTATCTCAAATTCGATACATTCTTAATTAAAAATCTTAGATATTGGTTGAGGAATATCCGAGAGTGGACAGGGCTAAGGACCGTGGAGGAGCTGTTCTGGGCGGCCGGCCCAGGACAGGAAGGCCTAATCAAGGGTGATAGTCAACGTTAGGGAGACCTGACAGGAAACGGAAAGAAGAAGAAGATATTGCTTATTTGCCATTTGCTTTTATTGGATTAGGTCTTGGCTTACGGAGATTTAGCTATTATGGCTATTCTTCTAACATCATATTTTTTCTTGTGTCTTTATCATTATCCTCACTGTTGTTTAGCTCAAAGATATTATTTTTATTTAAAAAATGATTTATGACTATGGATGACTCTTAGGAAGTACTACAATCCAGCAAAATTTCATCCCGAAGTCAATTTTCTAATGCCGTGCCGTCCCCTTTCTAGTCTAGTAAAAATTCTACTGTGATGACTCAATGAAGATCTGTGGTTCATAGGCTAACTGTAAATTAAGGATTAATTGTATCTCAATAGAGACGAAGATGTAAATAGTTTTTTGGAAACAGAATATGGTTGTCGAATTTCTGCTTAATGCTAACATATACTCGTATAATCTTAATAGATGGCGCTAGTGTAGATTGACCTAAAAATGTGAAGTGTTTCTGAACATAGTAGCATATTTATATATCTTTCAAAAATTTATCAGACGTGGTGGTCATAAGAAGGGCAAAATGGGGAATGTTGATAACATAAAGCGATCGCTTAACTAAACCAATGACAGGTCATAATTCCTGTAAACGCCTCGACTGCCATATTCTGTTTGCAAAAAAACAATTTACATCTTTGTCTCTATTGAGATACAATTAATCCTTAAAAATGATTAACCCGCAATGGGCAAAACCCAGTATTTGTCTACAAGTATTTGCATACATTCAAAAACAAAAAAATAACGACGTTTGCCTTACAGCTGAGGAAATCATAGAAAACCTACTTCTTATATGTCTGATGACCTGTTCTTGGTTGTATCTCCGTTTTCCTAGAAAGTGGACCCCCAACTATCTCGACACCTTATCGGTGGTCGCGAACCCTCCGGTAGACTGATTTTAGCTTTCATTGGGATCCTATTTTCTTGCATACATGAAACATGTTCGTTACAGTATCTTCATTTTTGGCGCTTCCATCTGTCAATGTCTTCAATCTCGCAAATTCTTCGGATATCTGTATTTCTTATTGGGTCACGTAGGCTTTTATCGGCTTTACATCGTAGTAATTTCATCTCGTGACACGCAATAGTTGCTTGCTATGTATGACGCTGCGTGAAAATATAGCATTTGAAAATATTAGTAGGTTTTATGGTTTAAAATATGGTCATAAGTCCAGTACCATAAGTGCCTCGACCATCATATTCTGTTCCCAGAAAACAATTTATATCTTCGTCTCTATTGAGAAACAATTAATCCTTATAAAAAAAAAATTACCCGCAATGGGTAAAATTCAGTATTTGTATACATTCAAAATGTTGTATAAAAACTGGTCCAAGTTAAAAGCATAAAAATTGGAGAGACATCTCCAGGCGTAGTCTAGCACTGTATGATAATTGCAAAGCCTTTCACAGTGCATCAATAAAGATTTTCTGCTTAATGCTTACACCCAATTTTAATGGATGGCGCTAGTGTAGATTGACTAAAAAAAATGTGAAGTGCTCCTTAACATTGTAGCATATATACATCTTCCAAAAATTTGTCAGACGTGGTGGTCGTAAGAAGGGCGGGATGGGGAATATTGATAACATAAAGCGATCGCTTAACCCAACCAATGACAGGTCATAAGTCCTGTAAGCGCCTCGACCACCATATTCTGTTCCCAGAAAACAGTTTACATCTTCGTCTGTATTGAGATACAATTAATCTTTATAAAAAAAAGTGTTTGTTTAAAAATTCAACCAAAGTTTTCGTCTCAATATTCAAACTAGCAAATTTATCTTAAAAACTGTGGAATTTTATAAATACTGCAAATGAAATATTTGACGGTATTTAAGGAATATGTGAATCAACCCTAACCATATTTGAGTATGATAGCCTCATCAGCAAGACCGAACGAATACGAGTTTTTGAGGTCTTTCCTGCTCAGCTTCACCGCGGCGGCATAGCTGACTTCGTCGAAAGTAATCAAGCACATGACACGATTAAAGTGCAATCCGTCTCGAGGATGTGCAGCCTTATTATTTCGTTCAAGCTCACTTTACCGCGTTGACGGACCGAACTCCTTGGGAGCGGGCTTTTAATCGCCCGAGTGATCAGATGCCGGACCGATAAGACGTAAAACCAGTAGCTGTTCGGATGTGTCCGAGAGACACTTACAATATTTTTGTTTACGACAGATTTGTAATTGAGCAGATGATTTCAAACTTTATGCAAAAAAATATTTTTTTCCTTTTAAAATACCTTCATGCACTCATGATTTGGATTAAATATTTAAAGCAAATAATCTAAAAGGTTAACAACACATTTTATTATTTTGTGACCACCTGAATAATGTTAATGAATATTGCAGTAGAAATGAGATCTCTAAGACGAATGTGTAGCAAATCTGTATATGATAGAGTGACAAATGCAAGTATAAGAAGTGAATGTGGTGCGAATGAAAGTGTTATGGACAAAATAAGGAAAGGGTCATTAAGATGGTTTGGACACATGGAAAGAATGAGTGAAGACAGAATGGTAAAGAAGGTATATGTAAACGGCGTGAACGGAGCTAGAAATAGAGGAAGGCCGAGGAAAACGTGGCACGATCAAATCAATCAAATATTGAATGTCGGTCACGTGAGGAGTCGGAGAAATCGACGTGCGTGCATGACAAGATGTATGAATGTAGAGGAAGCGAGAGAAGTATGTCAGGACAGAACAGTGTGGCGTTCCATTATTTCTGCCTACCCCTCCGGGGAGACGGCGTGATGGTTAGTTAGTTAGTTGAATAATGTTCCCTATTACTAACTGGTTTCGATACATTCGTATCTTTATAAGGATAATTATCAAAGAAATAAAATGATTTTTCTGAAATCTCTTGATGAAAGTTCATTTTTAATAATAATTAAATAAAACGATGTTTTTTTAACTACTTCCACTTTTGTCTTTATTTCGACAACGACTGATTTCGCCAGGCTTGCTGACATTGACAGACTGGTCAGACCAGTCAGACCAGAAAACGTCTGTTTTCTAGAAGTTTTATAAAATTTTATGGGAATGACATGTTTCGCTTTTCTATGGCATTATCAAAGTATGACATGACATGACATGTGATAGGCAGCTAATCTATCGCCATAGCAATTAACCCAGTCTGTCGATGCCAGCGAGCCTGGCGAAACCGGTCGCTGTCGAAATAACGACAAAAGTGGAATTAGTTAAAAAACATCGTTTTATTTCATTATTAATCAAAGGAATAGTCTTAACATTATATTATATTTTTTTGTCTTATTAATAGTTGGCACGATGATGTGAAAAAAATCCGTGAGGATCAATATATATTCATTTTTGACGTTTTTTTTATATCAATCAAATGCGTGTTTTTTAAAATTGACGAAAACGTATGTTTTCCATAAGTGACATATTTCGCCATGCTAAGATCAAATGACATCGAAATTAAGAATCATCTACTAAGAAACTTCTAAAACAGTAATGGAAATTCTTTATGAAAATGAAGATAATCTTTTGAATAAATCGTATGTCAGCGCATTTTGAGGTTAAGAATTTAAGAGAACATTTCTATTTTTTCTTCTATATTCGTCTTCACTTTGTTTTATGGATTCACATTTGAATAAATATAATAACACTTTGTATTTTCACAACACTTTAATAAAATGCTGTGAAAATACAAAGTATAATTCTATTTATTAAAATTATAATAGTTCTACATGAAATATTTTGTTAATTTATTGTATTTTGGCTGAAACATGAAAAAACAAATTAAATCTGGATGGTTTTGGAAATATCTGATTTTTTACGGCATTCGTGGAGTTTGAATAAAAATGGTATAAAAATAAATTAATTTAATGTTGGTATATAAATCCTTCACTTAGTCTGGTATTAAATACATACACAGCATTCATTATGTAGTGTTCGGCTCCGGCAGTGATTAAGTATGAATTAATATTATCCGAATATACATATAGAGGTATCCACACACCTACATATTTATTTTATACTATGATGTATAAATTTATTGAAAGTTAAGGCGTTAACAGTGTGGAATTCCATTGTTAATTGGGATTCGAATCATAATTCTGTATATGTTCCACTTAAGTTTATTCAACATCTTTATAAAATAATAATAGAAATATTAAAACACGACAACGTTTCGGAGGTGACCTCCGTCTTCAGGTGTAAGTATATGTTATATGTATGAGTATGATATACCTATATGGCACCTTTGTAATGTCCAGCTTTCAATTCATAAAATAATTTACAATATGGAAAAACAAAGACATGGCCATTAAGAGTAAGATGAGAATCTATAAAGCATGCGTAATACCAATAATGACATATGGCGTCGAAGCGAGGGCAGACACAGTAAAGACCAAGCAAATTTTGAGGACTTTCGAGATGAAAACACTGAGGACGATAGTAGGCAAGACACTGAGAGATCGCCTGAGGAACACCAGAATATGATAGATATGTGAGGTTGAGGATATAATAAGAAGAAGCAGACAGCGAAAAAGGGACTGGTACGGTTATGTTCAAAGAATGGACACCACCAGACTCTCCTATATACTACAATAAATAATCAGCCTAATGGGACTCGTCCTCGTGGAAGACCTCCTAAAAGATGGAAGGACAGCTGGGAGTCTACCTCACAGGAGGAGCAACACTCTGGAGAACAGACCACATAGATCTACAACAAGTAATAATAATATGAGGAAGAATAATATTATTATGATAAGTTTGCTGGAAGCTGCCGAAATCGGTCAAAACTAGAAATAATAATAAGTAGAATAAAACTTGATATTTATTACATAAAGTTCTCTCCTTTTATATATTTTTATTTTCCTTATTTAAAATGAACTCGTACCAATAAATTTCAATAACCAACATACATGTATTTTAAAACCAGAAGTCGTCGGCTTATCCACCGAGTCGTTATTTAAAAGAGTTATTTTTAAACATCGAATAAATAATTACCCAGCGAAAACGAAAGATCTTTCCCATCTCAAATTTCGTTTTATGCTTTATGTCGACTTTTCGCCACTGTTTGTCTTCGCACACATTAGTCCAATGGTTTTAATTTATTTACGCGTATTCAAATTACTTTTGGGTATATTTTAAGTAGGGGCGCGTGTATTCCAGATGTTTAATTTATTACGGAATCCTTGACCCATGTCTTCACACCACTTTTATAACATTTTTATTGAGTCTGGGTTTACATTCTACACATCAAACGGGGTATATACTCTCCTTTATGTGTCTTAATGTTTAACAACGGTAGTTAATCTGACAGTTATACTTTTTCAAGTATTTTGATGATTTAAAAAAAATATTTAATTTGATTTGTAATTTTTCCACGCGTCCATAATGCACGAAATTGTAAAAAATATATAAATATGATTTAAACAAATTATCTTTTTTTTCAAGATGTTTTGTGCCGATAAAAATGTATGAAAATACTATAACTGTCATAGAAATGGGATCACTTAGAATAATGTACTAAAAACGTATAACTTATGTATATACGAATACCTACAGACTTTATAAATAAGAAATGAATATAAAGGAATGCATCTTTAAACCGTCTTACGTATTTGAACGTACGTGATACGTTCACTGTGACTGTACCATTCTGCGCCATCCCGTATTACGTACGCGCTTGAGAAAAAGTAATGTACCTAAAATGTACAAACTGATAGGGATACGCGCGTATGCCAACAACACTCGAGTACAAGTCTTCAATAATATGATAGTTTTACAAGGGGCAGGCGAAGTGTGCTGCCGAGTATTTGATGTTTCGTAATTTAAAAAAATAAAATTAACATATAATTAAATTTCATTAACTAGATTTTTTTGCACGTTTCTCGGAAAATAACCCAAAGGTAAGGGGTTAAACCTAAGAATGGGTTAGAAAATAGCAACACATTTTTTTTACGTTATTGATTAATGATAGTTACCATTTATGTATTTGTACCAACTTTGAGTTCATGTATATTTTATTGTTTCTTGGGTAATGATGTAAAACTCCATATGAAATAATTAATATTAATGAAAACGTCTGTTTTCTATTGTTAGATGGAATGACATTAGACAAAATGATTTCGTGCTATTAATTATGTTTGATCAGGTATAATAAATGCGTTATTTTTGTATACAATAGAAAGTTTGCTTAAATAATGTTTATATTCGCTTCAATATCGTAACACTAAATTTATCTTACCAGATTATAAAAAATAAAACTTGTTGTGTGCTGCCCTAGTGAACCACCACTTAAATAATTTATTGTATGTAGAGAAATAAAAATAAATTTAAAAATAAATAAATATCGGGATTTAGCCATTACTTTCGGATACTTACAATAGAATATCCCATTAATTTAATGGTCGTATGAATTTATTCGAGTTTACTGGCGCATAATAGTTTTGCACAATGAAATATTTTAGCAAAATCGTGAAGTTTCATCACCGCTAAATGGTTTATAATTTCTTCACACAACGACAATTACTAAAGATTGATTTAAAAATATTTATAAACGGGAATTGGAAACAACCGTTTTGATCGAATAGTAACAATTCAATATTAAATAATAAATATAAATGAAAACGTCTGTTTTCTAGAAGTTTTATAAAATTTTATGTCAATGACATGTTTCGTTTTTCTAAGGCGTTATCAAATTTGATAATGCCCTAGAAACGCGAAATACGTCATTCTAATCATCTGGAAAAGACACGTTTTCATTAGTTTAAATTATTTAACATTTCCACATTTTTCATCATTAATAATTAAACTTCTAGACAACGGACGTTTTCATTAATAATCAATTAAAAATTTTGTGGTTTGCACCATTTCCCAAAGAACCAATAAATAAATTGAATAAGAGTTGAATGTTGGTCATAATTAGCTTTTACATTCTCGTTATCTATTGTGCATTCTGATGAAGCTTTCCCTTGATAAAGCTCGCGCACCTATGTACCTCTTGATGATTATTATTTAATTAATTAAAACATCGCATGGCAACATAACTAATGGAAACATTATGATAAACGTTCGGTACACTCTCTTTTAGAGATAAATATTTAAACAAATGTGGCGGTTGTATTAAATTGATTAGTTTTTGAATGAGTGTCTAGGCAATTCCTGTAATCAAGCGTTGATTAATAACTTTGGCAGCTACTTTTATCAGAATACGTTAAATAATAAGTCAAATGCGAATGGTGAGTTAGTACTTATAAATTGACAAAATTAAATAATTAAAAATACCTAGTGTAGAAAATTAACAGAGGTTACCTAAATAAACTCAGTTTTTATTTTTATAAACTAACTAACTAACTAACCATCACGCCGTCTCCCCGAAAGGGTAGGCAGAAAGAATGAACTGTCACACTTTTACTGATGCGGCACTTCAACCTTCTCTTTTCGCCCCGCGGAACACGCGGTGTGATGGGTTGCGAACCTCATCGCCACCAATAGGCATCTCCCGCGCACACTTTAATCTTCCAACACCCACAAAATAAATCTAAAACAAATAAATCTAAAAAAATGACAAAATAAAAATAATTTAACACAAAATGTTCTTTTTAGATGGTGCACATATTGTCTATTTATTTTTTGTTTCACGTATCCACCGTTTTTTTAATATAGCACATAATGTAATAACACATAATGTTTTTTTCGATGTTGCACATGTTGACATGGACGATCCGGACTTTTGTGTTTAGTTAATTTATGTTACACGTATCCACCATTTTTTTAAATTATCTATAATTAGGCACTTAACTAGGCAGGAAGAAATTGTTCAAATTGTCATTGGAACAAATGAAAAATTTATTTTTACACCTGTCAAAATTCTTTATAAAAACGAAAAAACTTATATAATTTTAACAGCAAAACAGTACAAACGTATTACGTGTCACAATTGACTATTATAAAGTGCGGCAATTTTTTTATTTTTATTTATTTATTTATTTGATATAGACGGACTAAACTCCAATACCTCTTTTTTATGATACAGACAGACGACTCAAATCAAAGAATATTTCAAGAATAACGGTAAAAATTAATCTTAAGACATGTTAAGACTGTTAGATTTTCATGAGATCCTTATTTGATTTCTTACGCAGATTCTTATTTTAAAAGCATTTGTGATCATACGTTATATTTTTTGTTTCAGAACGGTTTCGTAGAGTGTCAGCCGGAACAATGTCCCGATGTAAAGAACTGTTATATGCAGATGCCTAAAGAGGGATGCTGCGTTAAATGTAAAGGTGAGGAAACTTGTATCTTATATCTGTTATCAAATACGTAATATAAAACAGGGTGGCGCGCGGCAGACGCATGGATTTGAAGACGCATTTCTCCCTTCTTAGATGTTGTAACAGGTTGAAAGTGAATTAATGCAAAAGAAGGAGACAGGAAGTTTTTGTTTCATGCGGTGTCAGTTGCAATAATAGAGTGAAACACGTATTTTTTGTGTAAAGACCTATTCTTCGAACGCCTACTCGATCGTCCGCGTACAATATGCCTTCCGCTTAAGGTTTACTATTGCAACTTACGGCTGAATTCCCGATCAAAATCGAATTCTTGCGTGAGTTATTGCATTCCAAGATACCGGAAATGTATCCACAATAATAAGGGGGCCTCAGATTAACATCATTACCCCAGAAAACATCTAGAGGGTTCTAGATGCAATTGAACAATCTCCCAGGCGTTCAATTCGGAAACAAGCATGTAACCTTGGCATTCCGAGACATTCCATTCAACGAATCTTCAATAAACATTTGCATCTCTACAAGATGTTCAATTTCAATAATTGAGATCATCGGCCCTTGCTTTATTAAAGAAAATGATGTAGCTGGTACAGTCATTTCCAGGATTCATTTCATAAAGTCCAGATTTTTTTCTTGAATGAATTGGAAGACATTGAGCTGAAAGACGTCTGGTTCCAGCAGAACGGGGCCACAGCTTACACAGAAAAGGTTTTCATGGACTTTTGTTGTACAGGTTCTCCGGGCGTCTTATGTACCTAGAAAGCGATTTGAACGGGACAGCGCGCTCTCCTATTTGGCACCTTGTGATTTTTTTCTTTAATGATACCTAAAATCCTTGATTTATAACGATCATCCTAGGATTATCAAGTCTACAAAAACAACATTCGAGCCCAAGTCGCCAAAATTTCTATGGCATAGTTTCAAAGAGTGCCCGAAAACTTGATAAAAAGGCGTACTCAGTCTGTATTTATTACATTTTTAAATCACGTGCCACCCTTTTTAATGAGTACAGGATAGCGCAAATGATCCCTTTAGTGTGTCGCGTAACATACTACGAGTTTACCCTGATAGCATGCGGTATCGCTTAATCCTGTTGAAACCACAGTTTTTTTTACATAACAACAATTCATCAATGTTGCATTGATAATACCTGACTTAATTTTCAAATGAAATGGCAAATGATATGATATAATTGAAACGATACAACACACCAAGTAATTATTGCTCATGAAGTGCTTGTGGAATCTCAGCAACATATGTATTATACGTGTAGCCTGAAGTTTTGTTTGTTAACGAAACCACGTAATTCGAAATAGGCATAATTGCTCATTGCTAAATTGTGGATTAAACCAGGAATTAGCTTCAAAATATAAAGTAAATAATGTTGTTATAAAATAAGTATACGAAAATAACTATATTTAATATTATTATAACTGCTAAGTTTGAGAAATTTCTAGCTATTATTATTGTGACTTTTTTAAATTCAGTGATTCATAATTCCTGCCATTTTTCTTAATTCGTTTGATAACAGACAATAAATTGGTAGCTTCCAAAGTATAAGATAATCTCAGTTTATTTCTCGATTTGCTTTAAGTACTCGTATTATCTGAGAAAAAGAGTTTCTTTCAGAATGTCGTAAAATGACTGTTAGGATTTGAAATGATTAAAACTGTATTATTGACACGTTAATATATAATATGTTTTGTACCCTTTGTTTTCTATTTATTTCCTAATAATTTTTTTTTATATTGATATTATTTCAAGTGTAATAAATGCCTCTCTAGAACGGGTTACCTCAGTATAAAAAGCAAGTACTTGATCAATAAAAAATTAAGTTATCCTCTCATACCAACTGATGAACTCCGTTTATGCGTAAATAGATTTGTTCACAATAGGACCTAAAGGCCGAAACGTCTCTAACATTTTTGTTTACGAACGTCGTTTGTTTTTTAAGAACACTCGCATTTTTCTTTTTCTAACTATTATTAATGTATCTGGGAAGTAGAACAAGGAAGATTGTTATGGGTCAAGGTCACCTGTTTCTAAATAAAAATACGAAAATTTTCCATCTAGAGAAATTTAAGGATGCTGTCATTGTTGTCGGGTATAATTAACGATCAGTGTTTATCTGAACAAAACATGTTTTCTTGTTAAATTTCTCTCTTTTAAATTGCTTACATTTTTTTTAAATTCCGTAGTACATTTGAAATTAAGTCAAAGTAAATCTTGTAGACTTATAATATAGATAACGTAATTTATGAATAGGTTTTAAATCCTTAACATTTAAAGTACAAAATTGTAAAAAGATATTATAGTAATTGGTTGGAAACTTTTCAACTTACTTTATTATTTAATTTTTTTTTTGTAGTAAAATTTATGAACTTCTTTGCTGCATCTCAGGATGCCACTTGGGCCTTTAATGTGGTAGTTTCCCGTTTCTTTATACATTTGTAAACAGCAGGTTATTTGAACTCAGTTACTGTTTACAACTTTTTAGCTATTCATTCTCATGACACGTGATAAGTAGCTAGTCTATCGCCATTTTATTGTCACGTGAATTCTACTTCAAATCAATGACAGTGTGATATTCACACTACCTTTGCCGGGAAATAATTAAGCTTTCATCTTTCTTCTGCCTTTTCCATGCTTCACTTTTATATCTTAGAGTTGGAACCACATTCACTGTGAACGGCAATTTTAAATTCCATGGGAATGTTTTTCGAATGTTATATTCATTATCAAAATAATCCAAGTGTTTATTTCCTGAACAATGCAATAAAACTTCATTTTGAATAATTTATGGGAATGAAATCGTCTATTTTCTCGAATGTTTAATATATTTTATGAGAAAGACTTGTTTCGCCTTGCTAAGGTATTATCAAATGTCTTTCTAAGAAGCCGTTGAAGTGAATCTCTCATGGAAAAAGGCGAATCATGACATTCTTATTAATTGTAATAAAATTTCTACAAAACAGACAATAATTTTTTTTCAAAATTTGATAGTTTAAAAATCAAAAATAAGAAATAGGAATGCTTCATTATAATCAAATTTGATATATTTCAGGTTGCCTGTACAAGGGGGTGTTTCATAACAGCAATACGGAGTGGAGCGAACCGGATAATCCCTGCAGCGTGTTGCGGTGTGAGGCGGGGGTTGTGACGGAGGCTTCCACGCACTGCCACACCCCCTGCGACCATCCCCGCCCTCCCTTGCCGGGACATTGCTGCCCATCGTGCTATGGTATGTTCGCTACTTATAATATTTTGTTATCACAATGTTTATAATCACAATGCTTACATGCTTTTTTATGTTTGTATCATATTTTAGAATATATCAATTGATTCATGCCTATCGATGTAATGACTCCTTATTGAATAATTAAACAAACAAATCAAATCAAATCGAATCAAACTTATTAAATTATCATCACGTCGTCTCCCCGAAGGGGTAAGAAGAAATAATGGACCGCCTACACATAGATGATATAAATGTTCTTTCTTGGCATACTTCTCTCGAATCCATAACATCTATACATCTTATCATGCACGGACGTCGATTTCTCCGACTCCTCAAGTGGCCGATATTTAAAATTTGATTGATTTGATTGTGCTACGTTTTCTTCAATCTTCCCCTATGAGTTCCGTTTTTTATTTAATTTATTTATCTTTCTTTCTTTCCACGATGACTTTCGTAGCGAAATGGTCCCATCTCACTATGTCTTCAATTTTGGAGGATTTGCGAATTTCTTCATTGGGTATCCTATCTCTAAGGATTCTCCCCACAATAGGTCGCAATGTTCTCGTTTCTGCTTCTCTTAAGAGATGTTTGGTTCTGACAGTGTCTGCTCTTGCTTCGATTCCGTAGGTCATATTAATTTTACCATGTTTTTTACACGATTTCGAAATAACTCGGTGCAAAAAAAAAGACAAAAAATAAATTGATCATTAATTTAACAATGTACAATTATAACTGACATAATGATGCAATATCGTACCAAATGTGCGGAAACAGGTTCGTCTATTGTCTTATAGTGACTATAGATGACCAATAATGATTTATATATTTTTATTGATTTTTGTACAAGGAAACCTATCCACCATATTTTTTTATTTAAGTATTCTTTATTTTTACGCGTTTTTTACAAGGTATCGCATGTAACATATTTACCGTGTAAATGGGGAGTTCAGTGCATGAGCACTGAAATTGTTGTTTATTTAAATAATTATCAGAAAAAATGAAAAACTATTATGTTACCTAATTTTTTAAACATGTATTGGAATGACACATAGACATATGGTAGTAAACAATCATGCAAGAAAGTAAAGATCGCCAAGGTTCATGAATATTAGTCAGTACAAATATTCCGATATATTTTAATCTCATTTGCAATTAGCGCTATAACAAATTTTTAATTATCATTATCATTTAAGGCTATTTCTAGAACCACTAAAATGTATCGAAATGATTTGATTATAAATTATTTATATTTATAATTGATAATACTATAAACGTTACAATCCTCTTGAAAATATCTCTCTGTTACTTTTAATATGAATTTTTATTTATTATTTAACAGTTTGCAATTTTTTATAATTTTGAAAAAAAAAGCAATAATCAGATCACGGAGAAGATGTATTAAAACGATATATAATAGAATACCGAGCTATGAAATAAGGAAGAAATGTAAGGCCGTTGTTTGCATCGTAAATAAAATTTAAAAAGGATCCCTGAGATTGTTTGGACATATGAAACGAATTACGTTAAAAACGTTAAAATGTTATAAACAAGCAGTGTGATTGGAAAGAGAAACCGCGGCTGACCAATACGAGCATGGCATGTCCAAATTAATCAAATAATAAAAGGCGGCTACATTCAAAGTTGATAAAATCGACGAGCATGCATGTTACGATGTATGAATACAGAGGAAGCTCGAAAGTATGTCTGGGCAGAGCAGTATGGCAGTCCACCCTATGCCTACCCATCCGGAGAAACGGTGTGATGGTTAGTTAATTAGTTCAATAATGTACTATAGTGAATGTTAATCAATAAAAATCAACTAAAGTAAATAAGGAGCTTAAAGGCAAATTATTTAATCTATTTTTCTTTGCCTTTCTTCGTGACACATTTTTATCGAAATATAAATCATTAGGATTGTACATAAAAACGTTTTTTTTTGTTGTTAATAAATGACCGTTTTCACCTGTGATCGAACTTTTGAAGGAAAATAATCATGTTTTATATATTTTACCCTTGTAAGCGAAACCGTTTGGCAAATTAAAAATAGCAAATTACCTATATAAACAGCTATTTAACAATCTATTATAACGACATTCCAACAAATAATTAATCCCTGCTAAAGCAAATAAATGATTTTTTTTTCTTTATGTTTTCTTAGTTACAGTCGCCAAGCTATTCGTAATTTTATTTTTGTGGTTAAGTGGAATGATTATGCTCCATCACGATCTGTCATAAGCCCACCAGCAGTGCATTTTCTATGTGGATGCTGGGAGACCTCCGTATACTATAATATTGCTTATTTCTTTTTGTTTTCTTGCCTGCACCCCGCGGTACGAACGAATTGTCGCATTGTCATTACAGTAAACTGTTTTTAGTTTCTTATTATGTCAAACTGTTAAATTAAAAAACTTCCCTTTATGTATCACAACTGAATTTTTATTTTTCGCGACAGCTGTTTCGTCAACCTATGTTGATATCATCAGGTGTTACAATATCAGGTGTATTATTGTAACACCTGATGATGTCAACATAGGTTGACGAAACAGCTGTCGCGAAAAATAAAAATACAATTGTAAAACATAAAACAAAGTTTTTTAATTTAACAGATTATAATCTTAAATTATCATAGTGTTTCGGCCAAAACAATGGACAATTGTCTTATTATGTAACTTTCTCATAAATTATTTAAGCAATAGAAATTTTTCGCTAGCATCGACAGACTGGCAGACCAGTCTGTCGTTGCTAGCGAAAAAAACATTGTTTTATTTCATTATTATTTCAGTAAAATCATTCGGTTATTTAAAAACGCTGACAAGATTTTGTGTTAAATTCTCAAGCATTTATAATTATTTTTTCTTATCTTCTTCCTCTTCTATATGAAGATTGAATCATTATATTGATAGAAATTAACATATTTATGTTTTCCTATTACGGGCAACCCCATTTGGGAGATATGAAAACTATCTACTTGATAGATGAATAATAAATAAATAAGTTCATTTTGTGTAATTTTAATCTGTCAAAATGACGGGTCCATAAATCTAGTGTTAAAAACACTGTATTTAGTAAACTTAAGCTTATTAAAGCTTATGTGATTCATACTATGGTCGCTATTTACGAGAGGTATAAGATTTAAACAAAAGCTTCCATTGCCTAACGGTCCTTGTAAAGGAGGCAAAAAATCTGGGTTACCTTAAAATATTTTTTTCACCTTTTCTGTGGTTTTCTTAATTGTGTGTGGACTTGCGGAACTGTGGGCGTGGCGGACTCAAATCCTGAGGTCTTTGTTATTTTTTTGTGATTAAGTAGTGACACGCTCAGGTTGGCGGACCCTTTTATGTTCGCCGGACCTCCGATATCGCGTCGATAGAATTTGGCAATACTTAACTGCCTGAGAAGGTGGGCTGTATTAACAAGTCATTGTTAGCTTTATTTGTTAGTTGGTTTTATGACTACGACACACAAAAAAAAAACGATTTAAAATTATTCCAATCTTTTTGTTAAGTGTTGAGTGTATTATATGAGCACCAGAAGATGGCAGCGAGCTGACGAAACCGTTAGAAGACACAAACATCACTGGATTTTAAGTAAATATACTTTTTAAAAAGATTTTTCACAGTTTGTATTTATTTTCGTCAATCAAATGTTGAGCTTAATTGTAATAACAACGAACAGCAAAGATTTATTATCATTCATATTTATAGTTTCTTGGAAAGAAGAAATCATGACAGTCTGCAACATTAGCGTGAATGGTGAAAATTTGGAGCAGATAGATGAGTACGTGTTTTTAGGTAGTGTGTTTACAAGAGATGGGCGAGTGGAGAGGGATATTGAAAGAAGGGTTGGGGCAGGCAACAAAGTGAATGGTGTACTTAAAGTTGTTTTCGCAAACAAAAACCTATCCAAAAAAGCTAGAATGGCAGTGCACAATGATGCCGACCCTTATGTATGGAAGCGAAGCATGAAACTGGCGAAAGAAGGATGAAAGTAGAATAAATTCAGTAGAAATGAGATTTTTTAGACGAATGTGTGGATACTCTGTGTATGATAGAGTGTCGAATAAAAATATAAGAAGTGAATGCGGTGCGAATGATGGTTTAATGAACAAAATATTGAAAGGATCATTATGATGGTTTGGACACATGGAAAGAATGAATGAAGAAATAATGGTAAAAAAAATATATGTTAACGATGTAAATGGAACCAGAAATAGAGGAAGACCGAGGATAACGTGGTACGATCAAACAAATAAAATATTGAATGTCGGCCATGTGAGGAGTCAGAGAAATTGACGCGCATGCATGACACGTTGTATGAATGTTGAGGAATCGAGAGAAATATATCATGAAAGAAAAGTGTGGCAGTCCATTCTTTCTGCCTACCCTTTCGGGGAGACTGCGTGATGGTTAGTTAGTTAGTTAGTTTAGTTTTTTTGAACAATGATAGAAAAACTCCACATTAAATATTTAATTAATTATTGTCGCCTTAATAAGTTAAGTTCAATATGTTTAATCATATTTACATTTACACTAAGTATTAGTTTATTAAATGCTTAGGCCTTAACACTGTGGATGTCCATAGTAATTTACTTAGAAAATTAAAAAAAACTCTGTTTAATTCACTAATTATTAAAATAATATATTAAAAAACACGACATGTTTAGTACTTTTAACAAATAGCCTAGGTTAATTTTTAAATTTAAAATTATTGTTTCGAATTTTAAATGCGTTCTTATATTAGTCTTTCTTTGTTTAGTTTTTATTATATTTTTACACCTGAAGATGGATGGATATCCTCCAAAACATGTCGTGTTTTTTAATTTAAAAAAATAAATAATTAAATTTTTTAATTGTATCTCAATAGAGACGAAGACGCAAACCGGAAACTGAATATGGATGATCAAGGTGTTTACAGGACTTATGACCTGTCATTGGTTGGGTTAAGCGCACGCTTTATGTAATTACAACATTCCCCATTCCACCATTGTTATTATGATCATGCATGATACATTTTTGGAAGTTGTATATATACTCCAAATCCATACCTATCTTCACGTGTCAGTTCCAGTTAGCCATCTATGTAGATCTGTATTTGATTGTACTTATCAATTTTTAAGATTAATCTATACAATCCACCCACTAACGCCATCTATGGAGAATGATTGTTTAGCATTTAGCAAACTACTTTATTAACACAATGCGAAGAGGCTACCGCCTCCTACAGATATAAGTATACATTTCACAAATAAATAAATAATTAGTGGATTAAACAAAGTTATTTTCAATTTCCTAAGTGTATTAGGTTCCCAAGTTTACAGAAAATTATGCTTCTGGTACAAATTACGATACAGATTTGGTTCACGCTCCCAAATTAGATTTAAACTGTTCCCTGATCCTTGGACATTAAACATAATTCTTCAACAAACAAAATTTTACAATATTGCCGGAGGCTTGCCGCGCTAATGGCGGCCAACACTGGGAAAGGTTTCGTATTTTATTTGTGTAATCACTTAATCGCCTATAAATAAGGTGCTGACAGACCGCAAAAAGGATAAACCAACATCGCTGGCTCTAAAATTAAGTACCATACCGCGGAATTGGTGATCGTGATTCACCTGGGATGGGTAGGGACTAGGGAAATCAGTTTTGCAGTTGCCTATCTGATCTGACGGTAATTCTCAATCTCTACACTCATCACGAGTTCAAATTGATCTTAAAATATTGATCGTTTCTTTTTATTTATTATTTTAGAGTTGTTACAACCATCATAAAATGTTCTATTGTATATTTTAGACATATGTTTGAAAATTAAAATATATCCACAGAAGCAAAGATGCCAGTACACAATGGAGTTCTGGTGCCAACACTCATGAATAGAAGTGAAGCTTGAAACTTGCAAAAGAAGGATGAAAACAGGATAAACGCCGTAGAAATAAGATCACCAAAAATAATGTGCGGGAAAACGTTGTATGATAGAATACCGAACGATGAAATAAGAAAGAATTGTAAGGCAGATCATGGATAAAATTAATACTAGATGGTTTGGACATATGGAACGAATGGATGAGAGTAGAATGGTTAAAAAGTTGTACACAAGCAGCGTGAATGGAAAAAGAAGCCGAGGATGACCGAGGAAAACATGGCATGACCAAATTAATCCATTACTAAAAGGCGGCCACATTCGATGTCGGAATAATCGACGTGCGTGCATGGTACGATGTATAAATGTAGAGGATGCCCGAGAGGTATGCCAGGAAAGAGTGTTGTGGCGTTTTATCTTCTCTGCCTACCCCTCCAGGGAAATGGCGTGATGGTTAGTTAGTTTTTTAATGTTTGAACTAACTAATTAACAAATACGCCCTACTTAGAATAATCAGATAAGATGAACCATTTATTCGTTTGACAATTGCTGAATAAAAAAAAATGTTGCTATACTTTTTGTATTTGCAATCTCATTAATATTACGAGTATTACTGTTAAAATTTAAAACACTGTTTTAATATCACAATTTATTTATATTCACTGAGAATGCCGCGACAGCTGTTTCGCCAACCGATGTTGGCATCATCAAGTGTTACAATAAACTATTTCGTGCCAACATCGGTTGGAGAAACAGCTGTCGTGATACTCTCAGTGAATAAAAAGAAATTGTTATATTATAACAGTGTCTTAAATTTTAACAGTAATAATGTTGAAATATCATAGTGTTTCGGCCAAAACAATGGACTATTTAATCTCATTAATATTGGTTAAAGGGTGTTCAAAGTTTTAAAAGTGATTACGCACATACATTTTACTAATTTAAAAAAAAAATATTTTGAATAATTTGTAATGCCCGAATACCGCAAGGTAAAAAAAAACTTAACTTTTCATGAATATATTGAGTTTTACATCGTTTAAGATACAGTTCGAATCATATGCAGATCTCAAAAGAGCCGCACAAGACAGGGAAAAATGGAAGAGAATAATGGAGGAAATTGCTGCAAACCAATCCCAGGATTGAAACCAGAGAAGAAGAAGAGAAGAAGACAAACACAACAAATCATCACGCCGTTTCCTCGCAGGGTTAGGCAGAGAGAATGGAACGCCACACTACTCTATTCTGACATACCTCTCTAACTTCCTCCACATTCATATAATGAGTCATACACGCAAGTCGATTCTTGCGACTTCTAACATGACCAACTTTTAAAATTTGATTAATTTGTTCATGCCATGTTTTCCTCGGTCTACCTCGACTTTGTACTACATTTACATCATTAATGTATACTTTTTAACCATTCTTTATCCATACATAAATACATGCCCTCCATATGTCAACATTTGAGATTCTGTTGTATATCGTTCTACCGCACATACGTCTTAGGGACCTCATCTCTACCTGCTCTCATCCTTCTTTTGCTAGTTCCATACATCACGACCTTCGTGGCCGAGTTGTAAGTGCATTGACTGCCATCCCGAAGGTTCCGGTTTCGATTCCCGGCGAGGGCAGTGTGATTGTCACACTGTCTTTGGTCTGGTGTAGAATTCACGTGAGAATAAAATGGCGATAGATTAGCTACCTATCACATGTCACGAGTATCACTATGATAGCTATAATACCCTTTGCATAGATTTGGCTCGTGCTATCATAATGTAAAGAGCGATTTAACAATATAATAATAATAACAATAAGGGTTGGGACCAGAAATCCAATGTAATTAATTAAAAGAAAGAGTTTGTTTTCAAGAAGTTTTATTTTTTTGAGTTTAAGTTTTTTGTTTTCAATTTAGTTAGTACCTATATTTTGTGTGAATAACATGTTTAATTTGTCTAAGGCATTATCATATGACATTTGATAATGATTTATAATTATAATAATAAGGTGGAGACCATGGGAGAATAGGAGAAACGTCGGCAGGCCGCAAAAAAGGTAGGCCGACGGTGGGTGGTGGGGAAAATGTGGCTACGGCTGGCAGGAGAAAGAGACGAGTGGAAGGGAAGGGAAGAGGCCTATGTCCAGCAGTGGACCGATAAAGGCTGACGAAGAAGAATAAGAAGAATGCTTTAGACAGGTGAAACAGGCTTTTCCCATATAATATAATAAAACTTCTAGACATGACAGTGTGACAATCACACTACCTTCGACCTTCGGGGTGGCAGTTAAAGCACTTACCACTCGGCCACGAAGATTGTCATATAGTAAATATATATTTACACAGATATAATAAATAATGCTTATTTTTTTATTAAACGTTTTTCAATATTTTTCAAATATGAATTCACAAGACAAAGGTAAGTCGAATATAATTCGACTCTGCCGAATGCCTTCCAGGATAATTTAAGGAGCAGATAAGATGTGTATAATCACCGCGATGATGGCCGAGGGTACCGCAGATGTTCATATTTTAGTCAAATTCCTGCCGGCCGTCCCATTAGGGTTAGAGCGGCTCGCGGGCCCGAGGAGCTCTCCTGCCGCTGGAGACGTAATCGAGATTTATGGACATGACTCGGCTAAACTGAATGCAATGTGCGAACTGTGATTTTAATCTAAGCGCAATATTTATTCGTGTTTGCGCTTTTTGCTTGTTTATTATAACGCTAATTGCAACAGCATACTCTTGCTGCAACTGAAAATAGTTAAATTTATCAACAGCATTACTTCTGCAGTTATGTGTGGAAACTTATCTGTTTTTATGTCTAATAAATTCAATTATAATATATTATATTATATACGCGAACAAGAAAAGCACTTAAAATACAGTCTTCTTCTTTCTACATTCTTCTTCTTTTAATAGATCTGACGATCTGTGACACAGAAATCATGTCTCGTCGGATGATGAGAGCTGTCCTTCCATCTCTTAAGCGGTCTTCCAGGTGGGCGGTGTCCGGAGGGGATTTCATAAGCGGTTGTACGAGTATATGCAAGTCTATCACCATCCATTCGGGCTACATGGTCCCTCCAGTATCTTCTTCTGAATCTACTCCACTGAACGATATCCTCTATTTCGTCTTAATTTATCCATATACGTTATTAATTCGACTAAATATATATGAAAAAAAATAACATATTTGATTAAAGGGAATAATATATTAATTTTAAAATTCGGTATAATGAAATTAGCTTTTTAATGTAGGAAGAACATAATATAGAAGGGAACTTTTTCGTGGAAGCAACCCCGGCATATCAAAATTTTAGTCGATGGATGTTGATGATATTATAATTGATAAATTTAGCCTTATTATGGCCTTATGAATAATTGAAGACGGAAACAAAGTGATTTGAGCCTGTGCGTTTGATTCATATGAAATTATACATGATTACCTAAACAACATTGATTATGGAAATATTTTATTCATTTGTAGAAGTTACTTTATATAAAACAGTGTTTTGATTAATATAAAAAAAAAACTTAAATCTTAATATTTCAACACGTTCAGTGCCCAAGTTTGATTCGAATTCTGCTTGCAATCATAACTATTTTTTAATGCGCACTTCATTTGCCGTAAACAAAATGAAACCATTTAAACGTTTTTCTTATCTTTGATTTTCTGAATAATGAATATTAAATAAAATTAAATATATGTTATTGAATCTGTGATAACATGTTTAATACTTAACTATAAAGAACCTTCAATTACATTTTAAAAATAAAAACATCCGCTTGAATCAACATTTTACTTGTTTGCCTATAAAACGTACGTAACAGACGATATTTTGTTTATTATTTGAGAAATTTAATTCATTTATATGTATTAAATAAAGAATTTTATTTAAAAATATCATAAATGTAGTTAATATTAACTTTTAGCTTTATATATATTTTTAAAACGGGGTGCTTTGCTAAAGAACATTATAGTCTAAGCTTAATTAAGACGAGGGACGCACAGCTTTAAGTTTTGGCCCGCACTGTACAAGCGGGTATCCCGCAGAACATTGGGCCCTCCGGAGGGTTCCCTCCCTCCGGAGCTCTTCAGGAGGGTCCGATGTTCTGCAGGATACCCGCTTGTACATATCTATTTTTTGTATCTTCTTCTTCTTCTTCCTCAGCCTATTCCCGTCCAATCCTGGAAAAAGGCCTCCTCCATTTGCTTCCATGTCACTCTGTCTTGTGCAGACTGCATCCAGCTTATTCCGACGTGTCTGTTCAGATCATCTTTCCACCGTAATTGCGGTCGCCCTGCTCTCCCTGTCCTTCTCTTTGCCGTCCATGGTCTTTTTTTTTATGTATACAACAGGTCGTTTGGACCCAATTACTGTATACAATTTTTCATTTTTTAGCTATTATATTGATTCTCGTGACATGTGATAGATAGCCAATCTCGCCATTTTATTGTCACGTGAATTCTACACCAGACCAAAGACAGTGTGACAATCACACTGCCATCGCCGGGAATCGAACCCAGGACCTTCGGCATGGAAGTCAGAGCTCGTAACCACTCTGCCACGAAGGTCGTCGTCTTCAAGTCAGCAGTCTTCTTGTCCACTTTTCGTCTAAGCTTCTGGCTACGTGACCTGCCCATTGCCATTTTAGAGTCACCACCCGGTGGATGATCTCAGTGACCTTTGATTTTTCTCTCACCGTATCGTTTCTAACTCTGTCTTTTCGGCTAATTCCTAACATGGTTCTTTCCATGGTTCTTTGGGTCACTCGTAGTTTCTCGGCACAATGTTCGGACAGTGTAACAGTATCGTAATGACCATAAGTAAGTTGTTTATACATGATAATAATCTCTTTGGATTTTTTTTTTGTAATCGTTAATGGATGAAAAAAAGGTTGCGATCAGGATACAACTACAGATTTTATAATTAGGATTCAAACAGTAATACCAATTCAATTCATAATTTAAAATCTTGTTTATATTATTATATTTTAATAGTTTGTCGATTCCAAGTGTTTGATGATACGTCCCTTCATCAGCCATTGTGGATTGTCAACATCGTAAAAATATAATGGACTGTATAAATAATATCCATTAAAAAGAGTCTGGTGTGGGAGGGTAGGAGGGGAGGAGGGGAGAGGAGTGGCGGTGGGAATAAGGGATCTAAACCATTCACATTTTATTTCAATGAGTCGAGCGAGCAGGCGGTGCCTTGTCTGATGTAAGACCCGCTAATGGGCTCCTTGCTACAATCTCGGGGCAGACTTCACCGTGAGAACATCCAAACTATACTGCCTCTACAAGATAAGGAATATGAGTAAACTGACATTCCGAGATTTGAACTTGGAACAAAAAAAGTGGACACCCGTTTAATTATGTTCCATTTTCGAACGAAAAAACAAAAACACATTTAAACATGTATTTTGCTACAGAGATTCTCGTTTTGTGTGCGTATGTATACATATTTTAACCCGGTGGAAACATATTTATATAAAAAAAAATTGTACTAAAATAAAATGTAATAAAGCGTTTGTAAAAAAACTAACTAACTAAACATCACGCCGTGTTGCTGAAGGGGTAAGCAGAAAGAATGGACTGCCACACTTTTCTTTCCTGACATATTTTTCTCGTTTACTCAACATTCATACATCGTGTCATCCACGCGCGTCGATTTCTCTGACTCCTCACGTGGCCGACATTCAATATTTGATTTAGTTGATCGTGCCACGTTTTCCACGGTCTTCCTCTATTTCTAGTTCCATTTTTATCGTTAATATATACATTTTTACCATTCTTTCTTCATGCATTCTTTCCACGTGTCCAAATCATCTTAATGATCCTTTCATTATTTTGTTCATAACACCATCATTCGCACCGCATTCACTTCTTATATTTTCATTCGTCACTCTATCATACACAGAGTATCAACACATTCGTTTAATTTGGAATATTGTTCTGATGACAAATAAATAAATGTATTATCTATTAAACCATCGGTAAGGAATATGAAATAGATTAATTGTAATTGAAATATTTTTGTTTTGAATATTATCAATACAATTGCAAGATTTATGCTATTTGATAGGCTGTTTACATTTAATAAACATCCTGTTATTTAACCTCAATCGTGGAACTGACTGCATTTGCAGTTTAAAAAAATTGTTTTAAACTGGGCTGACTACATTTGCAGCTCATGTATGAATTTATTTAATAAAACTTTTCACTACAATTCTGCAATACAAAATTAAACATAAAAAAATGAAGCTGTCTGAACAGCAAATGTAGCCAGCAACTGTTTAAGATAATTTCTTTTGGACTGCAAATGTAGTCAGCCGCACAATAGGGGTTAAAGTCGTGAAATTAAATATATTTTTTCTCTGCGCCGGTGCATCATAATATCAGTTCAATCATACCCTCGTTGTCTGTGGCGGCCTCCGTGTATGGGGATAATCAATTACTGGCCTGTCAACGGTTAGGCTTGGGTCTTCACATGTGTATGTCAAAACCGCCCCGTCATAAGTAGAATCGTTGGGCGTTCCGTGAGATCTCTATTTGTTTTGATAATGCCGCGTTAAAACCCAACAATAAAGCTTTAAAGTAGTATTAAAATATCCCGGGTACACAAAATAAAAAACATAAAATACACATGAGAACACGGAATGAATACTTTCAACCAATAACACAATTTTCTTTAAAAACATAATTAATACTTAAGACGTCAATTTGATGAAGTATATAAGATTTACCGACCTTCGTGGCAAAGTGGTAAGAGCTCTGACTGCCATATCGAAGGTCCCGGGATCGATTCCCGGTGAAGGCTGTGTGATTGTCAAACGTATCTGGGAAGCATGTTTACAAGAGACGGAAAAATGGAGAAAGACATCGAAAAAAGGGTTGGTGCTGGGAATAAAATAAATGGCGCACTCAAAGTCATTACTGCAAATAGAAATATATCCACAGAAGCAAAAATGGCAGTACACAACGGAGTTCTAGTGCTAACCCTCATGTATGGAAGTGAAGCTTGGAGCTGGCAAAACAAGGATGAAAGCAGGATAAAAGCCGTAGAAATGAGATCACTAAGAATAATGTGCGGGAAAACGTTGTATGATAGAATGGTTAAAAAACTGTACACAAGCAGCGTGAGTAGAAAAAGGAGCCGAGGACGACCGAGGAAACATGGTCACATTCGAAGTCGGAAAAATCGACGTGCGTGCATGGTACGATGTATGAATGTAGAGGAACCCGAGAGGTATGCCAGGACAAAGCATTGTGACGATCCATCCTCTGTCTACCTCTCCGGGAAATGGCGTAATGGTTAGTTAGTTACTTAAAACAAATCAGGAACATACCATGACATTTTGAATGCTAGAATTTTTTATTTATCAACCAAATATTGATAAAAATATTTGAAACATACATTTCATTCTCCCGATGACGAAGGAAAAATATCTTCAAAACACCCGAGGAAAATATACTGTGATATAAAGTGAATTAAGCAATATTTTAAATAACAATTGTTTGATTAATTTATGTTTATTTTTGAATAGTGGCGATCTTCAAAATGAGCACTTTTATTGTTTGCCTTACTGGCATGACTAGAAGTATATTGTTCGGCTAGTCAGGATATAAAATATACACAAACACTGCTGAGGATCCAATATTTATACTCTTGTTATGAAAAGCTATATTATTTTGTTAGTAATTTAGAAAAGTTCTTTTAAACAAATATTAGGGGACCCAATATTATTATACTCTTGTTATGAAAAGCGAGAACGCGAGAAAAAACGTGAGAATCGAATTTATTTGAATTATTTTCTAATATGGAAGCGAAGCGTGGAACTGGCAAAAGAAGGATGAAAGTAGAATAAATGCAGTAGAAATGAGATCTCTAAGACAAATGTGTGAAAATCTAGTGTCGGATGAAAATATAAGAAGTGAATATACGTGGCCCGATCAAATAATCAAATATTTAATGTCGGCCACCTGAGGAGTCGGAGAAATCGGCGTGCGTACATGACACGATAAATGAATGTTGATGAATCGGGAGAAGTACGACAAAAAGAACAGTGTGGCGGTTCATTCTTTCTGCCTACTCCTTCGGGGAGACGGCTCGATTGTAAGTTAGTTAGTTATATTTTAACTGTCATTTGATAACGCCTTAGACAGGCGAAACATGTCATTTTTCGTCAGAGTTATTTTCAAACTGAATTATTCTCAGATTCTTTACGATCAAAATGCAATATTTTGATTATTGGTTTTGAAATGAAATTATTTTTAAGATGGAACAAAGACCGGCAATTTTATTTCAACTGGTAACAAAAAAAACAATCAATTTTGTTGGACGGGACCGCCGGTAATTATATTTGAAAATCCCGAAACAAAAGAGGTACGAAATAAAAGATAATCGGTCGTGTCCTCAGGAGGTCCGGCGGGTCCACCGCTCCTTTCGGCAACATCTGGGTGTTCCGGCCCTAAACGGGAACACGCTCTTTGGGTAGTTCTGACTGAGGTGATTCAATGGCCGAGAATAGTTTGTTTGTTTGGCTTTCTTAAATTGATCATTAATTCGGGCGCTAACAAGCATTTTTTTTGCAAAAAAAATAAGGATATTGTTTCTTGAACAATGAGGTAAAATACTTTCGTATGAAGCACTAAGTTTTGGTGTGACATGAATAAATATAATTTAACCATTGTAAATTGTTAAAAAAGAGAAGAATTGGACTAAGCTAGGCAGCTTTCGGAAACATGAGTTACATTCTTAACTGGAAAATACCGATCAACCTGAAACGAAAAGTCTATGAAGCCTGCGTTCTGCCAGTTGGTACTTATGGTCTTGAAACTGTTACATTGTCCAAACAAAGTGCCGAGAAACTACGAGTGATCCAAAGAGCCATGAAAAGAGCCATGTTAGGAATAAGCCCAAGAGACAGAGTCAGAAACGATACGGTGAGAGAAAAAATAAAGGTCACTGACATCATCCACCGGGTGGCGACTCCAAAATGGCAATGGGGAGGTCACGTAGCCAGAAGCTCAGATGAAAACTGGACAAGAAGACTACTGACTTGGAGACCGTGGACGGCGAAGAGAAGTGCAGGTCGACCGCAACTACTGTGGAAGGATGATTTAAACAGACACGTCCGAATAAACTTGATGCAGTTTGCACAGGACAGAATGACATGGAAGCAAATGGAGGGGGCCTTTGTCCAGGAGTGGACGGGAAGGCTGAGGAAGAAGAAGAAGAAGAAATTATTTTTAATGATGTAAATCTCCACACTAAATGATTAATACGATTGAAAAGTCCGTTTTCTAGAAAATTATTATAGTTTATGGGAATAATAATTAATACGAATAAAAACGCCTGTTTTCTAGAAGTTAAAACTTAAATAAATATATTATGTTTTATGTGAATCACATGTTTTGCCTGTGTAAGGCATTAACAAACAACAGACAGATAGACAGACATTTGATAATGCTTTAGACAGTAAAAAGGTGTATTTTTTCATCCATTTCTTTCATTATTCACAGATATATTTTGGGTAGTTTTTATTCTATTAATATCAAATATGTCAAAAAAGTTTATGGAAATGACATATTTCACTTTATCATGCATTAGAAAAGCGAAATATGAGATTCTCATTAACTATGAGAAAAAATTATGGAAAATAGACGTTTTCTTTCGTAATAAATAAAAATTGATATTCTTATTAAATGAATGTTATCAAATTTGAACTTGATTCCAATTTTGTAACTTTTTTACTATATAAATATTATTTAAAGATAGGTATTTTTAAATCGACTATTGATCATTTGACGGAGAATATCCTTACTTCTAAAAGTGGAGATGAAACGCCAAAGAAACAATAATTATTATTTAACAGGTGGTCCTGCCAGGAACACCGCCCCGCGAACACGAAACCCGAACCTTTCCTGGAATACACACTTCACATTATTGTAATGACTTGATAATACCTGGCGGTAAAAACCTCACTAACAAGTAAAATCTACTTTGAAATTAATTTGTTATATTATTAAGGGTACAAATTTTCACTCGATTATTATCAACTCGACAGTGACGGCTCGTGATAGCTTTTCAATAACAATATAAAGATCATATTTTTCAACCCTGCAATTAACAATATTCGATTGGAATTTATCTAAATCAAGCATATAATACATAATAATATAAGAACAATCATAGAATGTGAGCATGATTATCAGATTTTTGTGTGTGTACAAAAGGTCGTTTAAATCCAATTACCGTATACAATTCAAATGATTTTACTGAAATCTCTAGATGGAAGTTCATTTTAAATAATAATTAAATAAAACGATGCTTTTAACTACTTCCACTTTTGTCTTTATTTCGTTAGCTGAAATCGACACCTGTCTGTCGATGCCAGCGAGCCTGGCGAAACCGGTCGTTGTCGAAATAAATAGAAAAGTGGAAGCAGTTAAAAAACATTGTTTTATTTAATTAATATGTATACAATTCATTTTAGCTATTATGTTGATACTCATGACATGTGGTAGGTAGCCGATCTATCGCCATTTTATTGTCACGTGAATTCTACACCAGACCAAAGACAATGTGAGAATCACACTTTCATCGCTGGAAATCGAACCCGGGACATTCGGTCTGGCAGTCTTAGCTCTTGCCACTTGGCAACGAAGGTCGTCATGGTTAATTGAAAATAAAATAATGTAAAATCGGTCAAAGACACAAACATTAGTGGATTTTAACTAAATATACATTTTAAAAAGATTTTTTATTTTCATCAATTAAAATAATGAAGATTCAGAAGCTAATGTAGTACCGCTCACATGCTATCGATAAAATTCAAAATTAAAACAATAAACCCAAAACACATACCAAGGCAAGGAAGGCTTGCATGGTGTTGCAATAATTATAATAACTGGAGCCCTTGGAAACGACATAAGCCAAACCTTCCACCATAATGGCAAATAAAGAGGAGAGATATGATCATTTGAGAACCATCTAGTTTTAGTGAAATGACAGAAGACCAATTTTCCTAATTGTTCCAATTTATGTTAGATATCCGTTCTACTTTTACATTAAAAAGCACGAAAATGGGACTTGTAACCTATTATATCTGATTCTGGGGATACGCTGATCGAGGTGAAGGCTGTTATAGATTTCATTCTTTGCTTTCACACTTACGTATTTAGTTTTCTCTCAGGAAGAGCTTTACTAAAAGACGGCCACATTCGAAGTCGGAAAAATCGACGAACTTGAATGTTACGATGTATGAATGCAAGGGAAGCTCGAAAGCTATGTCAGCGTGATGGTAGGTAGGTTAAGAACCTTAAATGTTACGCATACCATCAATTGATATGAGTTTATATTCAAGCAAAACAGTAAAATAATTAATACGAATTAAACAGTCTATTTTCTAGAAGTTTTATTATATTTTATGAGGATGTCATTCCCGATGATAGTTGAATTCATTCTGAAACTTGCCGAACGTTTTTACAAAGGACTCCCTTCACATCCCAACCCCACAATAAAAGACCTCTCTAATTACGACCCAAACACTTCCAGCCGCCACAAGCGCCCAAAATCGATTCTACTTCAGAGGAACACTCCGGGCCACACAAATCATGCCCCCGAATAAACTAACAACCCACCAAATCACCTTCCAACAATGTTCCCATCAGACGTAAGAGGAATAGCCACATGAGCTGAACCTCTGTAAGCCAGAAGATCCAAGTCCAAGTCCAATGAGGATGTCATGTTTCGCCTGTCTAAAGCTATTGTTATTATTAATGTCAAAGGATATTGCTTTAGACAGGTGAAACATGTCATCTTTATAAAATATAATACAACCTCTAGAAAACAGGCGAATTCATTCGTATTAATTTTTTAATATGTAGTTTTACATCATTGTTCAAGAAACAGTAAACAGTACAAATTTATGATCGTATCATTTGACTATTATTTCTGAATATGAATAGTTAATTTATGAGAAATTTTAAAAATACTCTAATCAAACGACATTTTTGTTGACTATTTTATGATTATTGTTAACAATAATAAAATCGTAACACTCAAAATAATGTATCGGCATACAGACAAAAGAGGTTTCGGCGATTCACGATGGCCATTATATATTTTATTGGTATTTGTTTAACATTCTTTATCTGGCAGTCATTAATAATAGAACAGCTCTCCTCCTCTCGTATTATTTTTAGAGACTTTTAAGGATCATTTTTTTTTATTGCCTTCTTTATTTCGTTGCACCTGAAGGTCAACAAAAAAACAAACAGCAATCGAACCAACCATTGTTTTTTTTTTGCCTTAAGTATTTGTCAATGTTCAATGTTAATACGAGTATATTATTAATTGTTTAGTTCATCTATTGTTTTTGCTGAAACACAATGATTCTTATTTATTGTTTGTTGAAAAATAATGTAAAATTCCATATGAAATAATTAATACGAATGAAAACGTCTGTTTTCTATAAGTTTTATTATATTTTATGTGAATGGCATGTTTCACCTGTCTAAAGCATTGTCACATTTGATAATGCCTTATCTTTAATTCGACAGTCTGCCAGAGACTGTCGAAATAAAAACAAACCTGGAAGTAGTTATAAAAAAAGCGTCGTTTTATTTAATTCTTATTCAAAGAATAAAATAAAAATTGCTCTTAGGAATATTTCGTTTTACTTCTCTATTATTAAAATGTTATAATTAAATAAAGCAGTGGACTAAAAATTAAATAAACACAAATATCCGAATCGTCCAGCCGACGACAAGTGCACCATCTAAAAGAACATTATGTGTTAAATTATTTTATTTGTTATTTTATTTTATATCACTTTATTTTATATAATTTGTTTAAGATTTATTATGTAGACGTTGGACGATCGAAGTGTGCGCGGGAGATGCCTATTGGTGGCGATGAGGTTCGCAACCCATCACACCGCGTCCCTCGCGGGGGCGAAAAGAGAAGGATGGAGTGACGCATCGGTTAAAGTGTGGCAATCCATTTTTTCTGCCTATCCTTTCGGGGGGACGGTGTGATGGTTAGTTAGGTATAACTAAATAAAATTGTTTGAAAGTTATCTTAAGGCAAATTAAAATTCAAAGTTTTTTCAGTACACGTAATTTAATACTGTCATACAAAGGACAAAAAACATCACCTCCTTCGACTGATATTAATGGGTAAAGTAGAGGCTCGCCGGGGAGTTGGTAGAAGGCAGATATCCTGGCTGCGGAACATAAAATATTGAACAGGAATGACCAGAATCCAGAATCTGTTCCAAGTGGCGCAGGACAGTGATGCCTTTGCTACAGTGATAGCCAACGTTTGGGGACCTGCCACGGCACCGGAAGAAGAATAAGAATATTTAGGACGGTTGTTATCCTTCTTCAACAAATTTAGTTTAAATTGATATAGTCAATAACTAATCATTGTATAGGTTGAGAGTCGCTGAAGATGCGTGCAGATTATTGTTTGTTAGACTTCTCAACGTAACAAGTAAATCCAATGGATGAATCACGAGTGGATGGTAAATATCATACAAAGTGTACGCTTGCTTAAGTGAATTAGTAAATATAATAATATTTTATGAAGGTTCTCCAAGACTGCACTGCACTGTTAATGTGTATGGCAGTGGTACCGGCATTTTTTTATAAAACAAAATAACTGCATTAAAAAAAGTGTATTCGTTAAAACCACTTATGTTTGTGTCTTCGACCGGTTTCGGCAGGTCGTTAAAATCTTCTGAAACCTATGATGATGGTAGGGGGTTAATGTTTAACGATTTTTTTTATAATCTAAGGAGTTTCGAAAAGCATGTTTTTTATTAAATTTCTTTTAGTTTCATTTTAATTAATAGGTGTGAATAATGTTCATTGACATTTTTTAAATTTTTAAAGTTAAAATGAATTAAATTTTGATAAACTTATGGCGTTCATTCTCCGAATTCCATTATGATCGAATTTGAATTTATTTCTCTCGACATGTTTCGAAGGTTTTCTATCGGGAGAACGACATAAAACGAATGGAAAAAAAACATTGTAAAAAATATTTTTTAAAACATGGTTTATCACTAATGACATAGACACTTATGACAACCAAGCATAGTTTATTACTATTTACGAGAAAAACGAAGCATGACCAAATGAATCAAATATTAAAGTTCGGACATGCGAGAAGTCAGAAGAATCAACGTGAGTGCATGACTCGCTGTATTAATGTGAAGGAAACAAGAGAGGTGTGCTGGGATAGAGTAGCAGGGCCGTTCATTTTCTCTGTCTACCCTTCCGCTGAAACTTTCAGATGGTTTATTGTTGTTGTTTTTTACCAATCTTTTAATATTAAAATTTCATTCGTAATACGGAAATGATATAAGAAACAAATTTTTCCTAATTTTGCGCTTATTTTTAGCTCTTTTTCTGTTCTAATTAAATGAATGATTAATTTAAAACACTTTTATTATAGCAAAAATAATGTATTTAATATACAACATCACAAAGGATTAATATGAAACAAAGTCAGTTGGCGTAATAGCTGTCGAGACAATTTAATAGAAATTAAATAAATAAATTGTGATATTAAAAGTGTTCTTTGATTTCTATTATTATTAATAATAAAAATTAATACTATAATAATATCAATGCTTTTGGAATTTATTTCACAATCTCCAATATGAGTAAAAAATAGCTCTTTATTTGAAATAGTTATTTATATTGAAGTATTATATTGTTTCCCTCAAAACAATTGTTTTTATAATAATTCTTTTCTACCGGTGAATAAAAGAATGCACTTGGATTGTTAGATAAATGCAATTATACGCATAACTATGAAAAAAATAAAAATACGCCTTATTTCTAAATATACATATTTAATTTACTAGATCTTGAGCTAATATACAATATTATAATAAGTAAAAGTATGTATGGTGTTATTTTTTACTCAGTCGTTGAAAAACAAGTGTTTTTTTAATTTTGTACTGAAGGCAATTTATTTTTTATATCTTTTAATTATTACGTTGAAACTAAACATATCACACCAGACAAATAATATTAGTATGTTTTAAAAAAAAACTCCAATGTATTCGTTTGTACTATCTAATTATTCTTAATTAATCTCGTAAATAAAACTAAGTGTTATATTGACTGTCATAACTCATATAATTAAAGTGTGCATTAATGTTATTAATATTGTAATGTAGAAGTCGTGTAAATGTGTAGGATGGAATGCATTTGATTAATTAAAATATAAATTTTTAATTATATCTCAATAGAGACGAAGAAACAAACTGGAAACTGACTATGGATGATCAAGGTGTTTACAGGACTTATGACCTGTCATTGGTTGGGTTAAGCGCACGCTTTATGTAATTACAACATTCCCCATTCCACCATTGTTATGATCATGTATGATACATTTTTTGGAAGTTGTATATATACTCCAAATCCATACTTATTTTCACGGGAATGTTGTAATTACATAAAGCGTGCGCTTAACCCAACCAATGACAGGTCATAAGTCCTGTAAACACCTTGATCATCCATAGTCAGTTTCCAGTTTGTTTCTTCGTCTCTATTGAGATATAATTAAAAATTTAAATTAACCACCCACAGGTGAAAATCCAGGATTCGTATACAGATATAAGTATACATTTCACAAATAATTAAAATATAATTTTCTTTTCACATGATAAATTAATGCTATATGGTATACAAATTATACGAACTTTTAAACATAGGAATATACTATTTTTTTGATTTGCAAAAAAATTAAGATTAATATGGAGATTTATCTAAAAAAAAAACTTGACTTTTATTTTTTCTTCATCATTTCATAGTTACAAAAATATCCATAAAATTTAAAAATATCCGTCACACCTTTTACCGCATGCAGAGAAAATGGATCGCCACACAGCTATCCTGAGCAACCTCATTAGATTTTTCCAACGTTCATACATGCACGCCGATTCTTACGATTTTTTTCCCGTTCGACCTTTTAAATTTTGATCTTGTTAGTCTTCCCATGGTTTCTTCGAGATTACTCTACTATTTAATCCATTCGCACCGTTAACGTAAACTCTCTTAAATAGTCTATTTTCATCCATGCGTTCCAAATCTCCAAACAAATGAAGTGATCCTTTTCAATTTTGTTCATAATACTTTCTTTAGCTCTACATTCATTCCTGATTTGAAATTCGGTCATACATATTTTTTTAGATAAACTTAAGGCAATTAACACTGTGGAATTTTATGAATTAAATTTTTTCCACTTTAAAAGTGGAAAAAACAATGTTTTAATTCCTAAAAATACATATTCTTAATATACATCCATCAAAGAAATCTATTCTTTCAGTGTTTATTTTGCTCTCATCTTTATTTTAGAAGTTCCGTGCTTTGATTCCATACAATAGGGTTGAGACCAGAACTCCATCGCGAATGACCATTTTCGCTTTCATTGATAAACTCTTGGTTCACGTAACTATCTTTAAAGCTCCATTAAACTTGTCACCTGGAACAACCATATATTTGCCCTTTTTCAAATCAAAAGTATTTTGTCTTTGTTTTCATGGAATGTCAAACAAATATCTTTAAAACTAATTATCTCTTTAAAACTAGGGGATCAATTTACGTTTTAAAGATGAAACATGATGAATTTTTGTAGTTAATGCCTTTATTTTGGATATGGATTGGCAAATACCAATCAGAAAACAGAATTCATGCATGGCTCAGAGTGCATTCGACTGGTCTCCTGTGGGAAAAAAGTGGAAATAAGGCCGACCTAGAGCCACCTGAAGATGAACTCTGTATGGCGAAGTTAAGGCGGCGGGCCTTTCTTAGAGTGGTGTTAGGCATCAAGCGTGCCATGGATACGAGTGGAGGAGAATCCTCGAGGGTCTTTGCACCATGGGGTATGACAGGACAAGAAAAATATTTTGTTCTATCCATATTTTTCTTTGATGGCTCTTCACCCCATATCCAGACACGGCTTCCATTTATCCTCGCCTCTAATTCCTCCTGTCCTCTACTGCGATCCTCCAACTTGACACTTGCAGCATCGTAGCCTTGATCGTTTAATCGGTCTTCTGTCACCTGTAGCCCTCCAGCATCCTTTAAGGGTTCTCGATGACGGCATCTTCTGTACGTGACTGGCCCATCTTAGTTTGTTCAGTATTATTATTATTATTCTTTTTCTTCTTCCTCAGCCTATTCCCGTCTACTCCTGGACAAAGGACTCCTTCATTCGTTCATTGTTTGGAAGGAATTTTGTCATTTCTACACCACGCTTGCCATGCGGGTTGGTGTGTATTATTTTCAGCCGCCCCTAGCCTAGTATGGGGAACATACGCTGATTGTAGTTGCCCACTGTGGATCAGACTCTACTACCTGTTGGTCCACGGGAGGTATTTTTAGTTTCCCTCCTACCCTCCATATCTGGCGAGCCTTCCCTTATCCGCCACTTGGGGACGCGTCTTCTAGCGGTAACAGGCTTCGCCGAAGCTGGGAGCTTTGTAAAAAACGCACATCTCGTCATTATGCCGTATTCTCCAGCTTTTACCATCATTTACCGGTCCCAGGATTCTACGTAACGCCCATCTCTTAAAATTGTTCAATCGCTCTGTGAAAATATACTATCAATATTTTTTTTCTCCTTCTTCTCTTCTTCTCGACGCTACATTTGGGTGTGGGACTTGCCCTCCTACACAGCAGTCCTCCACTGGTTCCTGTCCCAGGCCATCTCTCTCAACTGTACAGTTCTTACCAATTTCTCTACATTACACGCATAAATTATTCTATATTCTGCTGATGGTAGTATCGAATTATAAAGCCATGACCCAAAGATTGGAAGCCGGGAGTTCTGTGTACGGCATAGTAGGGTCACTTCAAGTTCTTCGTGTTCCGTCCCTGTAGCTTTCTCCCGCTGTGCCCGCACGCCACTGCTTCCCAGGGTGGTCCCAATTGAGACATGTAGCGCTTGGTCACTCTGGCCAGAGTAAATAAGGCATTTTTCATAGGTCCGCCCGCCCTCCGCGCTCGGCCCCACAATAAATTTCCATCAATAAACAATGCCCCCGCCGGACCTAAAGAAACCGCCTTCATCATAATATTAAGATGCAACCAAAAAGAAAAAAGAGAAAAAAAACCATACCGCGAACAAAATCGTTGTCTACCGCAGCCTCACAAACATTCTTCAACTAAAGAAAAATGAAAGATTTTTAATTCTTAAATTTAAAAAAATATACAAAAGCCACTATTGAAGCTTTAAAAAAAAATTAACGTTATGTTTGTTGAGGATTTAAAATAGCGAATTTCCTGAAAAAAAATATTTTGTTATATTAATAGAAAACATAATGTTATGTTTCGACGTGTTTCGAACAAAAAGTTAATTAAAAATAATGATTTAAATATTTTCTGCACACGTTGAGCAGAATTAACTCGTACCATTGAAATAAATTATATATTTTTATTTCTTTAACAATGTTGTAAAATTACAAATTAAATAATAATGAAAACTTTTGTTTTCTAAAAGTTTTTCATTCACACAAATTATTATATTATAAAAGTTCTAAAAAATAGACATTTTCATTCAGATTAATTATTGAAATTAATGGTGTTTTATTTACAAAAATGGACTAAAATAAACTTAATTTAACAATCGATGACGATTTGTGTATTGTTAGTTATTGAAAACCTCCATTTAAAATGTTCGCTTATTTTATTAACAATAGTAAGCAGAAAAATAAAGTGTGTTCTACCATACTAATTGTCCCCGTACACACTTTCTCCCTTCCCATTTTATAGTTTATATATTGTGTTGTTCTTTGATTTTATATTTAGTACCTATCTCTTGAAACCCTTACAAAGCTCCGGAGGAAGCGAAACCAGTGGGCTTTTAAAAAATAAAGTGGTGTAAAAACCAATTAAAAGTGTATTAATATTATTTTTAAATATTCATTATCTTCAATATAAATATTTCATAATGTTTTCAATATCATACGAGATTCGAAACATGTCGAGAGAAGTAAACTCTCACAAGTGGAATATATTTTGATTTAAATATTAAATCATTATTAAATAAATATTTGATTTAAATTCATTATTATGAATGGCTTTACAGGTAGCCTTAAGGTTTACCGGAAGTAAATAATTCAACAATATTTACGATGTATTAATTATGTATTATGGGTAAGGAAAAACCTTCCTATGTCTTAATTCGTATGCATATATTATTTACTATTAAAATGTCATTTAAATGTTTCTTAAGGTAGACAAAATGGAATAAGCGCTACAACTTAATACAAGAAATAATGTATTTCCTTAAATGGTACGATGGTGGTAATATAAAGCTTTTTCCCAACCTTTAATTAAATATATGTAAATATGAAATACGCAGTAAGGCATTGAATTTATGTGTATATATTACAATAATAAATATAATTGAATATTTTTACTAAGGTGTGTTTGATCAATTAATTGGAATCATTAAGGTCGCTGTAATGACAATAAGAAAACAAAAATTTCAAAATATTATCAATATTAGACTGATGACAATAGATTTCAACCGATCTCCTAGCGTGGGGTTACTATAATACTTAGCATCCCTGAAAACGACATTACCATAAGTCTGCCAAACCTTCCCTCACTATGGCAAAATAAATAATATCCCGTTATTTTCTACGACTAGATTGGTATTGAGATAAAACAGAATACAGAACAATACATTTCCTCTTTTTACTTTAAAATAGATATTTTAAGGTACGTTATTTAAAAAATACTCGTTATGTATAAAAAAACATACGTATGCCCATAAAATACATTGAAAATATAAAACCTTATTTATTGATTAAGTGTTATATATGGTCTGTTCTACTATATGGGCGCGAAACCTGGACTCTAAAGTGAATGTAATGAACCGGTTGGAGGCGTTTTAGATGTGGATATACCGCAGAATGCTCCGTATACCGTGGACCGATAGGGTCAGTAATACAGACGTACTATAGAGAGCCAGAGCCAATAGAGAGCTGTTGTCGAGTGTAAAAATTAGAAAGGTCTCATATTTGGGTAATTTGGGAGAAAATTACCACCTCCTTTGACTGATATCAATGGGTAAAGTGGAGGAACGTCGGGGAGTTTGTAGAAGGCAGCTGTCTTAGCTGCGGAATATTAAAGAGTGGACAGGAATTACAAGAGTTCAGAACCTGTTCCAAGTGGCGCAGGACAGAGATGCCTTTGGTGCAGTGATCGCCAACGTTGGGGTGACCTGACACGGCACCGAAAGAAGAAGAAGAATTTTCTAATTGATTGTTAAATAAGGTATAACATATTATATTTTATGATTAGAAAGGTAAAAAAGTATTTAGTAGAATGATACGCCTTTTTGGTCACCATTATGTTTAGAATTGTTTATAGTTTGAAAACATATATCTTAACCCTAAACCACAAATTTCTTCACTTAGTGCCAAGCTAGGTGACAAACTTAACCACCACAAAGACTCGCAGCGTAGCTTTAAGCACCAAGCGAGGCTCTTACCTATGTGGCCGTAACTTTACTCTGCAAGTTATGTATTTTCGTTCGTTTATATTTAATAATATTAATTTGTTTTAGGTTTTAAGCCATCGTGTCGGTAAAAATAATTGATTGTTGAAATAAAAATGGCATAAAATTTCTTCAACGTAGCGAAATGAAACCTATTTATTTATATTCATTAAATAAACCGAATTAAAGGTGAATTAAAACGAATGAAAACGTTTGTTTTCTAGATGTTTTATTATATTTTATGGTAACGATAAGTTTGACCTCGCTAAGGCATTATCAAATGTTCAAAATGTAATAATGATGCACGGTGAAACGTATCATTTCTGTGAAATATAATAAAACATGCAGAAAACAGACTTTTCATTCGTCGTTAATTCCATTCGTTTTCAATTTTTAATGTGGATTTTACATGATTGCCCAAGAAACGATTAGTATTTTATCAAATTTATTTTGCCGTGTAATCGTGAGTACTGTAATGCATGAATAAAAAAGCTATAGTCTCTCCTCTTAACATGTAAATTTGAAAAATACAATGCAATTAAATCGAATTTGTTATGCTTCCAATGTGACGGCAGTACCTTACGTGTAGGCCATTTTAAATTTAGAATCGTGTAATTAATATCGATACAAATTCATTCAGTCACTTTACAAATATGAGAAATTAATTTACGATCCTGTTTTAGAAATCAAATGCCAGGACAATAAACATGACTGCATTAAATTGATTGTTCATACCCTTGAGGTGAAATATTATACCTACTTTGAATAATATTACTATTTGTAGGTAGGTACACGACAAGCTGGTTTACAATTTGTAAATCACAAGCGATTCGATATCGATATTGTAGGTATAAGGAGTTGAACCTACTAATGTGTAGTGGAATGCTTATAAATAATTGTTTGAGACATGAGTGATTAAAATCGATTATCTCAATGCACCTGTAATAATACTGAATATAATCTATTTGTATTACGTACCACGAATACAATAATATTAATCATCGCATTAAATGTATATATCTATATAACATACATACACAAATAGACGGAATCTTTTTCCTAACCATATTTTCCATGAAGAAGCACTGTCGTTCGAATAAAAGTTGTATTTGATAACAATTTCAAAAACTTTCAATCTTACTGAATAATGAAATATCCTTTATACAGAATCCAGTATAAACTCTGCTGGACAGTCTTCAAAGCGCTACATGGAATGGGTCCAAATTATATATCCGAACTCTGTATAACGGACAGCCTAAATACAAGGCAATCCACACTTCGCTCGGCGAACTCCACGGCAATAGCAAGATTAGTTGAACCAAAGCGTTGCCCTAGTTCAATTTTCGGGGATCAGCTTGAAACAATCTTCCTTCACCCCTCAGATGCATAAATGATCCGACAGACTTCAGATCTAAGCTGAAAACCCTTCCTTTTCATATTTCATACCCAATTTAAAACTTGCATGTTTTGTTCTATTATATTTTCTAATCGATCGCGAATATCAATCAGATGCAGCATTCACATTTAGATTTAAAACACGTCTTAATGCACCCTTGAGGTGATTAGATTACAAAAACGGCGCTTTAAAAGTTAGCATATTATTATTTTATACAAGCTTTTAGACCTTTTTAAAAACAATAATAGTGTTATTCGCTCAAAAGCACAAGTAAAAACGTGTTATGAAGAAATCAGTTTGAAAAAACTATAGTTATTATTCAAGTTTAAAATAATTAAATATCATAAAAAATGCTTCAAGCTGTATTTTAGTTTTTCTCTAAATATTTATCATTGATATTAAAAGATCGATGGAATATGTTAACTTCAAATTTATTTGGTATACTTAACCTCATAAGATAAATACTTTCGTACGAAGCACTAAAGTTGTGATGTGAAATTATTAAAAATAATTAAAAACACTTTTGTACTTAAAATTAACTAACTAACTAACCATCACGCCGTCTCCCCCGGAGGGGTAGGCAGAGAGGATGGATCGCCACATTGTCCTATCCTGACATAATTCTCGCGCCTTTTCTAAATTCACACATCGTGACATGCACGCTCGTCGATTGTTCCTACTTCGAACATGGCCGCCTTTCAGTAATTGATTAATTTGGTCATGCTATGTCTTCCTTGGCCTTCCTTGACTTCTTTTCCCATTCACACTACTTGTGTATATCTTTTTAACCATTCTTACCACATCCATTCGTTCCATATGTCCAAACCATCTTAGTGACGCTTGTTTTATTTTATTTATCACGCTTTCATCCGCCTTACATTAATTTCTTACTTCATCATTAGATATTCTATCATACATTGTTTTTCCTCACATTCTTCTTAGTGACCTCATTTCTACGGCATTTATCCTACTTTCATCCTTCTTCTGCCAACTCCAAGCTCCACTTCCATACAGAAGGGTCGGGACTAGAATTTAGAAGTCGCCTGAGCTTCGTCAAACAAACGTTTTTTGTAACCCTGACGAAACTTCAGCGGTAGCGAATACGGATGGTTCGATAAAACAAAGAAATGTTGCGTTAAAACAAATTATACAAGTGTTTTAAATTATTTTTATATTAGATAAAAGTTTGAGGATCTTAGATTGAAAGGTCCCTCGAAATTGCTCTTCCCACAGGTGTGCAGTCCCCCGCCCGTCGGACTCTCCTCTTCACCCCTCGCCCCTACATAGTCCTGATCACTCGCGCCCATTCATTTCGCAACAACTCTTCTTATTTTAAATTATTTCTTTGTTTAACGTCCGCCGGATTCCTGCGCCCTGTCACTGACCGCTTAGATAGTCTTCGTTGAATCCTTGGCGCATATTTTTGTTAATTATTATTACCTACATACCCGTCCATACATTTGTTATGCAAATACTACATGGGCGTACACATCGTAAATAAATTATGGTCTCACGAAGCCAAGAGCTTACGTTGATAAAAAAAACGATGCATAGTTATATATTATATTTTTTCCAATGAATGCATTTTTTTTAACTTATAACATTTTAACAGTATTGATATTTTCGACAATCAAATACAATTTTTACATAAGCATATAAAATATATTTTAGGAATGAAAGTGTGAAAAATAGAAAAAGTTTTTATGAATTAATGGTATCTTCAATTGTAAAATTTTGTGTTATTTAAAAATTGGTTTCAATTGCAACACAATCAGTATGACATAGGTACCTACCATACCTTTCAAAATATTACATGTAAATAATAAAAAAATAATATCATATTATTTAATGCATCGATTGTTGTATATATGTATATAAAATTAAATCACTATATTTTTGATGATACGAATATTTATTATTATTTTTAAAAGTGTCGTTAAGGCCTTTATTTTGTTATATAATAACTATCTAACTAACCATCAAGCCATTTCCCCGGAGGGGTAGGCAGAGACGATGGATCGCCACAATGCTTTGTTCTGGCATACCTCTCGGGCTTCCTCTACATTCATACTTCGTACCATGCACGCACGTCGATTATTCCGACTTCGAATGTGGCCGCCTTTTAGTAATTGATTAATTTGGTCATGCCATGTTTTCCTCGGTCGTCCTCGGGTTTTTTTTCACTCACGCTGCTTGTGTACAACTTTTTAACCATTCTTCTCTCATCCATTCGTTCCATATGTCCAAACCATCTCAAGGATCCTTTTTTAATTTTATCCATGATGCAGTCATCTGCCGTACATTTCTCTCTTATTTCATCGTTCGGTATTACATGTTTCATGCTTTCATCCTTGTTTTCCAGCTCCAAGTTCACTTCCATACATGAGGGTTTGCACTAGAACTCCATTGTGTACTGCCATCATTGTTATATAATTATACGAGGAATTTGCAAAATTGGCAAAAAATATATTTAAAAAGATAGAACATGAAATATTAAGAACAGCATGAAAAAAGTAGAGAAAAATTAATTAATAATTGATAACTTATAAGACATAAATGAGTAATCAATAAATTTTCTTAGATCACCCATTACCTAGCTGAAAAAAAAATCTTTTGTCAAAAACAAGTGAATCGAAAGAAGAAAAACGTATGTTTCTAAAAAAGTTAGAAACGATATTCAAATGTTTTTTTAAAAATATTTTTTTAATCAGCCACTGTCCATCTGAAAAAAAAATTTTGTCTAAAACAAGGGATTTGAAAAAATAAATACAATTAACAAATAATTAGAAATAACATTTAAATTCCATAATAATTAAATAAAACGATGTTTTTTTTAACTACTTCCATTTTTGTCTTTATTTTGACAGCGACCGGTTTCGTCAGGCTCACTGTCGAAATAAAGCCAAAAGTGGAAGTAGTTAAAAAAACATCGTTTTATTTCAATATTATTTAAATTGAATTTCCATCAAGAGATTTCAGTAAAATCATATGATTATTTTAATTTAATTTTCTGTTGAATTCCACAGTACTAAAATTTTATTCTTTTTATGTTTGTCTTCATATAAAAAACATATTTCGATAAGTTTCGGTGTTGCTGCTTATACTCGAGCCTTTATCATCCAGAGTAAGATATATATATATATGGTATTTAATTTTATATACAGTTCTAATTTAACGAGTATCAAATATTAAAGTGTACATCTATGTGATTCTATTAAAAAATATGCAAGAATTTAAGAATACGTTCATGATATAATACCTGTGTCATAAAACATGCATTACAATACGGCTCTAAACGTTATTAAACTCCCGATTAACATTTCAATCGGCCGACGTAAATGGTAAATACCTTATAAAATTAATTCAACGATGGTTGTTGGGAGGTCGGCAGAAGGAACATCCAAATTTCGGTGGTTAGTGCCTTGTTAATGGAGATTCTTCCTTATTATTCTTTATGATTCTCCGGGCCCTAACGAGGGCGGATCTCCGCGTGGGGGGCACGGGCCAGGGGCGGATCGTGACACGAAAAATATATTTAAAAAAACGTGTTTTCAAAATTAAGTTAATGCGAAGACGGTTAGAATGAATAAGTTCACTAGAATTTTGGGTATACTTACGTTTCGAAACGATTTAGACACAACTTCTCACTAAAGTAATTAAGCATTTTTTTCAGTGTTTGATTTGAAGAAGACGCATAAATATAGGAACCGCCCTAGAAAGGATAGTAATTTAGTGAGTTAACAAAGTTTTAAGGTTAATAAAACAGTTCTATGCAAATCAGTCAATTGTTAATTTTATACGATGCTTGAAATACAAAATTGAAAACATATTTGAATACATTCTTTTTAAAATTTAGCGAAATATGCGATATTATACCTTCGTAGCAGAGTGGTAAGAGCTTTGAATGCCTTAAGGAAGATCCCGGGTTTGTTCCATTGTCTAAACTATCTAGTGATATTTAAAAAAAATATAATAGAGATCCAATCATTTGCCTTACATTTTTATTTTATTTCGTCGTTCGAAATTTAACAAATATTCGCTTATTTAATTTATACAGATTTAAACGAGGAATCACAATCCCAGAACTGTAAGATAAATTTAACATTTTATCATTAGATTAAGGAATTCGATGACTTTTGAAGCAGAGTGGTAAGGACTCAGACTGCCATACCGAAGGACCCGGGTTCTGTTCTGACGATGCCAATGTGATTGTCACACTATTTATATATATATTGTCATGCTATCTATCACATGTCATGAGAATCATTAAAATACATTAAAACAAATTGTACACAGAGTTCAAACGACCTGTTGTATAAAAAAATAAAATATTAACATAAGCTCGCACCTACTTACCATAAATAATAAATATAAAACTGAAATAAAGCTAAAAACATTTCACGTGTTTGTACATTTTGAAAGTGAAATCGTGTGCTTATTTTTATGAAAATTTTCAAAAATTAGTCTCAAATCTGAATTAATTAAACTACTGGGGTAAAATAATCACGAGACACCTTATGTCGAAAAAACGACTTCTAAACAGTTCTGATAATCTTGTTATGGATGCTGCTAACGCACTGTGTCAATAATTTGAGAGCTGATTGTAAACACTGTGATTCTCCCGAGTTAAAAGTACATTTATATACTTAGTGCATACGAATAAGCATATAGATATTGGAATACGTCTAGTAAAACATTTATTTAAAATATAAATCCGTTTTGATAATTTTTTATATAAATAATTTATTAATCAAGATTTTAGTGAAAATATAAGACAGTGTTCAAATTATAATTCAAAAATACTAAATATATATGAACCAATCAGTTTCATTATAATATTATAACTAAGAACCTACATACTTTTTGTATCAGATGAAAAGTGTATTGGTTTTTTAAATATTCTCGACAAAATTAATTAAACCTCTTTTTTCAAATAATTATTATTTGAAATAACAATATAATCTTTTATATAGTTGTGTTTAGATTTAGTTTACTTAATTTGCTGGTGTTAACAGTTCTTTACCGAAACTGTTAATTTATCTTAGGCGTAAGTATTTTAAGATAATCGAATGATTTTAGTGAAAATTTTTGATGGACGTTTGTTTTAAATAATAATGAAATAAAACGATTTTTTTAAATAACCGCTTCCAATTTTACCTCTATTTCGGCAGTCACCGGTTTTGCCAGGCTGGCTGGCATAGATAGACTAGTCGACATCGACATTGACTGACTAATGACAGTGTGACAGATTGTCATCGCCGGGAATCGAACCCGGGACCTTCGGTGGGGCAGTATTAGCATTTGCCACTCGGCTACGAAGGTCATGTGTGTGTTTACCCAGAATGTTAAAAAATCTTCGTCGCCTTATTCCGAGTAATTATTTCATAGAAATCCGCTGTTGAAAACGTATTTTGGCGCCATTGTCGTATATTGCTTTGTTTTTTCGACATTTTTATACGTGTATGGTAATTTACCTGCCTAAGGTAATTTATATTGCATTCCAAGCAGTAAACACGGACTTGGAACTGGACCCGGCTCCATCTCCCGCGGAATGCTAGAAAACGAATATAATTAAGACTTCTTCAAATATTTCGAATCGTTAAATGGCAACGACAATTTCTATACTGCAATAAAAATGCTGTAAATATGAGAAAATCACACGGAAAATCCTCTCCCGGGGAGATAAATAACCCAGACGCGTTGTTAACATTCTTACACGTGTTTCTAATATTTGACATGTTTTGTGGCCAAATCAAATAAATTATATTTACAAGACACTGTACATCATTTGGGGACTTCAATGTTCCCGTTGGCCCATGGCGTTACTGCCACCTGTTTTTTGATGTACCATACATGTCTTTTTACTACAACTTTGAACCGATGGAACTATATTTAATAAGAATTAGAAGCACCATTAAAATATTGTTGGTAAATTGTGATTAACGAATACAATTTGCATAAAAAAAGCACTAACCGAATATTCTATTCTGATTTTTTGTCATTGTAAACAATATGTGATCCACTTATTGTATCAGTTTATTAATATTTTTAACCAATAAAAAAAAACTTCCACGATGGCGATAATGGTGTACAACCTTTGAAATATGACATAAGATATATTAATGTGTACCATCATGATGAAGATAATGGTGTACAACCTTTGAAATACGACATTAGATATATTAATGTGTACCATCATGATGATGATAATGGTGTACAACTATTGAAATACGCCATTTGTACATTAATGTGTACCATCATCATGAAGATAATGATGTACAAACTTTGAAATACGACATTAGATATATTAATGTGTACCATCATGATAATGATAATGGTGTACAACCTTTGAAATACGCCATTGGATACATTAATGTGTACCATCATGATAATGATAATGGTGTACAACCTTTGAAATACGACATTGGATACATTAATGTGTACCATCATGATAATGATAATGGTGTAAAACCTTTGAAATACGCCATTGGATACATTAATGTGTACCATCATGATAATGATAATGGTGTACAACCTTTGAAATACGACATTGGATACATTAATGTGTACCATCATGATAATGATAATGGTGTACAACCTTTGAAATACGCCATTGGATACATTAATGTGTACCATCATGATAATGATAATGGTGTACAACCTTTGAAATACGACATTGGATACATTAATGTGTACCATCATGGTGACGATAATGGTATACAACCTTTGAAAAAGGGCTTTAGATACATTAAGAAATGGCATTTTTTACCTTTTTAATAAAAAGTTGCCATGCTAACAAAAATAGTTTTTTCACGAGTATACATTCTCCTAAATTTCTGTATTTTCTACAATTTATTAAAACAGAGTAAGACGTAAGGTTCCGAATAAGTTGTTGGGAAACATCCTTTGTATATAATATAATTTTATAGATATATTGATAAGTTGTATTACGAATGCTTAAACGGAGTTAATTTTCAGGGTGTCACATAAACGGGCAGACGGTGTCCGAGGGACGAGACGCCACGCTGTGGGAGGATCCGTGCCTCAAGTGCCATTGTTACAAGAGCAAGCTGACGTGCACCAAGCGCGCCTGTCCAGTGCTGCCCTGCCCGCTCGCCCTGCAGCGTTTGCCTCCAGGCCGATGTTGCCCGATCTGCGGCGAGGGCAAGCCAGCCAAGCTTCTCTTTCCTGGTAAGTTTTTAATATTTTTAAATTCGTAATAGCATACATGCATTTTATCCCAATCAATCGCCGGTTACAATTTTAGTCATGTTTTTAAAAAGGTTAATGAATGAGTGCCATCTGTGAATATTAAGACATATTATTTTAAGTTTCAAAAAGATATCACAATTTGGATTGGGTCTCGGATAATTATTTAAGTGTTATGCATAAGTCCAATAGATGTCGCTTATAATAGACATATTTATTATAATTTTTTATACAAATTTTCTTAAATTTTTTAGGAAAACTATTAAAAAAAAAATTATTATAAATAATACATATATTTTAATAAAAAAAAGGAAATTTAAAGAAGGATTTCGGAAAAAGCTTTTTTTAAAGCTCCATTCACTTTGTTACCCGCACCAACCCTTCTTTCGACGGTACTGTACCCTCGGCCAAGAAACGAGAAACATTGGAGATAAAAAATTATCAATTAAAGCGAAAACGGTTGTTCACAATAGAGTTCTGTTCCCAACCCTTTTGTTTGGAAGCGAAGCATGGAACTGGCAGAAGAAGGATGAGAGCAGAATAAATGCGGTAGAGATGAGGTCCCTAAGACGTATGTGCGGTAGAACGATATAGAGAAGAACGGTGAACAAGATACGTATCCCAAATCAAGAGTCCATTATATTCACAATAAAATATATATATTATTATATTATACAAAGTTTGTAATAATTTATACACAAATTGTTATAAAATATGATTAAGAAAATAATAAACAATTAAGACGTATGTGTGGTAGAACGATATACGACAGAATTTCAAATGCTGATATAAGAAAGGAATGTAGAGCGGAAGAAGATATTATGAACAAAATTATGAAAGGATCGCTGCGTTGGTTCGGACATATGGGGCGCATGGATGGAGAAATAATGTTTAAGAAAGTATATGTTAATGATGTAAAGGAGTATGGAGTCAAGGCAGACCGAGGAAAACATGGCATGACCAAATTAATCAAATTTTAAAGGTTGGTTATGTTATAAGTCGGAAGAATTGACGTGCGTGTATGAGTCACTGTATGAATGTGGAGGAAGCTAGAGAGGTGTGCCATGATAAAGTAGCGTGGCGGTCCATTTTCTCTACCATTCCCTACGAGGGAACGGCGTGATGGTTTGTTGTTGTTGTTGTTGAAAAACAAATTATAATTACGTCATTGCTTTTCAGATCATACACCCAACAAGCCGTGTATATTGGGTAAGGACTATCATTCACATGGGAAGTCGTTCGTGCTGGACCGCTGCACGCAGTGTTCGTGCGTGAACGGCACCACGGTATGCTCTCGCACGTCCTGTCCCGTACTGGAGTGTGCGCCCCAGCACCAGCGCACCGCTCCCGGCGATTGCTGTCCCCACTGCCCGCCCGTGGAGGAAGTGCGCACCACTTGCACCACTGGAGGAAAGACCTATGAGGTAAATACTTACTTTTTATAATATCTCTTCTTCTTTATGTCATGCTGGGTCCCGACTATCACTTGAGAGTACATGTCCCTGTCTTGCGCAGTTATAAACAGAACCTTGAGTGTTCTAATCCCTGTTCAATCACGTATGTTCCGGAGCCAGGAGATTTGCTTTCTCATTACATTTTGACGACCCTTTATTTTACTCTTTATGATAAGGTGCAGCAGCTCGCACTTCTCTCCACTAAGCACATGTCTCAGTTAGGATATCTTTTGAACCTTGATGTCAGCCAACAATTATCTATCAACTCTTGGTCTTTGTAGCATATTTACATTGATGTTTCTAAAATGTTATTTATTGCTTCTAAAACAGTGACTTAAAACTCCGTATTAAATAATTAATACATGTGAAAACATCTGTTTTCTACAAGGTTTATTTTCAAATGTGATAATGCTTTAGAAAAGCGAAACATGTTATACCTATAAATTATAACAAAACTTCAAAAACCAGACGTATTCATACGTATTAATTATTTTAAGTATATGAAAATAAATAAATATGTGATTGAATGAATTTTTTAAAACGTTACAGGATAGCGAATCGTGGCGATTAGACGAGTGCACTTCTTGTATGTGTCATGCTGGAAAACCAACGTGCGCTATGGAGCAATGTCCGCTGCTGACTTGTCCCTCGGGGTACCGCACGGAGCGCCCACCGGGCCAGTGTTGCAACACCTGCGTGGAGAGCGACGGCGTCTGCACCGTCTTTGGAGATCCTCACTACAAAACCTTTGATGGAAAATTTTACAGTTTCCAAGGTTCCTGCAAGTATCAATTAGCCGCAGACTGCGCAAATAATACATTTTCAATACGAGCCACGAACGACGGACGAGATACGAAGTATTCATCATGGACGAAGACAATCTCACTTAAGATCGGTGATATAAAAATTAATTTAGGTAGAAAACTTCGAGTAAAGGTAAATGGAACTCGTGTAGAGCTTCCATATGATATTCCGGGAGACATAGCCCATATCGAAAAAAAAGAAGATAGCATATACGTTAGTACGGAAATCGGCATCAAATTGACTTGGGACGGCACGGGGTTCCTGGAAGTAGCCGCTCCTACATCGTACAAGAATAAGCTCTGCGGTTTGTGTGGGAACTACAATTCCTTCGTTAGGGACGACCTCAAAATGAGGAATGGAGTAACGCTCCAAGATATGAGCAGAGAAGATATGTGGAAGTTTGGAAACTCTTGGCGAGTGGGCGGGAAAAAGGCCTGTTCGCGCAAGCAAGAAAACATGCTTAAAGAAAAGCCGTGCAACAATAGGTTGAAGAAAGCGGCAAAAAGAATGTGCAGATTTTTCAATATATCCGAATCGTTTGGCGCGTGTAGGCACAAGCTAAACCCCCACAACTATTACGAGTCCTGCGTGATGGACATGTGTGAGTGCCCGAAAAATACGCGGAACTGTTATTGCGAAGCGTTCAGTGCCTACGCCCGAGAGTGCAAGCGGCTGGGAGCCAGCCCGGGCGAGTGGCGGCGGGCTACCCAGTGCGGGGCAGGCGGCAGTCGGCCCGTGAGAAGGCAGCGCCACCGCACCTCCTCGCGCACTTCTTTGCCGCACTTCATATCCCCACTGGAGTCCATCCCAAGGCCACCCCCGGGACGAGCGCGACCTCCTCCTCCTATACTGCACTAGTCAAAATTGCATCACGTGCATACAAAGGTTATTATTTTTTCTATCTCTCACACTCTTTTGCATTCTTTATTTGAAGCTTTTAGATAATACTAATATGTTCAAAAGAGCCATTCATTTAATAAATAGTTGATTATCAATAATGAGAGATCTCTCACGACACTCCCATATTAAATCGAATAATTAAAAAAAAAGCACTTTATTTTGTTTTATCGAATCAACCCGGTTTGGCTTCCGCCGGGGCTTCGTCAAGGTTAAAAAACAATCTGTTATTTATTTGTAACCCCGACGAAGCTCCGGCAGGAGCGAATCCGCTTGGTCCAATAAAACAGAATAAAGTGATGAAAAAACAAAGTACACAAGCATAATATTTAAAATTTTATATATTTCTTAAAGATAACTGTTATAACTATTTATGGGACTACGTTTAACCCTTATAGTGCGGCAGGCTACATTTGCAGTGAAAAAAAAAATGGTCTAAAACTACGGCAGATTTTTACAGCTCATATTTGAATGTATCTTATAAACTTACTAAATTATACATAATATTACGATGAACTGGGACTATCTGTCTGATGTATTTTTTTTACTGCAAATGAAGCCAGCTAACAATAGAGGTTAAAATCTCCCAACTGAAAAAAAAAGTTATTTGAAATTTAATTATAAATAATGAAAAAAAAAAAATCTTTTTTATTTTTTTAAATGCAGTATACATTAAGTTTAAATCCACTAATATTTGTATCTACGGCTGGTTTTGGTAGCTTCTGGTAAAATAATAATAAGCTATCCTAAAAGATGCCGAAACCGATCGAAGACACATTTTAAAATGATTTTTAATTTTTTTTTTTAGTTTCATTACTTGATATTAAAAAATACACAAGCATTTAGGTACTACTTATTTTCGTGAAACTTTTATGAAATATTACTTTTAGACGATGGTTTATCAAAATGTTTTTATATTGTTTGTTTTCTAACGTTGGTTTATTTTTATTTTCAGTATTATCACAAGGGATAGAATCTCTCAGAGGATTAGTGGAAGTGATAAACTCTTAAGTAATATAATTTAGGATTTATTACGAAGCAACAGTATTTTACTTGAGTTTGACCAAGGCCGCGGGGGGGGGCGGACATCGCTTGACTGGTGATAATTTTTTTAAATGAGACAATAGTGATAAGTTTGTTTATATATTGCGTCACTTTGTGTACAAGTTAATTAGTTTCATAATTTTATACTTTCTTTTCGTTTAAAATGTTATTTTAAGTAATTTATGTTAAACCTTAAGTACGTAAAGACATGACAATTTTAAATTGGTATCCGGATTTTTTTTTACAATTTTATATACCATGTAATTTAAATATGTATTTATATGTTCATAAATTTATAATATTATTTGTATAAAAAAAGTTTTTCGAATTATTATGCGCACAGAATAACAGATATTTTATTATTATTTGAAATGTATGTGTTTTTTTTTGTTATTGTATTATATATTTGATGAATTATTCATAAATATTTAATTTGTAAGAATTTTTACGTAAATCCTAAAACGTTGGATTAAATATAATCTTATGTATAATAAAAAATGTATCCCTTTAAAATTCTGATAGCAATGTTTATAAATAACATTGGTTAGAATATTTTTGTCATTCGATCTCATTCTGCGTGAAGCTTAAAGTGAAAGGAATACTTATTGGTGTTAAGAGAATAAAATTATAACGGGTTAACAAATGAATTTGTATTATATTATTAAAGCCTATCAAAGGAATATTCTGATACAAACTTCCAGTAATCTTGGAATGTTATAAATGAACGGAAATTTCTGCGTTTTTGGCTATTAACTATTCTGATTAATTTAGAATTATGAATATTTCAAATAAATAATGTAGTCAAATGCAATTGTATATATCGTGCTGCCAATTGTATACATCATGCTGCCAATTGTATACATCGTGATTCCAATTGTATACAGCTTGCGGCCAATTGTACACATCATGCTGACAATTGTATATATCTTGCTGCCAATTGTATGCATCTTGTTTTCAATTGTATACAACTTGCGGCCAAGCGTATACATCGTGTTGCCAATTGTATACATTGTGCTGCTAATTGTATAATGCTTGCGGATGTATACGCCGTACTGCCAATTGTATACATCGTGCTGCCAATTGCATACATCATGCTGCCAACTGTATACATTGTGTTGCCAATTGTTTACAGTTTGCGGAGAATTGTATACATCGTGCTGCCAATTGTATATATCGTGCTGCCAATTCATGAAATACTTTTGTTTGTATATTTATGTTTCAAGTTCGTCGATCCATAAACCAATTCGTGTATTGATGTAATTTTTATAGATCGGCAGCACACAATAATTTGCCATCATAGTTTAAGTAGAAATTAAGATAAATGTATTAAATAAATTCACGATCAAATTGTTAATAAGCCCACTCTATATTACTGTTTTCCCTTCTATTTATGAAGAAAAGCGAAACCCATAATCAAATGTTTCTCAATAACTGTACGCTGGGAAATATACGTATATTTCCATTGAGGCATTCCAAAACAGATGAATATATAATATTAGCGAAATGCTCGTTATATGATTGTTCGTGTGTATGCGTTTAGTATAAGCCGGTGTATGCATTTTAAATATTAGATAGGTACTAATCCAATCAAATTCATTTTCTAATTGATTTACACGATTCTCTCTAAGCGATTGTCATTTTTTTCAAATATATATTCGAATACTGTAATTGTTTGTATGGAGTAATATAATAATTTGAATAATAATTTCAATTTAAAGAATAGAAAATTCAGGGCTTTAAATAATTCATCTTGAAATACTCAATATAAACACAATGATAAAATTATATAACAATGCCCGCGACATATACTCATGATTTTACAGTTGAAATAATGAAATAAAATTAATAAAAAAATATTGTAAACCTACTCCTTTTGCCTCATTCAAATAATATTGGGTATTTTATGGATTACATTTTTTTACTTTTAATATAATACAATAACGCAGTTTATTACTGTTTCTTGATCAATGCTGAAAAACTCCATATTAAATAATTAATATGAAAGGAAACTGTTGTCTTCTAGGAGTTTTATTATATAAAAAAATGTAATCTTCCAAAATTAGATGGAATGACATGTTTCGCCCTTCTAAGGAATTATCAAATGTCAAATTACATTTGATAATGATTTAGAAAGGCGAAACATGCCATTCAATCTAAAATATAATAAAGCTCCTAGAAGACAGATGTTTTCATTCATAGTAATTAAATAACGCAGTTCTTATTTATTGTTTCTAGAACAATGATGTAAAACTCCATATTAAGTTATTGATATAAATGAAAACGTCTGTCTTCTAGGAGTTTCACTAAGTTTTTTTATGGAATTACATGTTTCGCCATTCTAAAGAATTATCAAACTACAAGAAGACAGACGTTTTCATTTATATGAACGCAGTTCTTTTTTAAAACTGCCCGACGAATTAAAAAAAAAAAAACTTCGCCAACATGTATCTTATCAATTCATCACTTGAAAATTATTAAAAATGTCAACGACTGAATGAAAAACTACACTTGTATCTAATGTATAATATTAAAATCAGTAAGTAAAATCTTTTAAAAATCATAGCTAATATAAATTTAAAGATACTATACGTCTAAAAATTATTAACTCTTGCATATGTGTAAAAACAGTTAATTTTTTTATCGGATTGAATTGAGATTGCCGTTTACATTAAAATATTATGAACTTTTTATTATTATTTATGAATATTATGAATTTACTGTTTTTTGTCACTTGATTTATGGCATTTTTCTCGGTCTGAAAACGTTACATATTTGATAAATATAATATGGCATTCCTTACTCAAATGCATATTGTATGCCCGAGCTAAATGTGTAAAAAAACATTTCATAAATTATTTACTTATGATAGAAGAGAAAATGTATTAAGCTTGCACATTTGTACTCAATCTTTCAAAACTTCTAATAGTAAATTTTGTAATTAAAAACATTCAAAAATAGTGATTCAAAACATGTTAACATGTATCAGTTTTTAAATAAACACAATTAATATATGCATACAATAACTAAGTGTATAACATTATTTATTTATTTTATGAAGCAAGAAAGTTAACGTTTTTAAATCTTGTAAAACGTACTTTGTAGCATCATGTCACTATAATTTTTGATGTTGATTGGTACCTAATAAAATAATATTTCCTAATAAAAATCTAAAACAACGATTGGTTTAAATGTTGATATGCTTATCAATGCAATGACAATATACCGTATTTATTAGTTATAAATAAAATAATTTAAATAAAAAAACTTATTACCCATCTCAACAACTCTTCCACTGCTTCTACGAATATATTTACTTATAAAAAACATATTCAACATAAAGAGGTTTTGTTTGTTTTTTCATTTTAACAACATTAATTTTCGCGGTAATTTTAAATGTTTCAATCGTCATTTCTGGGTCTCAAAGTTGAGGAGCCCTTCGCCCTCAATTTTCTTCATCAGGGGTGCGATCTCCTTTGCGAGAACAAACCAATTTTCGAGACACAGGTTCTGCCACAAACATCGCAAGTTGTGTTTCTATTAGTCCGGGTCTGTTCAAGGTCTTTCTTGCTGCCGCGGCACCATCCCCTCCAGAACATACCCCTCGCCCATTTAGACGGTCAAGCGTCACCCGCTCCCAATTACTGGAGACATTGCACAGCAACTGTTTCAATATCAGCAAAATGAATCGTCAAATAAATAATGTGTATTTTTTTAAATTTAAAAGTATTATTTGAATATAAATCGTTTCGTAAAAAGCACTGAATTTGTGGTGTAGCATTATTAAAAATAATTTAATCCACTTATGTTTTGTTTTTACACCACTTTTATGTTGTTTTATCGAATCAACCGGTTTCGCCTCCGCCGTAGCTTCGTCAGGGTTACAAAAACAAATCAGTTTCTTTTTCTAACCCTGGCGAAGCTCCGGTGGAGGCAAAACCGGTCGGTTCGATAAAACAAAATAAAGTGATATTAATGAATTAAAAAGATGTTTTTTTTTTAAATAACTTACTGATATAAAAGTGTTACAAATTATTTCTTGCACACATATCTTTGTAATGACAATTCACGAGGCACACCTAATTAAAAATAGTAATTATAACATAATAACACAACCCCAAAATGTAAATCATTACTGATATGGTAGTTTAATTATTGTTGAAATCATCTGTCCATCAGCGATTTGTGTACCTATCGGCACACGTGCGGTTGACCGTGTAGAACAGCGAAACACGTCCCCTTGTTTCTATTATATGACAGTAGTTTCCCCATATATAAACTCAGTTAAGTCTGCGCAGTTAAACTAAACGCGTAGGGTAGGTTTTACTCACCAATTATTAGTGAGTCAGTAACTCCATTCGTCGGAGCAGTGGATATGTAGTTTAGTATTATTACTTTTACCTATTAGGGTTAAGGCTTTCGATGTTGTGTTGAAATGACTAGAAGGTCAAAATGTCGAGAATTTGTATCAAAAACGGCGAGAGAAAATTGCATATTAAACAAATTATAATGCCAAAGACCTTAGTAAAATGTTGCCATGTTTTTTTTTCCGACAAAAATACAAAATCTATTATTTGTGAATATTTCAGTCAAATATAATAAAATGACATTCAAATATATATACGTATTTTTTTTTTTTACTTAATTGATTGATTTCCTATAAATGGAAAACTGAAAACTAATGATTATAATTTATTAACTGGAAATCTTAACTTCATAATAAGTATTTTTTTTGTTTTATTACTATAATATAATATAGTTATTGATACTTTAAATCAAAATTCTATCGATGTAAAACATACAACCATTTAATCATTTGACTCTCATATGGTAACATTTATTCTATATAATATACAAATAAAGGATCTCTCAATTAAAATATATGCATTTGATTAACGAATATTTATTTATAAATGAATAAAAATTGCCTGATAAGACATTTGACTTTCTAAAGGCGAGTTCCGATTGGAACCCAAAATCAGACTACATAAGGTTAAATAAAACAATTTTTTTGTGAATTTAAAGCGTCGTTAACACTGGAATTCCATATTTACGTTTTTTTATAATTAAAGCACTCTTTTTTCCACTTTTGAGTTTCGACATTTTTAATTCTTGAAATCTTGAAAAAACACCAAATATTTTCAAATTATAAAATAAGAATCCATTAATCTCTTCTTAATGTTCTGTTCCTGGTGCTCTGTCTAATTATTATCTGCAATTGTTATATGCATAGGTTAAATAAAACAATTTTTTAAGAAAATCAAATGATTTTACTGAAATCTCTTGATGGTAGTTCATTTTAAATAATAATATAAAACGATGTTTTTTTTAACTACTTACACTTATGTCTTTATTTAGACAGCGAGCCTGGCGAAACCCGTCGCTGTCGAAATAAAGACAAAATTGGAAGTAGTTAAAAAACGTCGGTTTACTTAATTTTTATTTAAAAATTTTTGGTTAGTTTAAATTGTTATTTCTATGACGAAGGTGTAAAACCTTCAAAACACGTAGAGAAAAATAAACAATAATAAACTATTAAGTTTGATATTAAAAACTATAAAGGGGAAAATCAGTGTTTTAATTTAATAAAAAAAAGTAAATACAATTTTTCACCTCTCTGGTCGGAACCCGTCTTTAGTCACGGTAGCTTTAAGTTGCGCCATTGTAAATATTTTTGTCTATGTATAATATAAATGGTAAAAAACAGCTTTTAGCCCCTCTCTTAGTGAAATTGTTCCTGTTAAGCGTATACACACATTTATGTCCACAATCTCATTAAAATATTAATCTTGTCCAAAATGCTTTATTTATGGCTCCGCATGAAACAAAATAAAAACAACAAATCTATTCAACAAATGAATAAACAAAATAATTCTACAATTGTTTTATTCACCATACCACCCTTAATACAAATTTCTTTATTACCGATTAACCAGATTTATGAAAATAATCAATGTGTTTTTTTATACATATAACAGATATATTTTTTTTATTGATATTAGCAAAATAATGGATTTTTTAATTAATAACAAAATATGTTTAATAACAAAAATAATTATAAAACAAGCCTACTTTTTGCGTAAAAAATCCAATTGAAGGTAAGTAAAATGCTGTATTTACAGCTATTTATTTTTTATTTTCCGATGTATTGGGTTTACTCGGGGTGGTGGTCGGCTCCTGATCTACGGGACTTGGGTTCAAGCCTAGACACGACCAGACTCCTTCTACATAATAATTAACTATTTTCTGTTCAAATTGAAGATTGTAAAACAAATTCTAATGCCATTGATTAAAATCCTTGGTTTAGTATTTTTATTTAAAAAAATGTTTGTTTTCTGACATGTCACTTAAACTTCTTCTTCTTCTCGGTGCTACGTCCGGTTGGGGATTTGGTCTCCTTCACTGGCTCTTGTCTTTAGCCATTCCTTTCCATTCTCTCGGTCTTTTTAGTTTCTCCCAGTCATATTCCACGCAGTCTCATCTTTTTCCTGGTCTGCCTTTTGGTATCTTTTCACGCGGCATCCATTTGGAGATAATCTTCATGGCCAGCCCATTGTAAGCGTCAAAACTGAAAGATACTGAAAGTTTAAAATAAATTCTTCTTCTCCGGTCTCAATATAAAGATTGGTCTGCAGCAAAGGGATGTATCTCCTCTTCCACTCCGCTCGGTCTTCGGCAACTCTTTTCAACTCCGCATAAGAGGTGCAGCTCATATCTCGGAAAATCTGGTCTAGGTACTCCTGGCGAGGTCGTCCTCTTGCCAATTGATCCCTCGACCATTCCCTCCAATACATCATGCAGGAAACATTCGTGTCGCAACATATGACCAATCCTTCTCGCGTGCCTCTCCCCTATGGTGTTCAACATGTGCCTATTCTCTTCAACTCTGCTGAGAACCTCCTCATTTTTAGCGTGGTCCGTCCATGAAACATGGGAAATTCGTCGGTAGGTCTATATTTCAAACGCCTCCAGTCTTTTACGCTCTCTTTCGCCCAGGCACCAAGTCTCGCAGCCGTATAGTAAAACACTCCACACCAATGTTTTAATTAGTTGTTTTCGGAGGTTTAGGTCTATGTTAAAATAAATTAAATATAGAATATCAATTTTTTGTTAATATAATACAATCTCAATGAATTGCAAGAATGAAATAACGGTTTATTCTTTATCAATTCGGTAAATCTTTGTTTTTATACACGTTTGAAAATCCCTCATCATACATTTGCGGTATTTTCATATCGCAAGACAGCGAGGGAATAGGAACGCGATATGGAAGATGGGCGATAGCGCTGTTTTATGGGGGCATGGCCCGGGGCGAGATGTCGTCTGGTCGGTCACCTCGCTAGCTCTGGGGCCACTGGAGACTGAAAACAATCAGGGCTAAACTTAACAATACTTTATCGTTTCAGTAATGTTTCCAAATATCGAAATTTTTTTTTTTGCATACAAATCAAGTTACCAAAATCCCATTTATTTAAATAAAGATAATGAAAAAAACTAACTAACCATTACGCCGTCTTCCCGAAAAGGTAGGCAGAAAGAATGGACTGTCACACTTTAACCGATGCGGAACTCCATCCTTCGCTTTTCGCTCCGCGGGAGACGCGGTGTGATGGGTTGCGAACCTCATTGCCACCAATAGGCATCTCCCGCGCACACTTCGATCGTCCAACATTCACAAAATAAATCTAAAACAAATGATTTAAAATACGATGATACAAAATAAAATAACAAAATAAAAATAATTTAACACTTATTGTTCTTTTTAGATGGTGCACATATTGTCTATTTAATTTATAATCCACGTATGCACCGTTTTTTTAAATTAGCAGTAATTAGGCAATTAAAACACACCAACACTAGCAAGAACTTAAAATTAATATTGTAGAAATTATTCAAATTTTCATTGGAACAAATGAAAAATTTAATTTTACACCTCTCAAAATTCTAATCTAAAGAATTTTAATTAAAGAAAATATGACACAATTAGATTACTGCATAAGAAGTTAAGCTCATTGTTTATATATAATACACTAGCCCAGCATGCGTTGCAATGCTTCTTTCTTTTATTATTGTTATTTGTTTGAAGTACATAGATACACATACACAAAACAGACAATTTTGCATATACAAAATAAATAAATTTCAATGATTTTTTTGTTTGTTTCGTAAATCAATTTTGAAAACATTTGTTCGAGTGCTTTAGGTTTTACAATATTTTTAGTATTTCCGTCTTCTATATATTTTTTCGGCTGTCCTTCTCGTGAACGTGCAACATATAGTTGATCATGTTAAAAGTATGAATTTTCCAGATTCAATCCACAGACTTGAAGCAATTGACCTTATACCTTGTGGATGGTCATTAAGAATGCAAGGCGAATTGCAATTGGTTGAAATGAAATGGCATTTCGATGGGAATACGTGGAATCAATCAAATCGCGAATGAGAATCGTTACTTCGATGACGTTTGGTAATACACACACATTTCATTTTAAATGGTTGTACAACTCTCTCTCAACTCCTAACTCTTCTTGAAAAGCTTACTTGATGATTTTATTCCTAGCTTCTCGATCTCGATAACTTAAGAACTGGATGAAATACACAATTACAGATATGAAATTAGGGACATCCGATTTTATGATCTGCACGGTTTCTTTATGAACGGAAAAAATGATTTATAATTTTTATTTTTTATGATATATATTTTTAAACAATCGGTACATAAAATTAGAGGCACAGGTTACGTAGGTACCCATTTACGTAATTTATTAGAGATTTCAATATAAATTTTATATGCACATCAAATTGTTTATTTGAATTATTTTCCACAATCAAAATCATCAACATTTTACGTTTACGGTTCTCGGATACATACGATTCTGTATATGTAAACACTTACAAAGGTTGGATACTACTTAAGTAATTTTAAAGGACGTTTTGATTTAGGTTTACTTAGTGAATAATTAACTAACTTGTTAAAAGGGTTTATTTGAATAGGGTTCCGGCAGCCCTGAATATTCGCAACCCTGTCACTTATATCACCAGTCGCCCCTTTCGTCTCCTCCAAGAAAACTGCAGCTACATTAGACTATAATTTTTCTTCCCGAGAGAGATGCTTTGAGACAAGTGGAAAATGGACGTGACTCGTTCTCGTTGTATGAGAATATTGCGAACGTTTGAAATAAGTGAATTTGTTATTAAATATTTATCATTTCAAAATTTTAGTAGCAAATGATATTTCGAGTTTTGATATTGGACTGAAACTAAACTTTTTTTGTGAATCTGAGACGTAGGTACGCAATCTTTCCTATTTTTGCAATCTTTCCTATCTTTCCATTTGAAAGAAAACAATTTTTGATTGCTCCTTTTCCCATAATATATTATAATAGTTAGATATTACATTCTGTCTCTCTAAAATCCACAATATGAAAAAACAAAGAAATGGACATTAAGAGTAAGATGAGAATCTATAAAGCATGCGTAAAACCAATACTAACATATGGCGTCGAAGCAAGGGCTAACGCAGTAAAGACCAAACAAGTTTTGAGGACTTCCGAGATGAAGACACTGAGGACAATAGCAGGCAAGACACTGAGCGATCGCAAGAGGAACACCAGAATAAGATAGATATGTGAGGTTGAGGATATTATAAGATGGAGCGGATAGCGAAAATGGACTGGTACGGTCAGGTTCGAAGAATGGACGCCACCAGACTCCTCTATATTGCACTACATAATCAGCCTCATGGGACTCGTCCTAGCGGACGACCTCCTTAAAGATGGAAGGACAGCTGGGAGTCTACCTCACAGAAGGAGCAATACTCTGGAGAACAGATCACATAGGTCTACAACAAGGAAGAAGAAGAAGATATTACACAATATATTTAAAAAGTATATCATCATCATCATCATTATCATTATAGGCTGTACCTCGTTTCCGAGGAAGACTGTCCTTCACGGTTCTCATGAAGGACGCCTGTGCGTGGGTTTGTTTAATGTGGAAAAGTTGTTGCACACCAACATTCCCCCAGTCTGTGGCAGGGCTGAACATTGGCCCGATGGCAAGGAAACCTAGACGATCGGATGAGCATCCCTGCTGCAGCCCTCATTCGCCGAAATCAACCGTTGAGATTTGATTTCCCTTCTTCCGCCCAGTTAGCCGTTGAGAATTGTTGTAGTCTTCTTCCGCCCAAGGTGGTCGTTGAGGGATCTTCTTCCGCTTATTTCGCCGGTGGGGTCTTCTGGTCTGTTATTAGTCTGACTTCTATCCTTCAGCCTGCCTGGCTTGGGTGGCCCTGCTGGGAGTGTTAGCTCCCGCCAGTATAGCCTTCAGGATCACGGAAGTACGCAAGCCCTCCCACCGCGGCAAGGTTACAGACCGTAGGGAAGACGAAGGATACGAATGTAAACGTCTGTTTTCTAGAAGTTTTATTGTTATTTATGTGATTGACATATTTCGCCTGTCTAAGGCATTATCAAAGTATGACATTTCGCCATGTTAAGGTCACGTTCAATACCTGACCAATGATAGTGTGAAATTTACACTGCCATCAACAAAAGAAAGGGAAAACAGAAAATTCTATTTTAATAAATTATTTGTTCAACTCCACAAATTATATGGATTATCATATATCTACAGACATTTATTATATTGTAGATAATCCATCGCTATATTATTGTTACGTTAATTCTTCACCAGACCAACGACAGTGTGACAATCACACTGCTATCAACGGGAATCGAACCCGGGACCTTCAGTATGGTAGCAAAGTTCTTGATAGTTTCTTAAATTGTTTATTCATGACATTAGAATTTCAAATTAATTTCATTACTATTTATTAAAAAAAACGTACCCTACGGCTGCCTCCTTTCACAATCTCAACGCCCCCTATTTACCTCTGTACCCGGAAAATCTCCTTGGAAAGCTTCAGCGCCCACTTCAGTATCACCAAAAGTCAAACTGCGTAATAACATCAGCCATACCAACAAGTCCATTTCACTAGCATCCACGAGTGGTCTTTAGGCCGCAGGCAATGTGACCACTTACATTACCATCAGTGTCATAGAGGATAGTGAGAGGGAGAATGATGGATGTCCGGTGCCAGATAACCGGACCCACCAATCATAGTAAAGGCGAGCCCTACAGAAAAACCCATCAAAATAAGCAATAGGAAACTACTCTGATTATCTTTTTTTGTAAAAACACTATAAAGAAGAAGAATGGGAATCTGTGGAAAAAATTGAAATGACAAGACCCTTAGTCCCGCGTGAGCCTTTAAAAGGCAGAGGGTGCGTAAAATCTCCCAGGTCAACACAGTGAAGATAACGTTAGGATACCGGTTATGATACAAGAAAAAAAAGCTGAAATGTTGATTGGAAAAATTAATGATTAACTTTTAGATATAAAATAATAAAACGCTTTGTATTTTTCCAACATTAGACAAACGATTAAAGAAGAAGAAGAGTTTCGTTTGGACCCAAGCTTCATCATGGCTATATAATAGCATATATTTTATTGTCCTGATGAACCTTGGGTCCAAGCGAAACTATTTGGCATCATTTGTAATAACTATACCGTGGATAAATACCAAGTGTTCTATTATTTTATAACGGCAAGTTTTAAATATGTAACCACAAAGTGAGTGCTTTATATGAAAATTTTGTTAAATGATTAATAATAAAAATATTAACAATAGTTCCTATTTCTACTTTCTTCGGTCTTTCTTCTTCTTTGTTGTTGTGTCAATGGCAACTCCGTCATATGTCGATGTCGTTGGCTCTGAAGTCCGCCAGGTGGACCGCACTGTCGGACATCCGAACTAGATCCTTTTCTGTGGATGTCACGAAATAGCTAGGACCTTCATTTATATGCAGTCTGGATTATTCCATGCCACAAATGCAGAGCGTCGTACTACTCTAAAGGATGTCCTATCTTGTAATTTTGACATCAACCACCCCGTGTAAGCATTGAGTTCAGGGTTCACCCTATGGTTCAATATAACCAACAAAATTTAATAAAATTTAAAATATGTTTTCACTTTAGAGAAGTAAGAATAGGAATCTGTGGAACAAACTTGATTTAAATGACATCTTTAATAATTAAAAAACGTCGAATTTAAAATATTCAGTATCGCAGATACAATAAATTTGAACGTTTACTTTTTAAAAACAAAATTGGATTTGAAATTAGTTAGTTTAAGATACCGATGCGGCACTCTGTTCGCCCCTGCGGGAGATGCGGTGTGATGGGTTGCGGACCTCATCGCCACCAGTAGGCATCACCCGCAAGGTGTGGCAGTCCATTCTTTCTGCCTACCCCTTCGGGGAGACGGCGTGATGGTTAGTTAGTTAGTTTAGTTTAAGATATCGCAAATTTATAAGACACATCTTGGAAATTGATTAATTTTCTTTGAAACTGTTAAATTAAATAACTTTGTTTTTGTATCACAATTGTATTTTATTTTACGCGACATCCGTTTCATCAACCTATGTTGATATCATCAGGTGTTACAATAATATATCAAATGTAAAAAAATCGTGATTTTTTAAATCTTAATGTGTATTGGTTCCTATGTCAATTTGAATAATTTCTGAATTTGAATTAAAACACGTAAAAACAATGATTAAATTTATTATGTTATTCTGGATATTCATTTAAATATTAATGGATGTCAGTTTTACATTCTTTAAAGGCTAAATAAAGAAACATACATACTTGTCTCCCATACAATAGGTCCAGAATCTTGTTACAGAAGGAATGATATAATGCTTCCGCCTGCTCGCTGGGGTAAACCTCCCGCGGTAATTTATGGCCGGTCAGATCTCGGGATTCGCTTTTCTTCTGCGAGTGCAGTTTGAGGATTTACAAATGTACCCCTGGCATCGTGAAAATATGTGGAAGACCTCTACATACTCTACTGTAATCATTATACTTAACTAGAGAATTGCTAACAACCTTGGCATCCAAATAACACTTTCATACAATCCATTTTTAAGCAGTTTTAGCAAAAATATTAAACAATACTACCTTGTAAAACTAACTAACCATCACGCCGTCTCCCCGAAGGGGTAGGTAGAAAGAATGAACTGCCACACTTTTCTTTCCTGACATATTTCTCTCACTTCCTCAACATTCATACATCGTGTCATACACATTTCTCTGTCTCTTTACGTGGCCGACATTCATTATTTTATTTATTTGATCGTGCCACGTTTTCCTCGGTCTTCCTATATTTCTAGTTCCATTTACATGGTGAACATATTTTTTTTTTACCATTCTTTCTCCATTCATTTTTTCCATGTGTCCAAACCATCTTAATGATCCTTTCATTATTTTGTTCATAACACCATCATTCGCACCGCATTCGCTTCTTATATTTTCATTCGACACTCTATCATACACAGAGTATCCACACATTCATCTAAGAGATCTCATTTTTACTACATTTGTTCTACTTTCATCCTTATTTTGCTAGTTCCATGCTTCGCTTCCATACGTGAGGGTCGGTAGAAGAACACCATTGTGCACAGCCATTTTAGCTTTTTTGGATATGTTTTGATTTTGAAATTTTTACTTCCTTGTATATGTAAGTGATTTAGGAAAAAAACAAAAAAATAAACTGTTTTATTAATAAATTTATTGTTTTACGAACAATGATATAAAACTCCATATTAAATACTTAATAGAAATGAAAAGCTAACTTTTTTAGAAGTTTTACTTTATATTATGAGAATGCCATGTTTTGCCATGCAAAGATAGGCATATTAAATCGACATTCGATAATATATGGATGTATAACAAGGAAACGAATAAGTGTATTTGGGAAGCATGTTTACAAAGGATGGGCGAGTGAAGAGGGATATTGAAAGAAGGGTTGGGGTAGGAAACACAGTTAATGGTGTACTTAAAGTTGTCATCACAAACAAAGGTATTATAATTAATACGAATAAAAACGTATTTTTTCAAAAGTTTCGCCTTTCTAAGGCATTATGAAAAGTAAAATGACATTGTTGCGATGGTTTGTATACTTAGGAAGATGGGTATGTGGAGTGTAGCGTATAACATTAATATGTATGAAATTCATATAATATATACTATTTATATTAGTAGATTTTTCGGATTGCATCAAATTTGCTTAGTGAATAAAACGAAGGGTTAACATATTTTTAAAACTAACTAACTAACCAACCATCACGCCGTTTCCCCGGAGGGGTAAGCAAGAGGATAGATCGCCACATTGTTCTATCCTGACAATCACTATTGTGCCTCTTCTACATTCACACATCGTGACATGCACGCTCGTCAATTGTTCCTACTTCGAACAAGGCCACCTTTCAGTAATTGATTAATTTGGTCATGTCATGTCTTCCTTGGCCTTCCTCGACTTCTTTTTCCATTCATACTACTTGTATATATCTTTTTAACCATTGTTCCCTCATCCATTCGTTCCATATGTCCAAACCATCTTAGTGACCCTTTCTTGATTTTATTTATCACGCATTCATCCGCATTACATTCCTTTCTTACTTCATCATTAGATATTCCATCATACATTGTATTTCCATACATCTTTCTTAGTGACCTCATTTCTATAGCTTTAATCCTACTTTCATCCTTCTTCTGCCAACTCCAAGCTTCACTTCCATACATAAGTTAATAAGAACTCCATTGTGCACTGCCATCTTTGCTTCAATCGATGTATTTCCATTGCCATTCCACCTAACATATTTTTTTAATATCTAAAAATATATCTCTGTAACAGTTTTCATACATACTTACTTGCAAAATAAGCAAAGCACTAAAACGAATAGGGTCCATTGTATTTCTAAGACGTGGCGTCAATGTAGAAATTCTCGCCGCTTATTGAATTGTATCAAATCTCGTGAGATCGTGTGCAATCACGGTATGCCAAGTGCCTAGTGAATATCCAGGGGTTGTAGTTTTATTTCGGTACTGCCCTTTATACCTTCACTTAGGCCGAAGATGGCGGGAAAATTAATTAACGCCCTCCGGAGTGTTTTTGTTACATCCGAGAGATTTCTCACTCCTTTTGAGTGGAGCCTTTGAATTCAACTTCTTGGTTTGTTTTTGCGTTATAACAAATTACTCCGCATTTCAAAGGGGGCTAAGAACTATGGGTTGCTTTGAGACTTTTACTGACAATGAAGCGTGATTTTTCTCTTCGGAAAAGTTTATTTTTCTCCACTTTCATGGTTGTTTTCTTCAAATATTATTCACCATCATTAGGGAGAAAGCTCACAGTGTAGAAAATGGTCAACAGCTTAATGTTAATTAATGACGATTCAAAAACAATGCGATAGGGAAATTTATTTTGAAAATGGTCATTAAAAAATAAAAATTAAGGAAATTTTTGTTATAAGAATCATTCATTATAATTGAAAATAAATTAAGTAAAATTGTCTGTTCCTCTTTTCTTTGAGTAACTAATCTTCTTCTTCTTCTTCAAGTGCCCTGTCGAGTCCCCCCAACATTGGCGATCACCTCGGTGAACCTGTCCCTGTCCTGCGCCGCTCGGAACAGCTCCTCCACACTTCGGATGCCGGTCCACTCTCTCACGTTTCGCAGCCAGGACATTTGTCTCCTACCGGGCCCTCGGCATCCCTCAATTTCCCCCTCCAATATCAGTTGTAGAAGGTGGTACTTTTCCCCACGCAGTGTATGACCCAGATGTGAGATCTTTCGAACCTTGATAGTTGAGAACAGTTCCTTGTCAACTCTAGTTCGCCTTAGGACTTCGGTATTGGTAACCATGTCTGTCCACGGAACTCTGAGCATTCAGCGATGGAGCCACAATTCAAATGCTTCCAGTCTATTCATTGAGTTAACTTTCAAGGTCCACGTTTCACACCCGTACAATAAAACAGACCACACATAGCATTTGATCATTCTCTGACTAATAAACCTCGTCAATTGTTATATTTTTCTATGTACACACATATTGTAGAATTCCTAAAAGGTTTGTATGATATATTTTAAATATAAATGATTTTACCGACAGTAATGAAATAAAGCGACGTTCTTTTTATTAACGGCTTTTACTTGCTGTCTTTATGTTGACAACGACCGGTTTCGCCAAGCTTGCTGGCATTGACAGACTGGTATTGTCAATGCCGTTAAAATGAACTTCCATTAAGAGATTTCAGTAAAATTATTCGATGATTTTCTTTTCCTCCTTCTTCTTCTTTTAATAGATCTGATGATCTGTGACACAGAAATAATGCCTTCTAGGATGATGAATGTCTATTAAAGCGCCATCGTCTGCATAGCAAATGACGTGCAAAGTCGATGATTTTACATAATTGTAATCTCTTGAGTCGTCACACCATTTATTGGTTTTTAATTATATACTCGTAGAAGCAGGCAATAATTTCTTTAACGAATAAATTTTTTATTCATTTAACTTTAGTGAATTGTATAAAATCTTTAAATTTCAAGCATTCTATATACAAACCTAACAAAAATTGATGTAGATACCAGAAGCAACCTTTCGAAACTAAAAAAACAAATGGAATGAAACAATACAAGTATTATTAAAATATTATTTTATTTTCATTTATTGTTATAATATTTATTATCAAATATTTAGAAATATTAAAGAGAGGCGGCTAAGGTGAGCTAAACATCTGGTGCAAATAGAGGAGATGTTAATATCCTCACAGTTGACACTTACACGACCGGAGGGAAGAAACAGTGCGGGAATATCGCGGCTTCGTTGGCTGGATGGTGTTCTGAACGATCTGCAATTGTTGGGAGTCAGACATGAAGAGTGGAAATCTAGGGTTCAGGATAGGGTCGGCTGGAGAAACTATTTGGAGGTGGCCGAGGTCCACCCAGGACTGTAGAGCCAAAGAGAAGAAAAATATTAATATTATTATAATTTTTTTTAATGTATACAAATACTTGTAGACAAAAACTGGATTTTACCCTATACGGGTTAATCATTAAGAATTAATTGTATCTCAATAGAGGCGAAGATGTAAATTATTTGGAAACAGAATATGGTGGACGAGGCGTTTACAGGACTTATGACCTGCCATTGGTCGGGTTAAGCGATAGCTTTATGTAATACAACATCCCCATTCCGACCTTCTTACGAACATCACATCTAAAAATTATTTTTTGAAAGTTGAATTGTATATGCTACCATATTGAGAAACATTTCACATATTTTAGTTCAATCTACACTAGCGCCAACTATTGAGACTAGATGTAAGCATTAAGCAGAAAATCGCTTTACCCAACCAATGACAGGTCGTAAGTCCTGTAAACGCCTCGTCCACCATATTCTGTTTCTAAATAATTTACATCTTCGTCTCTATTAACATACAAATAATTCCTACTATTTTTTGGTTTTTATTAAAGGGTATTTTTTCAAATTACATATATTTTAATAGGGAGTCGGAGAAATGTAAAATAAAACACATAGTCATTGTTGAAATATATTTAATTATTACTTACATGTACGATAAAAACACCTTAAACAATATTGGAAATATGAACATTATTAAATATAAGGTTTATAATTGTTATTACGAACAAGATTTCATTTACAAGCATTTAGTTTAGTGCTGACGTAGCAGTATTAACAGGATTTCAAGAATGAAGTAAGGGAATACACGACGTCCATTTATAATTAAATCTAGACATATGTTAAAACACAGATATTTAGAAATATTAAAGAGAATTATTACAGAGAAGTACGAACCGAGTGGCTTCAGTATAGTACATATTTTAATTAAATTTAAAAGCTTTTTGATTTACTTATTAAAAATGAAAAATAAAATGAATAAAATGCTTGCTGTATTTTAAATTTCGCGTAACTAGGCCACAAAATAGAGGTAATAGAAAAATAGCAACTATTGAAATAGCACACAACATACAGCTGCCTTCAAATTATGTGTTTTATGATGGCATTATATTGCATATTATATATTATTTTAATTTCAACTAATCATCTACTCTTGGCCTAGTCGAGTGGCAAAATACATTTGTTTGAAAAAATACAGATTAATTTGATTTTACAATATATTGTATTATTTTGTTATTTTGAATCTGCATTTTAATGTTCTGTGATAACATGATTGTGAATGATTTTAATACGTTTTTTTATCAATTGTCCTAAAACGTAGATTTATTGTAAGAAAATAAATTACAGCACGAAAAACGTAAACGGGCTGTTAAGAAAAACAGTGCCCGAATGTGAAGCAAGCGAGTTTTCAGTATCGTAAAGTAATAAGGAAAACCTCGGTCTAAAACGATAGGTTTTATTGGGGTCTACGTTCCCCAGCCAGTTAAATCTATTGATTTAAGCACGAAACGACTTAAATAAGCTCATTATATAATACACACATGTTTAAACGATTTTGGACGGACACAGTTAAAATTATTGGAAACTTACGCAAATATTCTGCATTGTAAAATTCAATTATATAATCGTACTTTTAAAAGCATTTTTTTAAAATAATATGTCCTTTTGAAGTCCAATGAAGGTAAAGAAAAATAAACGCACTACTTAAATGTATGCGATTAAAATACACATATGTGTATAACAAGGTCACTATTAGAATTATTTTAAATTATGATTCCCAAGTTTCTTAACTCACAAGTAAACAATACAGTAACACAAATATTGTAGTAACGTTTTTTTAATGAACTCAAGGTGTTAACACTATGCAATTCAATAATAGCAATTTTTAAAAAATGAATTAACATAAAACACGTTTTTTTCTTTTAATATTTTAGTTATATTTCTAGACATGTTTTGAAGGTTATATACCTTTCATATTAGAAAATTATGACAACTTTTTTCATCGTTCTCATGATAATTGATGAATGTATAAAATCTTTGAAATATATCGAGAAAAATGAACTAAAAAATGTAGAAAACAGCGTTTTAATTAATAATAAATACAATTTCTTTTTAAAGTAAACTAAACATTTTACAAATAAATTACAATCATCTTCATTCTTAACAAAATCAAAAATGTGTATCGTAAGTAAGTTCCTGATATTTTACACTTTTCATTATTTATAATTTATGAAAAAAATCAAGGACATATATATTTTTAAATTAGAGTGATCAACTCATTTGGTAGGTATCGAAGCCCTTAGCGATCAATTGCCTTTATTTTAGAAGCAATGCGTTCATACTTACTGATAAATACTTTTCAGGGAACTCTTTGTGAATTTCGATTATTTGGATAGAATCGTCCCGCGTTTCGTGATGTCAGGGTAAGTAAACAGTCGAACATGATCACTTTGGAAGTCGAAATAATAATTATTAATCAAACAATGTTCAAGATGAATGTTTGCCTCTTTAGCATCGAATTTCATCACGTCCGATGTGTTATGGCTTACATATTAAAATTTTTAAAATAAGCTTTTCTTCATTTGCATTGGAAAAAATCAGATGTTTGCATTTAATTGTATATTCTTATATCAAACTGACAATGGAAATATTTGTTGTACATCTTGCAAGGACATCTAGAGAAACAAAAAACTTTTAAAATATGTTTCATTTGATAAAATAATACACAAACAATATTTAAAGTATTACATTTAAAAATATATAAAACTGCTTTCGGTTTCCGCAGTAAAAAATAACTTTATGTGTATTATATTTTCAACCGGTAAAATTATGATTTATAAAAAACGTAAAAAAAAAACGTTTGTTTAATATATTTTACATTAGACCAATTACAATACCTACATGCGCAATCGTATATTATATAAAGCGACTTTTTTCTGTGCATTTAAATCTTCAAAACGATCTAAAAATATTACAGAAACTATTCTTAATTAATGAAGTGAACCTTTGTTTAAACATCTAACGCAATTACGATTTACTTATAAATTTACATTAAAAGATTTAAAGCTATAAAATGAATACAATATTAAAGTACCAATAGTATCGTGCATCATACATAACAGTGTTATTATTACGGTCGATTTCCTATCAAATATTCGTTTATACATTACAATCTAAAATTAATTTAGCTAGATTTTTTTTTTATATACAATGACTTCAAATACTAAGATTTATGACTTCTTATCGAATATGGGTAACCGGTGTGATTATGGAAGTGATTTTAAGTATAACATTATTTTTATCTATGTATATAGTTCATAAATTCGTTGGAATGTGGTTGGTGCCTTGAATTAGTAAAACAAATATTAAAGCGCTGTAATTTATCATTACGCAGTCAACGCTTTTAAAAAATCTACTTTTTGTTATGATAATTAATTTAGAAACAGTATAAATAAGAATGTTTATTTTTTGAACGAGGATAAGCTTGGGATTTGCTGGTAATTTAGTTTCAGTAATAGTTTGCTTTATTATATCGAGTTCAATAAAAAAAAAACGCATTGTTATTACGTTATAAATTAAAACACAAATGTTTCAACACACAAAAACAGGGCTTTTAATTATAAAAAAAAAACAACACTGTAGGATTTCACATTTTCAATTATTTTAATGAGAAAATAAAGTTTAAGGCAGAAACATACTATTAACACGCCACGCCACCCGATGCCACGTGATGCGTGTTGAGTCGAATCAAATTGTATTGTTTTCTATGAACAGAATCACAATACGAACACCCGACGCGACGCCATGCGCGCACACGCCACCCGATCCAGACGAGCTAGATCGACGTGTTGCCGATGGTGGGAGTGAACACGCCACGTCGCGTGTTAATAGTATGTTTCTGCCTTTATACATTTTCAATATTTATAAGAAAACTTCATAAATTGTTGAATGGGAATGTTTATGACTTCAGTTTTAAACTTTTGCGTTGGATCTTGCTTATTTTTAGCAATCAATTGATTGGTAGTCGGCATTTTATGAAATGTTTTCATGGCAAATATTGCAAAACAATCGTAAAAAAATCATAGATATTAACAAATACAGTTAAAGTGTTTCATTATCGATTTTCATTCATAAACTATGTATATTTAATCGTATTTATCTAGTACATATTTATTAGTACATTCAAGTGATATGCTTGATATTTTTGGTTAGGGAGCTAAACAAAAAAAAAAAAAAAATTGCGAGAACTTGACAAATACAAAAAAATGTTTTTAGCCTCAACATAAAAAATTCATTCAATAATAATTTTTAATACAACGTAAATTAATTTGAATTTTTTTTAAATAAGCTCCCTAACGACTATCCAGAAGAATACCTTATTTATAAATTAGTTTTTGTTTTATGACTAACTTACTTAACAATATTTTAATTTTAAACATTACACAAACACAGTAACTATCCAGAGAGCGTATAGATAACATTTTAAATACACTTAATATAAGCAATATATTCTTACAATAAAATTTACAAATGCCTTTCTATATGTACCCGGATAACGACCAACTATATCGCATTAATTATTTATAAAAAAAAACGTACAGATAAAATGTGTAAAAAAACATACAAAACTGATCTAAACACTTAAGATACTCACACTGAAAATATTGCTTGTTTTACTATAAATATTTTTAATTTTATATTTCTCGGAATAAAAATACGCCCTAATGGTTACACGGTATTGAAAAAAAAAATTACAAAATTAAATAATAATTCGAAAACACCAAAAATTATTCTAATTTTCTATATTTAGTTATAAATAATAAGCGACTAATAACGCTTGCTGGTTAAAAGGTCAACTTTGGAGATATCCTTATTATTTATCTAGTTTATTATTTACTAATAAATACGTCTGAATTCTGCTAAATATAATATTAACACGTAGAACGCGTAAATAGATTCTTTAGAAAACTATTTCATTTCTAGAATATTCCGTTAGACTCATTCAAATCATTCTTTACAATAAACGAATGGCTAAAAATAAAATAATAGCCATATAATTTGAGTGAATACAAAGGTGCGGTATTTCAGAACTACGATTTCATAACGTTTCGCAACTCATTACTTCTCTTTTACTTAATTTTCAGGAAGCAGCGTTCCTTCAGGAAACCGTATTATGAGAATGTAGAAATCACCGCCAACTCACATAAAGGAAAAAGTTTCATTATTCAAGTTAAATAATACGATATTGGGTTCACAAACTCGCTTAACTGAAGTTTGAAAAAGTGTAACGTAAAATATATTTAACCCTCCATTGCATACAACAAAATTGCTACAAACCGAAAAATCAATGAATATTTGTACACAATATGACATAAATATTATTGTTGTACCCTACATTCTACATTCCCATCTATGTTACCGATTAAGGGGTTACGCCACCGTGTAATAAAAAAAATCAGAAGAGTTCAAAAGGAATCAGAGGACGTCACAGCAAAAAGAAGACCTCATGTACGCTTCAGACTAAAAGTAATAAAAAAAAATTATGTAAAGACGCTGACGTCCTACTTTTTTTTTCTTTTGCGTTTTTCTCGAAACCGCTTTTTTCAAAACGGTGTACATGATATCTCCCGATCTACTCAACCGATATGGTTGAATTTTACAATACTTAATTAACATAATATTATCTAAAATGTGACGTAAGTTTTTTATTGACTAAGTGTCATGTTGAAAAGTTATAAATTTCTCAAAATTTCAATGAAAATTTTAGTTTTTTTTTAAAACAGCTGCCATTTCTACAAAAAAAAATCCTTCTCCCCATATTCACTTAATAGCTTTTACAATTTTCAATAAAAAACTATTTGTTTTTTTGATTGCAAACTATACGCTATTTTTTTCTCAATATTTTACATTGTTAATTGTTTATAAAAATACTGTGTATGTACATGTATAAAATAATGATTATTTTATTTTATATAAAGTCTGTGTTAAAAACAAAAGTTTATTTTTATACATATTTTTCCGAGCGCCAAGGTGGCGTAACTCCTTAAGGTACACAATCCATCGCTAGTGGCGTTAGTTAACAAAAACATCAGTTTTACTATTATGTTTGGTTGATGGTTGATCTGTTTCGATTACTGCCAGTTTATTAGATACGTTTTGAATTTAAAAAAAAATCCAAATAAAAATATGTAAACTACAATACACTGCCAGGTGAGTATTAATATCATGTTTAATAATTTATTGTGTGTAATAGTAAAATATGTTATGAAATATGATCAAATTTAGTATATAAATTAACAATATTTATAAAAAAAACGTGTTTCCCTTATTCTGTTTAAATTAAAAATATCATGCAATGAAGGGTTAATACGTTAGAAACTAATATTTTACTAATAATTCTAGGCAGCGCAATGTACATTGTTCTACATTTCGAGAACTGCGCTATTGTTGGCTGGGTTCGTTTCCCGGGGAGAGGGTGAAGTGAGGTGGGTAATATTGCCTCCCCCGTGCTGGATATACGAGCAGCCCCGTACCCCCGAGAACCTTGACCCCCGCTGCATATCCCCATTTCGTCGCGCCGTTTCACCTTCGACAGCCGATAAAATACACATACACATCACGAAAGGTAAACGGGCCGGGGATATAATCAGGTATGAATAATTTAAATCCAACCGCTCCGTCGATAAAAGAAAAGGGGACCAATTTTGCTTCTCATAAACAAATTTAAACGAAATTAAAGCTGATAAACTCAAGGCATTAACACTGTGGAATTTCATAATGAAGATTTTTTATTAATTAAAAAACTGTGTTTTCAACTTTAGAGTTTATTTTTCTCGTGTTTCGAAAGTTGTACAAATGTGTTATATTATCGGGAGAACGAAATACATTTATATCGTTCTCTCGATGTTGAGGTGTAAAACCTTCAAAATATGCCGAGAAAAATAAATTCTTATATGAAGCTTTCACTTCGTGGTAATGTATATATTTGATGATTATACTATTGTTTGTATTCTTGCTTAATCTGGACGATATAAAATCTATCATTATAATAACTAAGATATTTCATCGTCCTGATGAAGCTTGGGTACAAGCGAAACTAGTTGGCATCACTTATAATAACCATAAATTGATTAAATACAGAGTGTTTCATTATTATATATTATTGTATATATAAGTTGAGAATAATGATTTTTCAAGTGGAGAAAACACCGTTATAATTAATAAAAAAAAAAATTAAAGCCCTATTTTTCGTACACTCGTGAGAATGCTATGTATCGTGAAATTTGGTGATATACTAAACACATGCGTAATATTTTTTATGACGCGTACGGAAAACAAGTTTATTTTAAACTGGGCGAAAGGGGTGAATTGATTACTGAAACTATGCTGGAAAAACGATGTTTAAGCTACTTTCGTTTATTAGATATCTATCTTAATTCATTTTTATTATTACTGCCGAAGAAATGCTTTTACAGGGTGTTATCAAAATCACTTTAATAGAGCGAGAAATTTCGGCCTTATTTTTAAAACCCTAGTGAAACTTATTATAAACGCGTACATTTGTTTGTATAGTGAATGAAACACAGAATATTCATGATAATCTCTTATTTAATGAGTATATTTAAAATATATATGCAATATGTGTGTACCAAATTTCAACGAATTGCAGCCTCTCTTTTCTATATTCGCCATCACTTTGTGTTGTGGATTCACATTTGAATAACTTTTTGTAACATTGTAATATAAATAATAATTTAACAAAATGATGTTTTTTAAGTACTTCCGGTTTTTTCTTTATTTCGACAGCGACCGGTTTCGCCAGGCTCGCTGGCATCGGTCGCTGTCGATATAAATACAAAAGTGAAAGTAGTTAAAAGCATCGTTTTATTTAATTAATATTTAATATGAACTTGCATCAAGAGATTTCAGTAAAATCATTTGATTATCTTAAAAACATTGTATTATCACAACACTTTTTTGCACTATTTACTAATATGTTTCGGGACACAAACTTCCTTTCTTCAGGGTATGAATTTTAACCATATTAAAATTCATTGATTGTACAATGTTACCAAAAAGTTAGTCGAATTGCATCGTTTTTAAATCGATTAAAGCGTATCAGGATAATGTAAATATTACACCCGGCTCACTCGGAAATGACACAGAGTCGGCCAAACCTTAAACCACAATGACAAGAGAATAGTAAAGATAAGGTCTTGTCATTGTCACGAAGAAAAATAATATGCATATTTTTCATTCATTTATAAAAAAACGTTGATTGTTCTATTAGTTTAAATTTGAAACATTTTTATTGTGCTAACCTATGTTGGCAACATCAGGTGTTATTACAAACAACTCGGCAAAATCAGATGTTCAATTCTCAACATCAGTTGTTTGTTATACCCGATGATGCTAATATACGTAGGCGAAATAGCTGTCGTGACAAAATCATGTAAATAAGTTATGATACGTACAAAATCAGTGTTTCAAATTTCATTTAATAATGTTGAAGTATCTTAGCGTTACGCCCAAAACAATGGATTATCTAAAATTCATAAATTAAATTGAATTTTAAGAGTATCGAATATTTTATTTAGATATAAATATATGACAAAGTCTCTTTTGACTGAGAAACGTTATAAAAATCATATCGTGTTTTTGAAATTGAAAACATTATGTAAGAATTGGTTAATTTGAAATAAATATTAATTTTGTACGTAAAACAAATCAAAAGTTTTTTTATTTAAACAAGCGTGACCCATGGAAATGTCGTCTATTACGTTATTTAGATTAATTACTAATTATATTAAATTCAATGCGAACGTATCGACTGAAGGAAAATTTCTTAATCTTTTGCTTTGGCCATTAGCTGATAACGAACACAAGTCCGCAATGGAGGCTAATTACCGATTATTTTTGTATTTTTGTTTACGGTTAGCAATGATTACGGTTTGGTACCTACTGGTGGCGGCGTTGGTTAAAATCGATAATGTGTGAAGCTAAGGAAATACTTCTATATAAATAATACACAAGTCTTCCGAGAACTCTGTTTCATATAACCCCAATAAAGGCATTAAGAAACGGACCCCATTTTTTTGACGTTGCGTGTTTCGAGATTTGGTTTTGTGTTTTGCGCGTGTGTGTGTGGAAATATTTTGTGTCGAATAATGTCATCATTCGTATAGAATATACACATAATATATTTATGTGTATTATTAGGAATAAGCTGTAGAATATTCCAGACTCTTAAAATACGTGACTTGCATTTTTCACTGATGGATGTATTGTACAAATATTCAATTATTATGGAAATGTTTTGTAGAACACAATATCAAAATGTACACGGGTTATGCAATTCGAAGAAATATAATCAAAGCACATACGGGGATTAACAGATTTCAATAGTAATGCAACGTATTGTGTGAAAAGCATTTTATATTTTTTTATATATTTTTTAGTGATCTTTAATCAACCGCTGTTCTGTATAGTTTCGCACACAAAGAACATACAAAATAAGGGAAACGTGCTTTAGTACTATAGACTTCTGCAAAATACCCGCAATAAACAACCGTTCAAATGAATGGTCCCAATTTAGATTTCCATACTGCGTGACAACATAATTGCTCCAATAAAAATCAAAGAAAATTTCACAAATACAATAGAAAGAACAACATTTTATAGAATTAGTAATATCTACTGGAATTTTTGTACGTTTTTCTTTCGTTTAAAACATCTCTCAACAAAAAATTTAAAATAAAATTATTGAGATAAGATTTACGTTAGTAGTAAACATATAAGTCACGTACAGAGGATGCCGTCATCGCGAACCTCAAAAAGGATGATGGAGTGGCACCCAGGTGGAAGAAGACCAGTTGGACATCCTAGGGTTTGATGGGAGGATGAAGTTGATAGAGATGCAGCGAAATTGTTAAGAATGTCAAGTTGGAGGGTTGAAACAGACGATAGGGGGACTTGGAGGTTAGGAATAATGGAGGCTAAAGCTCGATATGGGTTGTAGGACCATCGAAGAAGAAGTAAACATAATAAAAATGAAGTTATTTAACAACTTTTTCAATGGTGAGACAGAATTTAAACCATTCATTTTAGTTCTAAATGCATTATACAAAAATACTTCACGTATTTTAGATATGATAATATTAGTCGAAGTGCAATAAATTTATTTTCAAATAGAGAAATTGATTTTAAAGAACTATGGAAATGTTAACGCACATTCAAAAATATAAATCTTAAGTGTTTCATAAATGGATGCCCACATCATAATAAAATCATGACTTTTTTACTGTCAATAAAGTTCGACAAATCAAATCGGTCAAAGTCGCGTTAAATTCGGGTGACATTTAAAGAAATAACCTCAATGGCCAAAGAGCAAATAAAATCATTCCTGCCATACATAATTTATATTTTTTTTGTAAATTGTTTTATCTAGGGGTTCCGGGTTTACGTTATGTAATGTTAGGTAAGTAAACATAATCGGTCAAACACCTATTCATTTACGTTACTACTAGCGGGCTTTGTGAATGTTTACGCTTGTCTAGTGAAATATGAAAAACCATTAGTCCTGAAACGAAGTGCCACATAAAACAACGGATAAAATCTCTATTATGATCACAGTACTTGGGAACTTGTGAACACTTTCTAGATTAAAAAGTCTTTCATTAACATAATGGTGATTGCACAAATGAATTAAATATTCAAGGATTTCTTATATAAGGTTCAGCACCGAGAAATTGTTTATTTTTAGAAACGACGTATTTTCCAGGGGCAGCATCAATTAACCTCTCGCTGAGTATGGACGCACGGGCGCGTCCAGTAAAAAAAAGTCTCAAAGGAGTATGGACTCACCGATGCGTCCGCGCCTATAATACAAGCTCAGCCTGATTTAAATAAAATATATATTTACTGTTGACATCTACGGACTTCGTCACGTACTTTTACAAATATTTAAAGTGGTTCCCTACATTACCGAACTGAAAATTCGAACAACAAAATATCTGTGACGTTATTCGAGATTTCTCATAGAGTGACAACCATTTGCTCACATTTGCTCACGAGAACTCACTCCCCACGCAGATGCAGTTAAGTGAAAAAAAACTCACTAGCGGAGAGGTTAAGATCCCGATATTTAATTGGTATAATAGTCACTAAGGAAGAGAATGTCATGAATTTGATTCTTCGTGTTTTCAGTTAATAGTCAAGACAAGGCAAACAAGTTTCCATTATGTATCAAATTCTGCTAAGTTAGTGATATGTCGTAAAAAATGACCAACATTGATATGGTACATTTGTATGATATATATTGATATGATATTGTATGGTATATTTAAAGTAAAAAATATCTAGTTTAGAAAAAAAACTTCTGTTTAAAATATGAGAATGGAGAATATTATTTCATCTAACAATCAAAGATATAATGGATAAACATTTGATAATGCCTTAGGCGAAACATGTCATTTCCATCAATTGTAATAAAATTTCTAGAAAACAGGCGTTTTCATTATTTAATATGGAGTTTAACATAATTGTTCAAGAAGCTATAAATATAATGGATACCTAATTAACACGAATGACAGCGTCAGTTTTCTAGAAGTTTTATTATATTTTATAAAAATGACATGTTGCGCCCTTTTAAGGCATTATCAAAAGACATTTGATAATGCCTTAGAAAGGCGAAACATGTCATTCTCATTAAATATAATAAATCTTCTAGAAAACTGACGTTTTAATTCGTAATATGGAGTTTTACATAATTGTTCAAGAAACTATAAATAATGGATACCATTTTGATAATATTCTTTATTTTTTTGTTATATTATATAAAGAAGGCAAAAAACGATTTTTTACATGTGAAATAGTTTCCAAATTTATGAAAGATGAATTTCGTCGAATCTAATATTTATTATTAGCATAATAAATTTGAATTTAAAGTCAAATATGACAACAAACAATAATAGAAAATTCCCCTTAAAATATCTTTCTGATAGTAATGAAAATATTTAAATAGCAAAAACAAATGGTGGGAGTTAATTAGGGTACTGATAAATAATTTTAGAAGAGAAATAGTATTTTTGAAAAGGGCTTTGAAAACTGAAGTAATTAAATGAATAGAATGAATATAGAGTTATTGTTACTACACGTAAAATTTCCAACTGAAGGAAAGTCCTCCTTCGTTTTGTGTCGGCGATAAAATTAGCAGGCCTTTCTGTGTAAATTAAATTTGCTATAAAGCGTACCTACTTCGGACGAGTTATTGAGAAGTACCTGCTGGCGCTGTGTCTAAGCGCGCGATAAAGCTTAATGGAAAAGCTCGGGGGATTCATCAATCTCGTTAATATTCATTAAATTCGCCAACCTAAATTCCGAACTAAACCTCTAAAGTTTACGCGAATGTGCAGCCTGCATAGTAAATCGGATTATTTTTTTAATTGCTTTCCTTGAACGGCGAATTAGTAACATTATTTTTAAATGTTTAAATTAGTAACACTTATTACGTAAAAAAACATTATGCTGTTATTTGAAATTTCAGTTCATTGTAAATTATGAAAATATTTTTTCTTGTAAAAAAATCTATTTAAAATTTATATTAAGTTAAAATCCACTAATGCTTGTGTTTTCGATCGGTTTCTTATGTAATACAATAATTTAATTGAATGACGTGTTTCCCCTGTCTAATGGCATAATCAAAAATTTTCCTTGGATTTAATTTATGGTTTTACTTGGATTTAATTTATATAAATTATATAAATTGTGTCCAGTCTGTCGATGCCAGCGAGCCTGGCGAAACCGGTCGCTGTCTAAATAAAGACAAAAGTGGAAGTAGTTAAAAAACATCGTTTTATTTAATTATTATTTAAAATGAACTTCCATCAAGAGATTTCAGTAAAATCATTTGATTATCCTAATCAAATATTGTTGGTGATGCCTAATAGACAGTCGAAACATATCATTTAAATAAATTGTATTAAAACTTTACGGAAACAGACGTTTTCATTCGAATTAATTGTTTAATATGGAGTTTTAGATCATTGTTCTAGAAAGAATAAATAACACTATTTATTCATGTGAGTTTGTGACGACAGCTGTTTCGCGGGTTACATTTGTAGGAAAGTCTGTTATTTGTTTATAATACCAGATGATGTCAACATAGGTTGGCGAAACAGCTGTCGCGACAAACTCATAAAAATAAATTGTGATACGTAATAACGCTGTTTCAAATTTAAACATTTAATAATGTTGAAATACTATAGTGTTTCGGCCAAAACATGGGATTGTTTAACATTTATACAGAATCTTTGAACTTCAAACGCCACTATAAACATTTCATAACCTTATAAACTTTATTTTCATTTTTAACATGAACTTCTTCTATGAAATTTCTAATAAATATATTAATTTTCTGATTATTTTGGATGCAATCAAGCTAAATGGGGATACGTAATTGAAAAATCCTCGAATAATTTCTGTTCAAACTCCGAGTCATGTCTTGTGTGCACGAAATCGTCGGCTCAATGTCGCGGAAGCTTTTTTAAAAATAAACTCGGCGAATTCAGAATCCAAGCGAAATATTGAGCTGAAGAATTATTCCGGATCGGCTCGCGTGACTTTTCCCAGAACGTAAATAACACCGAAAATGTCTCCAGTGTGACTTATACCACGTAAAAATGTTCATTTCAATAAAAAAATAACGTTTTACGAACGCATACTAACGATGGATAAGTAAGTAATAATTTGTTACTGTTTTTTTCATCACACCAATATATTAGAATACAATTTTTAGTTTGTTAGAAATATACCCGGTATTTAGGTAAAATAAAACACTTAGAATATATTAGTAGGAAAGAAATTAAAATAATTACCCAAACAATAAATGCAAAACTTAAATATGAACTAAAGTATTCATATTGTTAACCTAACAATCATACAAATGCATGATTTGAAAAATATATCGTTATTTTTTCTGTGCAGTTTGTAATTGTGATTCTTGAGATTGAAACATTTTACATGATTATTGACTTAATAAAAATATGGATCTAAATAAGAAAATTTAAAAAGAAAGTTTAATATCTTATAAAGATCATTCAAAAACATCAGGTGTCCATTGTTGGCCTCGCTCCAGCATTCAAATTCACCAAAGTTTCCCAAGATTTTATTTCAGTATTGTTATCACGCGTTAATCACATTAATACAAAGGACTCAATTGTATTAAGCATTTCATAGATTTACAATTAATTAATCGTTTCATTTAGGGAGTGGCGAGCGGTATCTACAGAGGCACAGTTGATTAAATAAGTAAAGCGTGCTACCTGGATTAGCTGTACATTTGACAGGTGTTGCAAATGTTTACTCGTATAGTGGGTTTATAATAGTAAACACGATTGTTTAGTAGTTTTATTTGGATTTAATTTACAATATATAAATTATATAAATTGTGACAAATTTGTTTCGCCTTGCGAGGGCATTCTCAAACTGAACCTAATTGCCAAACGGTGTGTTAAATTAATATTGAATTAAGAAATCTTAAGGGCGGGGAGAAAGTATATAAAGCAAATTTTTGAGTTGTTAAATAAAACAATTTTAAGGTTATTCTTAGAACAAATGATGAGTGATAGGTAAATTTACAGCTGATTTTCTAGGAATTTTTGAGGTTCAATACATAATAATAAACCGTTAATTATTATGTATTGAACCTCAAAATTTCCTAGAAATTCAGCTGTTAATTTACCTATCACTCATCATTAGTTCTAAGAAAAACCTTAAAAATGTTTTATTTAACAACTCAATAATTTGCATTATATTCTTTATCCCCCACCCTTAAGATTTCTAAATTCAATATAAGGACACACTGTTTAGCGATTAGGTTCAGTTTGAGAATGCCCTCACAAGGCGAAATAAATTTGTCACAATTTATATAAATTTAATACAAGTAAAACCACTACAATCGTGTTTACTATTATAAACCAATGATGGAGTTCTACAAAACTAAACCATCAATCAATTATCCGTATAGTGAATAAAATGTTTTGGTCATAGCCCAAAATTATTTCACTGGTTTAAAAAAAACGTTTGCATGCTAAGAGCGATTTTGGGAGATGTTTTAAAAGTCATTTATTGTTTTTGGACAGATGATAGTTCATAACGTATGTTTTCTAGAAATTATTATATATTTTACGAAAAAGGCATGCTTTTATCATTCGTTAATGCATTAGAATGGCAAATATAATATATCACTCTCAAGACATAGTTTAAAACTTCTTTAACATGGTAATTTTTGTCATTCATTGATTTCATTCAACTTCTAAAATAAATATTGAAACTTCTAGAAAAATTATGTTCACGTCAATATTAAATATTCATTGATGTTTGTTTGTCGTAAGCTACTTCCTGGAGGTGTGTTCCTAGGAGCGCCTATTGATTAAAATATTTTGTTTGTAGACTTGGTATTCATAAAGCTGTTCTAGAAAATGTGATTAGAGACACAAACGTTCTCCTTAGAGCCAGAGTTGACAGAGAGTTGCTGACCAACATCAAAGTCCGTAAGGTGTCCTACTTGGGTCATGTTCCGAGAGGCGAAAAATACGCACTATTACATTTGATCTTAAAGGGTAAGATTGAGGGTCGACGAGGTGTTGGGAGAAGGTAGGTTTCCTGGCTGAGGAACATCCGAGAGTGGATAGGGTTGAGGACCGTGGAGGAGCTGTTCCGAGCTGCCCAGGACAGAGAGGCCTACTCAAGGGTGATAGTCAAGTGAGACAGGACACAGAAAGAAGAAGAATATTGCAAAATATAATATAGGAAAAGTATACTTGGTTTATTTATATACCTATATTGATAAAGTTGTGTTTGTAGCAAAGTTACTAGAAAGCTTATTATGATAGAAACATATTTTATTATGACATACAATAAATGATTGATCATACAATAATATAAATACTCACCTGGCAATGTAGTTATTTTTATTGATTTGGATAGAACCTCATTTTTAAAACTTAAATTGTGAAATAAATTGGCAGTAATCGAAGCAGGTCAACCGTCAACCAAATGTCAAAGCAAAACGTTTTTGTTGTTGTTGTTATGTAGTGCCATTGACAGTGGCTCGTATACCTTAATAGGTCGGTGGTAATGTAGAGTGTAGCGTACAACAAGAAAATATTTTGTATAAATATTAGTAAATTTTTCGTTTTGCAGCAAATTTGCTATATCATGAAATGGAGGGTTAAGATTTTTCTTTTGTTTTTCTCATTTCTCTATTTTTATCAGTTATTTCCTTATTGAGACATTTTCGCCGAAAGCTGAAAAGAAAAAGTAAGAGGAATCACCAATCTAGAATAGAGCGTGGGACACCGTTTGATGTATCGTCCATCGCCGCGGTGAATAATCACGGCAGTCTTAATTCATTTCACCACAATGTTAACGGTGAACTTTGAATAGAAGTTTCGTCACGAAAGTCAACTTTTATTGAGCATTGACACGATATTTTTTTGTATATTTCTGTGTAAAAAACTGATTTGTTTCATCTATTATCTCTCCACGTGTGCTCTGTTCTTGGTATTTTATATTCAATTATGTCTAAACTAAACAGAACATATGAATGTAAAATATAAAACAAATACAAATAATTCATATCACTATATTTGATAGCAATCGATTCTTATTTGATGTTTTAGATACTTTAAATAGTTATACGTTTCTTATGCGTTATACGTTTCATTATTATTTTAATTTTTTTGGTGTCATAGCGTTTCATAGTAATTGATAGTTTTCTTCATATATAGACACATTGGAATCGTTTTTGATCACGAATAACATATTCTAAAATAATCAATTAAAAGATCATTTCACGTAAGAATGTTAGGTAGTAAAATGATTATAGTACAGTATAACTCCAATTATCCGAACTTCGACTATCCGAATCACTTTCAGAATTTCAGAAAAAATAAATAAGAAGGAAACGTACTGCGATTCGCAAAATAATGATTCTGTCTATGCGGCTTCTGTCTAAACGGATGATGACAGTCACACAGCTTACTTTAATCGATATGTTCAGCAAGCAATGACTTTAATTTACAGCACGGTACGTACATACTGTACTAATGTACAGCACTTGTAACTACGCTTCACATGTAAACGTGTTTTTTCTCTTTCCCATTTTCAACATATATACAGTAATTAATTAAAATAGATACTTTTTCTGAAAAAAATCCCATTATACGAATGCGGTCCGGTCCCAGTTAATTCGGATAATTGGAGTTCTACTGTATTGTTAAGCTTTACAATGTTTGTGAGACCGTGACTGGTTTCGAGAAATATATCTTGGAAAGTGTAGAAATAATGTAACAATCATACAGGGATGGTGAAGATAGCTGTCCAACTTACAAATCTTTGCGGTGCTGAGTGTGCTACAATTAATAAGGCTCACGAGCAAAAGCTCCACGTGACTGAAATGAAGATTATCAGATGGGCTGGAGGCGTTATCAGATTGGAAAATGCGTGCAATGAGCTTATCCCAGGCAGCTTTAAGTTCGTTCCTACTAGAAAGCCAGCGAGACGTGGTCTGGCCACGTCATTCACCGAGAAGATGACCATTATAAAGTCCACTGTTCGAATCCCAATGGCCAAAATTAACAAAGTACGGCTCTTGGCGATGTGAGGTTATATATTAAGGCCACACTTAAGATATATAGAATGCACAAAGAGTTCATCTAAGACTGAACCAAGATTGAACCCTCTTTTTGCGGGAAATGGTAAAGATAAAGAAGAAAGAGCAGAGACACAATAAAGGAATGATTTAAAAATACGGTTCTGATCATTCAAAACAGTTAAAATTTGTTTATAAATTAATTTGTATTAAATTTTATGTATTGTTTCATGAACGAATATGTTAAACACCATATTAAATAATCAATACGAATGAAAAATTCTCTTTTGTAAAAGTTTCAATATATTTTATGTGAATGTCATGTCTCGCCTTTTGACATTTGATAATACCTTAGACAGGCATAACGTGTCATTCGCATAAAATATAATTTAAATTCTAGAAAACATACGTTCTCATTCGTATAAACAAGAATATTAAATGGTATGTTTAAATTAAAATCCCCCCTACGGAATTTCATTCTTGGTATAGCAATATTCATGAATAAAATTATGATAACGTGAATTTAAAAAAAGCAGAGTTAATATTAAATGACTCAAAAAATATTAATGGAACAGTGGATAAATGCCTTAATTAGGAATTCATATTATTCGGATTGGAGCTCCAAAATTTAAATTGATATTATTAATCATTAAAGATGGGTAATCCGTCAAATTGATTTTCAACCTTTAGAACTTTATGCTCTAGTCTCTCGTTTGCCTGCTAATTTCTCCGGCATATTTTAATGAACTACAAGTAATTTAATGAGTGCACTGAACTGAAGGATTTTCCATAAAACGCCAGCCCGCTCGACTAATGACAAACTCCCGAGACTCGGTCTAGCTCCTAAGAAATTCTCAAACTGCAGCCGCCCTAATTATGAGATGGCGTTCTCAGTATTGATTACAGCGCAGCAAAGTCGAGTCCTTCTGGCAAGAGAGTTTTATACTTAAACAAATTGTGAATTAAGTAAACAATTTTCTCTGTGGTGAGCGCATGGTAGCTTATACTCGTATATTATAATATTGTATAAATAGGCGAAAACCCGAATGTTATCAAGAGAGAGTACGAGAATATTTTAAATTCGAGAGAGCGAGAGAAATACTTCGATGAGGAATATGAAATGCACAAGATGCGCATACCAAAGAACGTTTCTGTATTATTTTGAATTTTGTTCTGAATATTGCCGTAGTTGTATTAATTGACAGTAGTGCAGAAATCCTTAAGAGAACAATTTGGTGTTATTAATTGTGAACTTTTAAACGTGTAAAAAAAATTACATTGAAAGTTTAAACTTAATAATTATTACGATTGTACTGTGAACCAAGTTATCAAAGGGTAGAAAATCTTTACTTCCATAAATATTTCACGGGTTTCAACGAGTTATCATACATTATCCATGGTAGATGAAAAAAAAGTTATTTATTTTAATTTTTTTATAACAGTGTTATTACGAAGCCCTGAGAAAGCTTGGGTACAAGCGAAACTAGTCGGCAATTAAAATAACCACATAGTGGTGAAAACAAAGTACAGTGTTTTTATTTAAAAAAAAAAAGTTGATTCATTTTATTGTATTCCATCCTTAAGAATTTTTGAAATTTTGTAAGTTTGTATTGTATATTGTTTTTTTTGGTTATTAAAAAACAATTAAGATAAAGCAGTGTTAATATATTGATCAGATTGTAAATGATTGAGATATAGACCAGCAAGGATCATAAAGAAAACAAAACAAAAAATGAGTGTTATAATATATTGAAGACATCAGTAGATTTTAATGTCTTATTATTTATTTAAAATTAATTAATATAACACCTAACCACAATTACATTTTATAAATAGCATTGTCAAAAAGAACGAAAATATAATATTTTAGTTTAAATAATAAATTTCACTTAAAACCGAATAATGCATGAAACAGCATTTTATTAAAACCTTTATATATATATATAATACAAACATTTGTTATATATATATATATAATAAAACTTTGAAATTAATTATGAAGCAAGTAGAGTAATTTTGTTTTTCTAATAATTGTGACCTTGTCCTACAGTGGTTAATTAATTTTACGTATAAAAAAAACGCTGTGTCTTCATCAAAACCAAGTCGTAAATACACAAAACAAAAACTGGGTCTAATGACTAACATTATTTTACACAGAAATAATTATTCCGCTCTCGGAAAACAGACGCGTGAAAAGACAGACTTTTCTCGGTAACAAAAAAAACCGAGGGAGTTTTTCCCTATGTTTGAGTGCCTCATTAGAGTAAATAACTTTATTCATTTATTTTTATTGTGATATATATTTTGTGTTCGGTTTAGAATGATGTCATTTAATTGTATTAACTTATGTGTGTGACATGTCGGAGTGACTGTATTATCGTTTGCATCAAATCATTAAAAAAATTAAGCATTACTTACGAATACTATTTTTTAGAACTGGCACATTTTATCATTGCTAAGGCGTTATAAAAATTAATTAGTAATTTTCTAATATATTTACGGTAATATCACGGTGAAAGAATAAGTTGGGTTATAATTATCTCATATATTGTTTAAATATTGTGTTTTTTATAACTTTATAAATACATACTAGTAAATCTTGGACGACAGCGCAGAAAGCAAAACCGTTTTATGTAAAAAAGACATAATTTTGGAATATTTATAGTGTATGTCTATATTTGAGGGTATTAGTTGCAAACCTGGCAAACTCCATCATTAGATGTTTTGAATAAATCGCAAAAAACTGATACGCTAATAAAATGCGTTTTTTTACGATATTTTTTTTTTTCATCTCAATCAGTTAGTATTTTAAAAGTAATCAGCCATGAAATAATCATCATTATGTTGATAATTAATGTAAAATAATGAATTTCATTTTGGAGTTTTATCAGCTTTGAAACACTCAAGTGGAGGTTGCCATGTTTGCAAAAAACCCTATATTTTAATAGCAAAATTCTTCAGAATGAAGCCGAATTTGAAACTGAAAATCAATAAAAATTGTGTGCAAATGTATTATGAATAAGACCCAATTCATATCTCACTTTTGATTTTTGGTGGAGTTTGCCGTGTTCGCAAATAATACCCTCATTTCGTAATAAGAAAAAGTTTTGTGGTTAGACCGGTTGTCTATTAAAAAACAAAGTAGTGGCATAAATCAAATGTTTTCATTAACGAATATTATATTATTTGTTCCAAATGTTCTTCTTCTTCTTCTTCTTCCTTATTGTAGACCTATGTAGTCTGTTCTTTAGAGTGTTGCTCCTCCTGTGAGGTAGATTCCCAGCTGTACTTCTATCTTTTAGAAATTCTTCCACGAAGACGAGTCCCATGAGGCTGATTATGCAATGCAATATAGGGGAGTCTGGTGGTATCCATTCTTTGAACATGACTGTACCAGTCCCTTTTTTGATGTCTGCTCCAAATGTTTATTAATACCAAATATGAATTTAATTAAAAGCCGCTTATCTAAACTTTGTTACGAACTTAATCGGTTGTCCATTAAATAAATAAAAATAAGTGCTACAAGTCAAATATGATTTCATTGTCTAATATAAATATTTTTCTGTTTCACTAGAAAAGCGTTACATATCAATTATTTTTTTAGTCTGTATGTAATAAAACGTTTTTGAATTGGCAGTCACATCAGCTAACGTTATTAAAAAAAAAACATGCAAACTTTTGATAAAAAATAAGCGCTCTTATCGCTTTAAAAAATTTACATCCATTCTCCAAGATTACATGTAGTGATTTGTACACGGAGTGTGTCTCTATCTTCTAACCACATCATTGTGCAAAAACACTAATAAAACCAAGTAAAAATGTGCGGGCGGTGTACGTCCTCAGGCAGTTAAGGAAACCATAATTTTATCGTCGGCGTTGTACAAGCGAGATCTTACACTTTTCTTTTTTGCTTTTTACGCATTAATGCTACGTAACAAGAAAATAGCTTTAGCCTTTTTTATGATAAAATTTTATCAAAACAATCCGTTTTAAAAATAAAACAGTAGTTAAATACAAGTCTTCTGCTTTAAATTTTTTTTCATTGACTATATAAAAATAACGCCTATGCGCTTAAACAAATTTAATCTTAGTTGACGAATCATAAATGCTATGTTAATTTAGCGATTAAAACAATCGCTATTCATATAATATACTCGGGTAAATTACAATATTCGTGTCATGATATGTAACGATTTCATTAACTTTATACATAATACGCCATTACGCAATTATTTAACACATTATTCTATATTAGTGTTAGTATCACGGACCGACATGATCCTCAGCACGTCGACACTTACATGCAAAACCGCATAGAGTTACAGACAATTTATGATATGTTTGCGTTACGTTCAATTTGATATGTTTGGATTCCCTTAAACCTAAATTACACTAATCTTCCGGCCATCCTAAATCTTCGCCTATGAGTTCGTAAAACCTTTGATTGTGTTCGACGAAAAATTTTCTGAGCTTTGCGACTGTCGCCGGGTCAACGCGGGGGTGTCTTCTGCCCTTAGTCTCTCTCAGGCATTTGTCCGCCGTGTCATTTCTCAAGCAGTAGAAGCCTTTAGTCTCGTTGAAGTAAAAGTTGTGCCTTCCTATCCGGCTATCGAGGCCAAGAAAAGCTTCTATCTTTTGCAGTTGCGGGACCGGGTCTTCTATGAGACGGTCTCCATTGACCACGAGGATCTGTTCCCTCGGGAAGACTTCTAGCCAGCGGTGAAGGTAGGTGTGATAGAGGCTGATGGCAATTGGGCGATAAGATGTGTTGATGGTACCTCCCGGGTGGATGGCGAGCTGCTCGAAGGGGCGCGGCGCGGGAGTGGCGAGCGCCGGGCCTAGGGCGGGGGCGGGTGGACCGGACGCAGTGCCGTGGCTCCGTAGCTGGGTGTAGTCTGAGATGGCACGTGTCACGGGCTCTCGGACTATCAGCAGAAGGCGGACGCTGCTGTTCATAGCGCGTATTCTCTCAGGGACCTAAATAAACACACTCTCATATTAGTTAAACAGTATTTTAAAAGAAAATATTCATAAATATAGTCAGTTTTGACAACTGTCAGTCAAAACTAATCATATGTATTTATGAATTTTTAAAAATTATATTTAAGGAACAATAAGTTTAGTATATATGTAACGATATTATCAATATTTACATTGACAATGGATTTTGTGTCTCGACACATCTTTGGGTAAATTAAAATAAAGTTTCGTGATAATAATGATAATAACTTGAACAAGTTTTAAAAAAATCATTCAAGTTATGTCAAGTTAAACATATGAATGAGTAAATAATGGTTAAGAAAGTATACTTTAACGATGTGAACGGAGTACGGAGTCGAGGAAGACCGAGGAAAACATGAAATGAAAAAAGTTTTAATGGTCGGCCAGGTTAGAAGTCGGAAAAATCGAGGAGCTTGTATAAATGTGGAGGAAGCTAGAAAGGTGTGTCAGGATAGAGAAGTGTGGAGATCCATTCTCTCTGCCTACCCTTTCGGAGAAACTGCGGGTTGGTTTGTTTGTTTGTATTATTCAAGTATTTTTTTTAACATTATTGGAGGGAAAGTATTGTATTATTCAAGTATTTTTTTACATTATTGGAGGGAAAGGCGTTAATACTGTGGAAATCATGGAAGGAGAATTTATAACATTGTATTTATTATAAATACATATTATACACACACACGTTTCGGAGGTGACCTCCTCCATCCTCAGGAGTAAATATATCCCCACTAATATCCCATCCCCTCTAATAATATTTACATGGGAAGAAATTATTAATCTAAATGTACGTTTTTCGCAATTATAATTTTAAATTGTTTTTATCAGTAAATATGTGTTTCCCTGTAGCTTGTACTTTTAAGCATTACTCATAATTAATCACTTCATAAGTCTTTCTTTTGTTTTGATTTAGTTATATTTACATCTGAGAATGTAGGTCACCTCCGAAACATGAAGTGTACAGTATTTTTATTTTATAAATACATTTAATACATAATGTGGTTTATAATATGTTTTGAATTCTCCTACAAATTAATATATTAACTAATATTCGCCATCCAAGATATCTATATTTTAATCTACATACGAGTATATGGAGATTTGATATGCAAGATTAGGAATTTTCATAAAAAAAACACAAGGATAACTATTTCGTTTAGCATAATCCTACCTCACCTCTTCGCTTCCCACATACAATATTAGGTCACCATACCAACCCGAAATCTGGGTATACCCTTGTAGAACTTCGACATAGATATAATGAAGTTACAAAATATATGCAAATCCCATCTGTGGTACCGTGACGCCATTCGGGGCATTACTCACAAATTCATTTCACGGAGGAAGGCTTACGTAGGAGTAAGAACTGGGACATTTTTATATAAAAAGCATTGCAGTCATTCTTACTACATTTCTCTCAAGATAACGAATATTTCAAGTTTACTGATTTTTTAAGTTTTTTGTAATAATGTTAAAAATGTTTTAAAATAAAATATTTACTATTTGTCTCATCACACCGCGTCTCCCGCGGGGCGAAAAGAGAAGGATGGAGTGCCGCATCAGTAAAAGTGTGACAGTCCATTCTTTCTGCCTACCCTTTTGGGGAGACGGCGTTATGGTTAGTTAGTTAGTTGGTTACTATTTGTTATTACAACTTCATTCGAAATAATCATATTAAACAAGTTTTATTACAATTTATAAGAACGAAAAGTTTCTCTTTGCCCAAATGTTTTTGATAATGTAGTCATAAAATATAATAACACTTTTAGAAAACAGACTTTCTCATACATAATAAGTATGATGCTATTTTTATACTATTATATTAAACTTACTAACCAGAGTGTCAGAAATAAAGATGCTCAGAAACATATTTAGCATGACACTACGATAAAGAATAAGGAACTCAAGGATAAGGGAGATATGCGAGGTAGAGGATGTCGTTAGGTGGAGAAGGCAAAGGAGAAGATACTGGTATGTACATGTAAGAATAATGGATTCATACAGACTCCCCATTATTATGTTGCACCGTAAACCCCAAGGCAGATGACCCCCGGGCAGACCACCAAAGAGATGGATCGACAGCTCTGAGTCGAACTCCCAGGAAGTCCATTCCTCTTAAAACAGGTCACAAGACCTTCACTAAGAAGAATAAAAACTAAACATCGTGTAGTGTCTCCGAAGGAGTAGCCAGAAATAATGGACGGCCACACTGTTCTTTCCTGACACACTTCTCTCGCTTTCTCAACATTCATACATCGTGTCATGCACGCATGTCTATTTCTCCAACTCCTCACGTGATCGATATTTAATTTTTGTTTGGTTTGATCGTGCCACGTTTTCCTCTATTTCTAGTTCCCTTTACGTCATTTACATATACCATACATTCGTCACAATTATTACTCATTTAATTAATGAATATTTAAATCAATCAGTGTCGTTGCCAGTACAATTTGAATGTTTGAACCTATGTTTTTTTTATATTATAATGTACGAGTTTATTTAAAAATTTAGATTTTTCGTCTAACATTGTGTTAATACAATAAATTAACTTTTTTTTTGCCAGCTATTACCGACTTAAGCCAGTATATTTTGATAATCCTTTAAACAGGCGAAACATGTCATTCACATATGTATAATAAAATTTCTAAAAAACAGACGTTTTAATTCTTATTAATTAATTACTTTAGTCAGATTTAGTCTGGGCTTGCGTATCAAAACCTCGAAGGAGTATTATTGCAACAATGATTTGATTAGTAAGCAAATATCGTGAATGAAAGAAGAATGAATAGCGATGATAGATAGAGTAACATTTGCTAAGAGGTCTTATAGTTAAAAATCAAAAAATATAAGTTCTTCGACCTCACTATTTTCCGAATATGGTCTACCTAGTCATTTCATCGCTCGTATTTTCCCTAAGCAATTATGCAGCGCATACAAAATGCGTTCATAGCTTCAGGGTTCGGGAAGTTCCTTTAAATACGACTGGATCCGTCATTTCGTTATCTCTAGAGGGTCGGGGGACTATTTAAATTTAATTTCGTCTCCCGGACCTGTGGGTTTTCAATGGTTTAATTCAAATTAATTGGATACATTTGGGTCATGAAAAAAAAACCTTTTTAGACCGTTAAAAGCGGTGTTTTTAAAAAAGAAGAGAGAAAAGGCATTGGTGTATGGAGTTCTACGGTGTATGGAGCATCTATAATTTTTACAAATGAAAACGTTTGATTTCTAGAAGTAATTTGTTTTCGTTTGATTTTTTTAATAGTTCATAGGAATCACATGTTATAATATCTTAATATGATGAATGAAATATGTCTTTCCTAGAAAATAAAATAAAACTTCTATAAAACAGATGTTTTCGTTCGTATTTATTATTTAATATGGAATTTTACAACACTGTATGGTAAAAAGCCACAATAAATAAAATCTTTGATTATAAATATACATAGATATAAATTTCGTTTATAAAAAAACATAAACATAAAAAAATATTTCTTAATGTTCATTGGGACTTGAATATGGATCATAATTTTGAATCTGTTTTAATTTTTTTCCACGTTTCCAAACCGTTTTAACATATAATCCATTGTTTTAGGGGCAACAATTGATATGATGTTTCTTAATACATATTTCAGTAATTTGTTCAAAACGCTTCCATTCGTAAAGCATTATTTTATAAAACTTGTATTAACCACTTAATGCTTTTGAACGAGCAGTGTTCGCGCGCGGCGCATGTATCGTATCGCGCCAACCCGAGCACTGCTCGCGCGTTTCCACTTCTTTGCGTTAAATAAGGTAAACTAACAATCTGAGTTCGTCTATTTTTTGAACTGGACAACTTTTAAATTATGTAAATTCTCTAAATAAATAACAAAATCACCTGATATTTTTGGTTATATTTTTGTGAATAAAAAACCCGAGCATTAAGTGGAAGAAAATATCCAATTTACTTACTACTAACTAAACGTATAAACTATTTTTGGGAAATTTGTATGCAATGACAACAGTAAAAAAATTACTATAAATCATTTTTAAGGATGGTTTCAATTGAGCTTTTTCAAGCTTAATTAAAGAGAGTGCAAAAAACGGAAGAACCAGAAACAAGAAGTATAGGGTTTTCTTGCAATCTAATTCGACTACAATGCTAAAATGGACGTTTTTAATAATTTTAAACGATTAGTTTAGTAGGAATGGAAATGTATGTTCTCTAGTTATAAGTATAATTATATTTTATGGGAGTGATATATTTCGTCTCACTAAGAAGTGTTCAAAAGAAAAACCAAATTTAAAAAAATATATTTCTAGTTAACATATCATTTCATTTATTTTGATTTTTAAAATAGAGTAAATATTAAAAAAAAACATTGTGTATCATTTGAAGTTGTATATCATTTTCCAAGAAACAAGAAATAATGAATTTATTATTTTTTATAAAAGGGTAGTTATGAGTGTCTGAAGATGGAGAATGCAACGATCTGCGAAACATCGGTCGAGATCAACGAGTTACACAATTTTTTCCAAGATCCCAAAAACAAAAACATTTTATAACAGCGTTCTATATTAAAAAGAAAAAAAAACGAAATGATTCTTACCTCAGGCGTGACAAAGTAGCTTGGACTCTTTTCGATTGTGATCTGTCCCTTGAAAGAGTGCGGCATCTTCCTGCGGTACCACTCGAGGCCCTTGGCGTAGTTCTCGTCGCGGTCGAAGAAGTGCACCTCGCCAGCCGCCTTCTGCACCATGGGGTGCAGGTAGAGCATCTCCAGCAGCGCCCGCGTGCCGCACTTGCGCACGCCAACGATAATGGCCTGCGGCAGGCGGCGCGCGGCGCGGGGCAGCCTCGGGCGAGGTCGGCCCGCCAGCGGGTGGCTGATGAGCAAGGCCGGCCGGGGGCCTTGCCGCGAGTCGCCCTGCCCGCGCGGCTCGCCACCGGCACTCGCCACCTTCATTAAAATAAACGAAAATTGATTAGCTTTCCCGGGACGGTAGACGCACAGAGGTTTAACAGTAGACGTTCTTGCCTAATTGCTCACACAAATTGTACAGTTAACTCATTTCATCCCAGAACTATTGAAAATTTGCACCCCTCGTTATCCCAGAACTTTTTTTTTAGATGCACGATATTTTGTGGTATTAACCTTAATTAGGAGGATAAAACACAACTGATAAAATGAGCGGGAATTCGTTTTACCCACCTTGTCTGGAGTATGGACTACGGCAACAATGCGCGACATTGACAGAATGTATGCGTTAGAATATTATATAAATCAAAATTCAGAAAGGTCGTTTTTGCCGTTTGGGTTGAAATGAGTTAAAATATTTTTTCGAAAGATGTTGAGATTACTTTATAAATAGAGCCTCACATAGCATCCAACTAAATGAGATTTTTAAGGATATATTAACAAATTTGATAATAAAAATAATGTTAAAAAAACTGTTTTCACGAAAAAGGAATAATACGACTTAATACAAAAACTTTTGTAAAAGTCGAGTCTAGTGATTCAGTAAACGAATCGATTGGGATTCTTTATTTAGTGTATAAATATTAAATAAAATCAAATTACACGTACATCTACCAAAATAATTTTATCGTTTAATGTTATTTCGTATTATTATATCGTAACGGGATTCGAACCTGCATTTTTCGTTATCAGTAGTGCTCCCAACCTATTAAGCTACACATATAATGTTGCTTTAAATAAAATACGTAAATAAAAATAAACATATCATTTATACTATGAGTGTATCATTAATGTTCATTTTATTTATTGTTTCTTGAACAATGATCTAAAACTCCATATAAAATAATTAATACGAATGAAAACGTCAGTTTTCTAGAAGTTTTATTATATTTTATGGGAAAGACATGTTTTGCACTTCTAAGGCGTTATCAAATGTTTTGATAATGTTTAGAAGGGCGAAATATGTCATTCCCATAAAATATAATAAAACTTTTAGAAAACTGACGTTTTCATTCGTATTCATTAATTGATGTTCAAGTTAAAATTTTAACTAAGTTATAATCAATAGACATTACAAACAAAAATTAGGTATAAAATATTCATTGACAGGTAAATTATAATATAAAATAGCAGGAAAATAGGAGATATGGTTAGACGCAAGGAAAATAATTTTGTTGCTCTTAACTATTTCCCATTTTAAGTAGGGTTGGCCCTCGTAACATGATTTTTTCAGGACGTTCTCTCATGGGTCCGAATTTCTTAAGAGTGACCTTGATAGATGACCCCCATCTCCCCAAAGGCCGTCCTCTACCCCTCTGGACCATTGGGATTCAAAAGGCAGATTTTACAATTGAATTATTAATTTCTTCTTTATTCGCCTCTATTACTTTGTGTTGTGGATTCACATTTGAATAACTTTTTGAAAACATTTAATTTTCACAACACTTTTTTGCACTATTCCCAAATATGTTTCGGGAAACAGACTTCCCTTTTACAGTTTATGAATTTTACCAGTCAAATGAAAGAGGGTCATTATTTATATACTAAATGACGAGTGAAAAAGTAGAAGGGGGGAAATTAAATTTAGCGGGAAATTAAATTGTTGTTTATACTTTTTTTATTTTATTTTTTTATTTTTATTTATTTTTTATTTTTTATTATTTTTTTTTGTACACAACAGGTAGTTTGGACCCAATTACTCTATAATTTTTTTTATTTTTTAGCTATTATATTGATTCTCGTGACATGTGATAGGTAGCTAATCTATCGCCATTTTATTGTCACGTGAATTCTACACCAGACCAGAGACAGTGTGACAATCACGCTGCCATCGCTGGGAATCGAACCCGGGACCTTCGGCACGGAAGTCAAAGCTCGTAACCACTCTGCCAGTTAAAATTATGAGACAGCGGAAACAAATCAATTATGGGATTAGAAGTTATGTATGTTAACTTGGTTGTTTATAATATCTTCGTTTTTTTAAATGGTCTTTTTAATTTCTTTAAATTTACATTATTTAAAGTTATATTTCTATTATTTATGTGTAAAATTTCAACCCCGTTATATTTATCAAACGAGTGATCTCTATCAATGAGATGATTTTCGAATTCAGAAAAGTTGTTAGATAAGCATTTTATATGTTCTTAATTATTAATCGCTACTTTAGTTTCAATCCAAGGGATTGGTTTGCAGCAGTGTAAATATTAAGCTGGTTCTGAGGATGCCATTTAAGACTTCAATTTGATAGTTTCCTTTTGCTTTCCACATTTCTATACAGCAGGTTATTTGCACCCAATTACCATATACAGATTTTAAGCTATTGATTCTCACGACATGTGATAAGTAGCTAATCTATAGCAATTTTTTGTCTAGTGAATTATTCACAAATAATATAATACATATAGTCCATTGTTTTGGCTGAAACACAGTGATACTTTAAAATTATTAACTGTTCAATGTAACAACTTTTTTAACTTTAATAAAATTACACTTTTTATTAAACACTTTTCAGGTGATACAGCTGTAGCGACTTTCTCAAAAAGCGTATGATACAAAATTGTGATATTATAACAGTGTTGTAAATTTAACAGTTAATAAAAAATCTATATTTTTGTTTACAATAAGGTTATAGACTATTATAATGTGGTCATATAGTAAAAATGTTAATATAGGATAGAAACCAATGTAAAAGACTAGGGGAAATGTGAAATAAAATAGAGTTAGATATGATATCGTGTTAAGGCTGTACCTGTAAGCTGTAGACGGCACTGTCGTAGATGACATGGAAGGTTAGGAAGAGCGAGATGAGCGTGACGGAGAGCAAGGCGGCGGCCATTTTCGGCCTCGAGACACCCACCACCAGCACGCAGTCCGAAAGATCGCCCTCCGGTGGCCGGATCGCCGAGCGGGGCAACCATCTGCAAAACACAAAATCTTTCATCAGTCATACATTTAATTATAATCTAAATTCATTCCTTGATTTACTATGCAGATCTCAACAAAGAATCATAATCTTTTTTAGATTTTTAATATGTTCAACACAACACAACAACAAATCATAAGCGATGAATCAAATCAGCGATGCTAAAACCATTATTAAAATGTTGTCAAATTTGTTAAGATTTTGATAATAAAAAAAACTCTTAAATATAATCGATTTGACAGATTTCAACCGGTCGCTGTCGAAATTGTGAAAATAAGTGGAAGAAGTTAATAAAATAATCGTTTTATTTAATTATTAGATAATCCACTGTTTTGGTGGAAATACTTTGATATTTTAACATTAATAATAATAATAATAATAATAAATTGGATAATTTATAAAGCGCCATTTTTATGAATTGCTCATCCCAAGGGCGCTGTAGAAGATGCTCCGTTTTATCTACTAGATAATAATAATAATGATAAAAAATATATATAAACATATTTAGTATGCGGGCTGCACCCGACGAAATCGATCAGCCCTTCCTGTCAGGAAATGATAATTTGAAAAGGTGCGTTTTGAGTCTCGATCTAAACTCTGATTGATTCTCAATGCACTTAAGGTCTGCTGGAAGACTGTTCCAGGCTGAAGGGCCGGCTACCGCTAAGGCTCGGTCGCCAAAGTTTGTGCTTGGACAGCGTTTTGGCACAGTCAATCTACCGATCGCAGAAGACTTAGCTGATCGCAATGTAGACTGAGTTTATTTGTTATAAAATCGTCGCGACAGCTGTTTCGGTAACCGATGTTCCTATCGTCAAGTGAAACAATAAACTAAAACTTTTAGTTCATTATAACACCTGACGATGGTAACATCGGTTACCGAAACAGCTGTCGCGACGATTTTATAAATAGAATTTTAGAAATAATACAAATAAACTAAATTTTTGATATTAAAACAGTGTTTTAATTTAACAATGAATTATGATTATTACAAATTATTTCGTTACTCCCAGTTTTCATACCACCAGAACATTAAAAAACAAACGTTTTAACTGATATCTTTTGATGCAAATTAATTTGAAATAATAATTAAGCTAAACGCATTTATTTTTAATAACTGTCCACTCTTTATTAGTTTAAAAAGATCGTTTTATTTCATTTTTATCGTAAACATAAAGAAGGATATACTTTCTATTATATTCACCATAAATTTAAGTTGCGGATTCATTGAACAATGTTTTTTGAAGTTTGTAAACAATGCAAACATTAAACGATTAAAAGTTCCCGTTGTTTACAAAGTTTAAAAAACATTGTTCAAAATATGTTTTTTTTAAAACGTTAAAGACATGGTAAATTCTGAATCGACACAAGATTTTTATTGTTATTCTATATTTACATAACGAGTTAGCTAACAATTACTACAGCAGTTTTCTATTATTATTTTTAAACAATTGTATGACGATAAATAAGGTTTGTGCATTTTTATGTATAAAGAACAGAACATAAAATATGAATTGTATTACCACAACAGTAAATATATTTTTGAAAGTTCAATCCAATAAACAACTCCCTTGGAATATTGAAAGGAAAAGTTTGTACACGAAAAACGAGAGAGAAACCCGATATTGCTATTTCCATAAGCTTTTTATTGTGCTCGCGTTTACCCACAAATAAAAATGAAAAGAAGATCCACAATGCGCGCTAATGCCGTGTATCATTCATGTGTCAATATTCAATTTGCCAATATGACTCGTAGCCCATATTTTATCCAAAATTTAACATCATAAAGGTGCACTCCCGCCAATTTCCTTCCCAGTGTTGCCGCATAAAGGGATAATTTGACTCCGCCACGCGGGGTTGCCAGCCCGCACGGAGGCGCGGGGATACTTACGCTCGGGTGGAGAAATTTTCACGGATTGCGTAGGCGGGCTTAGCGTAGGTGGCAACTGTCATTCATTTCATCAGAAAGATAAATTATTTTCTGTGAAAAACGATATACGCGTAAGGAAAGCGTAAAACGCCACACGCGCTTACGCGATACATCTTCCCTATATTATCCGCGACAGTTATTAGATTACAAGATTATTTTGTGCGAATTATTTTAGACTTTCTTTACAAACTAACATGTAGAACACCTATACAGTTTACTCATACTGCGTAGCTTTTATACACATTAGAGTGACATCAAAAACAAAAATATAAGATCAATGTCGTTTCAAAATAACTAATTTCATATTAGGTTGAGCAAAATGAAAAATTTAAACTGTTAAGTTAAATAACTTTGTTTTTGAATGTATACAAATACTTGTAGACAAATACTGGATTTTACCCATTGCGGGTTAATAATTCTGCTTAATGCTTACATATAATCTTAATAGATGGCGCTAGTGTAGATTGACCTAAAAAATGTAAAGTGTTTCTCAACATAGTAGCATATATATAATACATCTTTCAAAATTTTGTCAGACGTGGTGGTCGTGAGAAGGGCGCAATAGGGAATGTTGTAAACATAAAGCGATCGATTAACCCAACCAATGACAGGTCATAAGTCCTGTAAACGCCTCGACCACCATATTCTGTTTCCAAAAACAATTAACATCCTCGTCTCTTTTGAGATACAATTAATCCTTAAATAAATTTGTTTTATGTATCACAATTGTATTTTATTTCACGCGACAGCTGTTTTGTCAACCTATGCTGACATCATCAGGTCAAGCTAACGGTTTCGCCAGGTTTCAATCTAAACATAATAAATATAAAACGTATCTATTGAACGTTGCAGTTATTTATTTGGAGACGAGTATGACTATTGTAACACCTGATGATGTCAACATAGGTTGACGAAACAGCTGTGCGGTAAATAAAATACAATTGTGATACGTGAAACCAAGTTTTTTTAATTTAACAGTTTAAAATGTTAAGGTATCATAATGTTTCGGCCAAAACAATGGACTATTAAAAATGTAAAATTATTTCCTTTAATGTACTGTAAAATAATACTTTGTTTATAATAATTAAACAGAACGATTTTATTTTATATTTCTACTTTTGTCTTTACTTTGACAGCTAGTAGTTTCGCCAAGTTTCGACCTTAACATAATAAATATAATACGTATCTATTGAAAGTTGCAGTTGTTTACTTGGAGGCGAGCAGGACTGTTCAGGCACTTTGTAAATATTCGATGAATTCCCCGGGAGCGATAAACCCGGGCAAAAGGATCCAGGGATCATGTAAGGATACATCTGTTATACGTTAATGTTTGTACTATAAACCAAATTCAGAAGTTCCGGAAATGATGGAATACGTTCTTGTTTATCAACTAGATCTTGTATATTTACAATTCATTTAAATGGAAAGTCCAGTGAAAATATTTTTTGAGAAGACTACAAAACAAACTTCTTTATTTAGCATTGGTTTCGATTTATGTACCTTTTCATACGTAAGTGAAAAAAAAATTGTCGATTATGATTGGTCGGTGCTCTTGTACGGAGTCGAGGCATCGATCCTCAAAATTAGCACTATGAGCAGGTTAGGGACATTCGAAATGTGAATGCATCGTTGAATGCTACTCAATGGACCGATATGATAAACAATTTAAGTGTGCTACAAAGTGCAAGAGTTGATAGATAATTAGAGGCTGACATCGAGGTCTGGGAGGTGTCATACCTGGGGCAAGTACTTGGAGGAGAGAAGTTCAAGCTGCTGCATCTAATCATAAAGTGCAGCATAGAGGGTTGTCTAAGTGTGCGGAGAAGACAGATTTCCTGGCTTCAGAACATACGTGATTGGACGGGGATTAGAACGTTCGAGGTACTGTTTAGAACTGCGCAAGACAGGGATATGGACGCTCAAGGGACCCGCATGATACAAAAGAAATAGAAGGTAATATTGAAAATATCGTAATAAGATGATACTTATCATGAATATATTTAATAAAGAACATAGAGTAAATAGACAATATACTGACTTTGATAGTAATCAAAAACAATTTTTAATTTGGAGAAAACTTACGTTTTCTTGAAAATATATTTTATTCTAGAACATAACTAATGTTGATAGCAAAAGGAAATATTTGTTCTAGCAAGGTGAAACATGCGCTGTTCACAGCGATCAGTAGATTGTATTTTATAGACTACTTCTATCTACAAGTTAATAAAGAATATTTATTATTTCTTGAACATACATATTAATACAAATGAAAGCATTTTTTTCTAAGAGCTTAATTTTATTTCATATAAAACATGTCTTTTGCCATTTAAAGGGTTATTTGACATTTAATTAAAATTAAATGTACATTCCCATAAAATAGAATATAAAGAAAACAGGCCGTTTTCATTATTGAATATGGGATATGTTTATCTCATGACATTTGCATATTATTGAGAGGGGGAATAAAACGCTTGGCTCTTGATCCGGGGGACTTGGGTTCAAGCCTGGATACGAGCTGATTCCTTCTTTATAATAGTTAGCTAATTTCTGCTCATATTAGAGTTTGTGTAATAAACTCTAATACAATTTATTTAAATTCTTAGTAATGGTCTTAAAAAACGCTTAATTTTCACAAACAAATATTATTTTTTAAATTGAATACACATTAATTTGTTAAAACCACTTTTATTTTTGAGTTCGTCGACCGGTTTCGCTCACAACCGAGCTTCCTCAGGACTGATTAATAACAGTTATTAATCAGTCCTGAGGAAGCTTTGGCGATTCACAACTCATAAAATGAAAAGTGGTTTTAAAAATTAATGTATTCAATTTAAATATTGATAACTCCACAAAGTGATGGCTTCATACCAAAAAATATTATTTTGTTTCAATATAATATGGTGCCCTTATTGAAAAAAATAAATTCTTTAATCTTTTCGTACAATGTACCCAGCATGCAATATTACAGGCTTATTTTTTTACAGAAGCTTAACGCGAAACACTATATCATCATTCATATTAGATAGCGTTAGTGTCATGACAGCTACTATAAATATGCTTTTTTTTTCCTTATTCTACGCTAAAAATTACCGGAAAATTCAATGTTGGAACTTCACATCACACAAAAAAATGACGGAAAATGTTTTTGTACATAAACAAATAATATATCATTTTATGTATTCAAGGTGTCTTAGTTACAAACGTATTTGACTAAGATAATTTAACGATTTAACTGAATTCTCTTAATTTTCTTCATTTCAAATCACATAAAATTAAATAAAATTATGTTTTTTAATAACTAGGTCAACTTTTAGTCTATATTATGACGGCGACCGGTTTCGCAAGGCCTGCTGGCTTCAAAACACTGGTCCAGCAATTCTGTCGATGCCAGCTATTAGCAGAGAGATGATAGTGTGGGAGTAGTTTATAAAATAATTATTATAATGTTATAAAACGTCGACCTTCGTGGCAGAGTGGTAAGAGCTCAGACTCACTGTCTTTGGTCTGGTGTAGAATTTACGTGACAACAAAATGGGGATAGATTAGCTACCCATCACATGTCATGTCATTTGTGTACATTATTTGGGTTCAAACGACCTGTTGTATACAAGGAAAAAAAACTTGTACCATATTTTGCTTGTGAGATTGGGACATAGAAGTGAATTGAAATTATACTAAATTAAATGTGGCTTGGAGTGCCTGTTGCATTCCCCGGTTAATCTAAGGATTGTATTAGCGAAGCTGACGAAAAGGCACCGCTGCGTCCTATAACAGCTTGGGGTAACCTTTTATGTCTTTATTTTATTGTATGTTTGTTCATTTATATGTGTATAAACAATCACTGTATGTTACCCTACAATAAATAAATACCCCCAGTATTTATACCACCAGAACAACCATCTTGGATTAATGAGTTCGTATTCTTACAATTGAGAAACCTTTATATATATATATATATACAAATTAACATTATTATAAAACAAATATTTTGTAGATTTATTAAAATAACTTAAAGCGAAAAACATAAACGTATTCAAGCACTTACTACGAGAGCAAAGTCTAAGCTATTAAACTTTTTGAAAGTTTCCGAGAAATCTTCAAAGTAATTGATTGGGATCATTAATGGAATGAATACACAACTCGGCCCTTTTACTTCTTCTTCTTTACCTGTTAGTTTCGAAACTCTTACCGGAATTTGTTTTTAGTTTGTCAGGGGCTTCGCAAATCTACAATTTTGTATTCATACCCGAAAATTTCAGTAATTTTATTCGTTACTCATTTTAATAATTTTACATACCTTTAAAAACAACATTTCACCTTAGCAGCAGAGAGCTATGATTGAATTAAATTATAATAATTTTACAACGAAATGTTGAAATTATCACTTTCAAAAAAATATGTTTTGCAATTGTTTTATTCTGTATGAAGCAATAGTATCGTGATTTGGCGTTGTCAAAAATAAAAAAAATCTTTTGCTCTTCAATTGATCAGTTTTTTCATAGTCGGTTTCAGCAGTGACCGAGATTCGACCGGGAAATAAAATAAAACGAAACTATAGAAAATTTCTAAGATAACTATACTGAATATAATTTTTATATACCATAGATTTAAATATAATTATTATTTAAACCGTAGTCTAAATAACCCATAAATCTGAAAAGAAAAGTATACGAAACATGTATCCTCCCCGTGATCACCTATGCCCTGGAAACCATTACGCTAACTGCCAATACGGTACATAAACTAAAATGTGCCCTTTTGCGCAAACAAAGTCAAATAAAAAAATACAAAAGACAAATGTTAGGCGTAGGTCTAAAAGACAAAATAAGAAATGAAGAAATAAGACGCCGAACAAAAGTCATAGACGTAATGGACCTTGTCACTGAGCAGAAATTGCAGTGGGCAGGTTATGTCGCCAGACAGGGAACAGAGCGATGGGCACCCAGAGTCCTCAAATGGAGACCATGGGATAGAAAAAGTGGAGTAAGCTGACCCCCAAAAAGATGGAGCGATGACATTATCCCTGTCGCGGGTAGAATGTGGCGAAGAAAAGCCCAAGATAGAGTGGATTGGAAGAAAATGGAGGAGGCCTATATCTAGCAGTGGAGAGATAGCTGAGGAAGAAGAAGAAGTCTATAATAAAAGAATGAAAGGATCATTTAGATGGTTTGGCACACGGAAAGAATGAATGAAGAAAGTATGGTAAAAATGTTAACGATGTAAATGGAACTAGAAATAGAGGAAGACCGAGGAAAACGTGGTACGATAAAATAAATCAAATATTGAACATCGGACACGTGAGAAGTCGGAGAAATCGACGTGCGTGCATGACATGATGTATGAATATTGTGGTTCGATAGAATTATGTCAGGAAAGAAAAGTGTGGTAGTCCATCTTTCTGCCGACCCTTTCGGGGAGACGGCGTGATGGTTAGTAAGTTAGTCAGTTAATATGCCATAAATGATTTTTTCATTATATTTCTTTTTATTCTCATTACCTACTTAAAAAAAAAACAGTTAACAAACAATTGTGAATTTCTAAAAGGGGGGCGTTTTTAAACAAATTGCAACTATATGCATTAAAATCGAGAGCATGTGCCGTTTGGTATTGGAAGAAAAACTGTGACGTCACGAAACACTTTTCGCGCTAATGTGGCGCGGACCACGTGATTGATTAGTTTCCGTTCGCATTTTCCCGCCAGATCCCCTTCCTCATCCTTCACCCGCCGTCGCCATCCATTCCCCGGTCCGCACCCACGCGGCTCCCGAGGGATAAATTATTACATGACTCCCGCGCAGGCCGTCCGGCCCCATTTGCAATGGAAATATCTGGATTTCTTAGGCCCGCCATTAGATCGTGCCATAAAGTACGTGCGACCAATCTGCGGTGAGCTGTGGCCAATGTAAAACATACTGTCACGCCCAAAGAGATTGGAATATCCGCATTTTATACATCACACACTGTTAGATAGCAGGGTGAAGACCTATTACATACGGCGGATACGATATTTCTCACACTTTTTAAAGAAAACCCTTATTTCCAACCCTTACGTATGAGAGCAAAGCATGGAACTGGTAGAAGAGGGATGAGAACAGAATAAATGCAGTAGATATGAGATCCCTTAGACATATTGGCGACCTTCGTGGCCGAGTGGTAAGTGCATTGACTGCCACCCCGAAGGTTCAGGGCAGTGTGATTGTCATACTGTCTTACGCCTGGTGTAGAATTCACGTGATAATAAAATGGCGATAGATTAGCTACCTATCACATGTCACGAGAATCACTATGATAGCTATAATATCCTTAACATCAATTTGGCTAATGCTGTCATGATGCAAAGAGCGATTCAACAAAATGATAATAATAATATGTATAGTGAAACGATATATAACATAATTACTTTTGTTTTTTTAGATTTTTAAAAATATTTTATGGGAATGACATGTTTAGTTTTGCTAAGGCAAAATATGTCATCTCCATAAAACATAATAAAAACTTCGAGAAAACAGACGTTTTCATTCGTATTAATTATTTAATATGGAGTTTTATATCATTGTTCAAGGAAATAAGTACGAGGCTCACGTTTACGCCGTGTGGAGCGCTGGCGAGAAGCCGCCGGACAAGTACTAACACGTTCAGTTGTATTTCAGCTATTTATGTGCAACGTTACATCTCGCTGGTATTGACTGTGTTGTTTCTGTGAGTGTTTATAATGTTCAAGATAATAGAGAGCGCCGTCAGTTGTGAAGTTAGAGCTGTGATTAAATTTCTAAACGCAAGAAATGTGCGACCTTGCGATATTCATAGGTAATTGAAGAAGGTGTATGGAGACAATGTTATGGATGATGTTCAGCGCTGGTGTCGTATTTTCAACTTGGGAAGAGAGAACACCCATAATGACGAGCGTTACGGACGAACTGCTGTGTTCAATTGACGAATTCGTCAAGAAAGATCGGCGCGATTTTATTGATGAGGTCTGTGAACATTTCTGTAATGTTTCACGAAGAGTTATTCATGAAGTAGTTAAACACCACCTGCATTATGCGAAAATGCTGTGACTACGTATTTCAATACACTGGCGGCTGAGAAATATAACGCTGGGATACAAAAACTCGTCACACGTTACGACAAATGCTTAAATATGCTATATGACTATGTAGAGAAGTAGTTTAATGTATGTTCTTTACAAGTAAATCGTTCATATTTGTTTGTATATACTAGATTTTTTAAATTCCCAAACGGGTACTGCTCTCTGGATGACCCACGTTAATAAAATAAACATAATTTTTTTGTCATAATAATAATAATAATTAGGCTAATTTGTATAGCGCCGTTTTCGTGAATAGCTCACCTCAAGGGCGCTTTGTATTTCTCCGCCTCCAGTATATTATAATATATAATAATAATAATAATAATAATACACGTAAAAACTTTATTCAAAAGTATTTTGAATAATTAGGAGGTCAATGCAATTCAATAAAATAATTAAGTTATTGGTAGAAATTAATAGGTGTCACTGTCTAACATCAGTTACTTGTCATTGTTTTTATAATTCTATTAATTGCATAAATGATTCAAATAACAGACTAACGAGCGTATAATTTTAAATCATATCAGCGCTTAAAAACATAATAATTTTGAATAATCCACACATTGTTCACTCAAGAGAGCTTCCCGAGTAAACTAACTTATATAATATAAGAAGTTCCTACTCAAAACTTTGTTCGTACCACTTTCGGGTGGGGGATACTTGTAAGGATCTCTGTATTCTGAATAGGAGGAAATGTTTATTTGTACATGGAGCTGTTACGTAATCGTATATCTTGTACTCAAGACTATACTGCGAATACATAATATCATTTCATTAACTAAAATATTATTTAACATGCGTACATGAATTTTAGATTCACTACATAAATTATAATACAAATGCGATTGTTAAATTGATTTTCAAGTGACTTTTATATTATACAAATATATTTATTATACAAATATACCAAACATTAGTGACATTTTTTTTTCCTTGCGAGGGCATTCTCAAACTAAACCTAATCGCCAAACAGTGTGTCCTTATACAGATGATTTAAAAAAAAATAAGGTTGACGAATATTACATAATGCAAATTTTGGGTGGTAATAATAAATACAACCCAAAATTCAACAATTAAAAATATTCATTAATCCTTATTTAAATAATTCCCTTCTAAGAATATTTTATCTGCCGAAATACTTTTGTTTCAGAGTTCCAACAAGAATGAGGTATTTCAAACCACCATTAGTCGGGATACAAGTCAAATTAAATATTTAAATTAAAAGAAAACTAATTGTAAAAATTAATTTTTCATTTGTTCCAATGACAATTTGAATAAATTCTTCAATAAAATTTAGTTCTTGCTGGTGTTGGATTGTTTTAAGTGCCTAATTACAGTAAATAAATAAAAAAACAGTGGATAACGTGGAATAAAAATTAAATAAACACAAATGTCCGGATCGTCCAGCTGACGACAAGTGCACCATCTAAAATAACATTATGTGTTAAATTATTTTTCTTTGTTATTTTATTTTATATCATTGTATTTCAGATATTTTGTTTTAGATTTATTATGTAGACGTTGAACGATCGAAGTGTGCGCGGGAGATGCCTTTTGGTGGCGATGAGGTTCGCAACCCATCACACCGCGTCTCTCGCGATGGCGAAAAGAGAAGGATGGAGTGCCGCATCGATTAAAGTGTGGCAGTCCATTCTTTCTGCCTACCCTTTCGGGGAGACGGCGTGATGGTTAGTAAGTAAGTTAGTAAGAAAACTTTATGAAAATTATTCACACCGGTAACTGCTTTTTAATCATATTCCATGCAAACAAAAATAATTTAACTTACAAAAAAAATAACAAAAATATCAATATCAGTAATACTGTTCGAATAATTAAACACCATTGGTTTATATAGAATCGTTAAACTTCAACCCCCCAACATGTTTATTTCATATATAACTCTAACAAAATTTGATATAGATATAGGTACTAGAAGATGGCCGCAGGGTGCCGAAACCGGTCGAAGACACTAACATCAGTAAATTTTAGTTAAATATACAATTAATATTGTTCACATCTTTTTTTACTTTCATATTGTAGTTATAAATTATTATATTAATAATTCGGTAAGTTATATAAATCAATTTTAAGGTATTTCTAAAATCTAAATATCTTTAGTAAATGGACAAAATAAATGTTCTACTGGGGATTGAACTGGAAAATTTGAAGCAGAATATGTAATGATAAATAGGAATATTAATAAGTAATGAAAATTGATTTTTAGATTTTGAAATCATTGAAAACATGCCTGAATTAAAATATATGTATTTCTTCTATATTCGCCTTCTTTTTATGTTATGCATTCACATTTGAATAAATAGAAATGCACTTTTTATGTTACAGAGTGTTGTTGATAATATAAAACACGTTTCTTTGTATTCAAAATATATGTTTATTTAGAAAAGTTAACTAAGTTTAAATATAATAGTGTATCATAAGTACTCCGCTCAGTAAAATATTTCGAATCTTGATGTTGTTCTCTATATACTACTTACTTCCTACGGCCATACAACTCTTGAAGAGTTTTAGCCTTCATGATGATTTTTCGCCAAGCTCCTCGATCCTGCGCCTTATGCTCCCTCCGACCTAGCGAGATCAGGCTAGGCGACCGGCTTTCGAGGTGCTCGTTATAAGGGACTGCTGGGTCATTGTACGGAACATTCTAAGTATTCTATTCTCATGATATGATCTTTTTATAACAAATTATAAATTTACACTTTTTTGCACACAGATAATCAAGAGGACGTACGAAAGTGGTTATTATAAAATAAATAAACATGCATGTTAACACTTGATTGTATAATGTATTCAAACATATACATTTGATATTATAAAAATAGCAAAAATCTAACACGCTTCGAATTTCAAAATGGCTAAGGTACTAATTCAAATCGGTTGAAAATTGTCTTATGGAGCATGCAAGCTCAGCCTTCCTATTTATGAAGACATTATATATTTATCCAAACTCATCATATAGGAGTGACACTTGTCACGAGATTTGACATTCGTCCCAAATATTCCCATAAATCTTATTTTTCATCCATTCCGGACATATTCAGAATTTCCGACTCGCTTCGTACATTTCAATAAAATTTTCCTATATAGGTACTTACGTGCTTGTGTGTAGGCTATGTACATATTCCAGATAAACGATAAAACCAAAAATGTGGTTTATTAACGTGAATTGCTGACATTTATTTTTTGTACAAAAATGCAAGATAATCTTTTTCTCTGTACACGTTTATATTGTACATTAATTAAAGCTCAACAATACGATTGGGAAGAACTTCAAAAGGCGGTTCGTGTTATTTTTATAGGAGTCCGTATAATATCAAAAGATAACATTACTGATCGGAATAAAGATTTTCAATTAATTGCTTGCTGTTAAATGAAATTTCTTGGTAAAATTTTATTACGAGTAATGAAAATTTATTTAAAAAATTACTTTAAAGTTAATAAAAATATTGTATATATTAGAATCATTATGATTATTAGTTACAAACGTAATCGCTTTTTAACTATTATATATAGAAACTAACAAAAATTTTGTTTGAAAAAATAACTTTCAGATTCATCCGTGAATTTTATAGGATTGAATATTCATTAACCCCCACCGTTATCATTTAATATATAAACATAATAAATGTTTATGTATAATAGGTACCAGAAGATGGAAGCGAGCTGCTAAAGCCGGTCGAAGCTTTATATCAAGTGGAATTAAACTGAACGTTTTGAATTTTATAAAATAAATTAATATTTTATTCCATTATCATTATTATTTTTTTAAATACTAACGTCAAGGATTTATTAATGATTATGTCAATGTTATTAGAATTTATTTTACAATATTCAAAATGAGCAGAAAATAGCTCTTTATTATGAAGAAGGGATATGGTCGTATCCAGGATTGAACCCATGTTCCCTGGATCAGGAGCCAAGCGTTCTATTATTATAACATTTTAAGTTTAAAAAATTAGTTTGTAAAAAACATGCAGTATTCATCAAATTTGAGATCAATCATGATTCATCACGCTTCAAAACCAGCCAGTAAAATATCTCTTTGTAGGTTTAGATGTTGCCAAATGGATAATGTTCTGATTGATTTTGCTTAGCTGGGTCCAAAGAGACTGCTGGGACCAAACAGCTCGAAATAACGTCATCAAGGTAACTTAATCTCTTTTAGAGTTGTAGGTCATGTGAAATAAGTAAGTACTTCTACTACTTCTTCTTCTCGGCGCTATATTCTGGTGTGGGATTTGGTCTCCTCCAAAACAGTCTTCTATCTGTCCTTGACCGTCTCTCTCCATTCTCCAGTTCTTTCTAGGTTCTCCCAGTCCTCTTCCACGCATCCGTCCATATTTTTCTTGGGGTCCCTCTTGGTCTCTTTTCGCACCCTGACCACATCTGAATTTAATTTGGGTGCTCTAGCCTCTGGCATTCTTTCTACACGGAGAGCCCACTGCAGACGTTGAGACTTTAAGAATCTCACCACTGTTCCTGGTTAATCACTACTTCAGGATCTAGATTTATTTTGATTCTGTAAGTCCTATCCTCCAGCGTGGGTCCAATTTTTTCCTCAGGATCTTTCTTACAAAAGGTTAGGGACCATGTTTCGTAGAATTAAGTGACTACTGGTCTTATTTTGTTTTTATATTAGGAATTTGGTACAGAAGTTTCTTACAAGCATGGAAATCAAGTAGGTAAGTACTATTAACTGTAATTTAAAGTAAGAAAGTTGAAATTGTAATAGTTTTTTTCTTCTTCTATTTTCATTCAAACTCTGTGCTTTGTATGCATTAAGTAAGAAGCATAGTCACTTTTATATATTTGCATTTTTGTGGGGCAAACTTTTAAATAGTTTAGTGCTTAAATCTTCATGAAAGCGAGCAAGTTTTGCAGCTAACGAGGATTAAATTTACATAATTTTAATGCCCAGGCTAGACTCCGAAAACTTACATTTATTTTGTAAGTTGTTAAATTTTATATCTTTTAAAAGCAATGTTTTTAACCTTAACCCCAAGATGTGTATCGATTCAATTATTTTTCACTCGAGATTATTTTCGGTTTTTTGAGATTGGTTAATTGTGAAATACATTGATTAATTGTGAAATAAATTAGTAAAAGTATAAAAAACTTAATTATATTTAATATTGATAAAATTGCACGCTTAATAGAACACTGGTTTAACTAAAAAAAATCAAGTTTTGCTCAATCTGACATGAGTCGGTGTTTTAACAAAAACAGTCGAAAAACACGTACGAATGGATAGCCTTAACATTGTGAACGATTATCGTATGTACGAATGGATAGCGTTAACACTGTAAAAATTCGATGGATAGCGTTAACACAAGCCTCTCTCTAATGTTAACTCAATTATGATCTAACTCATAATCGGTCAGTTTACTATTAAGCGTGCGAAATGTTTCCTACAAATTTTAATATTATATATTGTAAGATATTATATATTTTCGAAAAAGAAGGAAGCATGACAGTCTGCAACATGAGTCTAAACGGTGAAAATCTGGAACAAGTGGATGAATTTGTTTATTTAGGAAGTATGTTTACAAAGGACGGGAGGGTGGAGAAGGATATTGAAAGAAGGGTTGGGGCAGGCAACAGAATAAATGGTGCACTTAAAGTTTTCATCGCAAACAAAAGCCTATCCAAAAAAGCCAAGATGGCAGTGCACAATGGTGTTCTTGTGCCGACCCTTATGTATGGAAGTGAAGCATGGAACTGGCAAAGGAAGGATGAAAGTAGAATAAATGCAGTAGAAATGAGATCTCTAAGACGAATGTGTCTCAAATCTGTATATGATAGAGTGAAAAATGCAAGTATAAGAAGTGAATGTGGTGCGAATGAAAGTGTTATGAACAAAATAAGGAAAGGGTCATTAAGATGGTTTGGACACATGGAAAGAATGAGTGAAGACAGAATGGTAAAGAAGGTATACGTATGTAAACGGCGTGAACGGAGCTAAAAAAAGAGGAAGGCCGAGGAAAACGTGGCACGATCAAATCAATCAAATATTGAATGTCGGACACGTGAGGAGTCGGAGAAATCGACGTACGTGCATGACAAGATGTATGAATGTAGAGGAAGCGAGAGAAGTATGTCAGGACAGAACAGTGTGGCGTTTCATTCTTTCTGCCTACCTCTCCGGGGCGACGGCGTGATGGTTAGTTAGTTAGTTATATTGTAAGATAAAAAGTGACATGTTTACATGATAGTTATATTTATAACCTTATTATGGCAATATAAAATGTCTGTGCTAGCAAGACGAAATGTGTCATTTCTATAAAATATAATGAAACTTGAAAAGAAAACGGACGTTTTCATTATAATTATTAAATACTTTAAGTAAAATTTTATGTGTGATTCAATCAAATAAATAATACATAAGAAAATACAATCTGAACAGTATATAAAATAATAGTAATTGTAAATATCCAAACTATCCAAAAAATGTGTGATGGCAGTGCCTAATGGTGTTTTTGTGCCGACCCTTATGTATGGAAGTGAAGCATGGAACTAACAAAAGCAGGATGAAAGTAGAATAAATGCAGTAGAAAAGAGATCTCTAAGACGAATGTATGTTAAATCTGTATATGATTGTGTCAAATGCAAGCTCGCTGCCAACTTCTGGTATCACATCCAAAAGATGGCAGTGAGCTGCTGAAACCGAATCCCTAAACCACGGTAGGTAGGAACCTGGGGTGGAATTAAACTAAATAAAATAATCATCTAGAAATTTTTAGTTACTTAAATTTAATTTTTTATTATTTATAAATGAACTATGCCCGAAAAATTTCAAATAAAAATATTATTAATTTAAATTATGTATAGTAATAGTGCAAAAATATTTATAATTTTATAAGATAAATTAAAATTAGAATTAAACACTTTTAAAACGTTGTATAAAAAGTGTTTAATTCTAATTTTAAATATGTCAAACCACCAATAATAGCTTCTTTCCAAAGATAAATGAAATATTATGTATGTCTTACTTCGTAGTCACTTAATTGTAAGCTTAGTATTAATGAAATTTCGTTCTAATTTGGTCGCAGTCAACATGTCTATCGAAGCCAATGAAAGTTTACAACGTCACGTTTAATTCAGGCTTATAAAATAACGAAAACCGACCAGTTCTGTGACAGTTGAAGGCTCCCTAGCAGAGGATCAACTTACAGCGAACGCGAGAGGGGATCGTCGCATTCTAGTCTCGTGGTGTGCGGTTCAATTTAAAGTTTGAAAATGGAACGGTGGATAGGAAAGGTGGCTGTCGTGACTGGCTGCAGTGCCGGGATCGGTGCGGCTATTGGGAGAACTTTGGCTGATCATGGGATTATCGTGGTCGGCCTTGCTAGGAAGGAGGAAAAAATCAAGGTTAGTACAGTGTCACCTCGATGTTACGTACCTTAATATAACGAATTCTGTAATGTAACGATTCTCTATATACCGAATTCCTTGATGTAACAAACCTGAATATAACGAATTTCTCGATGCAACGATTTTTTAAAATCCATTTGTCAGTCACAGCACAGCATAGCAATGAACATCGATATACCGAATTATTTCAAAATTTCTAGAGATTCGATATATCGAGGCTCCACAGTTAAAATTGCTTTGTTTTAGTAATGTTTCAAAGTTTTTAATGATATACAAATATTTAACGAATTGTAACTTGATGTAATAAACCTGAATATAACGAACTCCTCGATAAAACGGTTTTTTATAAATCCCCTTGAATTAGCCACAGCATAGCAATGAACAGCAATATACCAAATCACTCGATATATCGAATTATTTTAAAATTCCTTGAGATTCGATACATCGAGGCTCCGCTGAATCAGTTAAAATTGCTTTGTTTTAGTAATGTTTTTACGTTTTTAATGATATACAAATATTTTACTGATATTCATAAGGAAAATAAAGCGGAAGAAAGTATAATGAACAATATTATGAAAGGAATACTGCGTTGGTTTGGACACATCATTCTCTCTGCTTCCCCTTTTGTGGAATGGGAGTGATGGTTTGTTGTTGTTGATGTTGTATAAGTATTTTTCGTTTTACCCAAAAAATCATTATAAATGAATTAATTTTCTATTTAAAACAAATTATCAAGGTATTTAATTGAGATAAAAATCTCACGAATTAAAAACAAAAGTATTGGTTTAAAAATATAACTATGCACATTATGAGGGGCTAATTGACTGACATCGGTGAGAAAATGTACGGTTAAAAATTTCAGATTCGAACTTTTTGATTTTTTGTTTCTTAAAGAAATGAATATCAAAATATTTCATGTAACTATTCGTCAAACGAAACTCATTTTTTTTTTAAGTAGAATTTTGTATATATTTATTTCTATATATGGTGATTGCATTTTATTATCGATTACAAAACATGCTTATCAATTTATATTTCAGTATAAAATAATTACAAATTTGTTTTATTACATTTTATGTGAATAACACGTTTCGCCTGTCTATGGCATTATAAAATATCATATCTGACATTAGATAATGCCTAAGTCATGTGAAACATGTCATTTACATAATGTTTCTAGAAAAAAGACGTTTTCATTCGTATTAATCATATGATATGGAGAAATTAAGTATATACTCTTCACGTTAAAAGAAAAATAAATAAACCATTTATCATTTGTATGCATGCAATTCATATGTGATATAAGAAAATTAATAATCAGTTATCAAGTATTTTTATGTATAATTTAATATTATGTGTTTTTTTTATCTGTCAGGAACTTTCTAAAAAAACTTCTGGAAAAATACACGCAATAAAATGTGACGTCACTAGCGAAGAAGACATTATAAAATCATTCAAGCAAATTGAAAAATCCTTTGGAGGGGTTGACATTCTAATAAATAATGCGGGCCAATTGAAACTGTCTAGCCTCGTTGGTAAGATGGCACTGGTTTTCTACTCTAAACCTATAATTTTATTTCACGAAACAATGAAAGACTTACTCTCATACAATATTTAAGTCGCCTCTCAGATAAGTAGTTGTATTTTTTATTTGTTCGTATTTTCTCCCTCATGTTTTTTGGAACAGTTCTCGTGCTGTGAAGGGAAATCTACTTTCTTCTGTCTTTCAATCTTCCTTCTAAAGATGTCAATATACTCATCATATCGAGTTACATTTATAATACAACTATGGTTTTCGGGATATTTTTATTTGAAAATATTTATGTAATGTTTTAATTTTGAAACACTGTTATTATACGTATCAAAATTAAGACATTTTTTGTGAATAATATTGTTACACTTGGACTTGGACTTGGATCTTCTGGCTTACAGAGTTTCAGCTCATGCGGCTATTCCTCTTACGTCTGATGGGAACATTGTTGGAAGGTGATTTGGTGGGTTGTGAGTTTATTCGGGGGCATGATTTATGTGGTCCGGAGTGTTCCTCTGAAGGAGAATCGATTTTGGGCGATTGTGGCGGCTGGAAGTGTTTGGGTCGTACACAGGTCTAAGAAGATTCAACGAAAAAAAAAACAATTATCCAATAAGCTTACCGTATTCTTAATCGTGTTTTTCATCGTGTTTAATTAAAAAAATATGTAAAAATTTCACCAACCATTGACTAAAAGTTATATAAATGTAATTCATGGTGTGACACAAACAATAGTTTTTAATAAATTCAAGCCACTGACCATAATTTTAAAATGTTGTGTTTTTAAGAAGAAAACGAAATTTTATCCACTTTCAGTTTATTTATCCCCTTGATTAAAAGATCTGTGAAAGCAATGAAAAGTGGAAAAGCTGTAGGGTATGACTGCATCGCTATAGAATTTATCAAAAACGGCGGCGAAGTAGTTTCCGCATGGATATGTAAACTGTTCAATCAATGCTTGGAGGAGGGATATACCCCACTCGACTGGAGGAGAGCAGTTATCTTGCCTCTGTACAAAGGAAAAGGATCCCATATGGATTGTGGAAACTACAGAGCTATTAGTATTTTGAGTGTTGTTGGTAAAATCTATGGCAGAATTTTAATAGAAAGAGTAAGAAAGACGACGAGTGATAGAGTTTGGGATGTGCAAGGCGCCTTTATGAATGGCAGAGGATGTATGGATCAAATTTTTGCACTTCGTACAGTGACAGAGAAGTTTCTGGCCAAAAACCGTAAACTCTTCTGTGCGTTTGTCGATTTGCAAAAAGCATATGATCGCGTAGATAGAGGTAAACTGTGGGAAATATTGTCGGAATATGGAATAAACACAAAACTGATCACGGCAATTACATCGCTGTACACAGAAAGCACTGCTAGTGTCAGAGTAAATGGGGATCTTACAGCCTGGTTTGATATCAATAAAGGTGTCAAACAGGGGTGTGTAATGTCTCCATGGTTGTTTAATCTATATATGGACAAGTGTATGAAAGAGCTGAAAGGGTTGGAAGCAGGTGCAAAAATGGAAGGTGTGGCAGTAAGCTGTTTGTTGTATGCGGACGACGCTGTGCTACTTGCAGACAACGAGCACGAACTGCAAGCCCTGGTGTCTAGTATGTATGAGGTATGCAAGCGATACGATTTGATGATGAATGTGAATAAGTCTAAGGTAATGATTTTCGAAAAAGAAGGAAGCATGACAGTCTGCAACATTAGTGTAAACGGTGAAAATCTGGAACAAGTGGATGAATTTGTTTATTTAGGAAGTATGTTTACAAAGGATGGGAGGGTGGAGAAGGATATTGAAAGAAGGGTTGGGGCAGGCAACAGAATAAATGGTGCACTTAAAGTTGTCATCGCAAACAAAAGCCTATCCAAAAAAGCTAAGATGGCAGTGCACAATGGTGTTCTTGTGCCGACCCTTATGTATGGAAGTGAAGCATGGAACTGGCAAAAGAAGGATGAAAGTAGAATAAATGCAGTAGAAATGAGATCTCTCAGACGAATGTGTGGCAAATCTGTATTTGATAGAGTGACAAATGCAAGTATAAGAAGTGAATGTGGTGCGAATGAAAGTGTTATGAACAAAATAAGGAAAGGGTCATTAAGATGGTTTGGACACATGGAAAGAATGAGTGAAGACAGAATGGTAAAGAAGGTATATGTAAACGGCGTGAACGGAGCTAGAAATAGAGGAAGGCCGAGGAAAACGTGGCACGATCAAATCAATCAAATATTGAATGTCGGACACGTGAGGAGTCGGAGAAATCGACGTGCGTGCATGACAAGATGTATGAATGTAGAGGAAGCGAGAGAAGTATGTCAAGACAGAACAGCGTGGCGTTCCATTCTTTCTGCCTACCCCTCCGGGGAGACGGCGTGATGGTTAGTTAGTTTTAGTTAGTTGATAAATAAAAACGAAAATGGAAATAAATATTTAATAATTAGTCGGGTGGTGGTCTAGGGGGTAGGACGCATACTTCCTAATACAGGGCGCATCGTTTAAGCGTGAATATGATCCGATTCCTTCTTCATAATAACGAGCTATTTCTGGTCAGTTTGGATATTGTAAAATAAATTTAAATACCTTTGGTTGAAACCTTTTATGTTAGTCGTTGAAAAATAATTTCAAAGCTTTTTAAAAAACGATTTACATAATATTAAAAGGAATATTGGATGAAGCCAAAAAATATATTAAAGATAGATTTTTTTTAAATGAGGGGGTTACAAAACAAATACGTTTTTTATAAAATAAAAGTATAAAATAAATTACTTACTAAGTTTCAAAATTATTTTTTTAACTTTGTATAATGAAATTATCAATTCAGATGTATGAAATTGTTTTTATAGATGGACCAACAAAGGATTGGAAGGACATGTTTGATTTGAATGTACTGGGGCTGAGTATTTGCACGCGAGAGGCTCTCAGGATAATGAGAAAGAACAACAATGATGGACACGTTCTGAATATCAACAGGTTTTAAATTTCTATATTTATTATGACAATGAATCAGTTTAAATTACGGTTTATTCGTTATCCATGAAATTCGAAAGCGGAATGAAGAATCCTTTGTGTCGTGTATAAGATTTGTCATTTCGAAAATATATGAAATCAAATATTATATTTATATACACACACGTTTTTTTTCACACACGTTAAAAATGCCCGCTTTCTAGATAATTTTATATACATATATAGAGTCGTCATTTTCCACTTGGCTTGGCCATATCATACCATAAAATTAATACTTAATTTTGAGTTTTCTATCTATTTTCTATAATAACTTTATAAGTTATTAAAGAAAATAGATAGAAAACTCAAAATTAAGTACGAATTTTTTGGTATGATATGGCCAAGCCAAGTGGAAAATGACGACTCTATATATGTATATAAAATTATCTAGAAAGCGGGCATTTTTAACGTGTGTGAAAAAAACCCCATTAAAAGTTAAAATTTGTTACTGATTACGATTGTACAGTGAAGTGGATTTATGAAGAGTAGAAAATCTTTACTTCCATCAATATTTCACAGGTTTTAACTACTCTAATTTTAAATATGAAGCTTTGTCAGTTACAGATGGCGATTTTAAATGGCGTTTAAACAAAATGTCTTTTGAATGTTTCAAATTAGCCTGTTTTTCATTAACACGATTATTCAAACGTAAATCAATTTTGAACAAATGTACGCCAAGAACATGAACATTTCAAATTTCTCTGTGATGCTGTTTTAAATGTACACGAATAACGTATAGTACAAACATATTGTAAAATAGCAGACGTTCGCATCACAAGCTTAGTATATCAAATGACATGTGATCGCTCATGTGAATCAGCCCGTGAAGATCGCAGCGGCAGCAGTGCGCTGAAAGTTCAGTTAACTCAAACTTTGTCTGACAGCACAATGGGGCACCGCGTGCCGCAGTACCCGGGGGTCAACTTCGGCCCCTATTCGGCGACCAAGTTCGCTGTGACCGCACTCACCGACGCCCTGAGGACGGAGCTGCAAGGAGAAGGTCGAATCAAAGTCACGGTAAGGTGGCGTACAACCACACGTTGGCCATTCGAATTTAAACTATTGTATAATATAATATCATTGCATGATTTTTTTTAAAATTGACTAGAAATTATATTTTTAGTTATCTATTGTAATATAGAATAAGAAAAAATATATAAAAATAAAAAAGAAAGTTTCAAAATAAAATGAAACCCTTTTTCACGAAGTATTTATTAACCAGTTTATTTGAGTTAGTAGCGCCAACCGGTTTCACTCTGTAGCGAGCTTCCTCAGGACTATATACGAACTGAGACAGTGTTTAATTTTACTTTTAAATATGTCAACCTCAAAATAATGGCTTCGTATCAAAGTTAAGAATTTGTTTATTATATATATATAATACTTAGATCGGTAAAAAAAGTGTTTCTAGCAAATTTACTTATAAGTTAAATTTGGTAATATTTCATTACATATTTTATTATAACGTGATATAAATAATCAAAATATTAATTAATCGAAACATAATTATATATCACCAAAATAAATAAAAAGTATATAAAAAAATAATGGTACCTATTATATTTATAGGAATGACAATATTCGCCTTGCTAAGGCATAATCAAATGTAATTATTTATTTGATAATTTCATTCCCAGGCGAAACATGTCATCTTCATAAACTATGATAAAACTTCTAGAAAATATGTTTTTTCATTCATTTTATTTATTTAATATGATTTAATGTGTTCAATATATTGTATATTAGAAAAACATAATAAATTATTAAGATAAAACATATTGAACTATTTATAATAAGTACACATTACTATTGAACAATAAACTATGCTAGACAATCCTAAATATATTGACAATAAAAATAATGATAGATTAGCTACCTATCACATGTAATGAGAATCAATATGATAGCTATAACCCTTTACATTAATTGGGCTCCCGCTGTATTAATCCAAAGGGCGATTCTACAAAATAAAAATAAAAATATTTCACAGTTTAATTTATGATGTACTTCCATTTATCCAACAGCCAGAGTTTATTAAAAAATATTTTCTTCCACTTCTTCTGTTTTTGATGTACATTTATTATCCTATAACGAAGCACGAGGTTGTCCCGAAATATGCTCCTAAAAGAGTAAATTAAAAAATTTATGACTTTATGTTAATTAATACGTAAAAACGTCGAATACCTATCTAAAAATTTCACTATATATTTGACGTGAATAATATGTTTCGCCTTATTAAGGTTTTTTTTGTACAGCGAGGCCATATCTGAAAGTTGTACGTTACTCGTCTTAATAAAAATATTGTTTATAACTAAGCTTGTTCTATTTAGCATTCAAAACTATATTTGTCGCAAAAGAAAAGTATGTATACATTGTCTGATTATAGAGCATCAGTCCTGGGATTGTATTCACGGATATGTCCATCGATATCATGAAACAAATGAATATTCAACTTCCTGAATCAACTCCTCCGGGTTTTTTGGATGTACAAGATGTCACTGATGCCGTGGTATATGCTATCACTACTCGACCAACAGTCCAAGTAAAGTATTATAAAACTTTAACTTCTTTTTAATTAACGCAAACCTTAAGTAATTTTTAATAAACTAAAGCCATTAACAATGTGAAATTACAAAGTGCCGATTTTTTTATGAATGAATACACTGTTTTTTTCACTTTTTAGTATATTTTGTAACTTGTTTCGAAAGTATTATATATAATATATAATAAGTGTCATATAATTAATATATCGATCTCACAATGATTCAAGATAATGATAATATTTCTAACTTGTAGAAGAATAAAAACTAAATAATGGAAAAAAAACTCCGTCATCAAAAAATATATTTACGAATTTCCTCAGTGACGTTGGTGTCATTAATTTGTTTAAAAAAATATACATTTTGTTGTATTTAAACTTTGAACAATTAAAAAAAAAAGCTAAATTTGGTTTTACTATTTTATTAATATTGTATATTCAGGTGTTAAGTTTCAATTAAATAGTGATTTCTATGAAAGATATAAAATAATGGAAACTGTTATATCTACCTGTCTTTATTATATACTCGTATATTAAATGAACTACATCATTCTCATCATCAGCCTTTAGTCGTCCAGTGTTGGATATATGCCTCTCTTCCCTACTCCATAACTCTCTTTCCCTCCCCGCTCTGTGGAACACTATTAAAATAATTTGCCAGTAGCCTTGATAATCAGTTTGATATCAAATTGAGAACACGGTCTAAAAGATTTATTTTTTAGGTTCACGAAATAATAATTCAGGCAACGGGAAATCCGGCAAGTGCTACCCAGAGTTAAAGGGCTTCAGCAGATGTACAAGAATAAAATATGGTTTAATTGGATCTACACTCACACACATTAAAATTTGCTGGACCGTGATGGATATCGAGAGACCAGTGACGAGCGAGTTCTTTCCTATCACGACTGTCTGGTGTGCGTTACGTGTATAAATTAATTACACTTCTCAATTTATTGGATATTTAATTTATTAAAAATGTTTTAGTAGCTGATTATAAAAATTAACCTTGTAGGTTTTGCCAGCATTAAATTAAACCGGATTCTGGCGTCCATCATTGTGGTTTAAAATCGTTTTTTAGAAGCTGTGTTATATCTTTGGATTTTTAGGGGATTATTTAATGTCCAAAAAGTTTTTTTTCATCCTGGTAAGGAAAGCAAGTCACTATTATTGTAATAAAATCATATAAAACTTTCAAAACCGCATTAAAAAAATATATATATATATATTGTTAAATTAAATAACTTTGTTTTTATATCACAATTGTATTTTATTTTACGCGACAGCTGTTTCATCAGCCTGTGTTGACATCATCAGGTGTTACAAAATATTTAATGTAGAATTTTCCAACATCGCTCAAGCAACAAAGAATTAATTACATATAAATATGATTAGTATGTATTGCATAGTTGATTGTAACACCTGATGATGTTAACATTGGTAAGCAAACCGCTGTCGCGACAATTTCAAAAGAATGTGACATTCTGTAACAGTGTTTTAATACAACAGTTAATAATGTTGAAATATCACAGTGTTTCAGTCAGAACAACGGATTATCTTTTAAATATGATGCATTAACATTTAACAAATAAATCTTTGAAGAAAACGTATAAATAAAATGATTATTACTTTTATCACACGCGTTCTATGTTTATTTATTTTTTTTATCCTACCGACATCTATTGATTTATACCATAATCAGTAGATGTCGTTGTCAACAATTCAAAAACAAGGTAAATTACCACATTCACGCCAATCTTAAATAAAATCAGTTATGAATATCGTATAATATATATTGTTTTCAATTATGTAAGAAAAAAAGTCAACCTTGTGAGCATGTTACCTGAAAAATAGTCAAATTTATAATAATATACGCAATTATTCACTTAAATTATTTTTTTTGGAAAAGGTGAAAATGTGATATACATATTTTAATTGATACGAATGAAAACATATACTTGACAAAACATTCTTATTAATTATTTAATAAGGAAATTAACATCATGATATATGATACATATTTTTGGTATGTTAATAGCATATTTTTTTTTACATTCTTCTTCTTCTCCTTTTAGACCTTTGGTTTGTTCCTGTACTCTCTTAGGAAGTAAAATCCCAGCTTTCTCTCCATCTTCCGTATTTTCATATTTTTTTGAAAAAATGCACAGTATTTTTTTTATTTTTGTCCCCCAATTAAATTATTATTTTTTAAAGTCTTAATACACGATTTGTTTTATTTTCCGATAATTTATTTGAAAAATGCGTGTTTGTATAAAATTAATTACCCCAAAGGCACTTTGCTTGCTTAAGGTACAACGTCCTTTGCTGCTATTACCGCCCATGATTATACGAGTACCATTCAGGTCATATGTTCACGTTCCAGAACTTTCTTCTCCATTGTCCCCACGTTGGAATATCCTCGACTTCGTGTTTTATCTGTCATGATGAATGTTGTCAGCATTTTTTCTGTGTTATTTATTTTGCTGGTTCAAATGAGGCTTTTGCTTCTGTGAGTCTTGGCTATGGATTTTATACTGGAGATTATTACAGAATGGACACAGGTCTTGTAGTTACACTATGATAACATAAAGCGGTATTCAAATGGTACTTTCATCGCTGTCTCCCCGAAAGGATTGGCAGAAAGCGAGGACCACCACACTGTTCTTTCCTGACATACTTCTTTCAATTCCTCAACATAAAAAAATAAAACATTAATACATCGTGTCATGCACGAACGTCGATTTCTATGACACTTCATGTGGCCGACATTCAATATGACTGATTTATTTTACCATGCTACGCTTTTTAAAATGATATAATGTTATGATAAAATCAATTTCATAATTGTAGAAATGTCAGATTATATTTAAACATCAATTATCACGGTCACATCTAGTAATCGGTACCTCTTGTATCTAAATATTATAGATAAGAAAATTTATATGCGCGATTCATTTAATAATTGAATTTACACCTTTAAATACACACTGTCTACTGGACCGACGATGTTATCAAATAGAATCAGTTTATTGTCTCAATAGACATTAAATAATTTTTATTATTTTTTTTTTTTTTTATTTGATTTATTTTTTTAAAAACCCGATTGGGTTATATGGTTACATTTTTAGATCTTACTATTAATTATGTATTGTTTCAGATATTTTGTCTTGAAGCGCTTTGAGGGTTCCTGGTTCTTCTTTCTGTATTGTTTCTCCTAGGCTTTGTTTTAGTTTGTTGTAGTTAATTTTCTTTGTGGTATATTGTTGATGTTTTATTCTGTCTGGGTATGGTTTTTAGTTCAATATTTATTCCTCTGTGATATAAATGTTTAAGGCATTAAGGCACGTAAAATATAATATAAACAATAATAATTAAATAAAACGATGTTTTTTAACTACTTCCACTTTTGTCTTTATTTAGACAGCGACCGGTTTTGCCAGGCTCGCTGGCATCGACAGACTGGTCTGTCGATGCCAGCGAGCCTGCGAGCGAGCCTGTGTCTAAATAAAGACAAAAGTGGAAGTAGTTAAAAAACATCGTTTTATTTAATTATTATTTAAAATGAACTTCCATCAAGAGATTTCAGTAAAATCATTTGATTAATATAAACAATACTAGGAATGCACGAGAGATGGAAGACAAGATACTCTATAAAGTATAGAGATTCGAAAAATCTCCGATTAATCTGAGGAGATGGGTTATGAGATCAGTGGCGGTACTTCCATACAAGCCGAAAAGCCGGGCTTGCCTTAAAAAAATCTATAATAATACGATGTTTTTTGCGCGTTTGAGCCGTCTACGAATAAAATAATATTTGGAATTTTCGCGCGAGTTAAAGCGATTTAATCCGTTGCGTTGCAAAAGACTCCGCTGACATGCGCAGAAATGACCTAAGTGTATGTTTTGTTCCACTCATTCGTGCCGTATTTTATTTCACTCATACATACGTACCGTAGGTGAGATGCCCGCGAAATCGCCTACGTCCCCATGTTTTGTCACATGTTTTCGATGGGCTTGCAAAATGTAAAAGGGTCTTTGTCGCACTTACGTATTTTTGGCTTGTAATCACATAACTAGGTGCATATATACCAGAAGATATCTACATTTTTTTGTATGAATTTGAAGCCGGGCTTTATCACTCTGAAGTAGGTTACTATTCTATGTGTCACGAACTTCCTTTCTATTGTCAGAATGTTATCTGTCATTTACGTTGTGTGCAGAAATGTTATGAAAAGAAAGATTGTGTGATTTCTTTACGAACATTTATTTATAATTCGTGTTTCGGTCTCAACAAATTTATTATTATTGTCTATTTACTGCTTATTTCTTATTAATTATATTTCTTCTTGTATTTGTAAATGCATTATTATATTATACAAGAACATGAGTTTGATGACGCAGAAAATTAATTTACGTATAGATTTGAAATAGGATTTAAAATCAATTAATTCACGAAATTGATTTACAAAGATAAAACTCGTTTATTCCGGAAAAATACATTATTGTGACCATCTACTAATATTATAACACAAAAAAGTCTGACGAGCTTGCCTTACTGGTTGACCTTAGGCACGCCACTGTATAAGATGTCCATCTCTTTGAAGCTGCAGATAGTTGGTCCCCAGTATTCCCAAATGATAAAATAAGGATTGCAGGACCAAGTGGATGAGTGCGGCGGTGGATAGGGGCAGTGACGTGCTTTGGGAGAGGCCTACGTTCAGCAGTGGGCGACAGACGACTGATAAGTAATTTCTGATAAGTATGTTATGTAAGTATGTACTCGTATACACTCGGAGGCGTAGACTGTATGCTCTGCTGGGAGTGACGTAAACGCAAATAAAAAAACCTCTATTGTTATTTAAAACTATGCATGAATCTTGTTAAAATTGATTCCGTATTTTGTTGAAAATATTCCAGCAAAAAACATTTATGACGTGTTGCAAAGGCGACTTAAAACAGTAAAAAATCATGACATATTAATTTAATCTGGAACTGGCGTGATTACATTACAATTTGTTAGCAGAATTTTTTGGAGAAGTTTTATATTATTTTACTGTGCCGAATCCCGCACGTAACGGTGTTGTGTAATTAATACACATTTAAGAATAGTCAAATAAGAAAATAATTCACTGGAAATTGCTTTAATTAACGATCACGTTTAAAAAAAACATCAGATAAATGATAAGATGTAAAATGTGAATGTGAGACAGTTGCATATTCTTTACTTTCTAAATTTAAATAGGTTTGTATATTTTTGTACTGGATGTATCTCCGATTTTCAATAAAATTATTCTGTGCCCAAAAAGTAAACTTTATAAAACTAACTAACCATCACGCCGTCTCCCCGAAAGGGTAGTCAGAAAGAATGGACTGTCACACTTTAACCGATGCGGCACTCCATCCTTCTCTTTTCGCCCCCGCGGGAAATGCGTTGTGATGGGTTGCGAACCTCATCGCCACCAATAGACATCTCCCGCGCACATTTCGATCGTCCAACGTCCACAAAATAAATCTTAAACAAATAATATATAATACAATGATATAAAAAATAATATAACACGTTATTTTAGAATTTAAGATGGTGCACATGTTGGCAGCTGGACGATCCGGACATTTGTGTAAACTTTATTGTTTATTAATCATTTATTTTATTCTTTGTGTAAATGCATAAGAGAGGAAAACTGAAAAATTTAGTTAAATTTTTGAGATATACAAGGGATAAGACAGGGAAGAGTAGAGGAAATTGGAAGACTTTGGAGGACTTTAGAGGTCATTGGAGAGGAAGACTGAATAAGAAGTAGTACATTTTAATAAGCAATGTGAACTCTAGCTACCAAGTACCGCCAAGGGAAAAAAACATTTTTTCCAAAAATAAAAATCTGATTCTAATATTGCAATTTTTTTCAACTTTCCGTTCTTCTTCTTGCTGTTCCTCTCCTATCAGTGGTTGAAAAACATTATTGCTATTCCGATCCTTGATACAGTATCTCTAAATAGAGAAAATACAACATTTTTTCGTATACCCAAGTATATTTTAAAAGAAAATTCATGCCGTCATATTACAGCTATTAAAATGAATAAAAAAACTTAAATAAAATTAGCATTTTAAAAATGAAGAGTGTTCGAAATATTTTTTTTTACATTATTAGTAAATATATTATGTAATAAAAATATGTCATTTTTACTTAGAAAGTTAAATAAAAATGAATGTTTTAATATGATTTCATAAAAGGATATTTTTTTTTGTGAAAATTTTAATTACATTTAATAAATTAAAGCTATTGTACCCGTTTCCTATTTTTTTTTTTACGTTTGTAAAATAAGAGCAAAAAAACGAGTTTGCGTAGGAAAGATGATGGATTACCATTCGTAATTTTTAGGAATTTTTAAATAACAATTTGTATAAAATGGAATGAATGAAGTTTTTCATAAACACTGTACAGAGGTTCGAGATTGCTTGTTGTTGTATCTGACGAATTATTTAGTTGTTTAATTATTTTTTACGTATTGTTTACAATGGAACGTTGGATAGGTAAGGTTTGTGTGATAACAGGAGCCAGTGGAGGGATTGGTGCAGAAGCCACAAGGACCTTGGCGGAGAAAGGACTAATTGTCGTAGGCCTCGCAAGAAGGGTGGAGAAAATTCAAGTAAAATCATGTTTTTTAAATTAATAAAATGATACTAAAACTAACTAACATTACTCCTTCTCTCCAAAGTGGTAGGCAGAAAGTATTGACTGCCATATCTTTCTGAACCTGAGATACTTCTCTAAATTCCTCAACATTCATACATCGTAATGTGCAAGCTCGTCGATTTTTCCGACTTTTTAAGTGGCCGCCTTTTAGTATTTGATTAATTTGGTCATGCCATGTTTTTTTTGGTGTTCCACGGCTTCTTTTTCTATTACCACTGCTTGTATACAACATTTTAACCATTCTTCTCTCGTTCTTTTGTTCCATAAACCTCATGCACGCGCGTCAATTTCTGCGACTCCTCATTCAATATTTAATTTATTTGATCGTGCAACGTATTCCTCGTTCTTTCAGTATTTTTAGTCCATTTACATGGTATACATATAATTTTTTTACCGTTCTTTCATGATTCATTTATGTGTCAAAATCATCGGAACGATCCTGAGATTATTTTGTTCAGAACACTTTCATTCGCACCGCATTCACTTTTTATATTTGAATTGGACACTATCATATACAGATTTTCCACACATTCGTTTAAGAGATCTTATTAATTCTGCATTTATTATACATTCATCTTTCTTTTGCCAGTTCCCTGTTTCATTTCCATATGTAAGGGTCGGTACAAGAACACCAGTTTTGACAGACGTTATAAAGATTTTTTTTCTAACGTTTCAGCTTTTGTTATAACAATCAATTTAAATCAATTTAAAATTTAAAATATTAATTTAAAATTCTTATTGGGGTTCAGGTTACAACAAAGGAAATAAATCAAATATTGGACTTGACGTTAAATTTATTTGATTACTAATAATATTTTCTTTAATTTTAATTTCTTAAAATTCGAGATTGCTCATAGTTATTTTCAATGAGGTGGTTAGCAAATTCAGAAAAATTATTATAAGAGAGACATCTTATGTGCTCTTTTATTCTTAATTTAAAATTACGCCTTGTTTTACCTATATAAAAAGATTAGCAATCATTAAATTTCAGTTTATAAATCCCCGATTGAGCAAATTTATCTTCCTTGGCTTCAATATTTTTTATTAATTAACCTAAATTATTGTTTGTATAAAACGCGGGTCTAATGTATCATTAATACATTTTTAATGTTTGTGTTGTATATACAAATTATATAAAAAAAGACAAATAAAACACATACAACACAAAGTATGGCGAACATAGAAGAAATATTCATTCGTATTTATTATTTAATTGTAATTTATTACTTGTCATAGGAGATGGCTAAAGCTAGTAAAGGAAAAATTCATGCGCTCAAGTGTGATATAGGGAAGGAAGAAGACATCGCGAAGGCTTTTCAATGGATCGATAATACTCTAGGAGGAGTAGATGTGCTCATCAATAATGCTGGATTAGGATCCATTGCGTCTCTTATTGGTAAATAAATCTCAAAATTGAATACTATAGGATGTTTTTTTTATAAGTTTGGTTTTTAAACTGGCAAAGTTGTTTCTACAGGCTGTCAATTTGACAGTTGACAGTTGATTTGTAGTCAGTACGTTTTGTCATTTCACCACGAAAAGACTGACGTCAGAACAGCACTTCCAATTTTTATTTTTATTTTGAAAATCATGGTTCGTTTCGCCAAACTTATCGTGCACTACGTCCATTTTGCGGTCGACATAATCGTTCATCCGAGCAAGTTATTCGGAAGACCATGGATAGTTTTCGCACCACGTACACTCTAGTGGAAAATACGCATCCACAAAGACGACAATTGTCGAAAATTGGATTTCACGATTACGCTTCATTCGAGCTAGCCGTGGCGCTCATATCCCCGAAATCATATTTAAACAATAATGGCATGGAATTATCTAATAAATAAAGCTAATATCATAGACATTAACATTTATATAAACCATAAAAATCAAAATGTAAATTATCTTTATTCATCGTTTTTTCTATTATTATTCGGTATGTGTATAAAGTGATAATTTTGTTCTTTATACTTATAGATGGTTCGACGAAAGATTTCAAAGATGTTTTGGATGTAAATGTTATGGGACTTTGTATTTGTACAAGAGAAGCGATCCGGTCTATGAGAAAAAGAGGCGACGATGGTCAGATCATTCATATCAACAGGTAAAGTTATTAATTATTACGATTATTAATGCACGGAGGGATAGATATTGCCAATAGCGGCATATTGAAATAGTACACTGATTATACGCACCATTAGGACCATGACGAATGACATTGGAAACATGTTTATTTTTTATTTATTTATGGAGATATTTGCCATTGTAACACCCAAAGTTAAATAGAATATTAATATACTTATGCTTAGAAACTGGTGTTTTTCTATAATTATTAAAACCCAGAAATAATACTTATTGTAAAAATACGGCCAATTAGAAAACAAAAAAACAAAGTACAATTATTTCAATATTCATGGAACAATTCCTAAAATTTCTTGGAAAGAAATCTTAAAATTTTTTGGAAAAAATGTCTTGTCGTATACTTTAAAAAGTTAATGTATTTTTTAAAGATCTTTTTAGAAACACTTATTTTTCCTTTGACATTGAACATATACTATTCATAAAGCCAAGTACAAAAGTGACATAAAATTGATTACTAATCAACTAATAGATATATCTGGAGGAACAAGCTACTGCTCATTATATAAATACAAACAATTACAAGTGTTCGATCAATTTTTAGTGTCATGGGCCACAAAATTCCAAGTGGGCACGTTTTACCTCATGGTACCTACCCTGCCAGCAAGCACGCAGTAACAGCCCTTACTGAGGGTTTAAGGATTGAATTGCAAGCACTGAACAGCAATATCAAAGTGTCTGTAAGAACTTTATACATTACATAAATTCCTTAATAAGTAAAAAAAATATTGCATAAAAAAAAAAACTTAATGAATTTACTATATTTTTTAATACTTTTTATAGTTTAAATAACTTTTGAAAAAACGTATCGAAGATATAAATAATATTTTAAAAATAATTTTTATTTATAGTTAGGTTAGGTTGATTTATTGTTAATAATTTATAGATCCTTCTATTACACCGTACTTTGTGTTGTTATGATGCTTTATTTCTCTTTTCCTTTTTTATATACATTGTATATACAACACATATTAAACAAATAAAATTACGTAGATATGTTTCGGACAACCAGTCCTTCTTCAGTGATACATATTATAAAGATACATTAAAAAAATATTATGAAATTGTTTACATGATCTGACAGATTTGAATTAATCTTTATAACATCTGTCAGATCATGTAAACAATTCTATAATATTTTATAAATGTATCTTTATAATATGTATCACTGAAGGCCTGTTTGTCTGAAACATGTCTTTGTATTTTTTTTATAAATATAAGTGTTGTACGAGTATATACAAAGTATCTAAAAAAAGAGATTAAATTAATAGTTTAAGTACAGAGTAAAAGGAATGAAATTACAAGTTCACATTTAAAAATAAAAATAGGTATAGAAATACCTATAGAAAGAAATATGTAAAAATAAGATACGTGTAAAATAAGGTGAATATAAATTTACTAAATCAATCATTTTCAGAGCATAAGCCCAGGAATAGTGCACACAGAGATGACAGATAAACTATTTGATATATTCAACGTACATCCATCTGCTTCTGAAATCTCGTGGGTTTTAGCTGTCAGTGACATTGTACAAGCCATGGTTTATATCCTCAGTACTCGCCCAGGAGTTCAGGTAATTTTGTAGAAGTAATTTAGTACTTGTAATGGCATTGAATACCTTGCCCAATGTCTTTAAATATAGCGAAATAACTCATTAAAAGCTCAAGGCATTGGATTGCCATAGTAATATACTTAGGAAATTGCTTCAGGTGTAAAAATATAATCAAAACTAAACAAAGAAAGACTAACATAAAAACGTATTTAAAATTCGACACAATAATTCAAATTTAAAAATTAACTTGGGCTATTTGTTTAAAGTACTAATAATAAATTATATTAAATAATAATAAAAATACATGATGATAATATAAAAAATATGAAAATTTTAATTTAAAAAAATAAAAAAATAAATACATTTGAAAAGACATAATTGACACAGAAATTAAGAAATGATTAATTTATATTTGATTGGGAATGGTAGCTTGGGAGATTAAAAGTAGACAAAGTATTTAAGGAGAAAGGAGTAAAGGGAGGAATCTGATTATTAATTATGTTTTCACCCTATTTCACCGACTTGAGGATTTCTAAATTTTCAAGTTTGCTTAATTTATTGCTATTGTTAACTATGTGTAAAATTTTTGTGTAATTTTTATTGAAACTATGGTCAAATTCAATACAATGGTTAGCCATCTCAGAAAAAATAGTATGTTTGGAGAAAGCTTGTTTGTGTTCGTTGAAACGTGTTTTAAAAGTTCGTCCTGTTTTGCATGTCGTGTTCTTAAATATTTTTTTAATTATTAGTGGATTGAACAAAGTCATTTTCAATTTCCTAAGTATATGGAGAAATAAGTAAGTGAAGACGCTTTAATTTATTATTATAAAAATTACAATTGTGTTATCTTATTTTTTAGGTGCATGAACTAACCATTCAGCCAATAGAGAAGCTAGAAAATCTAGCACCGATATTAGCAGCGTTCCAAAATTCCACCAAGGGGAGTGGGGCTTAATATCTGCTAATACTGCGTTAGTCTTTTAATTATAAGATGTCTATGTAATTAACCAACCTAGAACTAGACTTCATAATAGAAGCATTTGTTAACTTTTTTACGCAATTTAAATGTTTTTTAAATTTATTGTATATTTTATAATATTTGCAAAGGGTATATAAAAGGTTGTTGGCCTCTCGATTAGTTATGAGTGACAAGTGCAATTTTCCGCGTGAATGAAATTTTATTTCGTTTCGAAAGAATTTAAATCCTTAACATTGTAACCTAGTCCATACGCTTGTTTTTTATTGCATACTTTTTTTTATAACATAGTCAAATAGATTTATTGTTATTTGAACAATGATGTAAAACTTCACATTAAATAATTAATACGAATGCAAACGTCTATTTTTAAATGCACTTCGCATTAGCAGGAGTAAAACATAATATTTTGAATGTGAATATGAGGGCATCGCTACAGGTTTGGCTCATGAAAATACAAATCACATTGACAATAATCCAGTTAACAAGGTGTCCCAATTTAAATAGGGTCGGTCTTTACTGCGGACGCCAACGTAGACACCGATGTCAAACACAGGATAAACACCGCCTGGCTCAAGTGGAGGTCTCTATCTGATGTCCTGTGTGATCAAAAAATTCCAATCAGGACTAAGGGCAGAGTCTACAAGACTACAGTGAGGCCCGCCATGCTATATGGAGCAGAGTGTTGGATCAACAAAAAAAGTCCACGAACGCCAAGTCCACGCTGTCGAGATGAAAATGCTGAAGTGGACCGGAGACGTCACAAGGCTGGACTACGTAAGGAACAAATACGTGAGGGGTAACTTTAAGGTTGCCCCATTAACGGAAAAATTTAGAGAATCTCGACTCCGGTGGTACGGTCATGTAATGCGAAGAGACAGCGAACACATTGTCCAAAAAGCCCTCAGCATTTCCACAAAACCAAAAAGAAAAGGTCGCCCAATGGCAGCATGATGGACCAACATGGGAAAGGAGCTCCAACGCGAGAACCTGACTGTGGAGATGAGACAAAATAGAAAAGTTTGGCGTTTTCGTACTAGGAGGGCCGACCCCAGATGATGGGAAATGGCAAAGGGAAAGAAGAAGAATGAAAACGTCTGTTTTCTAGAAATTTGTATCACATTTAATAATGCCTTGGTAAGGCGAAACATGTGATTCCCATAAAGTATAATAAAACTTCTAGAAAAAAGACGTTTTCATTCGTATTTACTATCAAATAGTTGTATGTGAATTGAGATAATTAAATATTTATTATTAAAAAAATGTTTTATGGTCAGAATTTTTTAATGTTACTCAATATAACTTTTGTTTGCCTTTAACATTAAAAAAAATACGTAACTATGGATTTTATCTTTAAAAATATATCCCTTGATACCTTAATATTTCGCATGTACCGAAAAATAGTTAATATTGTTTTTTTTACCTGTTTCTTAATACTGTTTTATACTAACCATAACTAATTCCTTTTAATAACAAAATTTCTCTGAAAAGCGCAAAAACTCTTCTAGATTAAATTTTATATCATAAAAGTTAATAACAGTTAAAACTGAAAACTGAGAACAGAAGTAGGGGTTTTGAAGGGTAGTAAGGCTACGATGGGAAATGCTCTGTCGGAAGTGGTGCATTTGCAAAATGTCGTAATGCACCATTCTGAAAGGATTCAGGCAACACTTTGGCCAAGTCAACGAGTGGTTTCATAGAACCCGCGGACCACGGACAAAGTGTCCACTGACATTACCATCTATTTCATAGAAAATAGATAATGAAATAATGAATTTCAAGCGCCATAAAACTGAATACATCCAGCTAACGGAAGGCAAACCCAAAAAAAATCTTCGATAGAAAGCAAGAGGAAACAGATATCATTACTAAGGTCATTAGTGTCATCACTATGAAGAGGAATCAAGCTATGACCTCGGGGTCAATCTTTAAATGGGTCAGGGATGTACTTGGGGCAGAGATGCCTACGCTTAAGTGATAGTTAAGAGAAATCTGGCATAACGTCGGGGAAGAGAAGAATGGTGAACATGATACGTATCCCAAATCAAGAGTCCATTATATTCACAATAAAATATATATATTATTATATTATACAAATTTTGTAATAATTTATACACAAATTGTTATAAAATATGATTAAGAAAATAATAAACAATTAAGACGTATGTGTGGTAGAACGATATACGTCAGAATCTCAAATGCTGATATATGAAAGGAATGTAGAGCGGAAGTGAACAAAATTATGAAAGGATCGCTGCGTTGGTTCGGACGTATGGAGCGCATGGATGGAGGAAGAATGGTCAAGAAAGTATACGTTAATAATGTAAATGGAGTACGTAGTCGAGGCAGACCAAGACAAATAGTTGGTTATGTTAGAAGTCGGAAGAATCAACGTGCGTGTATGACTCGCTGTATGAATGTGGAGGAATCTAGAGAGGTGTGCCAGGATAGAGTAGTGTGGCGGTTTATTCTCTCTGCCTACCCCTACGGGGAAACGGCGTGATGGTTTATTATTCTTATCATTATAAACTATTAAAGATTACTATTTGCATTAATTTATTACATGAAAAAATTCTTGAGAGTAGCCAAACAATTACAAAAGTTTGAATGGCTAATGGTTTGGTATTTATAATCTTGACCGAAAGACGCCGCTGCGTTAACACAGAAAAAATACAGAAATGCATTGAAATCTTATATTTCACCAAATTTCTGAAGTGTATTATATTAACGATATGCAATGTACGATATTCCTTTATGGTTACAAGTCTAGACTATGGGAGCATCGTTCAAAATTGATGTTTTGAGATATGATGCTGGCGACCAGTGGCGTGCCTAGGGTCAGCCAGTAAGGCAAGTCAAGGAATTATAAATATATATTCGTAACGAAATTACAAAATCGCTCTTTTCATAACATTTCTGCACATAACGTAAATGACAGATAACATTTTGACAATAGAAATGAAGTTTGTGACACATCGAATAGTAACATACTCGTACATCAGAGTGATAAAGCCCGGCTTCAAATCCATTCAAAAAATTGTAAATATCATCTGGTATATATGCACCTAGCTATATGATTACAAGACAAAATACGTAAGTGCGATAAGAACCCTTTTACATTTTGCAAGCCCAATATGAAGCTCATCGAAAACATGAAACAAAACATGTGGACGTAGGCGATTTCGCGGCCATCTCACCTACGCTACGGTACGAATAAGTGAAATAAAATACGGCGCGTATGAGTGGAATAAAACATACACTTAGGTCATTTCTGCGCATATCAGCGGAGTCATTTGCAACGCAACGAATTAAATCGCTTTAACTAGCGCGAATATTCAAAATATTATTTATCAAACGCGCAATAAACGTCGTTTTATTATAGATTTTTAAGGCAAGCCCGGCTTTTCGGTTTGTATGGAAGTACCGACACTGCTGGCGACAAATGCTGCGCATACCCTGGGCGGCGAGAAGAACAAACCCATTGATCCTTGACCAGCTGGGCATTATGGTAAGACTCTAGCGCGTGGGCTCTCAGAGAGTGTTAAAATATATTAGTAAAATGGAGAGAGCAGGACAAGCCTTAAGAGCTTATAATAATGGTCATAGTTGTGGGAAAGCGACCATGAGTACTGCCACCGAACCGCTGGTCAGATCAAATCAGGGCACTGATAGGCCTCTCAACAGCTGCGAGCCATGGTGCCTAGTTTGCGGGATTGACACGACCCTCGGTCATGAGGAAAGCAACTAATAAAAATATGTACGCTTCAATTAGAGAGTCATTGATGATTGTGTTATCTGTAAATTTGTATCTATTGGTATTGATCTAGCATTTACTGTTTTAAAAATGCAACTAATTATGGTGCAATATCGGTAGGTAGGTAAGTACTTTTTAGTTTGTGTGTATCGTAAAATACATACAAACCATTTTCTTTTTTCTGATAGCGATCTATTTTCGCTTTATCAAACGATCAACGATTAAATGAATGAGCAAAAAAAAATTATATCAAACATGAAAAGTTACTATGTTTATCGATTTGTTTAAAGAGAGCGAGGTTATAAAACATAAATCAACCATAAATGAAACGGTTTTAAAAACGAAGTTGTTTATATAATTCAGGTCATTAGATTTCAAAATAATAGGGATGATTGAAAATTCTCGAAAAGTAATAAATGGCGATGAAAGCTAAAAGAGAGGAAAATATAGGATGTTTTTTTAGAGGTTTGGTTTTTAAACTGGCTGATTCAACGGACTGTTTGATAGTTGATTTGTAGGCAATACGTTCTGCCATTTTACCATAAATAGACTGACGTCAGAACAGCGCTTTCGGATTGTGCAAATTTATTTTAAAAATCATCGTTCGGTTCGCCAAACTTATCGTGCACTATGTCCATTTTACGGTCGACATAATCGTCCATCCGAGCAAGTTATTCAGAAGACCATGGATCGTTTTCGCACCACGTACACTCTAGTGGATAAAAAGCATCCACAAAGACGACAACTGTCGAAAATTGGATTTCACGATTGCGCTTCTTTCGAGCAAGCCGTGGCGTGGCGCTCATATGCCCGAAATCATATTTAAACAATAATGACATTAAATTATCTAATATATAAAGCCAATATCATAGACATTAACATTATTTTAATGTGTGTTTTATTCATTTTGATTATGTATTGTATACCTCTTAAAAAAAATACCCTATATATAGAAAAGTTTATTATAAGTTTAAGGCAGGTTTCATCACCTTAATAAAAACGAGTATATTTATGTTGAAAAAAGGAATCTAAATAATGTAAAAAAAAATCTTGAATGAACTTGAAGTACTGATTAGTGAGATTTTGTAAGTCTCCAGAGCCTTGTAGCCAGAGGGTAGAACACCAAAAATTATATCCGGATGGGTGCCCCGCGAAAAGAGACCTAAAGGCAGACCGGAATAGGGGGTTGGCCATGTAGAAAGAATGCCAGAGGGTAGAACACCAACAATTATATCCGGATGGGTGCCCCGCGAAAAGAGACCTAAAGGCAGACCGAGAAAAGATAGGCTGATTGTGTGGAAGAAGATTTGGTGAAAATAGAAAAAGATGGGTAATGGAGAGAGATGGCCAGGGACAGAAGTCAGTGGAGGACCGTTGTAGAGGAGCCCAAGTCCCACACCGGGATGTAGCTCCGAGAAGTATTATATGTTGTAGAAAGTCGAAGAAAGCCGTTGTAATTAGTAGTTTATTTTATTACTGTTTCTTTAAAAATAATAAATACAATATGTTTTGAGATATATCGTTTTATCTAATTATTTAAATTATGGCTTAGTAAGACAATAAAAATGAAAAATATTTTAATCACGTGATATCGAAATAGTTTAATAAATACCACAATTAAATCAAAACTACTATGATATTCAAAGGTTTTATGATTAATCCAGGCAGTATCTTAGAGCAATCAAGGCCCTGTACGCGTCTAGACCGACTGGAGTAAGACCTCCAGGAAGGCCTAGACAGCGCCAAATGGACAATGTTCTGGCTGACCTGGCTAGGTTGGGCGAATGGAACTGCTGGGACCAAAAAGTGCAGGATCGAGGAGCTTGGCGAAAAATCATCAAGGAGGCTAAAACTCTTCAAGAGTTGTATGGCCATAGGAAGTAAATAAGTATCTTAGATGCAAACTGTATGTAGGTGAGAAACTAATTGAATAGGTCATGGAGTTAAGGTATGTATCTGGGTGTGCAGGTTTCTAGTTCCAACGATCTGTATAATGAAGTAAAAGAATTTACTAATTAATCAGTAGTTATCTCCGGATGCCCGAATAACACTATTTTGGAAATATTTTTTTTGGATTGTCAATAAACATATGCTAGTGGAAAGTATTGTAAGGATCCATAAAACATGCACCAGATGCATATTTACTTACGAAATCATAGCTAGAACTGTCAGAACGAAACATTTTCTTAGAATAGTAGAAATTGAAACATTTCCACATATCAAGGGTAGAACCCTTAGGGACAAGATACATAACGGATAGTTTTGCAGAACCTACAATATTAATGACTTTGTGAGATGGAAAAGGCAGAGAAGACGATTCTTGGGGGACCACGTCGAGAGGATGGACCCAACATAAAGATTTTGATGCAGTCTAATAAACCGTCTTCATCACAGGACCAAAATTGATATTCTGTCTGAACAAATAGCACCATCTACAGATATAAGAAGAAGACAAAGATAAAGAATAATAAGTTTTGGTTAACACCAAGTTTTATCTTGATGTATTGTACAATTTATTTATGGTATTACTTACTTACTTAAATAGCCGTTGTCGTCCACTGGTGGACATAGGTCTCCCTCATACTTCTCCAAGTATCCCTGTCTTCTGTCTTTCGCATCCAATCGCCAGCAATTCTTCTAATGTCATCGGACCATCGTGTGGGAGGTCTCCCTCTGTTTCTAGTGTCTTTGCGGGGTCTCCACTCTACCACCCTTCGGGTCCATCTATCGTCTACCAATCTGGCAACATGTCCCGCAAATGACCATTTAAGTTTCGCTACCCTTTGCGACGACATCTGTATTTATGGTATACCGTTTGTTAAAAAAATGCATACTACAATATATATAATATTATAACATACTAGTATATACTTCACACTGAGTATTTAATTTCGACGAAAATCGTCAATAAATTACGGTGTGCATTTTAGGTTATATCTTAACTAACTAACTAATTAACTAATCAAAACGTCGTCTCTCCATAGGGGAAGGCAGAAATAGTGAATCGACACACTGTTCTTTACTGAAATACTTATCTTGCTTCCCCATGTTGCGCACACACGTCGGTACGATTTCGGGGACTCCTCGCGACATTTATTTAGGTATTAAATTTTCGATATGTCGTCTTTCAGCGCTCTAGTAAGTAATTAAAGCGCTGAAATTAAGAAGAGTTTAGAAGAAGCCTATATCGAGCAGCGGAGTAAAAAAGGTAAGTTATTTAAAATTTTGATTTCTATTTAATATGTATTAAAACTTTTTACACATTATAATTATTCGGTACTAATAGGGATAATTATTTTCATTTCTTTGAAAAAAACATGTATTTATAACACAACAAAAAATATAGCAAATGCTATTAACTATAATACATAAATACCTTTTACAAGTAAAATATACGAAACGTAATAATATTGTAATATATGTATTTATAAATTTAAAAAAAAAATCTAAATAATACTCGACAATCGTCTTTTGAATATTTAAATATCTTTCTACCATTTTAAATATATTTTTTATTTTATACTTAGCATTATTTATTAACGAATATTTTCATTTATATATTGTACGTAATTGCGCTTCTTAAACACTGTATTTGATGTGTGGACGTGAAGACTTTCTATCATAATTCAAATATGGAACGTTGGGTTGGAAAAGTGTGCGTTATAACTGGGGCAAGTTCGGGAATTGGAGCCCAAGCAGCCAAGACCTTGGCAGAGAAAGGGCTTATTGTGGTAGGCCTCGCTAGAAGGGCGGAGAAGATTCAGGTAAAATAGTTATTTGAAATACAAATGATATATAATTCCTTTGGGTAACGTTTTTTTCGCTGTTTAACTGGTATAGTAATCAAAAGATTAGGGCAAAAGTTTTTTCGTAAATCGTTTTTTTTTTTAATTAATTTTAATTTGGATAAATCGCATTTTAATTTCGATAAATCGCATTTTACTTTTGACTCTCTTTATTAATAAAAAAAATGCTCGGGTGTGGTCACTTACAAGTAATCGTTAATTTTGTGGCAATAAGCAGTTGCAGTACAAGTGGAAAGAGAAGCCGTGGACGATCAAGGAACACATGGAATGATCATATGAATAAATTAATAAAATACAGCTACATTCCAAGTTGGAGAAATCTAAGAGCGTGCATGTTACTATGTATGAATGTATGGGATGTTAGAGATGTATGTTAGGAGAGAGCAGTTTTAGTAGCTTATCCTTCCGGAGAAACAGCATGATGGTTAGTTAGTTAGTTCTAAACAATTGTAATGACTTAAAAGATTTGGTTATTTTTGATTTCAAATAAAGCAAAAACTATAAAAGAGAATTTTAGGATTTATATTTTCATTTTCTAGAATTTTTCTAAAACTTCAAAAGGGAAAATTCACGCAGTCAAGTGTGATGTCAGTAAAGAGGAAGATATCCTGAACGCCTTTAAATGGATTGAGAGTACCCTTGGAGGGGTGGATGTCCTAATCAATAGTGCTGGAGTTATAAACGCAGCATTTCTTGTCAGTAAGTGAATCTTACAATTGCAACGTTCCTGTCTCTAAATGCATTAGTACGACCTTTCGTTCACAAATTATATACAAGATAACATTGAATAAGTATTTTGATTAGGATAGTCTTCTGTTTAAAGAGAATTTATTTTTTTGAAAACGTTCGGTTGCTATGAGTTGTTATATTATTGTAAATCAATTTACCGAAATATTAAAGTTTTTAAAAGTCCGGATCGTCCATGTCAACATGTGCAACATGGAAAAAAAAACATTATGTGTTATTACATTATGTGCTAAATTAAAAAAAACCGGTGGATTCGTGGAACATAAATTTAATAGTCAATATGTGCACCATCTAAAAATAACATTTTGTGTTAAATTATTTTTATTTTGTTATTTTATTTTATATTATTGTATTTTATATTCCTTGTTTTAGATTTATTTTGTGGGTGATGGATGATCGAAGTGTGCGCGGGAGATGCCTATTGGTGGCGATGAGGCTCGCAACCCATCACACCGCGTCTCCCGCGGGGCGAAAAGAGAAAGATGGAGTGCAGTCCATTCTTGCCTAGCCTTTCGGGGAGACGGCGTGATGGTTAGTTAGTTTTTTTTTAAGTTTAAAATATTAAAATATTTTAGTATTTTAATATTTTAAAGTTCTTGCTGGTGTTGGATTGTTTTAAGTGCCTAATTACAGTAAATTAAAAAAAAAACAGTGGATAACGTGGAATAAAAATTAAATAAACACAAATGTCCGGATCGTCCGGCTGACGACAAGTGCACCATCTAAAATAACATTATGTGTTAAATTATTTTTCTTTGTTGTTTTATTATATATCATTGTATTTCAGATAATTTGTTTTAGATTTATTATGTAGACGTTGAACGATCGAAGTGTGCGCGGGAGATGCCTTTTGGTGGCGATGAGGTTCGCAACCCATCACACCGCGTCTCTCGCGATGGCGAAAAGAGAAGGATGGAGTGCCACATCGATTAAAGTGTGGCAGTCCATTCCATTCTTTCTGCCTACCCTTTCGGAGAGACGGCGTGATGGTTAGTTAGTTATTTAGTTAAAGTTTAAGTAAAAAGTTATGGTATTTGAAAAGAGAGAATGTATTACATAAGTATTGGACGTAAAGGGTATACGCAGTTAACCCTGTACGGCAAGAAGAACCAACCAGTCAATAATTCACAGCTGGGTATTAGGACAAGACTCTCGCAGATATGCTCTCAGAGAGTACTAAAGTTTTTTGGGCACATAGGCCGGAGAGATCAGGACAACCTTGAAAAGCTCATCATCATATGCAAAGTGGAGGGAGAGGGACCACAAGGACGACCACCAAGCCGCTGGTTCGATCAAATCATGGAGTTGACTGGTCTCTGGACTGACGGGTTACAGGAGCGCATGGCGTGCCAAGGTCAATAGTTCACAGGGTGGACACGACCCTCAATCACGAAGAATACGACTGAAAATTATACTTCTAGAAAACGGACGTTTTCATTCATTATTGTATAAAATAATAAACGCGATCGTTTAATGGTTTTACTTGATTTAATTCATATAATTACTTACATATATAAATAATAGTTACAAATTTGTTTTGCCTTGCGAGGGCATTTTCAAACAGCCTTCAGTTTATTATTATATACAATAATTATAATGGAGTTTTACAAAACAAAAACCTCAACCATCAATAAGTTTTCATTCATGTTAATTTTATTCAAGTTTTTTTGTGTTTTTAAACACGAAATGTTCAGCAAATAATAAATATATGTACTTACATACGTGCGTATAAAATATGTAGAAATCGTGTTGAAAACTATACATTATATTATATTTATTAAAATCACTAATATAAAATTGTAAAACTGTTTATTTTATAGTGAATTTTAAGATGTGATGATTTTTGTGATAAAAGCTACAAATTTTTCTTTTAGCCGGATCATCAAAGGAATTTAAAGATGTGATGGACACGAATGTGTTTGGTCTTTGTATCTGCACGAGAGAGGCTATTCGGTCAATGAGAAAACGAGGAGATGACGGTCAAATCATTCATTTGAATAGGTAATTCTATTCTATATAACCTTTAAGTAATAATTGCGTAGATTTTTACGGTTGGAAGTGCATAATGGTGTTCTTGTGCCGACCCTTATGTATAGAAGTGAAGCATGGAACTGGCAAAAGAAGAGTGAAAGTAGAATAAATGCAGTAGAAATGAGATCTCTAAGACGAATGTGTCTCAAATCTGTATATGATAGAGTGACAAATGCAAGTATAAGAAGTGAATGTGGTGCGAATGAAAGTGTTATGAACAAAATAAGGAGGGTCATTAAGATGGTTTGGACACATGGAAGTGCATAATGGTGTTCTTGTGCCGACCCAAATGTATGGAAGTGAAGCATGGAACTGGCAAAAGAAGAGTGAAAGTAGAATAAATGCAGTAGAAATGAGATCTCTAAGACGAATGTGTCTCAAATCTGTATATGATAGAGTGACAAATGCAAGTATAAGAAGTGAATGTGGTGCGAATGAAAGTGTTATGAACAAAATAAGGAGGGTCATTAAGATGGTTTGGACACATGGAAAGAATGAGTGAAGATACAATGGTAAAGAAGGTATATGTAAACGGCGTGAATGTAGCTAGAAATAGAGGAAGGCCGAGGAAAACGTGGCACGATCAAATCAATCAAATATTGAATGTCGGTCACGTGAGGAGTCGGAGAAATCGACGTGCGTGCATGACAAGATGTATGAATGTAGAGGAATCGAGAGAAGTATGTCAGGACAGAACAGTGTGGCGTTCCATTCTTTCTACTTACCCCTCCGGGGAGACGACGTGATGGTTAGTTAGTTAGTTAGGGATTTTGGGAAAATCCCCGTTAATCGTTTTTCTGGACCGACGTTTAGGAGATCGTTGCAGTATACAAGTTCAGGTTGGTTATAAATGTGTGGTGGGTGATGTATGCTTAACTCATTCTAAGTTGTGCTGTGTCGCCGGCAATTTGAGAACGAATGATACATCTCCGAGCTTTGCGCACAATGCTCCCCGAACTGGTTATAATAGCATATGGCGATGCATTATTGGGCATTATGGCCGATACGTCACATTCGGGCTGCGATACTCACTACGATCTTCGCAACGTCACGCGTCGGTCCAGAAAGACGAGTTACACGGATTTTCCCAAAATCCCAAAAAAAAACAACTTTAACATTTCAGATAGAACGCTTGGCTCCTGATCCAGGGGGCATGGGTTCAAGCCTGGACACGACCAGATTTCTTCTTCATAATAATGAGCTATTTTCTGCTCACATTGAAGATTGTAAAATGAATTCTAATATCATTGATATAAATCCTTGATGTTAGTCTTAAAAAAAAAAAAAAAATAGAGACGAAGATGCAAATTGGAAACAGAATATGGTGGTCGAGGCGTTTATAGGACTTATGACCTGTCATCATACATCTTCCAAAATTTTGTCAGACGTGGTGGTCGTAAAAAGGGCGCAATGGGGAATGTTGTATTTCATAAAGCGTGGGAACAACCCAACCAATGACAAGTCATAAGTACTGTAAACGACTCGACCACCATATTCTGTTTCCAATTTGCATCTTCGTCTCTATTGAGATACAAATGATCCTTAAAACGACAACCCGCAATGGGTAAAATCCCGTATTCGTCTATAAGTATTTGTATATATTCAAAATGTTAAAAAACATACTTTAACATATTGAAATTGTATGAAATGATGTGTATTTTGTACTTTGTTTGAAGGGTGAATTATTAAACACAATAAAGATCTTTAAATGACAAGGGCTTTAATCGTTTCTCCTTTTTTTCTTTCTTTTCCTTTATTGGTTTCAATTATAATACAATATTTGATCCTTGCAGCTATCTCAAAGATATTATTATTAGTTATTATAAAATGTCGTTATATATTATGTATTTAAACTGTAAAGAGCCGACTCTTTAAACCCATTTACAATCAATAACTATATTTATCGACAAGTTTAGACTTTTCTTAATTATTGCTAAAATATATTGTTTTCAATTTAGAAATATAGCATGCAGAGAAACATTTTTTGAATGTGAAAATAATATAACTAACTAACTAACCATCACGCCGTCTCCCCAAAAGGGTAGGCAGAATGAATGGACACCCATACTTTTCTTTCCTGACATATTTCTCTCGCTTCCTCAACATTCATACATCGTGTTGTGTACTTGCGTCGATTTCTCTGACTCCTCACGTGGCCGACATTCCATATTTGATTTATTTTTTCTCGGTGTATTAATGTTAAACATATTAAAATGATTAAAAAAATATATAATGTAAAATAATTAAAAAGTTTCTTACATTTAGTATCGAACTGAAAATTAATTTACTTATAATTTATTTAGATATGTATTTTTTCATATTTATTTTATTATGATATCATTTGTTAGATAGAGATATTGGCAGTGCTATGTGATTGTGAATGTATAAGTAAACATTATATTATATAATATCAAAACAAATCACAAAATGTCATCCTTCAAAATATATGATTTTATGATTAATGTTTTTTGTAGTGCGGTAGGTCATGCTGTCCCCCAACTACACGGATTCCCCATGGGAACATACCCTGCCAGCAAGTATGGGGTTACCGCCCTTACAGAAGGACTGAGGATTGAGCTGCAAGCGTTGAATAGTGGAATAAAAGTTTCGGTAAATATTTCTTACTAAGTATTATTATTATAAATCTTCTATAAAACAAATGATTTTGTGAATATAAAATAATTAATATAATTTCGTATGAAGTACTTAATTTGTGGAGTGATATTATTAGAAATGAATGAAACACTTAACTATGTTTTGTTTTGACACCACATTATTTTGTTTTTTAAACTATGTACTGATTTTGGCCATGCGGAGTTGGATCGAAACCGGTCGATAGTTTAAAAAACAAAATAAATAGGTTTAATTGTATCTCAATTGAGACGAAGATGTAAATTATTTGGAAACAGAATATGGTAGTCGAGGCGTTTACAGGACTTATGATTGTCATTGGTTGGGTTAAGCGATCACTTTATGTTTAACAACATTCACCATTCCACCCTTCTTACGACACCACATCTGACAATTTTTTGGAACTTGTATATATGCTAATATTTTTTTAAAAACTTCACTGTTGGTAGGTCAATCTACACTAGCGCCATCTATTAAGATAACGCGCAATGGGTAAAAATCCAGTATTTGTCTACAAGTATTTGTATACATAAAAACAAATAAAATAGGTGTTAAAATAATGAATATTTAGGTGTTTCATTAATTATTAAATTTATGTGGAGTTCACATCATTTTTCAAGAATAAATATAATTGAACACCTTGAGACTTATTAAAAAAAATGAAATAGAAATTGGGAAACACAGGGTTCATTCCTAATGATTGATGTGTATTTTGGGAGCCATATGCGAAAATCTAGTATCATTATTTTATTTGAAAGTAATTTATTTTCCAGAGCATTAGTCCTGGATTGGTCAGCACAGCGATGACTGAACATTTCACCCAAGCTATGAAGATTAATAATTCAGAAACATACAACTCATGGGTGCTGAAAGAGAGTGATATAGTGGAGACCATTTTATACATTCTTTGTACCAGACCCGGTGTGCAGGTAATTAATTAATTAATTTCATATAAATTTAAGGCGTTAACACTGACGAAAATTTTTTTTTTTTTTAATGAATTAAAACATTTTTTTTCCACTTTTGAGTTTATTTTTCTTGATATGTTTCGAAAGCTTTACACCTTCATCATCGGGAGACGATATAATTCTTTATAAATAAATGGAAAAAACAGTGTTTTAATTAATAAAACTCGTTATGTTAATTAAGTTCATGTTCCACGTAATTTAATTTAAATTGTAGATTATTAACTGTTTTATTTACAACACCGTTATAAAATCACTATTTTAGTATACACTTATAAGAATGTCGCGACAGCTGTTTCGCTAACCGATGATAACATCATCAGATGATACAAACAACTGAGTTTTTTGTTCTTTAAAACTTCTGGAAAACAGACGTTTAGATTCGTTTTAATTGTTTAATCCATTTTTCAGTTAATTTCTCTCGACATTTCTCGAAGATTTTACAAATTCGTCATTGCGAGAACAATCTTCTTTGTTTTCGTCCTGTAAATTATATGTAGTCTTATAGGGATGGCCCTAACAGCGTTTATTTATTTTCCTCGTCTATTTTACTTGCCATTGTGGTGGAAGGTTTGGCAGACTTTGTGTCGTTTTCGGGAGCGCCAGGTGTTATAGTAACACTACACGTGGATACACTTTCCTTGTCGAAACATATAGAGAAAAATAAATTGAAAAGTGGAAAAACGGTGTTTAATAAATAAAAAATCGTCATATTTTTATTATTTTATTATCTCTTTTACATTAAAAAGTCAAATAAATTAAAGTGTACGAAAAAAATCAGAAAAAACACGTGACTAAAATAATCCCATAGTTTTATAAAACTTTAATTAGGTATCGATTATCTCAAATTGTTAAATGCATTAAGATAGTAAAATCAAATATATACTTTTTAATTGTCGAATTGCTTTAGTTATTCTTAGTAAGTGGATGTATTAGGGGTCAAAAGTGGGAACATAAATCTAAGATATTATTTTGTTTTTCAGATCCACGACATAATGATTTTCCCAATTCAAAAAGCTGAAGATACGGCAAAATTGATGGCGGGACAAAAGCAGTAATTAATAATTAGGTTCATTTATGTAGCGCCGTTTTCGTGAATAGCTCACCTCAAGGGCGCTTTGAAATTGCATCTGACACCAGCCGTTAGATAACCGTTGTTTACATTTTATTCGATATTTTGAAAAAGTGGGTTTTTAGTTCAGATTTAAAATCTGTTGGATTGTCTATGCAATGAGGGGTGTAGGAAGCATATTCCAGGCGTACGCGAAAGCTCGATCTCCGAAAATTGTCCGGGGGATGCGCTTTGGCTCAACTAATCTGACTACTGTCTGACTGTTGATCGAAGCGTAGATTACCGCAAGTTAATGCCATTCGGTGTGGCTCTTTAAAAACCACCCAGCATAGTTTTAACTGTATTCTTTCAGGACACTTGAGCCAATTAAGATCTTTTAGATGTTGTGATATATGCGATTTTTTTAATACCTTTTATAAATCGTGCTGCCGTATTGAAAGCAGATTGAAGTTTATTTGTTTCTTAGGGATGTTGGTGTAAATGCCGTTAAAATAGTCAAGTCGAGCCACGACGAAGAAATTGACAAGTGCATCAGCGGTAATATTTCTTTTGATTGATTTGACTGCTAGTCCCGAACCGTTTAATGAGGAAAGAATGATCGATGATATCAAAAGCAGCACTCATATCCAGATAAGAAAGCAGTGGTTATTTGCCCGATTCATTAGCTTGTATCAGATCCGACATGATGCAAAGAAGTCCTGTTTCCATTAGCTTGTATCAGATCCGACATGATACAAAGAAGTCCTGTTTCCATTTAATGATTAAGTCTGTATGCATACTGGATTTTTGATAAAAGATTGCTTATTTGCTGTGAGATGGCAATTGTTGTGGCTGGCTACAATTTTTTCTAATAATTTAGAAATGAAAGGCAAATTAGAAACAGGACGATAATTTACTGGATTTTTGGAATTTCATTGAGAGTTTTTAAGAAGCGGAGTAACGATTGCCATTTTAAGTGGTTGATGGAATTGGCCGGTTTGAAGAGATTTATAAAATATCTTTAATATCGGGGCAAGTTGATAAAAGCATTTTTTTAGTAACCATGTTGGGGTCGGATCAAGTGAGTACTGCTTATTGAGCGATCCTTAGATTAAATTTGTTATTAAAACTATATCTGTGTCTATAAACTTAAGGAGGCTCCCTCGAGTATTTTCGGAGAAAAATAGTGTTGGGGCTGTGAGGGGAATTGCGGTAAACGTAAATATAACTTAAAAAAATATTTACAAAACAACATGTTTTTATACGATATTCTAGATTAAGATGCTTATGTCTACACAATAGCATTGCTTGTGGGTGACCACAAAATCCCAACATTGCGAAAATATAAATAAAAGTAATCTAGAACAACATATATACGAGTACATTAAGAAAAAATATAATAATAAAATATTTTATTCAATGACAAGGTTGCGTTTTAAGGTATAATAATATTTTTTGAATAACATTTTTGTGGAAAAAATGTTTATTTTTACTGGGTTATTTAGAATCTACTCTTTTCAAATTTTCACAAAAATATGTAAAAATATGGAAATAAATTATACTCACATACAATACACATTTTTATTATTAAAATTTTGAATAACGTGGCATTATAACATCCCGAAGTATTTGTAAAAATTTAATTATTTTATAATTACTAGGAAAAATATAATATTTGATGAGCATTTATTAAAATTAAAATATATGAAAAATAGAATTTACACCGTTTTAATGGTATTTTATAAAACAATTTTTAAAAAATCAACCCAAAGTTTATATTTAAAATTTATTCAAATAAAAATAAAAACATTTCAGTATTTCATAACGAAATCATAACAAAAACAAAATTGGTTATTGTGAATCGAATGTGAAACGATCGCTATCTGCTAACCAATCAAGATACACGGTAAACATATTTTAGAGGGCTTTCAACGAAAGTAAGGTGAAAGTCTCTACTAACAGTCATTGTACCATTAAAATATTATTATTTAATGAATCCTGCTGATTACATTGAATAAAATTGGATATGTCTTTAGGTAAAGCAACTAGCTAATGGTATAATTTTCAACCAGATATAATGTGCTTGTTTTAACTTATGCAAAGAGTTAAAAATAGTTGCGTGGAGAGAATTAGAGAAATCGATGAGCCCGGATTACATGATGATGAATGAATGGTCAATCCATTTAACTGACTACTTCGTGGAAACGTGATGGTGAGATATTGAGTTAATTTATTTAAAGAAAAGATAATATATAGGAATTATTAAAACGTGTCAAAAATCAATCGTGACAAATCATTATTTAAAAGACTTTTAATTGTATTAATCATGATTTCAAACAAACAATTAATGACGTATTCTGAAGAGACCACATCGAAAGGATGGAACCAGAGAAGATTCCCAAGATCGTGATGCGCAAGGTTCCAGAAGGCCCGTTGATAATCAGGACGACCACCAAGACATAGCGAGAAGTTGCACATTTTCATCACAGTACGTAAATTGATCGAATCTGCACCAAGAAGAAGAAGAAGAAGAATCACAGAAAATAAAACGACAGACTTAGCAAAAGCCGATACGGGTCGGTGATTTATAACGAGTGACAAAGGTTTATTGGAGAAGGTATGACATCAGCAGTACGGGCGTATGATTAAAATGTATACAGAATTTGTATTACTTTGTAGTACTTATAATAATTCAATCATCGTATGGCATTTATGATCAAAATATTCCGTAGTTGCTTATAAAATCGAAAACACGTATTGAGGTGATGCAGAAATAAGATGTTTCTTGATTGAAGATACAAAAAATCTATCATATGAAATGGCAGATATATTGGCCTTGCTGAGTAAACATAAAATGAGATAACATGGATCATAATTGGTTTTGTACACGGTATAACAAATTGCACAAGAAGTGTGGTATATTGTTAATATTGACAATGAACTAACAAAAGAACCCAAGCATTAAACAATCCATTGCATTCCTAACGAATTGGATTTAGCATTTAAATGAAAATAAAATTAATAAATATTTATAATGATAATTAAGAGGGTCTTCTTCTTCTTTTAATAGATCTGACGATCTGTGTCACAGAAGTCATATCTCGTCGGATGATGTGATCCAGCTATCCCTCCATCTCTTAGGCAGTCTTCCAGGTGGGCGGTGTCCGGAGGGGATTTCATTAGCGGCTGTATATGCAAGTCTGTCACCATCCATTCGGGCTACATGATCCCTCCAGTATCTTCTTTTGGATCTACTCCACTGAACGATATCCTCTATTTCGCAAGTTTTTCTTATGTCTACGTTGCGGATACGATCTCGGAGGAATTTTCCAGTAATTGATCTTAGGACCTTCATCTCCGATGTTCTTAGTAGTCCCTTGGTTCGTACAGTGTCAGCCCCCGTCTCTACAGCGTACGTCATGATAGGTCGCACGCATGTTTTATAAATTCTGATCTTGCAGAGAGACTTCGATGACGAAGACATCTTAGAAGCTAAGAGAGTCTAATTTAAGAAAATATTTTTAACTCAAGGTTTTAATTTTTTTTATATATTATATATATTTCAAAAAGTTTCAATGGATAGATACGAGTAAAATAGTATTATTACATATCAAGTCTTAAATTTGAAACATTTTACAATATGCGCAAAAAATGCAGCCTAGGAAGTAATTACGAGTAAGAAAAAAATGTCCACTAATTTTGCCATTGTGGGCAAACAAATGATTTGCAAATAATGTTCTCTAGCAATAAAACGTGTCCATGTCGCTTAAGGAGCTTTCAATGAGTAAAATATAAAAGAATAATATATAATATAAATATACGAGTATGTGAATATTAGCAAATGTCTATGTAATAAATGCAAGTTTACAAGTCACCATGCATGATTTGACAAACCGTGTACAGATCCAAAAAGGTGTCAGACAGGGAGACATTTTGTCTCCAAAACTGTTTACCAATGTATTGGAAGGCATGTTTAAGACACTGGACTGGACGCAGCACGGATTAAACATAAACGGAGAATATTTGTATCACTTGAGATTCGCTGATGACATAATTTTGATGTCGGAGTCTCCCGAACAACTCCAAGAAATTCTGTAAGCTTTAAATTAATCATCTCAAAAAAATTGCCTTAAAATGAATATGACAAAGACAAAAATATTGACTAACACACAAATTGAAGACATTAAATCCATAATAAATATGTAGAAGTGGTAGAAGAATATGTGTACCTTGGTCATCTGTTGGATTTTGGAAGAGGGGTCAGGTCAAGGTGATTGATAGGAGAATACAGCTTGGTTGGTCTGCCTTCGGAAAGCTGGGCAACATCTTCAAGTCAGACATGCCACAAAATTTAAAACAAAAGTGCTAGACCAGTGTATGTTACCTGTGATGACCTATGGATGCGATACATGGACGTTAACTAAAAAAAGCAATGCACCAAATCAAAGTTGCACAACGGGCCATGGAAAGATCCATGTTGGGTATCTCGCTTAGAGACTATATACCTAAGGTGGAGATTAGAACACGCACCAGGGTCACTAATGAAGTAGGGATACGCATTGCGAGGAGGAAGTGGCAGTGAGCTGGTCATGTGTGTCGGCGGGATGATGGAAAATGGATCCAGAGGGTTACTGAATGGAGGCCAAGGTTGGGCCGGAGAAGTGTCGGGAGACAGCCAATCAGAGGGAGCGATGATATTGTGCGGATGGTGGGAACGGACTGTAGAACACTGGCGAGAGACCGAGAGAGATGGCGTGGGGGTGGAGAGGCTTACATCCAGCAGTGGATGGAGACAAGCTGACGAAGATGTAATCGATTATTTCATTTACATCATACAATCCATATCTTAGAATGTTTGATGTGTTTTTGGGTAACACCGTGTGATAACTCCTTCTCGACCGACGTTTCGGAGATCGTTGCAGTCTCCATCTTCAGGGTAATGATACAATAGTCATTACCCTGAAGATGGAGACTGAAACGATCTCCGAAACGTCGGTCGAGAAGGAGTTATCACACGGTGTTACCCAAAAACACATCAAACATATTGCTGCCAACCGTGAAAATCTACGCATATCTTAGAAACTTATTTATTGTTTCTTGAGCTTGATTTAAGTCTTAATTCATAAAAACTTTGTCAGTGTTTTAAAAAAATATTTAATTTCAAATTCATAATATAAAGTGATAGCGAAATACCATATAAGAGATAATTTAATAATATTTATCATCAGAACAAGTAAAAGAAATTTGATTAATATATAAAATTGTGTTACTTTAGTTATCTAGAAAAGCCACTTGTACGATTTTACCACTTCACTGGCGATATGGATCTAAAAATAACGCATTTTAGATAAAATTTCCACTGTCCATTCTCGATCAGTGGTTATAAGTCGCGCTTCATTCTTTCGAGAGATACTAAGTCGTTGGGTTTAATAGAACATTCTGCTCGCGATTGATCAACCGGTTTGATTACTTAAGTACTATTGAATACCTGTAAAAATGGAGCGTTGGGTAGGAAAGGTTTGCGTTATAACTGGAGCTAGCTCGGGTATCGGGGCTCAAGCCGCAAGAGTGTTGGCGGAGAAAGGACTCATCGTTGTAGGACTTGCCAGAAGAGTAGAAAAGATTGAGGTATGTAATATAAATATCATCATAAATTAAGCTTAAGTAACTTAAGGTTAATTTGATAAATCTTTTTCGGTTCTTTTAAAATGCTGATTAGTTTGAAAACACAGCATTTTATTATGACTTTACGTCATATATTTAATTTTAATCATTATAAACTGTGATGACTTTTTAAAGAATTATGACACTGTTTTTTGGTACTTTATAGTTTTTTTTTAAAATTATGTATCGAAGGTATAATATATTCTAAATATCATATTAGGGAAAAATAAACTAAAAAGTGAAATAATGTGTTTTATTCATTATCAATATATAATTACACAATGAGTTAAGTCATGCCCAAAAAACATTTTCTTTTAGTGGCATTAAAAAATTTATACATAATATTAAATTACATTTCTTGAAATTCGCATTATAATAATTTGTCATTAAAGTTGATATGTTTCAATTAATTTTAAAATAAAACCTTGTGGGAGAAAACTTGCTAAGCTTAAAGATAACTGAAATTGAAATTATTTTAAAAGCTATGATATTTTTACATATGTATTATTTTAATTGCATTGGTTCGCAAACACGTAATTTGTTTTATCACCAGATTTATATCTGATGGCTATCACTAAATTTACTAATGGCAATAAAGTATTTTCAATAAGTATTTTTAATATATGTAACGATGCACATATTTCAGCATAAAAATACTTGTGTGATCATACAATAAAGAAAGAGGAAAAGTAAAAAAATAAAAATGATATAATGTTGAAGTAATTTTCGTGTTACAGGACATCGCCAAGGAATCAAAAGGAAAGATCCACGCCGTCAAGTGTGATATTGGCAAGGAGGCAGATATTCTTGGCGCCTTTAAATGGATCGAAACTAATCTGGGAGGAGTGGATATTCTCATTAATAACGCCGGAGTGGGATCCAAGGCTTCCTTAGTCAGTGAGTCCTTTTTAAAATCAAGTGTCTGCTTGCCAAAGACCGAAGCATGTAAATTACAATAGTACCTACATAGCCTGATCTGAATAGAAGTGTTAAATAATTATAAAAAAATGTTATTTTATATAAATAATAAGTATGGTAGATAAATTAGTTGCAGAAGGACCAGCGCTGTGAATACAACGCCGAAGGTCCCGAAGTCAATTCCCGGCGATGGCAGTGTGATTTTCATACTGCTTTTAGCCTGATGTAGAATTCACGTGATAATGAAATGGCGATAAATTATTTGCCTATCACAACGTCGTAAGAATCGATTGAATTGCTAGAAACAAATTGTATACGATAATTGGATTTAGGGACCTGTTGTACACATAAAAAAAAAGTTTTTGAGACAAATTTGATCCAATTTAAAATAAATGCAAATTTCATTGTGGTAAAATATTTTCTAAAATTCGTTTATGTATATTATATTATATATCTAAAGAGAGATATATTGTATTCCCAAGGTTTATTAAGTATCATATATGTATGAATAGCTCCTTTGTTTTTACGAAACTTATTTCAATTTCTTCTTTTTAAAAATCACCTGTTTATATCAAGTAAATGCTCAAAACCAAACTGAAAGTGCTAAAACGTCGGCTAAGATTAACCAATAAGTTCAATACGAAAATTATCATTATAGTTTAAAAAATGTAACACTTTTCAATGAGTTCATCCATTATTTTAGCGGAAACAATTTGATATTTCGACATTATTAACTGTTTAAATAAAAACACTGTTATAAAATATCTCAATTGATCTTATTTCTTTTCGAAACTGTCGCGACTTTTGCGATTTAACAGCTGAAGCGACAATTTCGAAAGAAATATAATCAATTGTGATATTTTATAACCTTTTAATAAACCAGGTCCTGGAATATTCATTAATAAATCATCATCTCGACAAACGATTTTGGTCATGACCATGTTTGAAACTAAATCTCTTGGAACAAAAATCAGATGTTCTGTTCCTCGACCCACATTCGTATGTAAATTAAATCTTTATTATCGAAAGATCTATCAATGATAAACACTAGTTTTGAGTGAACAAAAAGTGATCAGAGAGTTACTAAAATAGTAAAATTAGTTAATCCTGTATTGAAATTGGTCACAATTGTGTTCAGAAGGCCATACATGCAACATTTAAACTGATAGATATACCTGTTCAGGACCGATATTTCCCTTAAACGTAGCCTGAATATCAGAGACCAGTACAGGCGTGTAAACATACACGTGCAGCTTTGGCTGATGGTACCACTTTACCACAGATATATTGCATGTTTTTTTTTTCAATTCGTACATAACTGTCAATTTTATCATATACACGTTTAAGCTTGTCTGTATGGGTAACTGAACAGATAAAATGTTGCGTGTAATGCCGGCTACAGACATGGTTAAAACTATGTGAGATTTCATTGAAATTATAATGACTCATCAAATATTTTTTTCATAGCTGGAGAAACTAAAGAATTCCAGAAAATATTGGATGTGAACGTGGTGGGTCTATGTGTGTGTACCAGAGAGGCAATCAGGTCAATGAGAACACGAGGAGATAATGGTCAAATAATACACATTAGCAGGTAACTATTCAAGTACTGTTGACCCAAGTTTATGTACTACACCTAGAATAATGATGCTGGTAAAGTATTGACATGCTCTAACGTGCTTTATTTTATAGTACTGCTGGACATCGTGTTCCACCTGTGACCACAATTGGATTTGGTACATATCCAGCTAGTAAATATGGAGTGACCGCCTTAACTGAAGGGTTGAGACTTGAATTGCAAGGACTCAACAGTAAAATTAAGATATCCGTAAGTATTATACATATACAAAGTGGCATATAATGACTTTTATAGAACCTTTTAAATAATATCATGCCCATTCCCAATTGTGAAGAAATACATAAAAAAATTTGAGAGCGTATATATAGATGAGAACAATCTTTTTTCAAAGTTCGAAATCAAAAATAAATTTTAGACTATTTTGAAAATAATTTTATAATATTTTAAGAACAATGATGCAAAACTTCATAATTTATACTAATGAAAACGTCTGTTTTCTAGAAGTTTTATCATATTTTATGTGAATGACATATTTCGCCTGCTTAAGGCATTATCAAATTTAAAAAAAACATTGTGAAACATTTGATAATGCCTTAGATTACCGAAACATGTCAATAACACAAAAATAATAAAACTTTTAGAAAACAGACTTTTTCATTTATATTAATTACTATAAATGAACTTATAAATATACATATAATAATCAAATAATTTTAATTGTGTACAATTTGAATAGCTATTAATTAAAACGATGAACACAATCATAGGTATATTAAAATTATACTGATCATATAAATAATGAGATAATAATTAATTTTTGATACACACAAATCTTCAAATTTTTTAAAATAATAGATTTTTTAGCTAAGCAACGCGTAAGAAATAAACTGTCAGTAATTGTTTTTGACAATAAGGGAATGTCTTGCATCAGTAGAATATACGGAGTTTGAAAATCGAATACAGATTTTTTGTTTTCTAGCTGCAGGATTGTTACTTAAATGACAAGTTTTTTTTCGTTACAGAGTATTAGTCCTGGGGCGACGAGTACGGAATTCTTCGAAGGACTTGACTTTGCACTTGATGACGCTACTAAGAACGCAATGTTGAGTAATCAAGACGTAGTTGACGCAATGGTTTATATTTTGAGTTCAAGGCCGGGAAATCAGGTAAAACTAAATATATTATTTATATTTTGCATATATTTTTATTATTTATTATGTAGTTTTATTGTAATAATATTATTATTATATGGCAGTGCACAATGGTGTTCATTTACCGACCCTTATGTACGGAGGCGAAGCATAGAACTAGCAAAAGTAGGATAAAAGTAGAATAAATGCAGTAGAAATGAGATCTCCTAGACGAATGTGTTGATACTCTGTGTATGATAGAGTGTCGAATAAAAATATAAGAAGTGAATGCGGTGCGAATGATGGTGTTATGAACAAAATAATGAAAGAATCATTAAGATGGTTTGGATATATGGAAAGAATGAATGAAGAAATAATAGTATTAAAAATATATGTTAACGATGTCAATGAAATCAGAAATAGAGGAAGACCGAGGAAAACGTGGCGCGATCAAATAAATCAAATATTGAATGTCGGCCATGTGAGGAGTCAGAGAAATCGACGCGCGTGCATGACACGATGTATGAATGTTGAGGAATCGAGAGGAATATGTCAGGAAAGAAAAGTGTGGCAGTCCATTATTTTTACCTACCCCTTCGGGGAGACGTGATGGTTAGTTAGTTAGTTAGTTAGTTAGTTTTATTGTGTTAATTATTACAAAAAATTAAAAAAGTTTTCACTAATAAATATATACTATTTTTTAATAATATGTATGTTAAACTATATTAAAGCCATGTGAGATACAATTTTTAACATTTTATTAAATCACAAGTTTAATTTTAAAACAGGGTTTAGATTAAAAAATTTGATTGGAAGGATTGATAACCATTCATTTTTAATTTTGGAACATCGAATGATTAGGTGTAGCAAATAACTTATACTTTTAATTTTAATATGAAGGTTAATAAAATCTTTTTCAAATTTAGAATGTTTACTCAAGCACTGCTAGTGTCAGAGTAAATGGGGATCTTACAGCCTGGTTTGATATCAATAAAGGTGTCAAACAGGGGTGTGTAATGTCTACATGGTTGTTTAATCTATATATGGACAAGTGTATGAAAGAGCTGAAAGGGTTGGAAGCAGGTGCAAAAATGGAAGATGTTTCAGTAAGCTGTTTGTTGTATGCGGACGACGCTGTGCTAATTGCAGACAACGAGCACGAACTGCAAGCCCTGGTGTCTAGAATGTATGAGGTATGCAAGCGATACGATTTGATGATGAATGTGAATAAGTCTAAGGTAATGATTTTCGAAAAAGAAGGAAGCATGACAGTCTGCAACATTAGTGTAAACGGTGAAAATCTGAACAAGTGGATGAATTTGTTTATTTAGGAAGTATGTTTACAAAGGATGGGAGGGTGGAGAAGGATATTGAAAGAAGGGTTGGGGCAGGCAATAGAATAAATGGTGCACTTAAAGTTGTCATCGCAAACAAAAGCCTATCCAAAAAAGCTAAGATGGCAGTGCACAATGGTGTTCTTGTGCTGACCCTTATGTATGGAAGTGAAGCATGGAACTGGCAAAAGAAGGATGAAAGTAGAATAAATGCAGTAGAAATGAGATCTCTAAGACGAATGTGGCAAATCTGTATATGATAGAGTGACAAATGCAAGTATAAGAAGTGAATGTGGTGCGAATGAAAGTGTTATGAACAAAATAAGGAAAGGGTCATTAAAATGGTTTGGACACATGGAAAGAATGAGTGAAGACAGAATGATAAAGAAGGTATATGTAAAACGGCGTGAACGGAGCTAGAAATAGAGGAAGGCCGAGGAAAAACGTGGCACGATCAAATCAATCAAATATTGAATGTCGGTCACGTGAGGAGTCAGAAAAATCGACGTGCGTGCATGACAAGATGTATGAATGTAGAGGAAGCGAGAGACGTATGTCAGGACAGAACAGTGTGGCGTTCCATTCTTTCTGCCTACCCCTTCGGGGAGACGGCGTGATGGTAAGTTAGTTAGTTAGTTACTCAATTAAATGTATGTACAAAAACGTACTGTTTTTTTTCCTCAGATCCACAACATTCTAATGCAGCCCCTGGACGGTTCAGCAATGAGGTTCCTCAGTAACCCGAAGAAATAATTTGATAAAATATATTTTTAAGAAACTTTTAATACATTGTTAATCATTTCCCGTTCCTTCCCAAAACGTATCATTATTACTATTAACCAACAAACTATCACACAATTTCTCCGAGGGCATAAACAGATGAGATAGACTGACACAATTTTTAATATCTTTATATTGTACTTTTTTAGCATTCTACCTGTAAACAAGTCTTAAAGAGTCACTCGTGTTCATTTTTTGATTTCACGGGGGTTATTTTTAAAATATGATTTTGAAATTTTCTCAAATGTGTTTAATTTTGTAATTCACTTATTTCACTTATTCCCATGCTTACTACACTTTTAAATTGATGAAATTTACCCCGAAAAATTAGTATACTCGTACATTGTACGCATAGATAAATAAACTGAAAAAAAACAATTTAAGTGTTATGATGATTTAAGTGTCATTTGAGAGTATAAAATAAGTACATAACGCACATTTAAAAGCAATAATCCTCAAATATGATATTTTTCAACCCGAAAAGTCTAAATCAGTGGATTTATTTTGAATATTACACTATCTTCTTCCCTTTCCCTTTGATCTGATGTTGAAAATTCATCATACCTTAATTTTCAATGCATTCAATGCGTTAACTTTATTTTTCAATTGATGACATATACCCCAAAAAGTATGTTGACAAGTATGTTGTACACATAGACAATTTTTTTTTTAAATGAAAGAAAGGCATTTACCCTGTGGATTTCCATAGTAATACCCTCTAGAAATTGAAAATAATTTTGTTTATAATCCACAAAATATAAAAATAACACGACTTGTTTCGGAGAATACCTCCATCTTCAGGAGTAAATATATAATTAAAAATATACATAGATAAACTAAAATACAATACAACGGAACAAAAGGCACATTTAAATGTAAGAAAACTTAACCTGGGTTATTTTCTATAAGTTCTAAAAATTATATTTATCAGTAAGAACTAATACACAATATTAAGCAATAATAATGCATAATAATTTAATGATAATGTAAAATTGTTATTTGGAAAAAACTTACATAAAAATTAATGAATGATTACTTTGCATATGATTGAGAATGGGAGCTTAGGAGACTAAAAGTAGACAAAGTATTTAAGGAGAAAGGAGTAAAAGGAGGAATCTGATTTTTAATTAAGTATTCACCCAATTTCAGATGAAGGCATCCTCCGAAACATGTCGTGTTTTTTAAAAATGTTTTGTGGATTATAAACAAAGTTATTTTCAATTTCTAAAGTGAAAAAAATTATTTTAGTGCTTCTTACGATGGTATAAAATAAGAACGTACGGTAAAAAAAATATATAAGGTCCATACATATGAAATTGGCGTTTTGCCGTACTGGCAACTTTGATCTCAAATATCTTCACTTTGGTTAGGAATTCCAAATTCAAATTTATACAGCTATTTACTCAAGTATTTGTGTTTCGAAAATTATAATTCATTTGTTTTTTCCTCAATTGTTTTTTTTCTTTTCGTCACTCAGTTTACAAAATGGAAAACTTGAAATATCGCGTTATTTACGAGTACGAGTTCCACCGTGGCACCAGTGCTACAGAAACGGCTCGAAGGATTAATGATGTGTATGGCGACGGTGCTGCAAAAGAAAACACAGTGCGTTTTTGGTTCCAACGTTTTCGTTCTGGAAATTTCGAGCTGCAGAACAAGCCCCGTGGACGGCCGGAGACCAATGTTGATAATGAAGAATTGAAGGCTATTGTGGAAGCGGATCCATCGCAAACCACGTCCGAGTTAGCTGCAGACTGCGGTGTTAGTGATAAAACTGTTTTAATCCACTTGAAGCCAATTGGGAAGGTGAAAAAGCTTGAAAGGTGGGTACCTCACGAATTGAGTGAAGCAAATCAACAAACGCGCGATGACTGCTGCGTTGCATTACTCAACCGGCACAATAATGAAGGGATTTTGAATCGAATCATTACCTGTGATGAAAAGTGGATCCTGTATGATAATCGGAAGCGCTCATCGCAATGGCTGACCCTGCCGAACCAGCCAAACCATGCCCCAAGCGAAAATTGACTCCAAAAAAGTTACTTGTGAGCGTTTGGTGGACTAGTGCTGGTGTCGTTCACTACAGCTTTCTTAAATCTGGCCAGACGATTACGGCAGATGTCTATTGTCAGCAACTGCAAACCATGATGGAAAAGCTAGCTGCTAAACAACCGAGGCTGGTTAATCGCTCTAGGCCACTGCTGCTTCATGATAACGCTAGACCACACACTGCACAACAGACGGCTACCAAATTAGAAGAGCTTCAATTGGAATGTCTAAGACATCCACCGTACTCTCCGGACCTTGCCCCAACAGATTAATATTTTTTTCGAAATTTGGATAACTTCTTGCAAGGGAAAAAATTCAACTCCGATGGGGCAGTCCAAACCGACTTGAAAGATTTTATTGATTCCCGTCCGAATGTTTTTTTTAGTAAAGGGATCGATGAATTACCTATGAGATGGCAAAAGTGCATAGATAGCAATGGTACATACTTTGATTAAATAAATATATTATATTAAAAAAAAACAACTTCATGTTCCTCCCATACAAAACGCCAATTTCATATGTAAGGACCTAATATAAGAATAATATGAATCAATCAATTCATACGTTATCTGTAGTACTATAATCATGAAAACATTTTAAATAAATCTTCAGTGATATAAGACGCAATAAATTATTGTATTCTACAATACATGACACAATTATAAGGTAACAACTCAAAGCCGATGCGATATCATATTTATTGATTTATGAGAAGTAAAGGAATATTGAATTGATTTCATATTAAACATAATCTACGTTCTCAGTTATAGAAAACAAAAATAATACTTTGTACCTATAGTATCTTTACAATGTTGTATGTGAAAACATACTTAACAAATATAAAAGTAGATATTTCATATCTAATTCATAAGTATTCAATTATCTGATTCTTCATTACTGTAAGAACCGAATCATAAATAATGATTCCACATAATCATTTGACTCGACAATTTCAACAAACGAATAATTTAAAAGAGATATTTGTAAACAACATAAAAAAATAAACCGTTTTATAAAAACAAAAAAATTAAATATATTGGCATTATCAAGTATTATACTTTATGTCATACATGTATTTATACCTCTTCTAGAAAAGTAAAAAAACGATATATTATACTTTATACATTATCAATAAGTTTATAATAAAATCTCAATTTTACGAGTTGCATAACTAGTTTGCAAATAAGAGAACACTATCTAGAAATATTAATGTTGTTTATCGAAATTTCTTGGTAAAAGTAAAAAAAAAATGTAATGACATATTAATTTGGTTTTATTTCACTTGTTCATCTAGTTACAAGTGATTTCAATACCTCGTTGTAATCATTTGGTTGTAACTAGAAGAACGAGTGAAATAAAACTAAAAGTATACTGATTTATATTCATCTCTAGATATGGTCGGATATGAAAAATAAATTAACTTCCCAATTAGAAGACGTTGAATAACATTGGGAATCTAAATAAATAAATAAAATGCATGGCAGTTGTGGAGGTCGAAAAAGTATTATCGTATGTTCTTCGTCAGTTTGTCATCAACTGCTAGACGTAAGTCTTTCCACTCCCACGCCATCTCTCTCGGTTCCTCGCCAGTGTTCTCCAGGCCCTCAATATCATCGCTCCACCTGGTAAATTGTTCCTGACACTTTGGCACAACCTTGGATTGCATTCGGTAACCTACTGGCTCCATCTTCCATCATCTTATGTTACATGATTTAGAACGGCGAAACATGTCATTCCTATAAATTATAATTAAACTTCTAGAAAATAGACGTTTGCAATCGTAATTTAATATGAAGTTTTACATCATTTAATTGTATCTCATTAGAGACGAAGATGCAAATTGGAAACTGAATATGGTTGATCAAGGTGTTTACAGGACTTATGACCTGTCATTGGTTGGATTAAGTGCATACTTTATGTTATTACAACATCCCCATTCCACCGTTCTTATGACCATGTTTGACAAATTTTTGGAAGTTGTATATATGTTAAAGTCCAACGCCAGAATTCACATGTCAGTTTCAATGCGCCATCTATGAAGATTTTGATTATATATGTTAATCTCTTAGATTAATCTATATAATCTACATACTAACGTCATCTATGAAGATTTATGTTTATTAAGCATTAAGCAGAACATCTTTTTAACATAATGTGAAAGGCTACCCCGCCATTAGCGCATTGTTAGAAGCCGCCTGGAGATGTCACTCCTATCTATATGCCAAACTTAAACCAGATATGTATTACAATATTTTTTTTAATGTATACATATACTTGTATACATTAAAAAAAATTGTTTTACATCATTGTTTAAAACACACTAAAAATTAATTATAATAGATTAACTGTTTAGGCAAAAGTGTGTATTTTAAAAGAAATACGGATCTGTTAATTTATCAATTATAGATAATAATCCATCGTGTAAAACACAAGTGTCCAGTCCAGCGTTATTTAGTATTTGGATTGTCTGTGTTCTCGTGTCGAATAGCTGAATAATGGAACGGTGGGTAGGAAAAGTGTGTGTCATAACAGGCGCCAGCGCGGGGATTGGGGCTCAAGCCGCAAAAGTGTTGGCAGGGAAAGGGCTTATTGTCGTGGGACTCGCAAGGAGAGCTGAGAAAATTGAGGTAAGAAGGTTTTCAGAATATTTAACAATACACTCGATTCACACTCAATACATCGCCAGTAATGTCTATCCAAAAATGCTAAGGTAGCGACCCACAATGGTGTTAAGCCATGTCTTATTTACATTGTTATATAAAGGGATACGCGTTTGAATTTTGCGAATTTTGTAATGCCCTACTAAGGCAAAAGTTTTATCAATATTATTATAAAAACTGTTAAAATATAAAACGTTGTTTATAGTATCACAATTTCTTTTTATTTATTTTATTTTTCGCGACAGCTGTTTCGTCGCACTATGTTGACATCATCATTGTAACACCTGATGATGTCAACATAAGTTGACGAAACAGCTGTCGCGAAAACTCAAAAAAATAAAAATAATATTGGGATACCATAAATAGCATTTTATATTTTAACAGTTAATAATGTTGAAGAATAATAGTGTTTCAGCCAAAATAATAAACAATTTATCAATATATTGATTACAGTAATTGAATTTTATGTGAAGAAGTTTATTATCAAAACAAATAAAATTTGTTTTTTCTTTCACTTGTAACTTATTCTTGACTGATTTCGGCAGCTTATTGCCATCTTTTGGCCATGTTTTTTTTCATCGTATTAAGTTTAAAAAAACGTTAAATATGTTGTAAGCGCAACTGAAAAATGAACATGTTTTACCATGACTTTTTAAATACTAGTAGAAAATTTCTATATTACATAAGCAAATAATACAACAAACGTGTACCACAAACTCAATACACACCATTTCATAGGCTTGATTTTAAAAAGTATCACGTTTTATTATTATGACGGCCCGTTCACATAGTCAATGTACACTTTCTTAACCCATTTATCATTTGTTGTTTCCATGTGTCAAAAATAACTTTAATGAACCTTTCATATTTTGTTTACAACACTTTCATACATACTGCATTCACTTTTTATAACGTGCCCACAGTGCCGGGTGGAGGTCTTTTCTTTTCTATCTAACTCTTCGAGAAGATGGCGTGTTATGTTAGTTATTATAATATATGTTGGACTTCACATTCGAGAAACGCCTCGAATGTTTTATTTTGTCAAACAATAAATGACTCAAAGTCATTACTGCAAATAGAAATATATCCACAGAAGCAAAGATGGCAGTACACAATGGAGTTCTAGTGCCAACCCTCATGTATGGAATGAAGCTTGGAGCTGGCAAAAGAAGGATGAAAACAAGATAAACGCCGTAGAAATGAGATCACTAAGAATAATGTGCGGGAAAACGTTGTATGATAGAATACCGAACGATCAAATAAGAGAGAAATATAAGGCCGACGACTGCATCATGGATAAAATTAAAAAAGGATCCTTGAGATGGTTTGGACATATGGAACGAATGGATTACAGAAGAATGGTTAAAAAGTTGTACACAAGCAGCGTGAGTGGAAAAAGAAGCCGAGGACGACCGAGGAAAACATGGCATGACCAGATTAATCAATTACTAAAAGGCGGCCGCATTCAAAGTCGGAATAATCGACATGCATGCATGGTACGATGTATGAATGTAGAGGAAGCCCGAGAAGTATCCCAGGACAAAGCATTGTGGCAATCCACCCTCTCTGCCTACCCCTTCGGGGAAATGGCGTGATGGTTAATTAGTTAGTTATTTTATAAATGATTTTTGAAAAAGTTTTCACTGTAACGTGGTTGTTGATTTTTCTGTTTAAATTTACACGTATGCCTTATGTTTTAATGACCTAATTATATATTTATATCCAGTTAGCTTAATTGTCTGAAAAATATTGTTTTTTAAAATTAATATGTTCAGCTAATGTAATTTTAATAACATTGTTAGATAAAAACATACTTGATGACAAGATCACTTAAACAAAACGTGTAATATCATAAAATGACCATGACATAAACGAGTACGTATAATACAGATAAAACAAATCGTCGTATAGTTTTGTTCCGCAAAGCACATTAAAATAATTTGACCATGCATAAAAAAAAAGTTAAATATGTTGTAAGCGAAACTAAGAAATGAACATGTTTTAACATGACTTTTTAAATACAAAAGAGGTATATAATTTTTTTGAAAACTCTTCAATATTTCAATAGCTAGATATCATCATCATCATCATCAGCCGTCTGTCATCCACTGCTGAATGTAGGCCTTTCCCAAAGCCCGTCACCGCCCCCTATCCATTGCCGCTCCCATCCATCCATGTCCAGCAATCCTCTTCAGATCGTCGGTCCAGCGGGCAGGGGGACGTCTAACTCTACGGAATCCCGTACGCGGTCTCCACCCCAGAACCCGTCTTCCCCATCGGCTGTCGGTTCTCAGACAGATATGGCCAGCCCACTGTCACTTCAGTCCGCCTAATCCGTAGAGCCACCTCAGTCACCTTGGTTTGTTGTCGAATAAATTCGTTTCTTAATCTGTCCCTCAAGGTTATTCCAAGCATGGCTCTTTCCATGGCGCGCTGGGCAACCTTGAATCTGTAGACTAGACCTTTTGTCAATGTCCACGTCTCGGCTCCGTACGTCATGACTGGCAAAACGCACTGGTTGAAGACTTTAGTCTTGAGGCATTGTGGTATTTTGAAAGTGAGAACATGACGTAATTTCCCAAAAGCCGCCCAACCCAACTGAATTCTTCGGCCGGCTTTTTACTCGAAATTGTTTCGTCCTAATTGTATGATTTGGCCAAGATATGTGTATTCTTGTACCACATAGCTAGATACTCGTATAAGCAGTTGTAATTCTAAAGTAAAATAATACTATTTTTATATGGGAATGATACGTTTCTTCTTACTTAATCTTATACCTATATTGTATTATATACGGTTGATAATTCCTTAGCACGATAATTCCACGCCAATGTATCTGGAACGCTGAAAAGACAATTGTAAAACTTATTTTATTAGCTTCGACTAGAATTATAATGTTGTTCACTTTTGTTTCCATCGGAGTGAACGTTGCCTTTCCATTGACATGGGTGCAGATGTGCGAAATAAATACTGACGTTCTCTGAGAAACTCAAATACCTAACATCTAAGCGATATTTTTAGTATCTTAAGTAATTATGTAAGACATATTCAGTTTTATAGAAGTTTTAAAATACTCGTAAAATATTACAGTTGATGATGTTGTTTTCATCAATAATAAATTCCCGAGAATGCCATTAATGCTCTTTGAAGTAATGGAATACGAGTATATCATAGAATATAATCGATTCGATATTCAAATATTATTTCTTCTTCTACTTAATGTATAATATCGTAGAGTGCATGTTCTTGTCTTGCGCAGTTGTAAAAAGTGCCTCGACTGTTCCAATCCCAGTCCAATTAAGAATGTTCCGGAGTCAAGAGATCCGTCTTCTCCCCACACCTCGACGACCCTCTATTTTGCTGTAAATGATCAAGTGTAGCAGCTCGTGCTTTTTTACTTTAAACACAAGACCTAGGTAGGACACTGATATCATTCAGCAATTATCTATTTATTCTTGCTCTTTGTAGCACGACAATATTTTCTACTTCTTCTTCTTATTCTTAGTGTAGACCTAGTGGTCCTACACTAACTTAAGAAACAGTGGTCCTACACTGTTTTTTAAGAGGAATTGGCGTCCTGCGAAGTCGACTCCCAGCAATCGATTCATTTCTTTGGTGGTCTGCCCGGGGGTCGTCTACCATGGGGCTGGCCGTGTAACATAATGAAGGGGGGGTCTGAATGGATATATTCTCCTCACGTGTGCATACCCAATATCTTCTTTGCCTTCCCCACCTAACGACATCCTCAGCATTCTACGCATTCTACGATGTATCCACATTTCGAATGCCTCTATTCTGTTCATAGTGCTGATTTTGAGGGTCCATGACTCTACTCCGTTCAAAAGCACTTTTCAAAAGAACACCTAATCAATTTTCGCCTGCAGCACAAATTAATATTATCATCGCAGAATTTGAAATGTGGCACCATCGCCGAATGCTCAGAGTTCCCTGGACAGACATGGTTACCAATTCCGAAGTTCTGAGGTGAGCTAAAGTTGACAGGGAACTGTTATCAACTAACAAGATTCGAAAGATTTCACATCTGGGTCATATACTGCGTGGGGAAAAGTACCACCTTCTCCAATTGATATTGGAGGGGAAAATTGAGGGACGCCGAGGGTTCGATAAGAGACAAATGTCCTGGCTGCGAAACGTGAGGGAGTGGACGGGCATCCGAAGTGTGATCTATTCCGAGCGGCGCAGGACAGGGACAGGTTCGCTGATGTGATCGCCAACGTTGGGGGGACCCGATAGGGCACTTGAAGAAGAAGAAGAAGATCGCAAAAGACCTCTCTCATTTTATTAAATTCTGCAAGTGCTGCTTCTATTCTGCATTTAATTTTAATTTCTGCGTCGACGTTTTCAACTAATATTATTGAGCTCATCAATTGAAACTAAAAATGTGCTATCAACAAAGCAAATCTTTATGATATATGGTATACGTAGTTAAGCCTTGATAAATTGATACTGCACCTGGAAAATTTCATTAAAATGATTGCGGTTAATATCCGTGCGACATTACTGAATTGCATAATCATGCAAACGATAGCTGAATTTCGATTTCATAATATTTTATTTGATTACAGGAGTTCGCTAAAACATCAAAAGGAAAAATTTACGCTGTAAAGTGCGATGTTGCTAAAGAAGAAGATATTCTTAACGCCTTCAGATGGATCGAGAGTACTTTGGGAGGAGTGGATGTTCTAATTAATAATGCTGGTATAGTGTCGGTAGCATCACTTCTCAGTAAGTTGATTTTATAAGTTACAAGTTCAGATGATTTTCTAAATGACTCATTATATAAATATTTGATTTGAATGGAATCTCGAACCTCATATATTTTTTTGTAGGTATATACAAAATGCTACATTCAATATATCTCAAAAACTGATGAAAACTTTTGAATTGATGAAAATACAAAAAAAACAAACAATTAAAAAAGTATTATGTTAAAAAATAAAACGTATTTAATATTAAAATATTAAGGCCAGATAGAATAAATGCAGCAGCAATTAGATCTCTTAGAGGAATGTGTGGATACTCTGTATATGATAGAGTGTCGAATGAAAATATAAGAAGTGAATGCGGAGCGAATGATGGTGTAATAAACAAAATAATGAAAGGATCATTAAGATGGTTTTGATATTTGGAAAGAATAAATGAAGAAAAAATGGTTAAAAAAGTATATGTTAACGATATAAATGGAACCAGAAATTGAGGAAGACCGAGAAAAACGTGGGACGATCAAATAAATCAAATATTAAATGTCGGCCATTTGAGTAGTCAGAGAAATCGTCGTGCGTGCATGATACGATGTATGAATGTTGAGGAAGCGAGAGAAATATGTCAGGAAAGAAAAGTGTTTCAGTTCATTCTTTCTGCCTACCCCTGCGGGGAGACGGCGTGATGGTTAGTTAGTAGTTAGGCAAGATTAAAATTAAAATGTTTCATATTTATAAAATTAGCGCAAGCATTAAATATTTGAGAATAATTATGTTCATATCGTGTTTTCATTATTAAATATTGTCGACAGAATTTCTTATGGCAATCGGTCTCAGAACCTATGAGAGATCAATATTTTTATTTTTATTGAATCCACAAAACTGAAAACTATACTTGCTTTTTTGGCGATTTCCAATATATGCATTTGTTATGTTTTAAAATAATTATGATTTATAGCCGGAAGCACAGCCGAATTCAAGAGCGTGTTGGACATTAACGTTGTTGGCCTTTGTGTGTGTACCAGGGAGGCGCTCAAATCCATGAGAACCCGGGGAGACAATGGCCAGATTATACACATTAACAGGTGACTGTACAAGTAAACGTTGTATCGTAGAATATGATGTCTTAAAAAGCCGAGTTATAAATAACTTACATTAAAATAAAACGTTTATATTCTATAAAATTAAATCAACAAAAAAATTTCAAATAATTTTATTTGTTTTAATACCAGTTTATATCTGTCAAATCAACCGGTTTCACTACCATCGAACCTTTGTCAGGGTTACAAAATAAATTAACCACTTAATGCTTTTGAACGAGCAGTGCTCGCGCGCGGCGCATGTATCGTATCCCGCCAACCCGAGCACTGCTCGCGCGTTTCCACTTCTTTGCGTTAAATAAGGTAAACTAACAATCTGAGTTCGTCTATTTTTTGAACTGGACAACTTTTAAATTATGTAAATTCTCTAAATAAATAACAAAATCACCTGATATTTTTGGTTCTATTTTACTGAATAAAAAAACCGAGCATTAAGTGGTTAAATGAAACTCCGGAGGGAGCGAAACCAGTTGGTTTGACAAAAAATAGGTTTTGTTAAACGAAATAAAAGTTTTAAACTGTTAAATTAAATAGCTTTGTTTTTGTATCACAATTGTATCGTAATACCTGAAGATGTCAACATAGGTTGATGAAACAGCTGTCGCGTAAAATTAAATACAATTGTGATAAAAAAGTAGAGTTATTTAATTTAACAGTTTAAAACTTTTATTTCGTTAACGTTTAAGTGTTTCGGCCAAAACAATGAAATAAAAGTGTTTTAAAGCTATTTTTAATAATGTCTCGCCACGAAATAAGTGCTTCATGTGAAATAAGAGTATCGATATAATATTTTATCGGAATAACATGTTTCGCATTACTAAGGCATTATCACATTTGATAATACCTTAGTAAGGCGAAACATTTCTTTAACATTAAATATAATAAAACTTCTCAAAAACATACGTTTTCATTGATATTAATTGTTTAAAATGGAGTTTACACCATTGTTATTAAATATTTCTCTGATAATAAAGTAAATAAAAATCCATATTAAACAATTACGAGTGAAAGCGTTTGCTTTCTAAAAGTTTTAAATTACTGTATGGGAATAACTTATTTTTTAGAAGAATATTATCAAAAAAATAGACTAATACCAATGATTTGAATCAATGGCATTATTACTTATTTAACAATCTTTTTATTATTATTATTGTTGTTATTTTGTTGAGTAGCTCTTGACATATTGACAGCATGAGCCAAATCGATGTAAAGGGTATTATAGCTATCATAGTGATTCTCGTAACATGTGATAGGTAGCTAATCTATCGCCATTTTATTGTCACGTGAATTCTACACCAGACCAAAGACTGTGTAACAATCACACTCTCCTCGCCGGGAATCGAACCCGGAACCTTTGGGGTGGCAGTCAATGCATTTACCACTCGGCCACGAAGGTCGTCAATATTACCAAAAAATAGATCATTATTATGAAGAAAGAATCTGGCCGTGTGTCGTGTCCAGGCTTAAACATAAGTCACTCGGATTAGGAGCTAAGCGTTCTGTCTCCTAGACAACATTTAATATTGCACTGTTTCTGACATTTTGAACATACGAGTATTCAAAAAATTAAAACATATTTGAAACCAATAAAATATATAATATTATATAATGGTGTTGGCAAAATAAACAATTGTCTTGGAAGAGATGACAAAGTTTTCTTAAAAAACGATTAACATCTATTAAATCGGAATAAAAATATTTATGATTTGTTTTAGTATGGCTGGTCACCGTATCCCTCCCACACCTGGTGGCAGGTTTGGAACGTATCCTGCCAGCAAGCATGGGGTGACCGCCCTTATCGAAGGACTTCGACTTGAGTTGCAGGGTTTAAACAGTAGAATCAAAATTTCGGTAAGTTCAAACAAATTTTAAGCTTCACGCTTTAAAAACGGTATTTGGAAACAATGGTTTATAGAATAAATGCAAAAAATGCCATTCTTAATGGAAGTTTAGCTCCATGTATGGCAGCGAAGCATGGAACTGGCAGAAGAAGGATGAGAGCTGAATAAATGCGCTAGAGATGAGATCTTATAGACGTATATAATAAAAATATGTACGTCAGGTTGCCTATCCTGATAGCTTGTCGTTAGACCATCAACCTAAGGTTTTGGGTCGTTTCTGCGGCCCTACTCAATAATATCAATATGCTTTTATTTCAGAGTATTAGTCCAGGAGCAGTTGCGACCGATATGGTGGAATCCTTCTTTAGTGGGAATAATATGGAACTAAAAGATGACGTCAAGGACGGAATGTTGGTAGATGAGGACATAGTTGATGCAATGATTTACATTTTGAGTTCAAGGCCTAGTGCCCAGGTAAAAATAAAGACATTTTTAATACTGATTCTAAATTATGGATTTCAAAATTAATCAATGTTTTTTTTACAGATTCATAATATACAAATACAACCACTTGGATTCAATGGAGTACGAAGATAATCAAGAAGAAAAAATGTTAAAAACTAATAATATTAATAAAAAGTATTAATATCATATGTGAAAATTGAACATAAATAAAAAAGCTTCTTGAATGATTGTTTTATTTTTTTACCTTATCCTGTACTTAGAATATAAAAATCAAATCAACAAAAACAAAAATTAAATACTGTTATTACAAACTAAAAAAAAAATTTACCTGTAGAAGTTATGAGAAATTAATAAATTGTTTTTATTTTAAATAACGATGTAACACTCCATATTAAGTTATTTAATTGAGCTTCTGAAAAGGCAAGATGTATAAATGTTAAGGAAGCGAGGAGAAGAATATCAGGAAAGAATGGTGTTGTAGTCCATTCATTCTGTCTACCCCTTTGGAGAGACGGTGATGGTTAGTTAGTTACATTTGATAAAGGCTTCTTATTAATATGTAAAAGGCAAAAAGTTAAATGAGACTTACAAAACACTTACGAATTTAAAAGTATTATTCTTACACTACCGAGCGATTTCACTAGTGTTAAAACACATTTTGTAAGTGTTTTAAATTATTGCTACAGAATAACTGCTTCTTGAAATAATTTTACGAAAAAAACACAATTTTGTCTACTTCAGTTTTTTTCTCAGCATGGAAGGTTTTAAAACTTTCTTTATCGGGAAACTATTATAAATAAAATAAAAACATAAAACAGTTTTTTAATTCATAAAAATATTTGATATTCGAGAATACTTAAGTTTAACGTAATTAGTTACTTTTATTTATGAGAATGAACGTTTTCACAAAATGGTATTTGAAACGCGAATATAAAAAAAATACAGGAAACAAAGTGTAGTTGACACACTATTGGTAATATTTAAAATGATAAACACAAAGTGCTGCAACCGATTATCAAAGTAAAAATTGAAGGAAAACGTAGTGTCCGGAGACGAAACAAATCTTGGTTAAGAAAACCTCAATTGCAACACCATCATTCTTGTGAAGAGCTGCTTCATCTAAAGTAAAAATATCCACGATGTTATCTAACCTTAGATAAGAGAGGAACAAGAAGAAGAAAACGTAGATAAAATTTTAGTAAATATGGAAGTGATATCAATAGAATGCTAAGATGAGCGGACTTGATTAACACATTTGAGTTCCTTAAAATAAAACAGACTGCATGCATGAGTTGCAAATATATCGATAATTGAAAAAGGTGACCTTTGATGTGAACACCGCTTATCTCTTCAGATTGTGTTTTTATCAACCATAATTACTTTGATTCCATATTCGTTTTGTACATTATATATTATAAAACGAAAATATTATTTTTCAATTCATTTCAATTGTTTCGCTCGGCTCTCTCTGTTCCGCAGAGCGTTTAATATTTGAATTAAACTTTTTATTTATATTCTAAAATGGAACGCTGGGTTGGAAAAGTGGCGGTTGTGACAGGAGCTAGTGCCGGAATAGGAGAAACTACGGTTCTAACTTTGGCCGAAAAGGGTATTATTGTGGTGGCGCTTGCGAGGAGAGAAGATAAACTGAAAGTATAACATTTTTATTACAATAGCACTATTAACCTAAATTAAAATATCCAATTTGACTTTTTTGTTTCTAAAACAAGTTAATACGTGGGTAAAAATATGTATTTTAAATGCTTTAATATATTACATTAATAAACAAATAAATTAAATGCATTAGAAAAATCTGACATCTAAAAAACAATAGTGTTTTAAAAAATTAATAATTTGAAGAGCAAACAATATTATTTTAATAAAAATAAAAGTAATCAATTTTGTAAATGATATAAAATATTTTATTATTCCGATTTGGTTTCCTCTGGGTACATTTCATTTAAGAATTTTTTAACGTTACATTTTTCATTATTCGAACAAAATGAAAACATTTTTTTGTGTTTATTGTAAAATATGATCCAAAAATAGACGAAGGTTACTCTTAAATATTAAATTCAAATTAAAGAATATATTTAACAGGAATTAGCTGCTGCTAGCAAAGGAAAAGTGTATCCAAGAAAATGTGATATGAGCAAGGAAAAAGATATTGTGGATACGTTTGCATGGGTAGAGAAGACTCTTGGAGGAGTTGATATCCTTATAAATAACGCGGGTGTAGCGAAAACAGATTTTCTGACTGGTAAGAGAGATTATTATACAAATATAAATAAATAAATAATATAAAAGTTAAAACAAAATCTTTTTGTCTACATTTACTTTCAGAATTATAAATCTTCTTGCAAAAATTACTGTACCTTAATTAATAATAGTAAACACGATTGTTTAGTGATTTTATTTGGATTTAATTTATATTAATTACATAAATTTTGACAAATTTGTTTTAGCTTGCGAGGGCATTCTCAAACCAACACGAGGCAGTCAGTTTGAGAATGCCCTCGCAAGGCTTAACAAATTTGTCACAATTTATGTAAATTAAATCCAAGTAAAACCACTTAACAATCGTGTTTACTATTATTAATTAATATGGAGTTTTACAAAACTTAAACCTCAACCATCAATAATATTACTGTACCTCGCCTTTCTCGACCGACGTTTTGAAGATTGTAGGAGTCTTCATCTTCAGGGTAGTCCAGAGGAGGTCATAACGACCCTAAACATGGAGACAGTAACGATCTCCGAAACGTCGGTCGAGAAAGACGAGTTACACGGATTTACCCAAGGTCCCAAAAACATACTCGTAATGCTCCTAACCGTGAAAATCTACGCAAATATTATTAATGTATATGAGTTTATCAAATAAGTTCTATTTTTAGAAGATGAAACGCTTTGAACTTGTGGCTTATACTTTATCAATTGAATAAAATGTTTGAATAACTGTTGAAAAAAATCATATCTCAAATCTTGTAGTGCTGCTAATGATTACATGATTATATTGAAATAGGCGGAGATACATCAAATTGGAAAAGCATGTGGGAAACTAATGTACTTGGTCTAAGTATCAGCACAAGAGAGGCCATAAAGACAATGAGGAAGAGGGGCGATGATGGGCACATAATCCATGTCAACAGGTAGGACATCTCGATAGCAAGAAGCTAGTTCATACATTGTTTTAATTCTTAGGAGTATTCTCCCTACTTCACAGAAGACATTGTGAGTTACCGTTCTGATTATTGATTTAATTTATAACGAATACTTTAGAATAATATTACGAAGAATTGTGTTACATACAGTTGAACAACGATTTAACGAGGAATATGGGACCGACCAAAATACTCGGTATAAGTATTACTCGTTATCATCAGAGAATAGGGATTCTTAAATGCTTACAAAAATGCCCAACACATGAATACATGAAGTATCTGTTTCCTCATTACATTCGAGATCTCGCTATTTCCGTGATCATTATAATCGAGGTCCACTGTATTTATAATCTTGCAGTCAAAAATCATGTGAAATGTTTAAAAAAAAAATTAACTGTTTCCCAACAATTATAATACTGGATTACTGGATGAGAATGGGAAAAATAATGATTGATTACGTTGAATTTATGACATTTTGTTCATTAAATACTATTTAATTCAGATTATTTTATAGGAGACTTAAAAAATAAAAAATTATAAAAATAAACGTTTTACTAAATATATGAGATTATTTAAATCTCAATGAAATAAGCACAAAATAAATATAAAAAACTGCTATCTATTTAAAAAAACATTTGAAAAATAATTATCACAAGTGTAATGATAAATATGATACTTGAAGGTAACATATTTTTGAAAAAAGGAATTATTATTTATTGAAATAAACAAACAAACCATCTCGCCGTTTCCCCGCAGGGGTAAATAGAATGGACCGCTACACTACTCTATCCTAACACACCTCTCTAGCTTCCTTCACATCCATACAGCGAGTCATACACGCACGTCGATTCTTCCGACTTCTAACATGACCAATCTTTAAAATTTGATTAATTTGGTCATGCCATGTTTTCTTCGGTCTGCCTCGACTCCGTACTCCATTTACATCATTAACGTATACTTTCTCAACCTTTTTTCTCCATCCATGTGCTCCATATGTTCGAACCAACGCATCGATCCTTTCATAATTTTGTTCATAATACCTTCTTCCGCTCTACATTCCTTTCTTATTATTATTGACAAAAACAAATGGTAGTCTAGGGGATGGAACGCTTGGCTTCTGATCAAGGGGACTTGGGTTCGAGCCTGGACACGACCAGATTCCTTCTTCATAATAATGAGCTATTTTCTGCTCACATTGAAGATTGTAAAACAAATTCTAATATTATTGATTTAAATCTTTGGTGTTAGTATTTTTCATTAAAATAAATATATATTCTGATGATTTTACTGAAACTTAATTCAATTTTTTGCCTTTGTTTCGACAGCAAGCGGTTAGCCAAACTTCCTGGCATCGACAGACTGGTGGCTAGTCTGTTGATGTCAATTAGACAGGCGAAACCGGTCGCTGTCGAATATTTTTTTTAAAAAAGGTTCGCAAACAAAAGCCTATCCAAAAAAGCTAGAATGGCAGTGCACAATGGTGTTCTTCTACCGACCCTTATGTATGGAAGCGAAACATGGAACTGGCAAAAGAAGAAATAAGATCTCTTGGACGAATTTGTGAATACTCTGTGTATGATAGAGTGTCGAATGAAAATATAAAAAGTGAATGCGGTGCGAATGATGGTGTCATGAACAAAATAATGAAAGGATCATTAAGATGGTTTGGACATATGGAAAGAATGAATGAAGAAAGAACGGTAAAAAAATTATATGTAAATGATGTAAATGGAACCAGAAATAGAGGAAGACCGAGGAAAACGTGGCACGACCAAATAAATCAAATATTGAATGTCGGCCATGTGACGAGTCAGAGAAATCGACGCGCGTGCACGACACGATGTATGAATGTTGAGAAAGCGAGAGAAATATGTCAGGAAAGAAAAGTGTGGCAGTCCATTCTTTCTGCCTACCCCTTCGGGGAGACGGCGTGATGGTTAGTTAGTTAGTTAGTTTAAAAAAGGTTCGCTTTATATAAATATTTGTTTTTTCTTTCAGTGTGGCGGGTCATCTCGTACCGTTTTTCCCAACCATCGGGATGTATTCAGCTAGCAAGCACGCGGTAACCGCACTCACTGAGGCGCTGAGAATAGAGTTGCAGGGACTTGGGAGCAATATCAAAATTACTGTAAGCAAAAAAAAAACCTCCTTATTGAGATCATGTTATCATTCTTATGTAATCTGCAAAATATTAGAAAATCAGGATAAACGCCGTAGAAATGATATCACTAAGAAGAATGTGCGGGAAAACGTTGTATGATAGAATACCGAACGATGAAATAAGAAAGAAATGTAAGGCAAATGACTGCATTATGAATAAAATTAAAAAAGGATCCCTGAGATGGTTTGGACATATGGAACGAATGGATGAGAGTAGAATGGTTAAAAAGTTGTACACAAGCAGCGTGAGTGGGAAAAGAAGGAGGACGACCGAGGAAAACATGGTATGACCAAATTAATCAATTACTAAAAGGCGGCCACATTTGAAGTCGGAATAATCGACGTGCGTGCATGGTACGATGTATGAATGTAGAGGAAGCCTGAGAGGTATGCCAGGACAGGCCATTATGACGATCCATCCTCTCTGCCTACCCCTCCGGGGAAACGGCGTGATGGTTAGTTAGTTAGTTTTAAAATATGATGTGCGTCTATTTAATTGTGCGTCTATTTAAAATATAAAATAATTACGATGTACTCGTATAGTGTTTACCATTAACCACCCTGTATTTGAACGTACGTGATACGTTCACTGTGACTGTACCATGCTGCGCTATCCCGTATCACGTACGCGCTTAAGAAAAAGTAATGTACCTAAAATGTCCAAACTGTTAGGGATACGCGCGTGTGCCAACAACACTCGAGTACAAGTCTTCATAATTATGATAGTTTTACAAGGCGCAGGCGAAATGTGCGGCCAAGTATTAGACGTTTCGTAATTTAAAAAATAAAAATTAATGTCTAATTAAATTTCATTAATAAAAAACCTGCTTTTTTGCATGTTTTTTCGGAAAATAACCCAAAGGTAGGGCGGTTAATAATTTTTTTAATTAAAAAGAAACACATTGTTAACATTGAACATATCTTTAATTATAGTCCATTGTTTTGGCCGAAACACTTTTATACTTCCACATTATTAACTGTTAAAATTTATAATAATGTTATGATACCACAATTTTTATTATTTACTGGAAGTAACCCGAACTGGCCAATCTAAGTCCTATAAATAGTAAGTCTTTTTAGTTGTTTATAATACCTGATGATGCCAACATCACCATTGTTCGATTAACATTAAGAATTTGACCCAAGCATACAAATATACAGACAAACAAAACAACTGGACATATCAGATCTGACTAAATTTGAGACCTTGAAAATAGTACACAGAGTGATCACGGATGAGACGACAGACAGTACCTGCAAACTAATACAAAACACAGATGTACCCAGCCACTGGACTGGAAACTATAACAGATATCACTTACCAAAAGCACGGACAAAGACAGGACAATCTAAAATAATATATTAGGTATTTTGGAAAGTTTGGTCCGATTTACAACAGAGGGCTCAGGCTACTTCCAGTCTTCAAACTTGTTTTATCGCTCCTTAAAATGTCAACTTTCGTGGAAAATAAGAAGCATTTGCGGGAAGTTCTGTTTTTTTGTTTTAATTAGAAGATGAGTGCAGCTCAGGTGCATAAAATGCTTGTTAAAGTTTATGACGATCATGCCCCATCAGATAAATCATGCAGAGAATGGTCCTCTTGAAACTCGTCGAATGATCTTTCTAGGAAAGCATTTTTTTAAACTATTATCCGGAGGTATTTACAATCCAGAAATACTGAGAGAGCTAAATCTATATGTTCCCCATAGTTATAGCAGAGCAAGGGGGCATATATTATTTTATGCCCCAAATTGCCGCACAGAGGCCCTTCGAAGTTCTCCTGTATTGAAAGTGATTTGTCTTTTAAATGAGGTTGCAAAAGAGATAGACCTCTTTGGATGCAATTATGGCGAATTCGTTAAAACCCTCACGATAAAGGCAGCAAGCAAATAACTGTATTTTCCTATTCATAAGGTTCTATGTATATTTTCTTTGATATATTTTTTTTCACCCTTTACATCGACTTGGCTCGCGCTGTAATGATGCAAGGAGTTCTTTCTATAAAATAATAATGATAATAATAATAATAGATGCTTTAAAGCTGGTGATTTTAGAGTTAGTAGCAAAGATCGCCCATGTAGATTGAAAAAGTTTGAACGATAAATTAACTCCTCACACCGGGTAAACGGTCTCGGGGTAGTCTACTGAAAAACGACCGGAATGGAGCAACAGGTACAGCAAGCTGATTATTCAACACGACACCGCTCGACCTCACATCGCAATCGTGGTCAAAAACTACATACATAATGTGGGTTGGGAGATTATACCGCATCCGCCTTATTCACCAGACGTGGCACCATCGGACTACCACTTGTTCGAATCCATGACGCATGTCTTAGTAGAGCAGCACTTCCATTCATATCAAGTTGTCAAAAATTAGGGCGATGCCTGGATTACCTCAAAAGACAAGGCGTTTTTTCGACGATGGATTCATCTATTGCCAGAAAGATGGGAAAAGTAGTGGCTAACTATGGACAATATTTTGATTGATGTGTTTTTTTTTAATTTACCTTTAAAATAAATGCGGTTTCCTTAAAAAAACGGACCGAGCTTTCCGAAACACACAATACACCGGACCAAAACTATTTGCTTATAATAGATTATGTATTTTTTCAGAGTGTTAGCCCTGGTGCCGTTTATACGGACATGGCTCGGAAATTCATTGCAACTATGACCGGCACCGAGGTGGCATCGGCCGATAGCCCCCTTCCTCCGGTGCATCTGGCGGCCCAGGATGTAACTGATGCCATCGTGTACTGCCTTGGGACAAGGCCCTTGGTACAGGTAATGAACACCATATAATTAAAACAGTCGAGGTAGGCCACGAAAAAACCGTGTCACAGTATGTGGAAGCGCGAGAGTTATAAAAATAAAAATATGAGAGCGACGTTAAATGCGTCAAAAAATTAAAAAGTCGTCACACTGTGCAGGGTAATTAATAATAAATGTATTGAAATAAAATATACATAAATATTGCATTTTAATGTATTATACAATACATACAAACTTTTCAACTTAAGTCTATATTAATAATTATAACAAATCTTAAAGCATGAAACGATACAAAGGAAATCAAAATAATAAGGTCAGAAATATTTCACTGGGGAATAAAAATAATTATTGAATTTATTTAACATAATATTTTTAACTACGTATTAACAAAATTGAGGCCTTGTAATTATATAATACATTCCGATTTTCTTTTCTTAAATGTCGATAACCGTTAATTGAAAAAATACTCGTATGAAATATTGATTCTAATTTTATATTTTATTTTCTTTATATAAAAAACAGTTAATTGAGGATAAATTCCATTGTATAAAATATATTAACATTTCTTTCATTTCAGGTTCACGAACTAACAATTCAACCGATTGGACAAAAGTACTCGGTATCGGATTAATATTTTCCATCAACAGGCCATCAACATATGGATGACTCTTAAGAAGATCTATCAATTTTTTTTGGAAACAGAATATGGTAGTCGAGGCGTTTTCAGGACTTATGACCTGTCATTGGTTGGGTTAAGCGATCACTTTATGTTAACAACATTCCCCTTTCTGCCCTTCTTATGACACCACGTCTGACAAATTTAAAGAGTATGAATATGTCTTACAGTTTTATCAATATATAAATAAACATAATATATTAAAGCAGAATTTTTATTTAACCAAAAATTATAAATCTATATTAAAGCGGAACTTTTCTTTCGTCTAGGCATTTCCCGTTATTTTGGTTCGGCTCTCCTAAAACGGCTCTGCCAAGTCTCACGATCCAGGGTCATTTGGCTGTCCAGTCCTAGGGTCTTCTGGCCGTTCCTAACTGTGGACACCCACATTGCAGGAGGCCGACTAGGTCCCCTCATTCCATCTACCAGTTGAAGGGCCTTGGGAAAGATGTAGTCATCGCCCCTCTTGCTTACAGAGCCGTACCACCGCAGACGACGTTTCCTAGCCTTTTCCGCTATGGGAGCGACTTTTAGTTGTGTTTATATATAACGAATCTAGATAATCCATATTTTTGACGGAAACCCTTTGATATTTCAACATTATGTTATTAAATTAATGAATTGAAACACTGTTATATTAAGCAACACTTGATGGTGCTAACATTGGTAAGCGAAACAGCTGTCGCAATAATTTAATTGGGATTAAATCAATTGTGATATTATATAACAGTGTGTAATATGACATTATATTAAAGACGAATTATACTTGTATATTAACCTTTATTATACACTATTTAAATGAACAAAAAACTTTCCAAGAAACAAATACCGTCGAAACCTTGTTTAAAATTATATTAAATAATAATTAAATAAAACGATGTATTTTTATAACTACTTATATATATTTGTCTTTATTTCGACAGCGACCTGTTTTGCCAGGCTCGTTGGCATCGACAGACTGGTGACACTGCCATTCACTCTCTTCTTTTATATATTATAATATATAAGGAAGAGAGTGAATGGCAGTGTCACCAGTCTGTCGATTTCAACGAGCCTGGCAAAACAGGTCGCTGTCGAAATAAAGACAAATATATATAAGTAGTTATAAAAAAACATCGTTTTATTTAATTATTATTTAAAATGAACTTCCATCAAGAGATTTCAGTTAAATCATTTGATTATCTTATACTCGTACAACAGTGTTTCAATTGATCAGTTGAATATATTCTAATTCGTTAACACTGAAAAATGTATATGGAGGAGATTTTTACAAATGTATTACGAAGAAATGTTTAGTATAATTAAAACAAAATATATTAAACAGTGAACTTTACTTCTTAATAACTGGAGCAATGTCATTGATATGTCTTCGATTTGTTAAAGACCAACAAGTTCACGAAGCACTGTTTTGAATTGACCTAATGGTAATTTAGAAAAAAATACAAAAAAATAATGTGAGAAGCTCTAAAGTAAACATTTTACGTTAACAGTTTAATGGATAAATTCGAAAGTCAGGGGGTCTAGGAGAAAAAATCGGCGAGATGCCGACAGGGCCAAAAAGTTTGAGAACATCTGGTATATTCGGTGACATTCAAATTCCAGATATCGAACGAGTAAATCTTGAAACTTTCCTCTTTAACCGTCGCGTTGCCATGTGGTCAATTGAGTTTCCACTGCCAATTTAAAGTTGATTTTCTTAAAACCTATGGACCCTAATATTATAAAAAAATTGTAATCCTCCATTGAAGTGTTCTCAATATTTCGTAATAAAAAAAAAAGCAAAAAATTACTTCCTTCATCCCAAAAAATTTTTTTTTCTAAGACTGCCCTCACCTTCATTCGTGTTAAGGTAGAATTTGTTTTGCTAATATTTACAACTTTATCAAAAGTGACAAATACTTACTCGCTGTTTTGAACGTATTATAAATTATATGTTTGGCCTTCTTCATAGGTACGTAATAATACCGACTGTGGACGGAAACGCAGCACGCAACTTAATAATATCAGAACTGTGAAAATATTAACACTTTACCAAAAGGGACAAATATTAATACGTACTCGTTGTCTTGAACGTACTATACATTTTGCCTAGGTGCCTTTATCATACGTAAAATCTCGTAAAGTCTCGCCCCGCCGGCGCGGCGGGGCGAGACAAGTTTATACTTAGTGTCAGTTGCTCGGATGCTGTGACGCATTCCATATCAGAAATCGCATGGTTCCAGAAAAAAATTAATAATGATATGTTTTTCAAATAATCCATGTATGTTATAGATATCGATCTATTCCTAATGAAATTCCCTACAAGATGACATAAATTAAATTTTGGTTCATCGAGTCATATGCTTGATATTTAGATAAAGTTAGCGGTAAACTGAATTGACCACATGGGAGCGAGCGTTTTGTTTTGAACACGGTACGTTAAGGGTTAAGAGATTTCCAGATGTTGAGCACTCTCGAATTGAAAATTAAGCGATAAGGGTGCTGTACAAAATTATCTTCATTTACAATATTATCTTATATGCACCGTTATAATGTTATATAATAATGTACTCGTATTATCAATGATAAACAAAAATGGACATGATAATTTATCATGTCCATATTTGTACATTTAATAATGGAACAATATTTCCCGAACGTATCTTTAATCATAAGTAAAACATAATTTAATCACTTTAGATTAAGATTTATTAAAATAAAGATAATATTCTTCTTTGAATATAAATTGTCAGGTAGAATCAATCTCATTGCATTTGAAGTGTGGACTGTTGGGTTCTCTTTCTCATTTTTTTTTTCAAATTTGAAATGGAACGTTGGGTCGGAAAAGTGGCGGTTGTGACAGGAGCAAGTGCCGGGATAGGAGAAGCGACTGTTTTAACTTTGGCCGAAAAGGGAATAATTGTGGTCGCACTTGCAAGGAGGGAGTACAAACTGAAGGTGAAATTATGTTATTTTATAATAGCATGTTACATAAATAAATTAGGTAAAAATCCATTGTTTGTAAGAATGAACATTTAAAAAAAATTATACACTTTCATATAAAGCACATGATTTGTGGCATTATTAAAAATAATTAAAAAAAACTTTAATACTTATATTTTCACCAATTTATTTTTGTTTTATTAAACCAACCGGTTTCGCTGCTACTGGAGGTTCGTCAGTGTTACAAAATAAACAGTAGGCGAACCTGAACTGAATATGACGAATAACTATGACGAAGTTCCGGTGATAGCGAAACCGGTTGGTTTGATCTAAAAAATAGAATGTTGAAAAATAAGTAGAAAAGTGTTGAATAATATATTTTTAACTTTTATTAGTTAACGAAATTAATTGTTAAAAAAAAACTTAAATGTATATTTTTCGAGTGTATTTATTTGTTTATTATAATACAAATATGCTTCATACGTCATACATTTTATAAATTCCAACATTTTATAGTGTTTAACTGTATATATGAAGTGATCATGTGCAGGAACTGGCTGAATCTAGTTCGGGAAAAATCTACCCAAGACGATGTGATCTTAGCAAGGAACGGGATATTGTAGAAGCTTTCGCATGGGTGGCAGATAATTTGGGAGGAGTAGACATACTTATCAATAATGCAGGTCTACTAAAAACGGCTCCCCTCACTGGTACTGTGGGGACAACTAAAACTTCAGGTTTTTAATTTTTATTTCTGTAATTTAGAATTTCTTAAATGCAATGCGTCTCAAATTTAACATATCATAAATGACGGTTGTCTTCAATATTGACCTATTTTGTCTATGGATTGATTTAGATTTTATTATAATATTAATACTTTTTGTTGACTTATGCTTAGATAATTCAACTAAATGTTAAAAGTAATTGTGTCATTGTCAAATATTTTAAATAAGCGTTTTTAACTTGTATTTTTTTTCCAAATATTCGAAAGTATTCAGCCTCATTAGCGTCGTACTTGTGCTACAATGTCGTTGCATTCTTCCAAATCGGCGACTTAAATGTTTTTATTTATTTATCAGTAATGTCAATTTGGGTAATAAATAAATTTGAATTTGAATAAAAACTAACGATCATGCTATTTTTCAAACGGGTCAACAGAGATAATGGAACTACATATTCTTCCATCTTGATACGATTGTCTAGGCTCTTCAATATTTAAAGTCTATTATCCTACTTTTCGCATAATCATCATGAAAAAGATGTATTAATTCAGTCATGAGACATTTCCCTTGGATAATGAATAAATCATATTTTTAATTGTTCTTTCCAAGCGACAAGCCTTCTTATCAAGCGTTTTATTCTGCCTTAAAAATAACATTATTTTATTAAATCAAATCAAGAATTTAGATCAAATATATTTTTTAATATGCATCTGTAAACCACATAAAACAATTCCATTTGTATATATTCAAATACATTATATACAATCAGTTTTAAAATAACAGATCATTTAGCTGGTCATTTCAGAAGCCGGAAGAATCGGCGTGCGTGTATGACTCGATGTATGAATGTGGAGGAAGTTAGAGAGGTATGTAAGAATAGAGTAGTACGGCGGTCCATTTTATCTGCCTACCCCTGCGGGGAAACGGCGTGATGGTTTGTTGTTGTTGATAATTTAACTTATTTCCGCCCTAACAGGGCAAACAAATAATGGTTTAGCATCGTAAAAGGTTTTGATATTTTATTCAATATCTTAAGTTGAATAACTTTAAATACAATATAATGTAATTATTTGATGAATGTAGGTGGCGAACCAGGCATTTGGGCCGACATGTGGGAAACCAATGTTTTGGGTCTGAGTATTTGCACCAGGGAAGCCATGAAAACGATGAGGAAACGCGGAGATAATGGTCACATAATCCATATCAACAGGTCAATAATTAACATTTTATAAAAATCGGACTTAAATATTCCAGTCTTTTAAATTTGATAGAAAAACACTTTGGATTTAGGTTTAGATAATTGATATCTGTCTGCGGGGAAAATGTTGTTCTTAATTTATGTTTAGTCTGAAAGTGAATAGAAATTTTATGATTTTAGAGGTAAAGTAAATATACATAAGTAGGCTTTGAATTCGAATTGTATATTCATTTATTTTATTTTATATATTCAAATTAGCGTTACATTAGCAAGTTAATGAAATAGATAGAATGTAGAACGATTTAAACGAAATATTTATAAAATATCATAGAGAAATTTATGTATAATACTATATACATATTTATTTTCTTCTACCAATCAATTTTCCATTCCATAAAAATAATATAGATAGATTCTGATTTTGAAAATTTGGTTTGGTTCGTGTGTTGCGGTGGTCCTGTAAATTTGGAGATATTTCGTGTATTGGTGAATTGTTTTGGTCAATTTAACTGTTGCCGCAATTTATAATAGTTAATTGTGACACGTAATACGTTTGTACTGTTTTGCTGTTAAAATTATATTAGTTTTATCGTTTTATAAAGAATTTTGACAGGTGTAAAAATAAATTTTTCATTTGTTCCAATGACAATTTGAATAATTTCTTCAATATTATTTTTAAGTTCTTACTGGTTAAGTGCATTATTACAGCTAATTTAAAAAAACGGTGGATACGTGTAACATAAATAATTAATTAAACACAAAAGTCCGGATCGTCCATGTCAACATGTGCAACATCGAAAAAACCATTATGTGTTATTACATTATGTGCTAAATTAAAAAAAACAGTGGATTCGTGGAACATAAATTAAATAGACATTTATGTGCACCATCTATAAAGAACATTTTGTGTTAAATTATTATTATTTTGTTATTTTATTTTATATCATTGTATTTTATATTATTCGTTTAAGATTTATTTTGTGGGTGTTAGACGATCGAAGTGTGCGCGGGAGATGCCTATTGGTGGTGATGAGGTTCACAACCCATCACACCGCGTCTCCCGCGGGGCGAAAAGAGAAGGATGGAGTGCCGCATCAGTAAAAGTGTGACAGTCCATTCTTTCTGCCTACACTTTCGGGGAGACGGCGTGATGGTTACTTAGTTAGTTAGTTAAAAATAATATTTAGCTTAAATATCTTTTTACGGAACACTGTATTGCACTTTTCAGTAACATATTTCGGGCTACTAATTTTTACCTTAAATTTTCTACACTGGAAAGGGGGTCTGTGGCCCGAAAACGTGTTTTAAAATAGGTTTTTCTTTCAATATTCAAATATGGAATCCACAACGTGATGCCGAATAAAGAAGAAAACATTAAGTGTAATTCTAATTTCTAAAATAAACCAATTTTTCAATATCATGTTTCTATTATGCAGAAGATATTCCGGTGTAGATTTTTTTTTAAATATTAGAGTGTGTCTTACAGTTTAGCGGGTCACCGTGTACCATTTTGACCGGGAATTGGTATGTACTCTGCCAGCAAGCATGCTGTCACAGCTCTCACTGAAGCCCTTAGGATTGAGCTGCAAGGACTCGGAAGTAACATTAAAATTACGGTGAGTTTGTTGATCTAGCTCTATCTTCATAATAAAAATGCAGTGTCAGATTAACAAAGAGTTAATAGAGACCATGCAACTTAGATTGATATTAAAAATATGTCAAACAGCGTTTTGTAATCTCCCGTAGATGTTAAATCTGTAAAATGGATAAGTATGTGAAAGAGTCGAAAGGGTTGAATGCTGGCACCAAAATAAGCGGAATGCCAGTAAGTTGTCTTACGCCAATAAAGACAGGCAACGTTAATAAAGACAGGCAAATGGACTAGGAGCAGTAAGCAACCGATACCGTGGAGAAGAGTCGTCGTGCGTGCCAGGAGTCGGAGAGACGGAGAGGACAGGGTTCAGCTGTGGGGTCAAAATATCCTTGTCTGGAGTGTATCAAAGTCTTTCTAACTAAAATACTACTAGATAGCCACACCAGAAGCCATAGAAGACAGATCTTAGTATTTTGAGCTCCCTATGCTCGTCCTTACTAGCAATAGGCATTATTATTATAATGCTGAGCTACTTGCCAATAGAGGAGCTTGAATGTATAGTCTAAACTTCTATCAAATATATTTGCAAAATAGTCCGATGACGATTATGAGTAATGTAACAATTAAAAAAAATTAAAAATGAAACAAACAAACGAAACGTGAATGATGAAATGGGATATAAAAGAAATCGTTATGAATGAAATGAATATTAAATCAAGAAAAAATGGCTCAGAAAGCAAACGTTAACGATGTGAATGAATTGATTGATGGTTGAGGTATTAGTTTTTTAAAACTACATTATTAATTTATAATAATAAACACGATTGTTTAGTGGTTTTACTTGAATTTAATTTATATAAATTGTGACAAATTTGTTTCGCCCTTTCGCCGAGTCAGTTTTAGAATGCCCTCGCAAGGCGAAACATATTTGTCACAATTTATATAAATTAAATCAAAACCACGTAACAATCGTGTTTACTTTTATTAATTAAAAAAATATGTGAATGAAAGTAAAAATCTAGGAAGACCTAAGATAAAGCATCTTGACCTAAACATATTGTATAATTTTCATAATTTTCTATGTAGGCCAGGTGAGGAGTCGGTTAAATCGACGTGCGTGTATGATACGATATATTGAGGATATTCAGAATGCAATACCAGTATCTCAAGATAGAAGAGTGCGGTGGTCTATTCTCTCTATCTACTGTTTAAGAAAAACGATATGAATGTGATATAAACAAGTACTAATTTCAAGGATTAATTTTTTCTCAATAGAGACGAAGATGCAAACTGGAAACTGAATATGGTGATCGAGGTGTTTACAGGACTTATGACCTGTCATTGGTTGGGTTAAGCGCACGCTTTATGTAATTACAATATTCCCCATTCCACTTTTCTTATGACCACCATGTTTGACAAATTTTTGGAAGTTGTATATGTGTTAATATCCATCACCATATTTCACATGTCAGTTTCAATTTACAGACCAGCGCCATCTATGAAGATTAGATTTAAGCATTAAGCAGAAGATCTTTATAACGCAATGTGAAAGGCTACCGCCATTAACGCACTGCTAGATAACGCCTGGCAATGTCACTCCAATTTATATGCTAACTGTTAAATACGTAGTAGTTTTATTAAGCGTGTAACGAGTTTGTTAAATATGTAGTATTTTTTTTTCTAGAGTATTAGTCCCGGTGGTGTTTATACGGAGATGGCTCGAAAATTCAGAGCTTCGATGACCGGGGGGCAGATGGAGCCAGTTGCTGAATCCATACCACCTGGCCTCTTGGCCGCTCAAGATATAACTGACGCCATTGTGTACTGCCTTGGCACAAGGCCTCTTGTTCAGGTATTTTCATTCATCCCTTTTATTTTTCAAAAGCTTTCTTTAAATTTCCTGCTAATTAACAAACTATTAAAAAAAAAGTAATTGATATATGGAATGTAATGTAAATAAAAAAATGTAAAAATCTTTTTAAAATGTGTACTTGTTAAAATCCACTAATGTTTGTGTCTTCGACCGGTTTCAGCAGCTCGCTGACATCTTCTGGTCAATAATTTTTAAATCAATAGTTTTAAATCAACAGTTTTACAAAACCCTAGATCGAATCGTTTGGTCAAAGACATAAGAATTAGTAGATATTTACTAAATATACGCTTTAAAAATATTTTTTACATTTTCATTATTTATGATATAATGAACTTCTGCCATGAAATTAAAAATTACAAAAATAATAATTTATTGATACATAACTTGAAAAAAATAGATATTTGATAATGCCTTAGACAGGTGAAAAATGTTCCTAACCATAAATTTATGAAAACTTCTAGAAAATAGACATTTGTTTTAATTACTGATATATCATTTTAACTCTCGCGTGCAAAATGATGCTGAATACTTGGTAAACTGTAAACTGCTGAAAGCAACGGTGGAGTGATTGTTTCACAGTATTATATAATGAGGAATTACAATTTCATTAAAACTTGTAAAATAAAGATAATAAAAAACAAAGATAAATATGTACGATCAATTAATGTTAATTTAAATAAACGTGTTTCTCAATTTTCAGGTTCACGAATTGCTGATTCTCCCGATTGGATAAAAACTTGCCTAGAACATTTAAAAATTGACTACGCAAGTCAAATATAAGCAATATTAATTTAAATATGTTAATAAACGAAATAGTGAACAATGATCATTTTTATTTTATTATTTGTTGATAATTTTTATTTTATTATTTGTTGATAATTTTGATTTTATTATTTGCGTCATTGAAGAAAATAATATATTTTAAAATAATTTTCATTAAATATTTTTTACATAAGTGGAGACAAGAATACACATATCTTGGCCAAATCATACAATTAGGACGAAACAATTTCGAGAAAAAAGCCGACCGAAGAATTCAGTTGGGTTGGGCGGCCTTTGGGAAATTACGTCATGTTCTCACTTCCAAAATACCACAATGCCTCAAGACTAAAGTCTTCAACCATTGCGTTTTGCCAGTCATGACGTACGGAGCCGAGACGTGGACATTGACAAAAGGTCTAGTCTACAGATTCGAGGTTGCCCAGCGCGCCATGGAAAAAGCCGTGCTTGGAATCACCTTGAGGGACATATTTAGAAACGAAATTATTCGACAACAAACCAATGTGACTGAGGTGGCTCTACGGATAGGCGGGCTGAAGTGGCGGTGGGCTGGCCATATCTGTCGGAGAACCGACAGCCGATGGGGAAGATGGGTTCTGGAGTGGAGACCGCGTACAGGATTCCGTAGAGTTGGATTCCGTAGAGTTCCCTGCCCGCTGGACCGACGATGTGAAGAGGATTGCTGGAGATGGATGGATGGGAGCGGCAATGGATAGGGGTGGATTCAGTGGATGACAGACGGCTGATGATTATGATGATGATGAAGTGGAAAAGAAAACACACTAAATATTATCAGTGCATATTTTCTATTAGATTATTTTGGATATGGATAAGCCTCCAAATTACACATTTTATTTCGCTTTTTATAAAGATATGTTTCAAATGATTCTAATACTTTATCGGTGTAAATACCTGTTAAAAAAATATTATATTCTTCATATACTACGGAACAGAGTTGAATAAAGTAAGAAGTTGGCACTTGAGGTAAGTTTAATAAAAATAAATAAACATTATTTTTTTTACACAAAGTTGTTAAGAAATTGAATGTACCAGGAAGACTTTTTAATATATATTTACATAAGTTTAATCTTATTTTAAGCCCTCTAATACATAAATAATAATAAATATTATTAATTAATAACAACCAAAACATGTCTAATTTATATACGGTATATTTTTCTTCTTCTCTTTCTTTACTCATATTAATAGAAGCTATGATCTGTAGAACAGAAATCCTGTCTCCTGGAATGATGAAGTTCAGCTGTCCCTCTATCTCTTAGGTAATCTTCCAGTTGGACGATGTCCGGAGAGGATTTCGTAAGCATTTAGTATGCTGGATACGCGAATTTGTCACTCTCCATTCTGGCTACATGGTCCCTTCATTAGCTTCATCTGAAAAATATCTTCTAGTTTGTTTTGTGAATTTATATCTTAATAATATTGAAAACACAGCAATTAAAAGAAACGATTTTCAGGTGGTTTTGTTACCGATTAAACATTTTTTTTAAATTGCGTATATTTTAATTAATTTGAAGATTTAATTGTTTACACAGATGAAGGATGACAATCATCCGAAATAGATTTAATCAATGATAAATACCGTGGTATGTTATAATTAAGTGCACTTAAATATTGTTCTCAAGTACCTATCACTTTGTAAAATCGCTTTGAACCAAATGCATTATTTATAAACTAAAAAAAACCTTATCGCATCATATCTATAGATAAAGTATTATCATTTAACAGTTAATAAGCTGATTACACGGTGGAAATTATGATATATAAATATTGTTTTGACCGCATTCAACTACATTGCATTTTTGGTCTGCAAATATTTATTTAAATTAGTTCAGAATGGACCGCTGGGTTGGAAAAGTTGCTGTTGTAACAGGGGCTAGTGCGGGAATAGGGAAAGCTACTGTATTGGATCTGGCTGAAAAGGGAATTATCGTGGTGGCACTAGCAAGGAGAGAAGACAAACTCAAGGTGAATTAAATCACAAATTCACTATATATTTATTTTGCAAAATGTTTTCGAAATTATAACCAGCATCTCAAGCTTTAATTCTAATCTACAAAGTGTAACTGTTCTTGATTGTTGAGGTATTAATTTTCTTCTTCTTTCTTTTTTATGGCTTTTCACCGCTTGTGGGTGTTCTGGCCAGTCTCAAGTAAGGGTAGTTGTTGTGTATTAGTAGTAGTAAATTAAGGGCTTAATCTATGGAAGATTGTTATATATATACAAATTACATCTAGGGTTAGTATCTAATAATAATTTGTTAGTAGTGCGGAATATGTTACAGATTTATGTTATTAAGGCTCAGGAATTTTGTTAATATTTTATACAGGTTTTTGTAAGATGAGGAAATGAGAGTGGACATGTTAGTAGGTAAGGGTATATTAAGGTTTATAAGGTCTGGAATAAAATTTGGGTAGTGTACATTGAACGGGCAGTTGAAGAATATGTGGTCGAGATTTTCATCCTCGATGCCGCATTCACAAATGGCAGAGTCTAGAATATGAATTTTGGTAAAATGCGCTCTGTGACAACAGTGACCGATGCGAATTCTACAAATCGAGCTGGTTTCCTTAGGTTTTGAACTCCATTATTAATTTATGATAGTAAACACGAGCAACATGTTACTGTTTATTTTTATGTATTGAACCTCAAAAATTCCTAAAAATTCAGTTGTAAATTTACTTAACACTCATCATTAGTTCTATGAAAAACCCTAAAATTGTTTTATTTAACAACTCAAAAATTTGCATTTTATACTTTCTCATTTTATACTTTAATTACTTGTTTACCTTACATTATACCGTATAATTTGAGGAACAATTAAGAGAATATTGGATTTAGCAGCAAATTACTAATATTGTCAGAATCTCACAATGTATTTCGAAATTAAATTTAAAATTTAAATAAAGGTTTTAACTCATTTAAACACTCTTTGTTATTAATTTCAGGAAGTTGCAGCGGCTAGCAAAGGAAAAGTCTATCCAAGAAGATGTGATATGAGCAAGGAGAAGGATATTGTAGAAGCTTTTGCATGGGTTGAAAAGACTTTGGGAGGAGTTGATATACTAATCAACAATGCTGGAGTAGCAATAACAGGTCCACTTAGTGGTAAGAAAATAAACTCTTGATTATCAATGTTTCTACTTTTTTAATTAGTTCGTGTGATCTGTAGTCTCGGAATTTTCCTTCTCTTGCGATGCGGAAGACCAGTTATCTCTACATATTTGGGTGGACCTTCAGGTGGATGTTGGATTACGATAATTTCATTTGCAAACATTCAATTTGGATTGTACATTGAAAAAGGTTGTGTTATAATCGTATGTGTTATAATCGTGTCTGTGATAAGTGAAATAAAGTGTTGCAATACTAAGTGTAGTTATATTTATTCAAATATATGTTGCCTGATGCACGAGATAATAGGATGCAGTAAAGAACCAAATGAATAACTGTTACATCAGGTTACATACATATTTTTTGAATGAAAAGATATTGTAATTTTTTTATGTGATACCACAAATTTAAATAATAAATTGTATTAAAATAGATTTAATAATTACTTTTTTATAGCTGCCGATTCAGCTGGCTGGAAAACTGTGTGGGAAACGAATGTACTAGGCTTGAGCATCTGCACCAGAGAGGCCATGAAGACGATGAGGAAACGAGGAGACGATGGGCACATATTCAACGTTAACAGGTAAATACCAAACAAAAATATTTTAACAATACTTTCGTACGAAGCACTTACTTTGACGTGTGTCATTATTAAACATAATACGTACATTAAAACACTTTCAATTTGTTTTCACACCACTTAATTTCTTAACAACCAATCGGTTTCGCTCCCGTCGGAGTTTCATCAGGGTTACAAAAAACATTGTGTGTGTGTGTGTGTGTGTGTGTGTGTGTGTGTGTGTGTGTGTGTGTGTGTGTGTGTGTGTGTGTGTGTGTGTGACAAAGCTTTTAAGAGACATTACAACGTAATATAATACGGAGCTTACAATTTATTTTTGTTCCGGTTCCTTTTTTAGATTTTGCCGGAAAGTTATATGTACAGCACAGTAAATGGTATATCGTTTTACTTTTTTCAGTATAGCAGGTCACTATGTTCCATTCTATCCAGGAGTTGGTATGTATACAGCCAGTAAGCACGCCGTGACTGCTCTTTCTGAGGCCCTGAGGATAGAGCTACAGGGACTTGGCAGTAACATTAAAATCACAGTGAGAATTCATCAAATTGTTTAATATTGTCAACTTATTATTAATTTAATAACTAACTAACTAACTTACCATCACGCCGTCTCCCCGGAGGGGTAGGCAGAAAGAATGGAACGCCACACTGTTCTGTCCTGACATACGCCTCTCGCTTCCTCTACATTCATACATCTTGTCATGCACGCACGTCGATTTTTCCGACTCCTCACGTGACCGACATTCAATATTTGATTGATTTGATCGTGCCACGTTTTCCTCGGCCTTCCTCTATTTCTAGCTCCGTTCACGCCGTTTACATATACCTTCTTTACCATTCTGTCTTCACTCATTCTTTCCATGTGTCCAAACCATCTTAATGACCCTTTCCTTATTTTGTTCATAACACTTTCATTCGCACCACATTCACTTCTTATACTTGCATTTGTCACTCTATCATATACAGATTTGCCACACATTCGTCTTAGAGATCTCATTTCTACTGCATTTATTCTACTTTCATCCTTCTTTTGCCAGTTCCATGCTTCACTTCCATACATAAGGGTCGGCACAAGAACACCATTGTGCACTGCCATCTTAGCTTTTTTGGATAGGCTTTTGTTTGCGATGACAACTTTAAGTGCACCATTTATTCTGTTGCCTGCCCCAACCCTTCTTTCAATATCCTTCTCCACCCTCCCATCCTTTGTAAACATACTTCCTAAATAAACAAATACATCCACTTGTTCCAGATTTTCACCGTTTACACTAATGTTGCACACTGTCATGCTTCCTTCTTTTTCGAAAATCATTACCTTAGACTTATTCACATTCATCATCAAATCGTATCGCTTGCATACCTCATACATCCTAGACACCAGGGCTTGCAGTTCGTGCTCGTTGTCTGCAAGTAGCACAGCATCGTCCGCATACAACAAACAGCTTACTGAAACATCTTCCATTTTTGCACCTGCTTCCAACCCTTTCATCTCTTTCATACACTTGTCCATATATAGATTAAACAACCATGGAGACATTACACACCCCTGTTTGACACCTTTATTGATATCAAACCAGGCTGTAAGATCCCCATTTACTCTGACACTAGCAGTGCTTTCTGTGTACAGCGATGAAATTGCCGTGATCAGTTTTGTGTTTATTCCATATTCCGACAATATTTCCCACAGTTTACCTCTATCTACGCGATCATATGCTTTTTGCAAATCGACAAACGCACAGAAGAGTTTACGGTTTTTGGCCATAAACTTCTCTGTCACTGTACGAAGTGCAAAAATTTGATCCATGCATCCTCTGCCATTCATAAAAGCGCCTTGCACATCCCAAACTCTATCACTCGTCGTCTTTCTTACTCTTTCTATTAAAATTCTGCCATAGATTTTACCAACAACACTCAAAATACTAATAGCTCTGTAGTTTCCATATTCCATATGGGATCCTTTTCCTTTGTACAGAGGCAAAATAACTGCTCTCCTCCAGTCGAGTGGGGTATATCCCTCCTCCAAGCATTGGTTGAACAGTTTACATATCCATGCGGAAACTACTTCGCCACCGTTTTTGATAAATTCTATAGCGATGCAGTCATACCCTACAGCTTTTCCACTTTTCATTGCTTTCACAGATCTTTCAATCTCATTCATACTTATTTTTTCTGTATTGTCATTTATACCAATCGCGTTTACACCAGTTCTAATGCTTTCATCAACACTTATATCACCACCATACATTTCTTTAAAATACTCCATCCATCTCTCTTGTACGATCTTACTTTCCGTTAACATTCTTCCCTCACTATCTAAAATTGCTTTCACACATCCGCTTTCAGGAGGATTTCGGGCTTTCTTCACTTCCTTCCAAAACATTTTAATATTGTCCCCGAAGTTCTTTGTCATTTTGAGCCCTTCTTCCTCCCTCAGCTTTTCTTTTTGCACTTTCACTACCGACTTCACTTTCTTCTTGCACACCTTATACAAATCTTTTGCACTTTCATACTTACCTCTGTCATTCTTATTTATCGAAAGCATATTCAACCAAGCATCCTTCTTCTCTTTAACTGCACTCTTTACGTCATCATTCCACCACGCATCCCCTTTCCTTCTTCCTTGTACACATACACCACACGATTCTTTCGCTGCTTCACACAAACTTTATTTTAAATACTCCCAGGTATCGTCAACATTCAACAAATTTACATCAGACACACACAATCTTTCGTTCACTTTTCTCACGAAATTATCTCTTACGTCATTGTTTTGTAGTTTTTCAACTTTGACTCTAGTTGGTGCGGCCACTGTTTTGCTTCTTCTGGTTCGCCATCCCCGGAAAAGGATCACTTTTGCCACTACTAAAAAGTGATCCGTTTCCATTTCGGCTCCCCTGAAAACCCTCGTATCAATAGTATCCGCCCGCAATCTAGAGTCAACAATGACGTAATCTATAATTGACCTTTCATTTCCTCTTTCCCAAGTATATTGATGGATTCTCTTATGATCAAAAAAGGAGTTCGACACAAAGAGACTCCATTCCATGCACACTCCAAGCAGTCTCCTTCCATTGTCGTTTATTCTTCTATCTCCAAACCTTCCCAGGCAATCCTCATATCCACTCCTTCGAATTCCCACCCAACCATTCATATCACCGGCAATTATTAACCTTTCATTGTCTTTCTTGCACATCAATGTCTCGCTCACCTTATCCCAAAACTCATCCTTGATCGCCTCAATTTCGTTAATTAATTAATTAATTTAATACATATACCTATTAATGAATGAACCCAGAAACGTAGGTGAAGAATAGTTTTATCACTATGAACCGCGTATATTCATCATTATAACTCAATATTATATACCGAATGACACAAAATGAAATTTATGATAAAACATCTTTATGACTTCATTGTTTTAAAGTTATTTTATAATACAAGTACAGAATTTTATAAATAAATTAACAATTTTGAACATAATATTTATTCAGAATTATGGAAATAAAAAATATTTAAAAATTAATATAAATAAAAATGTCTCATATATTATGCAGCCAGGACGTTTGTATTCTCTAAAGTCCACGTCGTCCATTGATCTTGTCCATTTTTTTTTAACAGGTCGCTTGAACCTAATACAATTATACAATTATATATTCAACTCAATACCCAATACAATTATATATTCTCGTGACATGTGATAGTTAGCTAATCTATCGCCATTTTATTGTCATGAGAATTCTACGCCAGACCGAAGACAGTGTGACAATCACACTGCCATCGCCGGGAATCGAACCCGGAACCTTCGGAATGGGAATCAGAGCTCTTACCACTCTGTCACGAAGGTCGTTTCCTAAGTTGGAGGATTTCATATCTGTCTTCTTTAGAAAGGAAGTTTGACGGACCTTCTGAGTTGTTGATCAAATTTAATCTGTCCACAGTATATGATTTTTTTTCTGTGTGACCACATTTCGAAAAATTCTAACCGGTTCATAGTGAACTTTCAGATGCAAGGTTTTCAAAGCATACATTAGAATAGATCAGTAATAGCATTTCAACTTATTTGTCTAAGTTCATAATAATATTCTTATGTCTTAGGAGGGTCAGAATATGTTATTTCCATAAAATTTCCATAATAATATCTTCAAGGAAACCGATGTTTTCAATCAAATTAAACATTTTATTTTTATTTAATAGAGTATCAGTCCTGGAAGTGTGTACACAGACTTGTCTAGGAAGTTCAGAGGATCTTTGATGGGAGTGGAGCTGCCTGCAGACGGCCCCACGCCGCCAGCCTTCCTGGAGTCCAAGGACATCAGCGAAGCCATTCTTTACTGTCTCGGCACTAGACCTTTGGTTCAGGTAACTATGTAATTATTACATAAAAAAACATAGTTTACTTACTGATGTTTCTTGATTCACTACAATGTTATCGGATTGATACATTCTGCTTGGTTAGAAGCATATCTATGGAGCCACGTACCATACCGCTCCGTGAAGGGATGGCGATCACCCGGTGTTAATCGGTTTTGGGGCGGTGGTAGGTGGTATGGCGCGACACGACGTATGAAGTCAATATGTTTCTAGAATTATTATTTCGATTGTCGACCATTGGGAGAGCACATGTACATTTTATTAGTAACAATAACCAAGAACTTGATAAAACATGTTCGCCAATATGACGTTTAATACAATGTATTTTTTAAATGTCAAATTCAATCATATTATAGAATGTATTCAATACTAACTAACTAACTAACCATCACGCCGTCTCCCCGAAAGGGTAGGCAGAATGAATGGACTGTCACACTTTAACCGATGTGGCAATCCATCCTTCTGTTTTCGCCCCGCGGGAGACGCGGTGTGATGGGTTGCGAACCTCATCGCCACTAATAGGCATCTCCCGCGCACACTTCGACCGTTCAACATCCACAAAATAAATCTAAAACAAATAATATAAAATACAATGATATAAAATAAAATAACAAATAAAAAAATGATTTAACACGTAATGTTATTTTTAGAAGGGGCACATAATCATTGTCTATTTAATTTGTGTTCCACGTATTCACCGTTTTTTTTTTAAATAAGCAGTAATTAGGCACTTCAAACAAACCAAGACCAGCTATAACTTTAAAATTATATAGAAGAAATTATTCAAATTCAATATGTTATATTTACACCAACATGACAGAAATACATGTACTCTCGCCGTCACGTCAGCATTCTCCACGACATGACATGCCAAAATAGTGTGTTTATGTCTTTTATTAAACTTATTTTATTAAATGATCCCATCGAAAAATAATGGCATATGATTAATATTTATAAAAACGTCGGTTTTCTAGAAGTTTCATTAGATTTTAAGGGAATGATATGTTTCGCCTTGCAAAGAAATAATCAAATTCACATAAAATAGATTATAATACGACTTCTAGAGAACAAACCAATTCATTCAAGTTAATATGGTATATTGAGATTAATTTTCAAATGTGTAGGGCTAAAAGTGCTAACGATTATAAAAAAAATAGATTTTTAACAAAAACATATGTTTTCATTGATATTTAAAAAAAATTGCGTAACATAATCGAGAACAAAATTAAATGCAATTATTTATTGTTCCCATTTAGATGTTATACGCTTTCCATTAAAATGATAATAAAATAGCATATTTCTTTTATAATTTCGGGAAAAATTTATATCAAGTATGCAAAACAATTTTATGGCTTATTAAGTAGTTAAAATATTTTACATCTAATATTAATATATCTCACAAACCTTTTTTTGTTAAACCACATTTATATATTATAATCGAATTAATACCTAAAAAGGTTTCGTATAACAGATATTTTTCTTTTTTTTAGGTTCATGAACTGATGATTCAACCAATTGGTCAGAAAAGGGCCCCATGAATTCGTCCAAATGTATCGTAAATGAACTATTATTACAATGAATCGATTAAAAAAGTTAATAAATTGAAAAATCTTTTAAAAACTTTGTATTGACACTTTAATATAATTAAAAAAAACGTTCGGGACACTGAAGCCCCTTCATCAGTATAAATATTGTCAAAATCGTGACTTAATGTACGTACTTAATAAATATTTATTATAAAATAAAATACAATATAATAATATATTAATAAAATATAATATCCAAAAAAGCTAGAATGGCAGTGCACAATGGTGTTCTTCTACCGACCCTTATGTATGGAAGCGAAGAATGGAACTGGCAAAAGAAGGATGAAAGTAGAATAAATGCAGTAGAAATGAGATCTCTTAGAAGAATGTGTGGAAACTCTGCGTATGATAGAGTGTCAAATGAAAATATAAGAAGTGAATGCGGTGCGAATGATGGTGTTATGAACAAAATAATGAAAGGATGGTGTTATGAACAAAATAATGAATGGATCATTGAGACGGTGCGGGCATATGGAAAGAATGAATGAAGAAATAATGTTAAAAAAATTATATGTTAACGATGTAAATGGAACAAGAAATAGAGGAAGACCGAGGAAAACGTAGCACGATCAAATAAATCAAATATTGAATGTCGGCCATGTGAGGAGTCAGAGAAATCGACGCGCGTGCATTACACGATGTATGAATATGTCAGGATAGAAAAGTGTGGCAGTCCATTGTTCCTGCCTACCCCTTCGGGGAGACGGCGTGATGGTTAGTTAGTTAATTAGTGACTATGTATGTACTAAATAAATATTTATTATAAAATAATAATAAATATGGTCAGATTTGACAGTGTGAAAATGAATTTTTCGAACGTTTAATTATAATGAAGTGTCGTGATACTAATATTTTATAATTGTGAAAACATAAAACTAAATGATTGTGAATAAAGAAAAACAAATTAATTTTTTCACTTATGCCGACACGAATTTAATTGATTTCCACATAATAGTTTTGGCTATACAAAACCTAATATCAGTCGAGTTGGGATTAAAAACTTTGGATACTAATTACTTTGGATACTAGTTAATCACGACTGTTATCGGGTAACAAATGTAAGTGTGAAGTAATTCCACCTGGGAATACACCCATTATTTTAGTGAAAGTTGATAGACAATTTTTCTTTAATAAATTAAATAAAAAAAATCTTTGTTTTATTACCTTGCTTCATAAGAATTTTTTAATATCTGATAATCAAGTTATTGCCAATGCGATAAAAAAATAACTTTATTTCCACGATAGTAATGCTGCGATGGCAAATTCTGGTGACATGTGATAGGTAGCTAATCTATCGCCATTTTATTGTGAAGTGAATTCGCATCAGACCAAAGACAGTGTGACAATCATACTGCCATCGCCGGGAATTGAACTCGGGACCTTCAGGGTGGCAGTCAAAGCACTAACCACTCGGCCACGAAGGTCATTTATTAAATATTTATTTATTTATTGTTGGTACACAAATAAAGCATCTAATATTATTATTTTAATTATTATTATTTTGTTGAAAAAACTCCTTACATTATTACAGCGCGAGCCAAATCGATTTAAAAGGGTGAAATAAAAAATAATATCAAAGGAAATATACATAGAACCCTATGAATAGGAAAAGTCAGTTATTTTCTTGCTGCCTTCATCAATTGCATCCAATATATATTACATAATATACAGTAGTGATAAGTAATAAAAATGTATATTAAAACAGATTAGATGCCTCAGTTAGATGTGCATACCAAGAACATAACATTGAAAGTTCAACTATCTTGTACCACCCGTTGCGTCGGTATGAAGAACCGTCAGGTAAAACATGACATCAATTTAAGATAAAGAGACATACAAAGTTAGTAAAACAAGGCTATAGCCAAGGACAAAGAACAAATATACAAATCAGGTATAAAACAAAAGTACGAAGCAAAGAAAAAACAAACAAATAAATCAAAGTATTATAAAAAAAGAAATATACAAATCAGATAAAACGATACAATAGCTTTACATGAAGAAAAACTATTAACAATTCAATTCAAATAGGTATAATAAGGTAAGGTTTACTAAGACAATAGCAAGAGACAAATAAAAAACAAACAAACAAACCAAGTATGATAAAAAAGAGATATGCAAATCGGATAGAACGATACAATAGCATTACATAAAGAAAAAACAAGTCACAAATTAGGCAAAACAGGACAATAGCAAAGGACAAAGATAAAATAAACAAATCAGGTAAAAACAAGTAAAACAAGGTAGTTTACCCAAGATAGGAAAAAATACACAAATAACAAAATAAGAAATAATCACAAATTCAAATCAAGGCTTTAACCAAGCTGTTTAATTTTAAATAATTTATATCGTTCTCCCGATGATGAAGGTGTAAGCTTTTGAAACATATCGAGAAAAATAAACTTACAAGTGGAAACACCAGTGTTTTAATTTACTTTAATATACTTTAATTTGTTTTAGACCACTTTATTTTGGTACAACCGACCGGTTTCGTTCCCGCCTGAGATGCGGCCGGGTTAGTATCTGTTGTAACCCTGACGAAGCTCGAAACCGGTAAGTTGTATCAAAATACAGTGGTGTAAAAATAAATTAAAAGTGTATTAATATAATATTTAAATAATTTCTTACTTTACGTAATGTTTTTTATTTATTTATTTTTATTGGAAAAAACCCGATTGGGTTATAAAAAATACAGTGATATTTTCATTTTATACGGCAATATATGATTTTCGAGATTTATTTTTAAATAATTTTTCGGTAAGTCTTTTAGTTTCAATGGTAGATCGTTGTATAATTTTAGTATATTGTACATTATTCCAGATAGTTCTGTCTTTGTCTAGTCCAGTGGCTGTGTACGTCTGAGTTTTTTTTATTAGTTTGTAGGAACTGTCTGTTGTCTCTTATGTGATCACTCTTCGTACGATTTTCATGGTCTCAAATTCGGTCAGATCTGATATGTCCAGTTGTTTTGTTTCTCTGTATACTTGTATGGTTAGAGTCAATGATTAATCGCACAAATGAGTTTTGCACATAAATAAATTTAGTCTTTCTTGTTTTTTGTTTAGTTGCATGTAACACTCAATGATTCCAACATCGGTTTTAAAACAGCTATCGAGAAAATTTCATAATAAATTAAATTGTTATATGTAGCAGATAATGTAGCTTAATTAATTAGTTAATTTTTATAGCAGATAATTAGCAGATAATTAATTAGTTTATTTTTATATTGCACTGATAATAAAATGAGCGTAGCGTACTGTTTAAGCGAACAATTTGCGCTTTTTAATCGAGATAATAGTTTATCAGAGCTATTTGCTCAAATTGCGATAACGCTACATATATAAAATTTACTTTAGTTACACCTCTTAATCAATTATTTGGGTTTTGTGGAGAGTTAAAATAAAGACTTTATAATTCCAAAATGGATCGTTGGATTGGAAAAGTGGCTGTTGTGACTGGAGCTAGTGCCGGAATAGGAGAAGCGACTGTGTATGATCTCGCTGAAAAGGGGATCATTGTGGTCGCATTAGCGAGGAGGGAAGCTAAGCTAAAGGTAAACCATCTTATAAACAGATATCTACTTCAGATCGATATTTGTTAAATACAAGTAAAATGTATAGTTATAAATATTGAATTTGGAAAATAAATTACTAAAGAGCATAGTATAAAATGCCCTCGAGTTTGAGAGAGATAAAGGTGTTTATATCAATATTAATAAAGTACATAAAAATACCTTCTGTATTCTCCGTCACTTTATGATGTTTATGGAAGGGTAAGACGTTAACATTGTAGAATTATAATGGTAACGTGGATTGAAAATAATTTAACATTCTTTTCAATTATAAGTAAAACACTGTCAAAGGTTCTCCTTACACTTTATGTAGTAGTTTCACATTTGAATAACTTTTGAAAAACATTATATTTTCATGAAAAAATACAATATTTTCCTAAGAAAAGAAAATCTTCAGGCTAATTGTTGCTACAATCATCAAAATGTACGTAAAAATTGCAAAAAGATGTCTTAATAATGCATTGTTTTAAAAAAATAACAGTTTAGATTCTTTTAATTTACTGTGACCAATTGTATATACTCGTAGATTTTATGTTAAGAGCAGTTGCAAATACACTGATTGATTGTTTAGTTTTTGACATTATGATATGTGTTGAATAATTTAAAATTACATTATTAAAGGGATTTATATTATAAAGTTAATTAATACCAAAATTTATTTTCATGGGTTCTTATAATTTATAAAATTGCTTATGAAGCTCTGATTAAAAATGTAAGAATATTGCAATAAAAAAAAAAAATTAAACGTTGTTTAGAGGTGAAAAACTGTTTTAACCATTTACATCTTATAATATTTAGAAACTTTGTAATATACGATTTTCCAAATCTTTGATTTTACAAAATCTGTCTCGTAGGATGTTGCAGCGGCTAGTAAAGGAAAAGTCTACCCGAGAAAATGCGACTTGAGCAAGGAGAAGGACATTGTGGATGCCTTTGCCTGGGTCGAGAAGACTCTTGGAGGGGTTGACATTCTAATTAACAATGCGGGAGTCGCAAAAATTGGTTATCTTACGAGTAAGAAAATATAAAGAAATATTTGTTATACTTAATACATTTCACAATAACAGATACATATTTCTACTCATAATTAAAATTTATTCATACATGGTTCGTGGTTCTTAGCAAGACTTACCAACTAAGGTATATTTCCAGTAATCTCCTTAAATGTTAACTTACCTGAAACAAAGAAAGAAAAAAGTTAGTTACATAATTATTCAGGTATATTATTTATTAGTGCAAGTACAGAATATCAATTAATGAAAACGGTGCGTTGTAAGTTATCATATACAAAAATAAAACATAAAAAGATATATTTAACAAAAATTGATGTAAAAGTATTAAGAGGGCTTTGATTAATGGAATTTTGTTTCGTTGTATTTTACGATTATTCAACAAAACTGGTAATTCAATTCAACAATACAAGTGTTGTATATACAAAGTGTATAAAAAAGAAAAATAGGAAAAATCTATGTTTTTTTTAGAACTACTTCCACTTTTGTATAATATTTATTTTGACAGCAAGCCTGGCGAAACCGGTCGCTGTGAAAATACAGAAAAAGCGGTAGTAGTTCTTAAAACACACCGTTTTATATATTTATTACTTAAAATGAACTTCCATCAAAGATTTCAGTAATATCATTAGATTTTATGGTAAAACTTTTGGGAATACATTATTAGTTTGGGTTGTAGACTGATTTTACGTAATGTTAAAAGTAAATAATTATTATTATAAGAGAATACAAATGCAAGAGAAGACAGATGTTGTGCTGCAACTATGACATGATTATGAGGGATTATCTAAGGAATTATCCAAGGAACGAAAAACAAAATGTCGGGAGAAGAAGAAAATCATGGCTCCAAACCTTCGAGAAAGGTCCTGTTGTAGCACAACATCTCTGTTTAGAGCTGTATAAAAAAATAATAGCAATTTTGTTGTCCAACCTCTGATAGTGGTAGAACATGAAGAAGAATTTATTAACAACAAAACAAACGAATATCTCGTGAGCGATTTAAAACAAAAAACAAACAAATCTCTATTGAGCGCCATTCTTTAGTAGCTATACCTATATTACATTATGTATAAATTTTTCCCAAACCATAAAATAGAGTGTAAAGAAAATTTGTCTACAGATTTGTTTAAAAATTTTAACTTAAAACATTTTATATGTAATGAATAAACGCAAATTGCGTATTTGAATCACTAGAAACGCACTTTATATTATCAGAATTTTTTATTTAATTTTTTGATTGCAGAAATGTTTCGATGGTTATTCGGTCCTTCTTCTGTGCACAAATTTTAGTTATAAATAAAAATACAATCGTCACTTATGTACAAAAAATAGGGGTGGGTGTTGTGCTAATTCAAAGTGCGTTTCTATTTATTCAAATGTGAATCCACAACACAAAGTGAAGGCAATAGAAAAAAGTAATTTACGTTAATTACTTAAAAATAATTACATATGATAATTTTAGGCGCCGATTCTTCTGACTGGAAAACTATTTGGGATACGAATGTGCTGGGTTTGAGCATCTGCACCAGGGAAGCCATGAAGACTATGAGGAAACGAGGCGATGATGGTCATATCATCAACATTAACAGGTATACCATAAAAATACCTATTTCTATCGTTATAATAATATATTATTATACTCAATTTTTATTTTAAAATTGATGTGTGTTAAATGTGAAATAAAATGTATTGTAGTGTAAAATTTCATCTCAGAAAGATAATATAAATAAGAATGATCTTTGAAATTTTCTTAAAATAGTCACCAAAGTTACCAGTAGTACTTTTAATCACAAAGCATTTAACTTTATGTATGTTATCTGAAATAAAATGTATTTATAGAATTATAATTCATTACTATTATTATTTTTATGACCTACTATTATTATGCGTGCGACCTATCATGACGTACGCTGTAGAGATGCGGGCTGACACTGTGCGAACCAAGGGACTACTAAGAACATCGGAGATGAAGGTCCTAAGATCAATTACTGGAAAAACCCTCCGAGATCGTGTCCGCAACGTAGACATAAGAAAAACCTGCGAAATAGAGGATATCGTTCAGTGGAGTAGATCCAGAAGAAGATACTGGAGGGACCATGTAGCCCGAATGGATGGTGACAGACTTGCAAATACAGTCGCTTATGAAATCCCCTCCAGACACCGCCCACCTGGAAGACCGCCTAAGAGATGGAGGGACAGCTGGATCTCATCATCCGACGAGATATGATTTCTGTGTCACAGATCGTCAGATCTATTAAAAGAAGAAGAAGAAAGAAGGAGATGTTTATATGTACCTTATATTATTCTGCTTGCGTTTATGAACAATCGTCTTTTTCAAAAAAAAAATACAGTAATCAGTAAATTGTTTTCTTAATTAATGTGTTAAGATAATCTCCTTCAGCATAGCGGGTCACTATCCCCTATTTTTCTTTGGTGTTGGCATGTACTCCGCAAGCAAGCATGCCGTAACAGCACTTACTGAGGCCCTGAGGATAGAGCTTCAGGAAATCGGGAGTAACATCAAAATTACCGTAAATATCATAATTGGGTAACAATACAAAAAAATCATCAACCTTGTCGCTTCCGTCATTACCGATCTCTTCGTCTTCAAAGCTGTCATTGTCGTCATTGCCGTCCATGATGTCATCGTTATTAAGGAATAATGATTGAATAAAACGATGTTTTTTTAACTACTTCCACTTCTGTCTTTATTTCGACAGCGACCGGTTTCGCCAGGCTCGCTGGCATCGACAGACTAGTTTCAGAAAGCGAAACCGGTCTTTGTTGAAATAAAGACAAAAGTGGAAGTAGTTAAAAACATGGTTTTACTTAATTATTATTTAAAATGAATTTCTATCAGGAGATTTCAGTAAAATCATTTGGTTATTAAGGAATTCATCGTCGTCATTGTGGTCAATGTTGTCGTGTTACAGTCGCTATCGTCGTCATCGTCATCATTGTCGTCATCATCGTCATTGTCGTCGTCATCGTTTTAATTATCCTAAGCATCGTCATCCATCGTCATAATTGTCGTCATCATCGTCATTGTCGTCGTCATCGTTTTAATTATCCTAAGCATCGTCATCCATCGTCATAATTGTCGTCATCATCGTCATTGTCGTCGTCATCGTTTTAATTATCCTAAGCATCGTCATCCATCGTCATCATTGTCGTCATCATCGTCATTGTTGTCGTCATCGTTTTAATTATCCTAAGCATCGCCATCATCGTCATTGTCGTCGTCATCGTTTTAATTATCCTAAGCATCGTCATCCATCGTCATCATTGTCGCCATCATCGTCATTGTCGTCGTCATTGTTTTAATTATCCTAAGCATCGTCATCCATCGTCATTATTGTCGTCATCATCGTCATTGTCGTCGTCATCGTTTTCATTATCCTAAGCATCGTCATCCGCTTTGCCATATTCATCGTGGTTATCGTCTTCATCGATTTCGTCGTCATTATCGTCATCGTCAATCATTTGACTATAATAGCTAAATTGATTAAAATACACGTTTGTGTGCACTATTACGTGCACACATTGTTAATGATGGCATCTAATGCAACAAATATTTATATGCAAACAATAAAAATCACTTGGAAAATATTTTTAGAGTATAAGCCCAGGGAATGTTTGGACAGAGGTGTTTACAAAAAATGCAGAGCCTTCCAGCGGAGAGGTACGGCCAACCTCAGGCTTCCTGGATTCAAAAGACATCAGCGATGCCATTCTATACTGCCTCGGAACCAGGCCCTTGGTACAGGTAACTAAATATTGCATTCTTATCTTCTTTATAACTAACTAACTAACTAACTAACCATCACGCCGTCTCCCCGAAAGGGTAGGCAGAAAGAATGGACTGTCACACTTAAACCGATGCGGCACTCCATCCTTCTCTTTTCGCCCCGCGGGAGACGCGGTGTGATGGGTTGCGAACCTCATCGCCACCAATAGGCATCTCCCGCGCACACTTCGATCGTCCAACACCCACAAAATAAATCTAAAACAAATAATATAAAATACAATGATATAAAATAAAATAACAAAATAAAAATAATTTAATACAAAATGTTATTTTTAGATGGTGCACATTTGTCTATTTAATTTATTTAGGTGCTATATGGTTTTGTATACTTAATCTTTGTGCACATATTTATAATGTTATTTGCAATTGTTTTGAATGACAGCAAATTATTTGTAGAGCTAACTGAAAACAGGTTTAAAATTGAATAATGTGTAATAAAAACTTGGATTAATAAGTTCTTGTATGTGGACTTACAGAAGTTCAGTTTTAACCTTCATTCTGTGTTTTTTTTTAATTTTACAGAAAAAATATTTTTAATTACTCTTACAAAGTAGAATATGGAATAAAAAACAAAGATTTAGTTTATTTATTATATTTACCTACTGTGGTCTACATGAAGAAAACGAAGGATCTACGCTAAAGTTCTACTTTTCTCTCGGCCAGGGTTGCATATACTCGTATAGTACCAGCTAACGTTATATCTTAGAAAGTAATAATAAATTGTAATTAAATATATTTTACATTTTTCTAAAATCTTTCAGGTACACGAACTGATGATTCAACCAATTGGTCAAAAACGCGCACCCTAGACGATTCAATGCAAGTTTTTATTTTAAAAACATTTCAAATAAAGTAAATTTGAGAACACCATTTTATATTCATATGAAAGCTCTCAATATCTTTTTTTTTGAATTGTATAAAATATTTTCGCTACAGTGTTTTGTGTGCATTTTGATAATAAAATTATATATTATTTAAAAAAATAGTACGTTTGTTTTTAAGTACCTTTTAATCAATCAATTTATAAATAATATCGGCCACGTTAGGAGTCGGAAAAATCGATGTGCGTGCATTACGCGATGTATGAAGTTTAAGGAAGTGCAAGAAGTATGTAAGTCAGGAAAGAACAGTGTGGCGGTCGATTCTTTCTGCCTTCGGAAAGACGGTGTGATGGTTAGTTAGTTAGTTTTGAAAGATTTAAAATTAATTTTAAATTATTTAAATTATTGAGAAGTATAATATTTTAAGATATGCGTGCAACCTATCTTGGTTCGTTTGACACTGTACGAACCAAGAGTCTTCTAAGAACAGCTGAGTTGAAGGTCCTAAGATACATTTCTGAAGAACCTCTCCGAGATTGTGTCCGTAACACATAACATAAGAAAAACTTGCAAAATAGAGGATATCGTTCGGTGGAGAAAGTCCAGAAGATGATACAGGAGGGACTATGTAACCATAATGGATAGTGACCCTCGCATATACAACCACTTACAAAATCTCCTCTGGACACCGTCCTCCTTGAAGATCGCCTAAAAGATGGAAATAAAGCTGGACTTCATCATCCCAGGACAACATATTATTGTGCCGCGGCACGCCGTACAGATCGTCAAATCTATCAAAAGGTGAAGAAGTTGACTGAGAAGTATTTTCGTTGCTTTGAAATAGTATTGTAAGTTTTCCACATTTTCCACATTTCCACTTTTATTATTTTGTATGAATCAAAATACTGCCTTTTCTACCGGCCAATGTGTGTTCGACTATTTTTTAATGAACGGAAACATTTCACTTATGAGTTATTTGACGATATGTTTCGAAGGTTTAAAGAAAAGATTTAAATAAACCAAAAATAAGAAGGGCGGAATGGGGAATGATGTATTATATAAAGCGATCGCTTAACCCAACCATGACAGTTAAGTCCAAGTTAAAACATAAAAATTGGAGAGCCATCTTCAGGCCTTATCTAGCAATGTAAGATAATTGCGTAGCCTTTCACATTGCATTAATAAAGATTTTCTGCTTAATGCTTCCACCTAATCTTAATAGATGGCGCTAGTGTAGATTGAAAAAAAATATGTGAAGTGTTCCTCAACATATTAGCATATATACATCTTTCGAAAATTCAATTCATGTCCAAAACATTTTAATGATCCTTTCATTATTTTTTTCATAACACCATCATTCGCACCGCATTCACTTCTTTTATTTTCATTCGACACTATCATACACAAAGTATCAACACATTCGTTTAAGAGATCTCACCTCTACTTCTTTTATTTACTGCACTTATTTTGTGTATACAAGTATTAACAACGGATGAAGGGCTTCTGTGTCCGAAACAAGTTTTATTAATTTCATAATAAAAATTAATAAAGTGTTGTTTACGAAGAAATAAACATTAATCAAGTTTTCAATTGCAATCAAATTCTAAAATGCTTGACAGGTGCACCATGTAATTCACATACATTATTATAAAATATCTATAAAGATACTGATTCGAGTTCTCATTCGTATTAATTATTTAATATGCAGTATTACATTATTATTCAAGAAACAATAAATCAAATTATTATATGCAGATAGAGTAATTAACTCACCTTTCCATATCTACGGTCATACTTATACCGTCCCAAGGATTTTTGGAATGGATTGTCATTAACCGAATAACATGCAATGTACCAATCATACTCTTAAGTCTTTAAAGATGGGAAAAAAAAAAAAAAAAAAAAAAAAAAAAAAAAAAAAAAAAAAAAAAAAAAAAAACGCCACACATACACGCCGACAACAGAACGTATAATTTATCAATACAGATGTATCTTCAACATTCAAACAGTATAAGTTATACAACTAAGCTGTGGTAATTCTCCAGTCAAACTCCACGATTGGATACGTAAACACCTTTACAGTAAACAAAATTCCTCTTCGAATTTACTGTAAGTATATTCGATTAATTTATTTTCCGAAAACTTATTTTCTAAGTTTTTCACTATTTTTAAATTACTAGTTTCAATCCAAGAGTTTGTTTTGCAGAAAAGTGTAACATTTTTGCTTGATTTTGGATTGCCATTTGGGATTTTAATGTGGTATTTTCAAGTTGCTTTCCACATTTGTACATTTGAAGCAATTTATTTAAACCCATTTACCAAATCATTAATTAGTTTATGAAACATATTGTATAAATGAAAAATATTTTAAATGATTATTTTGCCGCAAGTCTTACATATTTTCTGGTTCTTGGGCCTTTAATGTGGTAGTTTTCTGTTGCTTTCCACCTTTTTATATATAGTTATAGTCATCACCAGACCAAAGACAGCGTATAAAATCACACTGCCATCGCCGGGAGTCGAACCCGGGACATACGGTTATTAAAATATGACAGATTCTAGAATTGTGTGTGAATTATTATATTATTATTATGATTATTAATATTACGTATTTCATTATATGGCTCTTAACATCATTAAAGCGTGAGTGATTATCACACTGCCATCGCCAGGAATCGAATCCGGGACCTTCGGTGTTGGAATTACTGCACTTGCCATTTGGTCACAAAGGTCGTCTTTACGTTATCACTTTTTTTAGTAAAGTTAATTTTTTTTTAGTACACCTATAAGAATATTGTGATATTTGGAAATGGATCGTTGGGTCGGAAAAGTAGCTGTCGTTACAGGAGCCAGTTCTGGAATAGGTGAAGCAACTGTGTATGATTTGTCTGCAAAAGGAGTTATTGTGGTAGCTCTTGCAAGAAGAAAGGACAAACTCAAGGTAAAAATCGTACAAGTAAATCAAATAAATAAATCAGTAGTTTAACAAAATAAAGCCTTTATGTCACTAAAATAATTTTCGGTTTACTGAGGAAATTGATTTTAACTTTGTTTAATCCATATATAAAAAAAAATATTAAAAAACACGACATGTTTCGGAGGATACCTTCCTCTTCAGGTGTAATAGTATAAAAAAACTAAACAAAGAAAGACTAATACAAAAACGCATTTTAAATTATAAAATTGAATTATTGTATCGAATTTTAAATGCGTTTTTATATACATAAGTCTTTCTTTGTTTAGTTTCTAGTGTTTTTGAATTTAAAAAAAATAATTAGTGGATTAAATAAATTTGTTATTAATTCCCTAAGTATATTACTATGGAATTCAACAATGTTGTTATGGAGATGGCGTGATGGAGTCTTGTCTCCGGGGAGATGGCATGATGGAGTTAGTTAGGTTGTGATTTTCTGAGCCGATCGAAGTATCAAAAATCGTTAAAATCTAATTTATTTGTAATTAAATATTTTTAATAAGTTTCGAAATATGATCATACATTATATTCCCCAATTACCATGTGTTGCGTATTCATAATTGAACAATATTTTAAAAATAAAGTGAAGAAAAAACCCACTTTTTAGAGAGATATTCAAGTCTAGTGAAGATTTATTGTCATATCCATAGTGAATATTGTTTACTTTTTAGGAAGTTGCAGATTCTTGTGATGGAAAAAATAAACCATTGTGTTACAAAGTTAAAATATTACTCAATTATGTGCTTTAAAACTAACTAAAAAAATAATATCGGTTATTATGTTTTTAATGTTTCAAATAAATCGTTATTATTATATTAAAATCCGTAAATGTATCTTAGTAACCTTTGCTATCAGTTATTTTACAATTACTTTTATTATAGCTATTTATCGGTATCAGAATTATTATTTATGTTATACGGATTTCTTAGACAGTTATATATGTCATATATTCATCTTCTTCTTTCTGTGTCCTGTCAGGTCTCCCCCACGTTGACTATCACCCTTGAGTAGGCCTCCCTGTCCTGGGCAGCTCGGAACAGCTCCTCCACGGTCCTCAGCCCCGTCCACTCTCGGATGTTCCTCAGCCAGGAAACCCGCCTTCTCCTAACACCTCATTGACCCTCAATCTTACCTTCCAAGATCCGATGTAACAATGCGTACTTTTCGCCTCTCAGAACATGGCCCAAGTAGGTCACCTTACGGACTTTGATATTGCTTAGCAACTCTCTGTCAACTCTAGCTCCATGGAGAACGTTTGTGTTGCTGACCATGTCAGTCCAGGAGATGCGTAACATCCTTCGGTGTATCCACATCTCAAAGGCCTCCAATCGGTTCATAACATTGACTTTAAAGGTCCATGACTCCACTCCGTATGACCACTGCAGCACTGACCAAACATAGCATCTGACCATTCTTTGTCGTAATTTTAAATGAATATTATCCTATCTATTTATATAACATCTATCCATAGTGAAGTTTATTTATTTTTCAGGAAGTTGCAGATTCTTGCGACGGAAAAGTATATCCAATACAGTGCGATCTGAGCAAGGAGCAGGATATACTGAGCGCCTTTAGCTGGATAGAAGAGCATCTGGGAGGGGTTGACATTCTAATCAATAATGCAGGAGTAGTTAAAGCGACGCCATTTTCTGGTATAGAAACATTCGTTTTCTTTTATATACGCCATCACTTTGCGTTGTGCATTCATTACTCAACATAACATATTTTTAAATTTGTAACACAACACCATTGTAGAAATGAGATCTCTTAGACGAATGTGTGCATACTCTGTGTATGATAGAGTGTCGAATGAAAATAGAAGAAGTGAATGTGTTGCGAATGATGGTGTTATGAATAAAATAATGAAAGGATCCTTAAGATGGTTTGGAAATATGGAAAGAATGAATGAAGAAAGAATGGTGAAAAAAGTATATGGTAACGATGTTAATGGAACCAGAAATAGAAGAAGACCGGGGAAAACGTGGCACGATCAAATAAATTAAATATTGAATGTCGGCCATGTGAGGAGTCAGAGAAGTTCGTCATAAATTTATTTAAATGGTTATATGAATATTGTAAATATCAAACTATTTATCAGGTGGAGAAACGAGCGATTGGTCAACCATATGGCAAACTAATGTACTAGCCTTGAGCATCTGTACTAGAGAGGCAATGAAAACAATGAGGAAACGAGGAGACAACGGGCACATAATCCATATCAACAGGTATACTAGTAAATTAAGATTTAAACGTTGAAGTCATATATCTGTATCTTCTTTCGGTGCCATGTCGGGTCCCCCCAACGTTGACTACTATCCTGCACCATTTGGAACAGGTTCTGAACTCTTGTTATTCCTGTCCACTCTTTGATGTGCTGCCGCCAGGACATCTGCCTTCTTCCAACTCCCCGACGTCCCTCCACTTTACCCATCAATATCAGTCGAAGGAAGTGGTATTTTTCTCCATTTAGCACATGACGCAAAATGAGACCTTTATAATTTTCACACTTGACAACAGCTCTTTATTGGCTCTGGCTCTCTGCAGTACGTCTGCATTACTGACCCTATCGGTCCACGGTATACGGAGCGTTCTGCGGTATATCCACATCTCGAACGCTTTCAAACAGTTCATTACATTCACTTTCAGAGTCCAGGTTTCGCAGCCATATAGTAGAACAGACCATATATAACATTTAATCATTCTTTGTCGGTGTTTCAAGTTAAGATTATCATTGCAAAATAATGCAGCTCGTGCAACTTCAATTCTGCATTTTTTTTCAATTTCCGGGTCAAGCGCTTTAGTGATAATGCTGCCAAAGTATTTAAATTGGTCGACCATTTCAAGATTCGCACCATTAAGTTGCAGAGTGGATGAATAAAAGTTCAGTTTTTATATCTGTATAATGTATCTTTAATATATATTCAGATATCCCAATGTAACCAGTGCCCTATACAATTCATTGATTCGGAGCAGACTCGAAAGTGGTTCTGTGATATGAAGTCCTCACCAGGTGAGATATTCCGTAATGCTGGAGAGGGTTCCAAAATAATTTCTGAGGTATCTCTACCCGAGGAAGTATGGTCTTTATCCGTGGCTCAATCTAACGGCATTTGTTTTGGGAATATTGGGGACCAACTCTCTGTTGCTTCGAAAATATGAGTTTTTCACAACCCACTTCTTTAGATTATCAGGGGATTGAAATAAAGAAGTGAGTTATTCTATTAAAAGCTCCTTATTCTAGTCCAGTCCTTGATATAACGCGCCCAAGATATTGCCTTTTGCAAGGTTAAAATCATTCTTAATTTTAACCCATCATAGATGGTTTAATCAAATCAAATCAAATCAAATCCGTTTATTTACTCAAAAGACATTACAAATAATAATATGCATAAATGTTTAAGGCATCTATTGAGTACATGTAAGATATTATACACATACCACATAATACCAGGAACGCATTATTGATGGTTCGACATTAGGAAGATATGATACTTTAAGGCCCTTACCTGTCTCTACGCAAGTTTTGACTCGGTTAAGAACATTTACGGACCTCAAAGCATTTCATTAACTTCGGAATCAATTCAATAAAAGCTTTCATTTATATTACTTCAGTGTATACAAGGTTAAAACAAATATATAATAATATTGTTGAACAAATAATCATCAATCAGTTAATATTTATGGTATAACATTTTTTAAATAACTGAACGGTTGACATTGGTAAAAACACCAGGAAGTAATATTTTATGTTTGCTTAGCTAGGGTATTATCTCATGCTGTATTTTATTATAATTTGTGGATATTTTGTTTCATACTATTGTATGAAGGAGTAGCATTAGGATGTCCTTGAAAGTTAAATTAACCTTAACAAGTTTAATCGCGTAATCATTTTATTTGAATACCTTTACTATGTGAAATATGTCACATCCATAAAACATAAATAATCTTTAGAAAATACATGTTTATATCAATATTACATATTTTAAATGCAAGTCATGTATGGTTAAAATGAAATGAAAACTTAAAACTAACATATCAATGTTAATTAGCAGTAAATTTTTTTTAGAAATATTGCCAACAGTTTTATATTCATGTTTTAATACGACAACCTTTCTTGGTTTAAATTGATAATTTTTAAGTAATAAAATCAAGTTTAAAATTACAAATTATTTTAATTATGTTTTCATCATCAAAAGCAAAAGTATGAGTATAATAAAATGTTACAAGTCAAGCGAAGCCCTTAAACCTTTCGCTATGAGACGGATGTTGACAAATTTAAGTGCTAGTTATAATCATATAATTATTTATTATTTGATAATGATATTTCGTATATTGGATATGAATTAACAATTAATTATATTACCGGTCTGAATGTGATGTTTGGGCCTTGTAAAATAAAGAATAAAGTTTGATAAATGTTGCAGAAATATTATCACTTAAAATGATGTGCAAAAAGACGACGTATGATAGAACAGTGAACAAATAAATAAGAAATTAGATACATTAATACGTTCTAATCGAAATTTAAATGGTAATCATTATAATTTGAATAAAGTATTGAATGGCAGAAGAAATAATCTTTTAAAAGTTGAATACAGATGAGAGAAAAAATGTATCTAGGAAGATCGAGAAAAACATGGCATAATAACATATATAAATTATTGAATGGCGGCCATATTTGAATTGGGAAAAAAATTGTGCGTGTCACGATGGATGCATGCATGCAAAATCTCGAGAGGTCAGGATATAAGAGTGTAGAGGTCTATCATTTTATCTAGCTCTCCAGGGAAACGCCTTAATGATTGATAACCGATTTGATTACAGCATTCTTGGACACTATGTACCAAATTATGTGCCAAGCATTGGTATGTACTCTGCCAGCAAGCATGCTGTCACTGCCCTCACTGAGGCCCTGAGACTCGAGTTACAAGGACTGAATAGTAACATCAAAGTCACAGTAAGAAAATTATTTATATGTTGACAACTCTACAAGTAAATAATGAAAATACATATTTTTAAATAAAAAAATACTTCATAAGTTTTATTCCACGTGATTTTTAGCTTCCACTAGATTCAGCAGCTCGCTAAAACCGTTTTGGTTTCATAACTCTAATAAAAAAAGGGTTATTTCCAGATACAATTAACCACGTCACAAGACCCTTGAAATAATGTTATTCCACTTATCTTTTTAAAATTAAACATTATATAGAATGATTACGAATAAAGTCATACCCGTAATTGCTGTTTAATTATATAAATGTAATTTAAAAAAAAAAAAAATTGTTAACGAAAAAAAAATTTATCGAATTATCTTTCACTAACTAGACTAACGTTTGAAATGTGGACCTACCGACGAATTGTCCATGTTTCATGGAGGGACCACGTTACAAATGAGGAGGTTCTCTGCAGAGTTGAGGAGAATAGGCACATGTTGAACACCATTGCGGAGAGGCGCGCGAGATGGATTGGTCATGTGTTGCGACACGAATGTTTCCTGAAATCCCGACGATTGGAGGGAATGGTCGAGGGATCGATTGGCAGAGAATGACCTCGCCAGGAGTACCTAGAGCATATTTGTCGAGATATGGGCTGCATCTCTTATGCGGAGTTAAAGAGAGTTGCCGAGGACCGAGTGGAGTGGGAGAGGAGATGCGTTGCCTTGCTTCTTTAGATTGAGACCGGAGAAGAAGACACTAACTAACCATCTCGCCGTCTCTCCGAAGGGGTAGGCAGAAATAATGAACTAGGACATAGAAGTTTCCCACCACTTATCCTAAGCTGTTAGAGTCAAACGGCGCTTTTTGTCAGCTTCAGGTTTTGTGGTGCCGAAAATCGCCATTCGCCCTCTCTCTGTTAGCTATGGCACATCTACATACGAGTACGTCCAATATGCCACACCCAGGGTTTGTGGGATCATAAAGATCACACGTGGACGCCAGAGAGTCGGACTAGATGGTAGTGTTGCTGATGTTATGCAACTATCGTAATTTATGGCATTTATTGGTACACATACCTTCTAGCGCGGTATGTCCCCCACGGCCCTGATCATCCATTCAAACCCTTTTTAACCATATAAAGAATCATTACATTTTAACCTCAATCATTAGCATATCATATATAAGCTTAACAAACATTGATGTAGGTACCAGAAGATGGCAGCGAGGTGGCGAAACCGGTCGAATCATAAAACTGAAATTTTAATAAAGCGTGCGCTTAACCCAACCAATGACAGGTCATAAATCCTGTTAACGCCTCGATCACCATATCCTATTTCCAATTTGCATCTTCGTCTCTATTAAGATACAATTAATCCTTAAAATGATAACCCGCAATAGTTAAAATCCAGTATTCGTCCACAAGTATTTGTATACATTCAAAATGTTGAAATTTTAATGTTTTACATAATTTTCATTTTCATTATTTACAATGAACTTCTACTAAGATATTTCAATTAACAACAACAACAACAAACCATCACGCCGTTTCCCCGCAAGGGTAGGCAGAGAGAATGGACCGCCACACTACTGTATCCTGGCAAACCTCTCTAGCTTCCTCCACATTCATATAACGAGTCATACACGCACGTCGATTCCTCCGACTTCTAACATGACCAACCTTTAAAATTTTATTAATTTGGTCATGCCATGTTTTCCTCGGTCTACCTCGACTTCGTACCCCATTTACATCATTAACGTATACTTTCTTAACCATTCTTTCTCCATCCATGCGTTCCATATGTCCGAACCAACGCAGCGATCCTTTCATAATTTTGTTCATAATACCTTCTTCCGCTCTACATTCCTTTCTTATTTGAGATTCTGTCGTATATCGTTCTACAATTTACGTTCAATTAACAACCTTAACAATATTTTTTTTCCATTGAAATCGATTATAAATATTTTTTAGAGCATCAGTCCAGGAAGTGTCTACACGGAAATGATTCGGGGATATGTAGCCAGTATAACAGGTACGGAGATAGAACCAGCCGGTCCTGTCCCGCCTGCGCACCTGGAGGCGAAGGACGTCAGTGAAGCCATCCTGTATTGCCTGGGCACAAGGCCTTTTGTGCAGGTAACGTCATATTTTGGAACATTTCCAGCACTCAAAAAAAATCATCCCTCTTTTGTAAGAATTCGAATATTGCATAGAAATAATTAACTGCTAAAATTTTAAATACCGTTATGATATCAACAACAACAACAACAACAAACCATCACGCCGTTTCCCCGCAGGGGTAGGCAGAGAGAATGGACCGCCACACTTCTCTATCCTGACATACATCTCTCGCCTTTACATTCATACAGCGAGTCATACACGCACGTCGATTCTTCCGGCTTTTGACATGACCAACCTTTAAAATATGATAAATTTGGTCATGCCATGTTTTTCTCGGTCTACAGCGACTCCGTACCTCATTTGCATTGTTAACGTATACTTTTTTAACCATTATTTCTTCACCCATGCGCTCCATATGTCCGAACCAACGCAGCGATCCTTTCATAATTTTGTTCATAATATCTTCATTCGCTCTACATTCCTTATTAATATCAGCATTTGAGATTCTGTCGTATTATATATCGTTCTACCACACATACGTCTTATGGACCTCATCTCTACCGCATTTATTCTGCTCTCAACCTTCTTCTGCCAGCTCCATGCTTCGCTTCCATACAAAAGGGTTGGGACCACAATTCCATTGTGAACGGCCATTTTCGCTTTCATAGATAAATTCTTGTTTCCAATAACTATTTTTAAAGCTCCATTCACCTTGTTACCCGCACCAACCCTTCTTTCAACATCACTGTCTGTTCGGCCATCCATGCTACCGTGAACATGCTACCTAAATACACAAATTCCCTCACCTGTTTCAAGTTTTCTTCATTCACACTTATATTACAAACTGTCATTTGCTCTTCCGTTTCAAAAACACCTTTGACTTTCCGACATTCATCATTAAATCGTTCGACTTGTATACCTCATACATTCTCGACACCAAAACTTGTAATTCGTCCGCACTATGTTGTTGGCATCATCAGGTGTTACATCGGTGGGCGAAATAGCTGTCGCGACAAATAATAAAAATTGTGATATCATAACAGTGCTTTATATTTTAACAGTTAATAATGTAACAGTTAATAATGTTTTAACAATTAATAATAAACAGTTAATTTCGGCCAAAACGAAGTATTGAAATAATTACATAAGTGAGTCCGACCTGTTATTACGCATGCTGTAGAGACGCAGGCCGTTACTTTACAAACCAAAAGAGTTCGAAGATGACATTCGTGGCAGAGTGGCAACAGCTATGACTGCCACACCGAAGGTCCCGGTTTTGAATTTCTGCGACGATATTGCTTTCTTAGTATGGAAAAAATATATAATATATATTTTTAGAAACGTATTTAAATATTATTCAAACATGAACTCACAATACACAAAAATATACAATTTATGCTGGGTAAAAAAACACTGACAAATGTAACTCATGGTATATCGCTATAATTTTTTTTTTGTAATTTCCAGGTTCACGAATTGATGATCCAGCCTATTGGACAGAAACTGACGAACTAAAGTTGAATTGTTTTGTATTTAAAAATATAGTTGTGCAGGTTTTCCCCTATAAACTGTTATTAAATTTTAAATATTGTTCAGACTATGATGTCCGCTGTTGACTTAAATAAAAAAATTGTTTAATAATTAAATAAAACGATGTTTTTTAACTACTTCCACTTTTGTCTTTATTTCGACAGCGACTGGTTTCGTCAGGCTTGCAGGCATCGACAAATTGATGCCAGCGGGCCTGGTGAAACCGGTCGCTTACCGGTTTTGTTAATAAAGTCCGCATACTGTGTTATTCAAATGTTTCAATATATATAAAAATATATTCACTGTATTATAACATAGAGCGAATGTTATAAACACATACAAATACACAAAAATACAAATAAATAAAGACATAAAAAAGGTTACCCACTGCTTACCCGAAGCTGTTATTGGACGCAGCGGTGCATGTTCGTAAGCTTCGCTCATGCAATCCTAAGACCAGTCCACCGTCTATTCGGGACTTACGTTAACTGGGGGATGCAACATTTTAACCAAAAAAAGAGGGATTCCAGGCCATATTTAAACTTATTTAATTTCCTATTCACTTCTACGCCCTAATGTCACAAAACAGAACAAGTTATGGTAAAAGATTTTAAAACATAAATAAAAAATTGCTTATGGCCTAACAAAAAAATGTTTTTGACACATAATGGTGAGGGTAGGATAGAGTGAGGAATGGGAGAGAAAATGTAAGATGAAGGAAAATTTATTATTTTCTTTAGAAAATTGAGAAATCACTACTAGGGGTAGGAACACAGGGAACAAAACATTTTAGTGTGTACAAAAGAAAAAAAGGATGATCCGGGGGGAAAGGACAGGGCTCTATAAGGTGCCCCCCCCCCCAGCGAGAAGTCTGTTACTCCCTCAAAAGGGGTGAATGTATGACACAAGACGGCGACTATATCTAAATGAAATAAAACAAATGCTTAAAATGATATCTAAATGCTCAAAAAAGCCTTCCGTCAGCACAATACCTAGATTTGAAAATTCTAATATCCAACAAAGAGTTCCATCTATTTATTCATTCGGTCATTCGTTAATAATTCTTCTTTCACTTCGTCTCTTTCCGTTACTAGGAGTCGGCTAGTTAATCACTTGGTACCACTTTAAGACCTAGGACTTTTAAGTCTCTCTGCACATTCATCAGCCAGCTGGTTTGGGGTTTCCCCCCCCCCCACCCCTCTCTGTCTTTCTTCATACTAGCCACGAAAATACATTTTTTCACTACAAGATCTTTGGGTCTCCTCATCACGTGATTGTACTATCGGAGCCTTAATTCTGATAACTTGAAACTTCTCCTCACATATTTGTTACCCACACTGTATTTTAACATGTTGACTGCCACGGTACTTTTCAGGATTCCAGTGTACAAAGCCATTTTAACTTAACCATATTGTATAATTAAGACTCCGTTAACGCGTGACTGAAGCGCTTGAGGACCTTTACTTTAATTCAACCGTTGGCAGTTAGATATGACTGTGACTGTGACATGATGACGTGTGACTATTCCCGACCAGCGCAGTATCGCATTTCTGTTGTATGGAGATTTTTGTTAGCGGATATTTTAGCTGGCTATAATTTGCTTCCGTTTGTTAATACAAGTCACGTTTTTGTTACAAGATCTTGCCTTTTGTCGTAATTGGCATTTTCGGATCACACAGAATTTCAATCACCGTTCACCATTTATTCCATTCAGATATTGTTTGGTAACACAAATATTGTTTGGGGTAACATTAGAGGATACCGCGATTTTTTTAAATATGGGGGTGGAATGAGTAGAGGCCCTAGAGTTAAGTTACTTTTAGTAAGCGAAAATTTATACGTAAAATTTACTTAAATCTAAATAATTCAAGTTTAATCTTATTCACATAAAATTTATCTAATATTTTATGTAAAATTAAAATAAAATTATTATACACTCTGTAAAATAAGTAAAAAACTACTTTGAGATAAAATAAAAAGTACATTATTTTAAAAATATAATATAAAATATATAATTTGATACATATCCATAAAATGTTAAAATAAAGAATGCCTATATAACATAAACATCGTAATTTCGAAAGTCCAATTTAAATTACCGGTTTCGGTCTAGGACTCAGTTGACAACAATTGAATTGGTGTTCATATCTAATTAAAGTGTCTAATATATTAATATTACTATTGTAAATTAAACCCATTGTTTGTGTACCAACGAGAAATAAATAATACAACAAAAAATACAATTGTTGAAAGATTTGATTTTTTTTCTCTTGTCGAAGGGTATATAAATATAAATCATGACATATGAACAATAATGATTAAGAATTTTTCATTTAAGTTAAAAATTGTGATTCCGTTTGACTGATATTTCATTAATCTCATTTTTATTACATTTACAAGTACATACACATAGTACGTTTCGCGAGGAGTGATAACACATTATGTTTTCTTTATTTTAAAATGGATAGTTGGATAATAAATTAAGTGTACTCTTAAAATGCATGATATGCACATTTCCAATCGAGATCAAAGTTTATCACATTCTTATTTTAGCTCATTATAAATTAAAACTTTAACTTAATAACACCTCTTTGCAAAACATTTCGGTTTTGCGGAGACGATAAATACATTTTTTATAAATTCATAATGGATCGGTGGATTGGAAAAATGGCTGCTTGATTGGAGCTAGTGTCGGAATAGGATAAGCGACCTAATGCAATATGGCTGCAAAGGGAATTATTGTGGTGGCACTGGAGATGAGGGAAGGGAAGCTTAAGGAAAACTATACATGGTTGTCTACTTAAAAAAATATATTTGTGAAATGCAAGTCACTACTTCTCCGCCTTCAATTTTTTTTCTATAGATTCTAGGATTCTGCTTATTAGTCAAAAACTCTCTAACTTATGTTAAAGTCTTCTTCTTCTTCTTCTTTTAATAAATCTGATGATCTTATAGATTATTTTATATTTAAAAATAAAATATTGAAAGAAGGGTTGGGGCAGGCAACAAAGTGAATGGTGCACTTAAAGTTGTCATCGCAAACAAAAACCTATCCAAAAAAGCTAGAATGGAAGTGCACAATGGTGTTCTTCTACCGACCCTTATGCATGGAAGCGAATCATGGAGCTAGCAAAAGAAGGATGAAAACAGAATAAATACAGTAGAAATGAGATCTCGTAGACGAATGTGTGCATACTCTGTGTATGATAGAGTGTCGAATGAAAATATAAGAAGTGAATGCGGTGCGAATGTTGATGTAATGAACAAAATAATGAAAGGATCATTAAGATGGTTTGGACATATGGAAAGAATGAATGAAGAAATAATGGTAAAAAAAATGTATGTTAACCATGTAAATGGAACCAGAAATAGAGGAAGACCGAGGAAAACGTGGCACGATCAAATAAATCAAATATTGAATGTCGGCCATGTGAGGAGTCAGAGAAATCGACGCGCGTGCATGACACGATGTATGAATGTTGAGGAATCGAGAGAAATTTGTCAGGAAAGAAAATTGTGTCAGTCCATTATTTCTGCCTACCCCTTCGGGAAGACGGCGTGATGGTTAGTTAGTTAGTTAGTTTTAAAAATATAATTGTACAGGTATAATTTTAAAGAAATATACCGGCAATTATCTAGAATAGGATTAGTATTTCAAAACCGAAACCATTAAATTTCCACTGTAAAAATACGTATGAATTATTGTTAAAAAAACATAAGTCTGTACGGTGTTTCAATGTTTATCCAAATGCTCATAAAATTTATAGTCAGCACAAAACTTGATTATCTACCACTGTAACCATGCATGATTTGGAACTTTTATATTTGAAACAAAATGTTACGACACTCCCGTACTGGCTCGATATGATAACGTTTGTCATATATAATCGATATTTCATAGAACTCTCTTTCATTGCATTTACATACGTTTTGGGAGAAGTACAATAAATATCTTCATAATTTAAAAATGGATCGTTGGATCGGAAAAGTGGCCGTTGTGACTGGAGCTAGTGTCGGAATAGGAGAAGCCACCGTATTGGATCTGGCTGAAAAGGGAATTATTGTGGTGGCTCTGGCGAGGAGGGAAGAGAAGCTTAAGGTAAAATATACTTAGATGTCTACTTCAGATTTATATTTGTAAGATGCAAACGTTAAAAAATCTAAGTAAATATCACTTCTTCTATATTATCCTTCACTTTGCCATATAATTACACTTAGTATTACAACACATTATTTTAATTGTTTAATTTTTGTGCGAATGAAAGTGTGATGAACAAAATAATAAAAGGGTCATTAAGATGGTTTGAACACAAGAAAGACAGAATGATAAAGAAGGTATATGTAAACGGCGTGAACGGAGCAAGAAATAGAAGGAAGGCCAAGGAAAACGTGGCACGATCAAATAAATCATATATTGAAGTCGCCCATGTGAGGAGTCAGAGAAATCGACGTGCGTGCATGACAAGATGTATGAATGTACAGGAAGAGAGAAGTATGTCAGGACAGTGTGGCGTTCCATTCTTTCTGCCTTCTCCTCCGGAGAGACTGCGTGATGGTTAGTTAATTAGTAAGTTTAAAAAAAAAATAAAAAATTCACAATTTTTAAAATTGTGTATATCGATTAAGATTATGTTATGTGTGTTAATATATTGATTTAAATATTGACTATATAAAAAGGAATTAATTTTTTAAAGTACAAATTATTCATATTTATTTATTTCAATAAAGTATATCCTGTTATTTCAAAGTTAGACTTTTTGAAAAACGTTTTAAGTAAAATCCGAAAGTTTTTAATTTTGTATATTTTATACTGTTAGAAATCCTAAAGTAAAATTACACTTTGTATCATAATTCGACCGGAGAATTCTAAATACGTCGTTTGCTATTTATAGATAATTAAAAACAAATTTTTAAATTTTCCTATTACATACTTAGTGTTGATTGAAATGTTTTATAATTTTACGACCTTCGTGGTCGAGTGGTAAGTGCTTTGACTGCCACATTAGGTTTAAAAAAAAAAGACTTTCAAGATAATATTTAATTTTCACAAATCTGTTTTCAGAAAATTATAATAAAAAAATGGGTTATATATAAATACTAGGTTTTTTTGCAATTGTAACATTATTTTTTTATTGTTTAACTGTTTATAATTATCAAATATTAAAATCACAATACTTCCCTCTTAGGAATTGGCAGCGGCTTGCAAAGGAAAAGTGTATCCGAGAAAATGCGACGTGAGCAAAGAGAAAGATATTGTTAACACTTTTGCCTGGGTGGAAAATACTCTTGGAGGGGTTGACATTCTAATTAACAATGCGGCCGTTGCAATACCTAATCCACTTACGTGTAAGAAAAATTTAAAGATTTTTTGTTACGTTTTATTCTTATGAAATAATAGAGAACTCATTCCTGTCTGTAGATTTGTCTGAGTAAACATTATTCCACATTTTCGGTGGTTTATAGAGCTAGCTTACCATCCATCATTGAACAATTCCCAAAAGTATCCTCAAATGTTAACTTACCTGAAACAAAGAAAGAGAAAATATAAGTATCGTATTTTATCCAAAATAATGTATTATTCAATGGTCCACAAAGTAAAAACAATTAAATATTTAAAATTGATATAATATCCGTTTTCTAGAAATTAACCAATTTTTTTTGAGTGACATGTACGAGTATTATCTTGTTAGAGAGAAACTTGTCACACTTATAAAAATTAATAAAGCTTCTTGTAAGCGAACTGTATCATCAATATTAAATATTCAATAAAGAGTTTAAAATCACTGTTGAAGAAAACATAATTTCGAATGATTAATTGACAGTACACAATTGTGTTTTACTGGTATCTTCTTGAATTGATCTGGCCGCAGTAAGAATTAAAAAATAAAATATACTGCTGAAAAAATATCTCTGGGGTTGAATGAAACGACTCTGCTCATAGAAAAAAAATTAATATTCATTAAAAATATATTATTAAATAATATTTCTAACAATTTGATATATAATATTTTAACGTGCACGTTATCTTTTGAAAAATAAAGTAAATCGTACATTAATTCTCAAAAAAATTAAGTTTTTTATTCATATACGAATATCATGAATAAATTAAGTTTTTTAATTAATTGTAACACTTTAAAAAAAAGACTAACATCAAGGATTTATATCAATGATATTAAAATTTATATACAATCTTCAATGTGAGCAGAAAATAGCTCATTATTATAATGAAGGAATCTGGTCGAGTCCAGGCTTGAACCCATGTCCCCTGGATCAGGAGCCAAGGGTTCTATCTCCTAGACCACCACCCGGTATATTATATGGAATATTTTTTTTTCCACAAGCGTACAATATATTAACCATCTTCATATTTCATATAATTATGAGGAACGATATTTATTTATATAATTTTCTTGATGATGAAGGTATAAATCACTTCCAAAAATCTGAAGATAAATGAACTCAAAGTGAAAAAACCAAATTTAAATTAACAAAAATTATAATTATGAAAATTCACAAGATTAACGCCAAATATTTAAAATAAATCACTTATTAACATTAAATATTAAACAAATATGTTTTATGTGAGCCATATCCTATTTAGTATTTTTTCATAAGATATATGTGGTATTCATGCTAAGAAAGTTTATGATGAATTTGTTATAAACTTTCTTAGCATGAATAGAAACATACAAATAAAAAGTAAACGTTTAATCGTATAAACCAAAAAAGTGTGTGTTTTAAATTATATCATTTTTAAGATTTTGAAAACCTTTTTATTGAATTAAGAACAAAAATTAATGTCATATGATCGTTTAATATATAAATTATTTCGAATTACAGCCACGGATTCATCTGAATGGAAAATTATATGGGAGACAAATGTGCTGGGCCTAAGCATCTGCACCAGAGAAGCCATGAAGACAATGAGGAAACGGGGAGATGATGGACATATTTTCAACATCAACAGGTTAATCGTGGAATCATTATAAAGAAGGATGAAAGTAAAATAAATGCAGAAATGAGATATCTTAGACGAATGTGTTGATACCCTGTGTATGATAGAGTGTCGAATCAAAACATAGTGAAATGAAAGTGTAATGAACAAAATAATGAAAGGATCTTTAAGATGGTTTAGGCACATGAAAATAATGAACGAAGAAAGAATGGTAATTTTTTTAACGATTGTATTAACGATATAAACGAAACGAGAAATAGAGGAAGCCGGTGGAAAACGCGGCACTATCAAATACAATTAATATTGAATATCAGCCACGCGAGGAGTCAGAAAAATCGGCGAACGTACATGACACAATGTATGTGAAAGAACAGTGTGGCGATCCATTTTTTCTGTTTCTCCTTTCGGGGAGACGGCGTGATGGTAAGTTAGTTGGTTAAATACAAAATATAATTTTCGAAGGGCCAGAAAAAGTTCTAATATTTTCTGTCCTCCAAAGTTTATTTCCTTTGCCTATAATCAACTCCTTTCTTACTGGCTATGCTGGAAAACTGTTTATTGAAAATTACACGGACTATCCATTTGAGTTGTCGTTTTTTTCAACTGATTCGTGGTCAAATATATAACATGGATATTTTGAAATTTGTTTGTCCCCAACAATCAGCTGCAAAAATCGAAAATATAGATGATTTTACACCTGTCGTTGTGTAGAGCCATTCTAGCTAAGATAATGTCCGTGAGTATGTATGGTAATACTCCTTCTAAACTAAATCGCTTTGGATGTGGATAGTAAAGCTTACGTCAGAAACCATATTTAATATATTAAATCTCTTTCTTCTTCTTGTATTTTCTACTTGTACTCTTACACTTAAATGTACTTTCAAATAACTAATGTATTAGTATTTTGGATTGGATATATGAGTCTGTTAAGTTTATGTTTTTAAAAATAAAATTATTCAAATTCCAATTCACATATCACAATAAAAAGACAAAGTTATTTAAATCAAATGCTTTTAGAAAATTTAACACACATTATATGCAAAACAAAAAATAATAGATTATGACGAAAACGAATAATTGGAAAGGAAAAATAAACTTTTGCTTTTTCTTTTAACTAAAATGATTATTTAAATTTTATCTTATTGATTTTATCACAGCTAATCTCGTTTCAAATATCTGTTATATCGGGAATGGGTTTAATCACTTGATTGATGAATTTCAATTTGCGATAGTCAGATTAAACAAAATATTTTAAATTGTAATAACAGTCGAAATATTGAGTTGATTTAACGTACCTATTTTTTATTTAAAACCAAAAGATATAAAATAATAAAACACTTAATTTATAACCACGTTATGGTTATTAAAATTGATGCCAACTAGTTTCGCTTGGACCCAACCTTCATCAAGGAAATATAATAACTGGCAGGGAAACGGCGTGATGATTTATTGTTCTTGTTATATTCCCGTTATATGTTTAGCTTTATCATGGATATCATCAAAGCCAATTTATTATTGATATTTGATAATGCCGTAGACTGGCGAAACTTGTCATTCCCATAAAATATAATAAATATTAAAAAAGACGTTTTTATTCGTATTAATCACTTTCTTATTAGTATTGTCACTAAACTTGTATTAACTAAACGAACTTATCAACACACCGTCTCTCCGTAGGGGCATGCAACAAGTATGAAACGCTACATTGTTCTTTTTAACATACTTATCTCGATCCTCGACATTCATACATCTTGTCATGCACGCACGTCGATTTCTCCGACTCCTCACATGGCGCACGTAATAAGTGTATTATTATTATTAGGTATATACTCGTAAATGATTGAATAACAACACAAAATTAATTCTTAAATACTCGTAGCTTCAATCCGTGATATATTCACAGAAGTAAATATTTTCTACCCTTTAAACTCTTGGTTCAGTGTACAATCATATTCAGTAATAATTTTTAACTTTTAACGATATTTTTTTTTCACACTCAATTTTTTTTCGCCTCAATAAATTCACAATTAAGAGCAATATATTGTTCCCCTTTAGTTTTCTACACTACACTACTGTCAAACAACAATAATCAGAACAAAATTCTAAATAATACAGACATGTTCTCGGGCATGCTCATCGGCTGCATTTAGAATAACTTTCGGAGAGATTCGAAGTATTTTTCTCTTACTCTCTTGTATTCAAAATATTCTCGTACTATTTCTTGATGACATCTAGGTTTTTGCCTATTTATATTATGGTGTTGTCGGCAGTAGCGGTACTCCCATAGAAGCCCAGAAGCCTGGCTTGCGTAAGAAACTTTAAATCAAAACCTCTTGTGGCCTACAGAGGTTCAACTCTTGTGGCTATTCCTCTTACGTATGATAGGAACATTGTTGGAAGATGATTTGGTGGGTTGTTGGTTTATGCGGGGGCCTGATTACGTAGATTAGGGATTCGATTGCGTTACTTATTTGATACTAATTTTACAGCATTGTTGGTCACTATGTGCCAACTTTTAAACCAAGCGGTGGAATGTACTCAGCCAGCAAGCACGCTGTCACCGCGCTCACTGAGGCCCTGAGAATCGAGTTGCAAGGACTGAATAGTAACATCAAAATCACCGTAAGAAAATTATCGTCACTATCAAAATATATCGATGATTCGAGATACGTAAGAACTATTGTATTTTTTTTCTAGAGCGTTAGTCCAGGAAGTGTCTACACTGATATGTCTCGGAAGTTCTTTGCTAAACTTAAAGGAACGGAAGTTGAACCAGTTGAACCATCCGATCCCGTCCCGCCCATGCACCTGGAGGCGAGGGACATCAGTGAAGCCATCCTGTATTGCCTGGGCACAAGGCCTGGAGTTCAGGTAAAGTAAAATTTCGAAACATTTACAGCGTTAAAAAAAAATCATCCCAATTTAAACACTTATTTTGCAAGAATCCGAATCATTCTTTAAATACATAAAATTAATATTTTAACAGTTTTTTTAGTCATATAATAAAATTAAAGGATGTGTACTCGTACATGAAATATTGTTCAAATACTTATCAAATTGAATCAATTAGAATTAAAAAAAAAAACAGATATTACGAAAATGACCAAAACCATTGACTCAATTAAACTATGATAAGAGCCTTGGTAAATTTGATAAAATGTTTTTTTTTTAATAAATGAAACATTTTTTTGAATTATTGGTTCTTCTTTTGATTTCAAGATAAATTACAAATATTTATTTAGCTTTAAATAAAATGTGTGGTGGTCTAGGGGATAGAACGTATGGCTCCTGATCCAGGGGACATGGGTTCAAGCCTTTCCAAGCCAAATTCCTTCTGCATAATAATGAGGTATTTTCTGCTCACATTGAAGAATGTAAAATAAATTCTAATATCATTGATGTAAATCCTTGATGTTAGTCTTTTTAAAATAAAAAAATAAAAAAATAAAAATACAGATTTGGTCTATGGTTTTGGCTATATTATACTTGGCTATATAATTTTATACTTTAACAATAACAGTTAGTCTATCAATTTGTATATTTAGTTGTTTGTAACACCTGGTGATGCCAACGTCGGTTGGCAAAACAGTTGTCGCGACAAATAATAAAAAATGCAATATCATAATAGTGTTTTAATTTTTAACAGTGTTTATGATATGATCTTAGTAACATTTACACAATACTGTATATTATAGATAATCAGTATAATTACATAGAATGTTGAACTTCAATGAAATTTCACAACACAGTGAACAGAAATACTATCTATTAAAATATGAAATGATCTGCTGATACATTTTTTATTATTTCCAGGTTCACGAATTGATGATTCAGCCCATTGGACAGAAACTCTGCAACTAAACAATTTAACATTTAGTTATTGAAAAAATCCATTGTTTGTATTATGCAAATTGTTTATATCATAATCAAACACCTGAGAACTGTTTAAAACACGTGTAATGTTTCCGATTCAAAAATATATTACTTCTATCCTTGCTGAGAAATTTTATGTATTGCTTTATTGAGTGTTTCAACTTATATTTTTTTTGAATTCCAACACACCACAAAAGTTGGTTGACTGAAAATTTTAAGATTCAACTCACTTTCATTGTGTTGTACGGCCAACCCCAGACAACCCCGGACAAACCACCAAAAAGATTGATCGGCAGATGGGGATTGACTTCGTAGGAGGCCAATCGTTTTTGATAAATAGGCCACAAGGCCTATACTCAGAAGAAGAAGAAGGTAAGGGTAATAAAATAATAAAATATAAAAAAAATAAAAATAAATCTTTGGTGTAAGTCGTTAATAAAAATTTAACAAATGAATAAAACGAAACAACAGAAACTATATATTGACGAAAATAAATTACCAACGAAAAATAAGAAGAAGGTAGCGAGCTGCTGAAACCGGTTGAAACTAAAAATACAAGCGGAATGAAACTTAAGAGATATGTATTAGAAAATAATTAAGTATTAATTATTTTTTATCAAACACTCAAAGATAAGGACGACAAACGAACGGTGTTTAACAAATAATTTATAGGTGGTCATGAACTTGAATCACTGTTATCAGTTCATTGATAACTACTAAGAAATAAACTGCGATAGTCATGATAAAAAAATAATATGACATTATCAAAACGAATGAAAACGTCTGTTGTATAATATAAATGCATATTTGATAATACCTTAGACAGGCGAAACATGTCATTTCCATAAATTATTATAACATTTTTTATGAAATAAAATAATAATAAACTTTTAATATTTGTATCTTAACCACTTTCTTTGTTAACACCAACCGATTTCGCTCCCGCCGGAGCTTTGTCAGGGTGAAAGAATATACTGATTAGTTTATTCTCTCACCCTGATGAATGTCAAGTACTTCATACCAAATATTATTTATTGTTTATTGTAAAACATCATATTTAATAATTAAAATAAATGAAAACGTCTCTCTTCTAGGAGTTTTATTAAATATGTCATTCCATATAAATTTTAATAAAACTCCTAGAAGACCAACGTTTTTATTTACAAAACAGACGTTTTCAATCGTTTTATTTTTTCAATATAGAGTTTTACATCATTGCTCAAGAAATAATAAATAAATATTTTACCTTAGATTCAATTTCTCTTAAATATTTAAAAACTTTTTAAAAATTCTGCAACCTCACTGGTTTTTATTCAGTTTTATATTGATAACAAAAGCGCTTCTCAAATTAGACCATATGTAAAAATAGTATTGATAAATAAATTAGGTGGTGATAAGAGTAGCAGGCAAGACGTTGAGAGATCGCGCGAGAAATACCAGAATAAGATATGTATGTAAAGCTGAGGATATTATAAAATGGACCAGAAAGCGAAGGAGGGACTATATGGTCGTGTCGAACGACATCTGGGAATCAAACTCACAGCAGGAGCAACTCTCTGGAGAACAGACCACATAGGTTTATAGCAAGGAGTTATTGAAATATTAAACAAATGATTTATTGAATATACCGATATTCTGTTATTTCCCTTTTCCGCGATTCCATTATTAAAATACACGATTTTTTCGTATTTTTGTAGAGTTCCTGGTAAGAATTGATTGTTAGACTTTGGGTACAGATTTAAAATTCACTCGAAAAACATTTCCCTCCCATTTTGGGAATAAAAAATGGCAGAATCCCCTAATGTGGCCTATAGGGTAAAAACGAATTATGTTGTCTTATTAATTTTTCGTAGAAGAATTTTTTTACGTAGCTAATTATTACACTTTAAAACCAGTATATATTTTGAAGTGTAAAATTTGCGATCTTTTCGTATTCAATTTCGATGGCGCCAATAAAATAAAAAACTTTCTTAAAAATTAAACGTTGTTTAATTTTTAAGAAAGCTCAGGTTATTCGTTTTTTTAAGCAGTGTAATAATAATATTATAATAATATAGCTTTGTTAGATAAGACAATGTCCTTAGTAATTTCTCTTTATCTCTCAGTAATCAAATTGCTTTATTTGCGTCGAAATTCCAATACATACGATCGTATCAATGGGTTCTGTAATGTTTTCTGCTCTGGATTTTCTGTACAATTCAAATGTTAGCTAACTAATTAACTAACTTACCATCACGCCGTCTCTCTGAAGGGGTAGACAGAAATAATGGACTGCCACACTTTTACCGAAGCGGCACACCATCCTTCTCTTTTCACCCCCGCGGGAGACGCGGTGTGATGGGTTGCGAATCTCATCGCCATCAATTGGTGCCTCCCGCAAAAAAAAACTATTTAATTATAGTAAGAATGCTAAAAGGCAGAGCACCGTAAATTATGGCCAGATGGGCGCCGCGCGAAAATAGACCAAGAGGTAGACCAAGAAAAAGATAAGCGGACTACGCGGAAGAGGACTGGGATAAATTCTGAAAAAAATTAAAGATCTGGAGAATGGAGAAAACTGGCCAGAGACTGGAGCCTGTAAAGGACTGTCGTGGAAAATACCAAGTCCTACACCGGGATATAGCGCCGAGAAAAAGAAAAAGATTTTTCAAACAGTTGATTTACAATAGTTTATTTTTTTACAGAGATGAATATTCGTATGATTTTTTTTTCTTTTTCAGCAATGAGAACATTGATGAATAACCATCACGCCTCGGTCTTATTCTTCTACTATTCCCTATTCCCGTCCACTTATGGGTAGAGGCCTCCTCCATGCGCTTCCACGCCACTCTGACTTTTGAAAACTGTATCCAGGTTATGTCAAATGTTTCCAAGTCAGCAGTCTTTTTGACCATTTTGCGGCTGGGCTTCTGTATATGTGACCAGCCCATTGCCATTTTAGAGTCGCTACACGGTGGATAATGTCGTTGACCTTTGTTTTTTTCTCTCACTGTACCGTTTCTCGCTCTGTCTCTAAGGCTTATTCTAACATGGCTTTTTCCACGGATCATTTGGTCAATCGTAGTTTTCATGCAGTATGAAATGACGAAATATTGTGAAATAAAAATATTACCTTGGATGGTTCTAGACGATCTGTAATTAAAAGCAATCTACAGTTGCATTTGTTGATATTGTTGTTTCAATGTTAACTTACGAAAAGATATAAAATTGCTAGAGATATCTGATAATATTTATCAGGTTTAATTAATGTGTTATCACATTCATTGTTAAAATAACATTATACTCGTGTTTTATCTGTAACATTTTGATCATCCGATTGTAAAAAGGTATATTACATATAATTAATATCAGATTTTTATAATGGTTCAGTTTTCATCTTGCACGCCTGTGTGAAGAACAAGAATTAATTTTCTAATTCATAATAATAATGGATCGTTGGGTTGGAAAAGTTGCTGTAGTGACGGGCGCGAGTGCGGGAATAGGGGCTGACATTGTCAAGGCTCTATCAGAAAAAGGGGTGATCGTTGTGGGGCTTGCAAGGAGAGAAGAAAAACTCAAGGTACAGTGATCTGAGAAATATAAATTTAAAATATGCAATTTATAATTTAAGTCAAATAACATATTTTCCATAAAAATAAAACTTGTAAACAATTGCCAATTAAATTGCAAAACGTTCGATCTATAGAAGTTATGACCCAGTTAGAGTGACATGTTGTTCCTGGCCAAGGAATATTAAATATGTAATAACGTCCCAGCAAGGCAAAATGTCATTATCATAATACATCATAAAATTTCATGTAAAACTTTTTCCTCGATGTTTTATGTTTATCATAGAGTTATAAATATTATTTCACACTACAATAAACGAATGTTTATTGTAAATTACATAAATAGATTTTAAATAACTAACGTGAATCCAAAATATTAGCAGTAACATAGCATTGAAAATCAAACACTGCTTATCCTTGGATACCTAACAAGCTCCATCACTAACAGTATCCTTGATGTGATAGGCTTCGTCCGCCGGTTAGCGTTGGGCGTTTTTTGGTCAAGACAAATTTAGGGAGTATTGCAGACCAACTGCAGCCTCCTGCAAAATACTATTCTTTCACTTACATTATATATTAAAAAAAATTAATCAAACTATGGCAACAAAAAAAAAACGACATGCTATCAACTGCGCCATCGAATCACCTCATAAAAATGTGCCTAATGACCCGAAATAAAAAATATTAAAAAAACAGTGAATCATTGATTTATACGTCAGGATTATTTTGTTTTTGTAAGTTGGCATTGAGTAATTTTTTTTAAAGGGATGGTAACCCAAAAATGGAAACAACGATCTATTCCTGTACATTATACCACTCGTCTTTTACTTTGTATTTAAAATTGAGCCTCTGTTATTACTGATTTATACTTATTCATGTACAAAGTTTCTCTCTGTTTTTTTTTTGACATACACATATTCCTATTTGCGCTGCTCATATGATATACATATATCTCGTTCACGATTTTCCACTCCTTCATTCGTTGAAATTGTCCTGACTACTCTCTTAATTCAATTAAGGACGCCCTTTTCAGGCTTCAGTTTCTTGTTTTTATTATATCTCTGTTCTGAAACAGTTCATTCAATGTCTTTTTGAAAATAATATGTTTGATCACATTTCTAAAGCATTTATCCTACTTTAGCTTTTCTTATATCTTATCCAAACTTTACTCTTTTACGTAAGAGTTGAAACTAAAATCACCATTTGAACTTCAGTTTAAAGTAAAATAATAATTAATATATAATATTATATAATATTTAAAATTTTTAGAGGATTAATTATTATGTTTTCATCAATGATGTAAAGCCCAATATAAAAAATAAAAAAGCGAAATGTCGGTTTCTTCATTTATGCTTTCCATGTGTCTTAATAATCTTGGAGTAGTATTGGTAATAAGATATTATATAACTGTGTGTGTTTAGGAAATAGCTGCTGCTTGTAAAGGAACAGTCCACACGAGGAAATGTGATATAACCGACGAGGATGACGTAGTGAAGACCTTTGATTGGATTGAAAGTGCTCTAGGAGGGGTTGATATTCTAATTAATAATGCTGGAGTTATAAAACCCGAACATCTGAACAGTGAGTAATATAATAGTTTCCTACCTTCGCTCATAGTTATATCGTAAACTAGTTTTTTGCTAAATGGTTTTGTACTAATTCGCTTGTAAAATCAAATCAAACTACAGCTTGTGGAGCCAAATCTGATCTGCTAGCTAAATAGAGATTTGATTTATTTGAACAATTTAAATCACACTTTGCATGATGTTGTAAAACAAAAAAATTATAATGGATTTATTATTTCATACACCATGTTAAGGCAACGTGAAACTACTCCAGTAGGACTTCCCAGGAAATCACCGTGGCGAGAAAGGATTCGCCACAGAAATTATTAGAGGAAATACAGTTTAAAACCCCATATAAATAATATTTTTTATTATTAAGTGGGATAACACGTTTTTCCTTATAATAAATAAGAAAATAGGGTTATTTGATTGGCGTCCTTCTGTGAGCAACTCACCTTACGAGCTCTTTGACAACATTAAATAGTCGGAGGTGCTGCAACTGTCACAAGGGTTGAGATAATGATTTTTTATAATCTATGGAATATTTTGAAAATGAGGGTTGTAATGTTAGATTTAAAATCAGTCAGATTTTCAAGTGATTACATTTGACCATAGATAATGCTTTATCATTGTGAAACATGTCATTTCCATAGTATACACCCAAAAAAACTCCTCGAGAATAGATCTCATCATCATTATTATTTAATACGGATTTTCTGTTTTTAATTCTGTAAAGATTATTATCTTTTAAAATTTTCCCACAAACACGATTTAAATATTCATATTTCACATAGCGAATTTCTTTCTTCTTCTTCTTCTTCACTTTTGACTCAGGAGTCTGTTATTTCAGGCGGGTCCTCTTGAGACGCTGAACTACAGCTTTCTCTCCACCGTTTCGGGGGTCTTACTGGTCGGCGTTGTTCGTTTGGCGTTCCATGGAGAGCTATGTATTGTTTCCTATTTGAGCTCATTATTTTTACATGTTGAGGCCAGTATCGCCGTCTTTGACGTCCCCATCTGACCACATCTTTGACCTCGCAGATTTCTCAGATTGCCATATTCCTAACTCGATCACGTAGGGTTTTGTCAGCTATAGCGCGGAGTGTTTTCATCTCGGTTGTCCTGAGCATGGTCTTTGTCTTATTTTGAATTTCATTTATTATATATTTTTTTAAATATATTGCCAATGAAAGTATAATATTTAGACTTGCTATGGCAATATTAAATAACATTGTATGTATAACTTATGAACTAATACTTGTTCGCAAGTATATTTAAACATTGTATCATATAATAATGTGCTAGCAAGATGAAATGTGTCACTCTGATAAACTATAAAAAATATTTTAGATAACGACGTTTTCATCAATACAAAATACTTAAGATGAAGTTTATGTTTGTAATAGTATATGTAATACAATATTTATACCAACCTATTTTGTACAAAAATCTGTGTGCGTTTTCTTGTAAATGATTTAATTTTAATGATATACTACAATTGTGTATTTTTTCTAAAGATGGAAAAACAGAAGGCTGGAAGGCTATTCTGGACACTAATGTGCTCGCCCTCAGCATTACTACCAGAGAAGCACTTAAGACGATGCGAAAGCGAGGTGACAATGGTCACATTATCCACATAAACAGGTGAACATTATAGTACACACTTTGCATAGACGTCGGTGGATATTTGTGTAAAAAATGGGCAAGGATGATAATAAATATATTTTTTTATAACAATGATGTCTCTAAATAACCAATTCATTAAAAAAAAGATTGGCAGTATGTCAAAATGTTGACTAATTATAATAATTAGACATTGCCTTTTAAGTAATATCTAAATCTTTAAAAGATTTATTGACTTTGCTGAAATCTCTTGATGAAAGCTAATTTTAAATAATAATTAAATAAAACGATATTTATTATACTGTTTTTCCATTTTTTGTGTTGATTTCGACAGCGACCGGTTTCGCCATCCTAGCTGATATCGACAAATAGGTCATTCCAGTATGTTGATGACAATTAAACTAAAAGACATTAAAGTGGAAGTTGCAATTAAAAAAAGTTTTATTTAACTATTAGTCATGATATTTAAAAAAATATATTGGAGCTTTAAGGGATTTGCATATTTATAAGATAGTTCATGTTTTGGTAAAGAAGGTTTATTTTAGTTTAAGACAATGCTTATCATCAAGTCAAACGGTTTATTATTTAAAATAAGAATTAAACACTTTTAAAACGTTGTATAAAACCACTTTATCTTGAGTCAGGAGCGCGAACCAGTTTCACTCTGTAACGAGCTTCTTCAGGGCTTTACACAAACTGTATATCCGTATATGTATATACACAGTTTATGTATAGCCCTGACGAAGCTCGTTACAGAGAGAAACCGATTGGCGCTCCTGACTCAAAATAAAGTGGTTTTATACAACGTTTTAAAAGTGTTTAATTTTAATTTTAAATATGTCAAACCACCAAGTAATACCTTCATTCCAAAGGTTTATTATTTCATTTTATCATCTCTTTAGAAATGTACAATATTTTAAAAACTTTTCAATTAGTCGTTCATAAGAAATTGACGTATCAAAAAACATTTTAAACTAATTTCTGGAACTTCCTTTCACGTGACGACAGTGGAAATGCACGGACTTCTACTTTTATATAGTAGGTATTTACTTACGTATAAAATATAGGTACGCTCTCAGAAAAATTCTGGGTTTGAAGAAAGCCACATAATAATAATCTATTCCACTTAGCAACGGGCATATTCTTAAAGAGAAAAAGAAACCTTATATTTCATTACAAGAGGATGTTTGGCCAGGATCATAACTTTTTTTAAACACGTAAATGTAATACTTTAATGTATGTGTGTGAAGCAATATGATATTTTGTTGATACCAAATAAAAGAATAAGGGTACAATGTCTCTTAATTTTTTTACGTGTTTTTTAACAATGATTCTTAACTCCATATTATATGATTATTATGAGTTTAAGCCTCCATTTTCTAGAAGATTAATATTATTTTACAGTTATGACGTGTTTCGCCTTGCTAAAGCACATTTGGTAATGCCTTAGCAATGCGAAACAAATCACTAACTTAAAATCTTTTGTGGAACACTAAGATATTTAAATAATATTAACTGTTCAATTGGGAACACATTTTCTATTAAATTAATTAATACGAATCAATACAAAAATGACATAGATTGGATAATCAATAGTTTTGGCCAAAATATTGTCTTATTTCAACAATATGAATTAATTTCTAGTAAATTAAAAAATGCGAATAAAAACAGATGTTTTTTTTAAAGTTTTATTAAATTATATTATATTTTGGTGTCAAATGCCGCTCTCTGGACTATGGCAGTCGAAAAGCCAATTAGAGAACAGGTTGCTAGACGCAAATGGCAGTGGTTCGGTCACACTCTGAGACGGAACCCAGCCTGCATCGCTCAGGGTGCACTAGACTGGTCCCCTATGGGGGGAAAGAGAAAGCGAGGCAGACCCAGAGCCACCTAGAGAAGAACCCTGCAGGACAAGATTAAGGCGGCAGGCCTCACTTGGGATGATGTTAGGCATCAGGCATGCTTCTTCTTTTTGTCCTGCACCACGGAGGTGTGACAGGACAAAAAGAAGAAGAAGATATTATATTTTATGAGAATGACCTACCTGTTTCGCCATGTTAAGGCATTATGCAATGTTATTAGACATTTGATAATGTCTTAGTAAGGCTAACAATAACAAATTAATTCAGTATGGAATTGTTTGTAACAACTGATGATGCCAACAGAGCACGACAATTTCACAGAAATTAAACAAATAGTGATATTTTGTGTTTCAAATTAAACAATTTAAGGCTGGTTAATACAAATGTGTCAAGTCTTATAAATATTAAGCAGAGAAAATAAAGCTAAAACTTTTGCTTGTTCCTTATGTCATGTACCACGGATGGAATCTTTGCACAGTTATTGGCCTTTATATTAAACACCAATTAGGATCAAAAACTCATTTTGACATTTTTGATACTTGGCACCTTTGTAATGTCCAGCCCTCAATTAACACAATAAAACTATTAGAAGACAAACGTTTTTTTTTCTTATTAATTATTGTTATAAATTAAAAAAATAACATTACTTGCAGCTATTTGGGACACTTCGTAGCTCCGTACGTGAGCAAAGCTATGGGGATGTATTCTGCCAGTAAATTTGCAGTAACAGCACTTAGCCAGGCCTTAAGGCTCGAGCTGCAGGAACTCAAGAGCAAGATCAAAGTTACAGTAAGTACGTGCACCAGTGTACACTTAACACGGAATGTTTAGAATATAATACGTACATAAAATAGCTAAACTGTATCAGATAAGAGTTTTTTATTTACTGTTTCTTGAACAATGATAAAAACTTTATATTAAATAATGACCACGAATGGAAAAGATTTTTTTCCAGAAGTTTTAATATATTTTATGACATGTTTCGCCTTGGATATGCATACTACAGTTGAGTTTTTGATTAAGTAAATTTAACATTTGTTATTTTGTAATATTTTGTAATATATGGAATTTCATTTTAATTGCATTGAAATTTAATTAATAACGCGGTTTTTATTCCAATTTTATTTTTGAATATTTTAAAATAATAAATGTATCAAAAATAAACTTTTTCTTGAGGTGACCTCCATCCTCAGGTGTGAAAATATATATTATAAATGTTATATATTACAATAATTACAATTGAGGATGAAGGTCACCTCCGAAACGTGTTGTGTTTGATCTTTTTTTATTTAACAAAAATATTTAATATTATAAATAAAAGTCCCATTTCAAGATATTATTTTAGCATGGCAAAATAATGTCGTTATCATTGAATATAATATAAGAAAAATTCTAGAAAATAGACATTTTCATTTGTATTAACAATTGTTGAAATAATGAAAGGATCATTAAGATGGTTTGGACACATGGAAAGAATGAATGAAGAAAGAATGGTTAAAAAAAAGTTTACGTTAACGATGTAAATGGAACCAAAAAAAGAGGAAGACTGAGGAAAACGTAGCACGATCAAATAAATCAAATATTGAATGTCGGCCATGTGAGAAGTCAGAGAAATCGACGCGCGTGCATGACACGATGTATGAATGTTGAGGAAAGGGAGAGAATTATGTCAGGAAAGAAAGTGTGGCAGTCCATTCTTTCTGCCTGCCCCTTCGGGGAGACGGCGTGATGGTTAGTTAGTTAGTTAGTTTAATTATTGTGATATATTTACCCTAGCACGACGTGACTCATCACTCCAAGAAAATATGATATTACTTCTAGAAAATTAATGTTTTCATCAACATTAAGTAAACATTTTACATAGTGTGTAAGATAAAAAATATCCACAATGGAATCTATATTTTTTTCAGAGTGTTAGTCCTGGTGCCGTGTACACAGATATCATCAGGAACTTCATGTCTAATCTGACTGGTGTTTCTTTGGGTCCTGACGGCCCCGCACCGCAGGGTTACTTAGAAGTCGAAGATGTCACCGACGGAGTTATGTACTGTCTAAGTACAAGACCATTGGCTCAGGTAAACAAGCTTGATGAAGTTATTTGTGGGTGAACTTTAATAAGTATGGTTCGTACTACATGTTGAATATTTTTCGTATTTTAAAAGGTAACACAAAATTCACATTTTTGTTTATAATATAAATATGTTTTTGTTTATGCTTTTCAGGTCCATGAGCTTACCATTAGATCAGTTGAGGTTCGACAAGGTTTTTAAAAAATTTATTAATTTAAGATATCAATTAAAATGGTGATCATTTTATTTATTCAGTTAAAACCTTACTTTACCATAAATATATTATTCCTATACCTTACTTTATATATACATTGAAACCCTTATTTATATAGTATTTAATATTGTATATAGTGATCCTTTTAATGATACATTCAAACCACACTTTATTATATGAAAGCATATATTCAAATCACTGAGAAAAATAGATTTATCTGATTGAATATTTAGGGACAAATATTATATTTTATTGTAGATTTTCTATAATTATTGCAAATGTACAAAGTCTTGTTAATACCAAAATAAATAAATATAAATATTTTTATATGTTCTTTTATTCGAGTATGTTTTATGTCAATGTGGTTTGTTTCATGTGTTTATGGTGCATAAAATGATTGGCAAATTTAGACAAATGATTTAGTGTTTTTAAATTTTAAGATTAATTAAAAAATATTTTTATACAAATAATAGATTTGATCTCTAGTTTCGGCAGATCCCTCCCTTCTTTTCTAGAATTTAGAAAATAAGGGAGGGATAGAAGATAGAAAAGAAGAAAGAAAAATTACATTTATAATTTATAAATAAAACACTTTTTATCTTTACATGTATATTTTTTTTATAAAACGATAGTTATTATATGAATTAAATTATTTACAAAACTTTCATTTTTATATTTTAAACTCCATATTAAATTATTATATATACGAATGAAACTGTTTATTTTTTTATAATATTCTATGGGAATGATTTTTCTAAGGCATTATCAAATACAGCAAGAATCAAACGCGTTGTTGTTTTTATATCCGAGTTAAAAGAGCAGAATACGATAATGAATGTAATTTTTAAATTATGTGTACACAAAAGATTAGTTTATTTCAAATAAAAGTTTTGTATAAATGGAGAGTCGACTTAAATACTTGTCCTATTCCGCCCTTACTTAACGCAATTTTCCGCAAGTACGCGCACACTTACCATACGGCGAGCTAGTACGCCATGCGCCAGCTCTCTGTGCTGTTTTTATTTTATTTTACGACCAACGCGTGCCAGGTTTCCCGCAAAATTTGCAATTATTTTAAAAGCTTTCGAGTTCAGAATAAAATCACAATAAACTTTGATTAGAAATCGTGTTTCAGTCGATACAGAGCTCGCAAATAATAATACACAGAGTGGAATTCGCGGGTATAAATTTGTTGAAAAAATACTGGTCACTGTTTTGAAATAATATCCATAAAATTGAAAAAATCATTCGTCATCATCACCATCAGCCATTAGTCATCTAGCGTTGAATATATGCGAATTTTAAAATTTGGTATTCTTTGTCACTTTGTACCATTGGCCTCCTGCTATTATTTTAGGCTTAAAACGAGAAAATATATGACGAATTTTTAATGAATTAAAACACTTTTTTTTTACTTTTAAGTCTGTTTTTCTCGACATATTTCGGCCCTCTGGAGTCTTAGTAATTCTTGCTGGATCCATTCTCTCGATGTGGTCCTTCCAGAATCGTCTTCTCTGCCTACTCCATCTCACTATGTCTTAAATTTTGCAGGATTTGCGAATTTTTTCATTGGGTAACCTATCTCTAAGGGTTATCCTTGGTTATCTTGCTTCGATTCCGTATATCAATATAGGCCTGATGTATATTTTATAAATTCTAATATTGCTTTCTTTAGAATATGCTTATTGTCCCAGACAGTGTCCCTTAGACATCCGGAGATAACTACAGCTTTACCAGTATGTTTTTTAACTTCATTATATATATCTCCACACCCGGATATTTGAACTTCATGACCTGTTCTATGGGTTTATCGTCTACAATCAATTTGCATCTGAGAGACTGTCTGGATATTGTTAGACATTTGGTTTTTGCGATGGATATTATCATATTATAACTCTCAGACGCAATATGGAACCTATAAAACATTCTTTGTAGATCGTCTTTACTTTCTGACAGTATTGTTGCATCGTCAGCATAGCATACCACATTAATGAGTTTTTCTCCCTTCCTATATCCGAGGTTAAGAGATGCTACCTCCTCTTTGATCTTGTCCATGATGAGGTTAAAAAATAAGGGTTATTGTTATTAATATTATTAAACTATTGAGTTATAAAAATCCATGATAAACTGTATTTATATGATTTCGTATGAAGCACTTAATTTGTAGTATAGCATTATTAAATATAATATTAATACATTTTACATTTGTTTTTACACTACTTTATTGTGTTACGAGTACGAGAAACGTGTTGAGCGCTCGACCTCATGTCTCAAATCAAACTCAAGAATTGCTGACAGATTTTGGCTGCACTGTTTTTCCCCACCCACCCTACAATCCGGACCTAGCCCCTAGTGATTACCACTTATTCCCAAAATTAAAGGAACACTTGGATGGAATGCGCTTCCATACTAATGATGAAGTCAAGGAAGAGGTTATTAGATTTCCCAGAGGAATGGTGGTAGAATTTTATGACTTGGGAATACAAAAGTTGGAACATCGTCGGCAAAAGTGTTTAGACAGAAACGGTGATTACGTAGAAAAATAGAGTAAGCTTTAATTAAGCTTTAAAATGATGTATAATGCCAAGGAAAACGATAAAGTCGTTTATTTAAAAAAAATGTTGGAATCTTATTTTATGAATGATCATACTACAACCAACCGGTTTCGCTTCCGCCGTCGTTGTCAGGGTTACAAAAGACACTGAAACAAAAAAAACCCACTCTTTTGTAACCCTGGTAAAACTCCGTAATGTGATGATATACCTAGTGGTTTAATATTATTATTTGAATAACTAATATCTTCATTTGTCGTATCCAGTTTCCCCTGCGATGCTCTATAAAATTGAGTCGAGAGTTTCATCGTACCTCATACCATTTGAAGAGTTACCCGATTATATGGCATTCCAGTTTATTTAACGGATTTTCATTAAACCTTTTCATAGTTATTTCTTGGAAAATATAATAAAATCGTTTTTTTTTAGATTTCCCCGATGGGTTTTTCTGTAGGGGTCGGTTTTCCTTAGTTGAGTGGATCCAATTATCAGGCGCAGGACATTCGCAATTCGCAATTCGCATTTTCATTATCCGCTATGACAATACTTTTAACTTTAGTGGTCACATTGTCCGGGGTTCGTGGGGCTTAAAGACCACTCGTGGACACTAGCGAATAGGACATGTTGGTATTGTTGCTGAAGTTACGCTATTTGCCTTTCCATTTTATTTTATAAAACTATACCTTTCAATAATGTCACGTCTTAAACATTAATAAAATCTTAAATTACTAACACATTATTTGAAAAATTCATCATACATGTTAACAAAGGATGGGCGAGAGAAAATGGATATTGAAAGAAGGGTTGGAGCAGGCAACAAAATGGGTGATGCACTTAAAGTTGTCATCGCAAAAAAAGCATATCCAGAAAAGCAAAAGTGACGGTGCACAATGGTGTTCTTGTACCGACCCTTATATAAGAAAGCAAAGTATGAAACTGGCAAAAGAAGGATGAACAAATAATAAATGGAGTAAAAATGAGATCTCTAAGACGAATGCGCGTAAAATAGAGTGTCGAATAAAAATATTAAAAGAGAATGCAGCGAGAATGAAAATGTTATGAACAAAATAATGAAAGGAACGTTTGGATACATAAATGAATGAATAGTAAAAAAATATATGTTTACGATGTAAACGGAACTAGAAATAGAGGAAAAACTTAGAAAAACGTGGCACGATCAAATTAATCAAATGGGGGAGTCAGAGATCGACGTGCGTGCATGACACGATGAATGAATATTGAGGAAACGAGAGAAGTATGTCAGGAAAGAAAAAAGTGGGAGTCTATACCTTCTACCCACCCTTTCGGGGAGAAGGCGTGATGGTTAGTTAATGAGTTCATCGTGAAAACCTTAATTAAACATATTTCCAGCATATTTCTTTACAATCAATTTTGTTTTTAATCATGATATTTTTATTTTAATTGGTTTAAAGAATATTAAAATTTATTTTAATCTAAAAATGAATTTTAGTGGGAAATGGCTGTATTGTACGAGCAAGTATAATATAATAATAAATGTTCGATACCGTTCACTAAAACATTGATAGTTTCGAAATGTATTGTGTAATATGTGATCTAATAAAAAAATCGATAATCCAAACAATCTCGTACCACGTTTTTATATAGCTTAAAAGTCGAAATGATTTGTGATTTACATATTTTTCTCATTTATTGTAGATCTTTCAAAAAGTTGACTACGCACTTGTTAGGAAAGTTTCATGTGAGGGTGCTTACAGAAGCTCGGTGGCTGTAGTTAATTGGTCTTAAAAGCAACATTAAGGTCACCATGAGTGCCGCATTACATACAATATAACGACTGTAGTCGGTAGCACAGTAAGTGAATATAACACACCACAGGTGTTTAAAACAATTAAAACTAAACTCGAGCTGTTACAGAATTACTCCAAAATCAAAACCATATCACAGAACTAAATTATGATGATGACCTCTGTCTCCTTCCGAAACCAGAGCAGAAACTGTGTAGACTTCACGAGGAAGCGGTAATAGTGGGTCAAAAATTAACATGTCTAAGACAGTAGACCTACGAGTGTCCACAAATGACTCCACTCCAATCTCGCTCCACGGTGTCCTCCACTACGACCAGCTTTTGCTTCTTCGGTAGTATGAAAGCAGGCTCGGGAGGTACCGAGGAAGATGTAGCCAGCAGACTCCACAAGACAAGGGGAGCTTTCGCAATGCTTTGCCTTGTATGGCGTTCCAGTATCAATTCGAGAAACCTTAAGCTACAAATATTCAACAATAGTGTTAAAAGCGTACTACTGTTCGGATGTGAGACTTGGAAATATACCATAAGAAAACTCCAGGTTTTATAAATAGGTGCCTTCGCTCAATATTCAAGATCTATTGGCCTCAAATATTGCCAAATGCCGTTCTCTGGACCATGGCAGGCGTAAAGCCAATGAGAGAACAATTCGCTAGACGCAAATGGCTGTGGATCGGTCAAATTTTGAGACGGTACCCAGCCTGCATCGTACAGGGCGCACTAGATTGGTCCCCTATATCTATAAGTAAATAAATATCTATAAGTTGTTATTTAAAAAAACTGTTAAATTTTAACATGCAGTGTAATTATAAATAATAATCCAATCAGCTAGAAATAGAGGAAGACCAAGAAAACGTGGCACGATCAAATCAATCAAATATTAAATATCGGTCGCGTGGGGAGTCGGAGAAATCGACATGACAAGATGTATGAATGCAGATAAATGAGAGAAGTATGTCAGGACAGAACAGTGTGGCGGTCCATTCTTTCTGCCTACCCCTCCGGGGAGACGGCGTGATGGTTAGTTAGTTAGTTTACTTAATTTTAATATATTATTTAATACAATATAGTGCAAATTGTATTTCAAGGACTTTCGATAACTACAGATCTAATACAGAAAAGAGCGTCTAATAATGAATGGTATAAGTACCTTTATGTATTGAATAATAAGAAAAGAGGTACAAAGGGAGTAATTTCATTTTGGGACCTAAAGCCCCCTCGGGTCTCACAAACTTTACTCTGCAGTGAATTCCCTTTAATGGCATGACATATTTTCGAAAAGACCCTTAAAACTGTTCACATTCTGAGTATCAGAGAAAATTACAGACCTCATAAAGGAAACAAGTGTAAAATATGATGGGTTCGTAAATGCTGACGCCTTGGTGTAACAGCGAAAATATATACCAATTTACGCATTATACAATATATTGTTATAATACGACCTTCTTTTGATTCTTTGGTGTATAAAGATTATATGTTATCTATCATAAGATCTTTTTTTTTTAGGAATCAAAAGCCACATTTTTTTACTTATAAGAGTTTAATGAATTATTACATTAATGTTCTTTGGAAACTTTTTTTTTTTTTTTTAAAAAAGACTAATACCAAGGATTTTAATCAATGATATTAGAATATATTTTACAATCTTCAATGTGAGCAGAAAATAGCTCATTATTATGAAGAAGGAATCTGGTCGTGTCCAGGCTTGAACCCATGTCCCCTAGATCAGGAGCCAAGCGTTCTATCCCCTAGACCACCACCCGGGCATAACCGTGAATAATTAATACGAATGAAAATATATGTTTTCTAGAACTTTTAATATGATTTATGTGAAAGACACGTTTGACCCGTATAAGGCATTATCAAATGTTAGACATTTAAACAAGTTTTTTTATACATTTTAAACATTTGGTAATCTCCCAGACAGACGAAACATGCTATTCGTAAAAATTATAATGAGACTTCTAGAAAACAGATGTTTTCATTCGTATTATTAATTTAATATGAAGATTTACATTCCTATTCAAGAAACAATAAATAACCGTGTTTCTTTGTTTCTTCTTCGACTGACGTGTTAGTTCTTTTCGAAATCTTTGTTTCTCCATCTTAGGATAGTAGTATATAATTTTTGTGGGTCATTTAATTAATAAAGTTTGTTATTGACGGAATAAATGACTATCATTTTTTGTTTACAACGAAATTTGACGTAAGTTTAAGAACATTTTAACACAGTGATACCAAAAAATAAGCCAGTGACAAGTAAAGACGATAATCAGTATTAAAGATAAGAAAACAAACAACAAACCATCACGCCGTTTCGCCGCAGGGGTAGGCGGAGAGAATGGACCACCACACTAATCTATTCTGGCACACCTCTCTAGATTCCTCCACATTCATAAAACGTGAAATTCCGACTTCTAACGTGACCAACCTTTAAAATTTGATTAATTTGGTAACGCCATTTTTTCCTCAGTCTGCCTCGACTCCGTACTCCATTTACATCATTAACGTACATAATTAAAATTAAGAATATTTGAAAAACAGCGTTTCGATTAATAAATTAGAGTAAAATAATTTCACAGTGTTTAATTAAGTACAATACATTACAAAATAATGGTTTCAATTATATTATAGTAAACTCCTAAAATTAAAATACGGTAAATTTTATGTCAATAGTTTAACTTCTTCGTCATGAGTTCACTTTATCCATCTGATTTAACTCTACTTTTAATATCTTCGCTGAGACAAAAATATTATAAACGTTAAAATTGAGAAATAAAATACTACAATATTTTTATTTATTTTAAAATTTGTATCAATGATTGACGTTATTATTTAAAAATATATTTTAGCTAACTAAATAACTAACCAACAGGCCGTCTCCCGGAAGGGCTAGGTATAAAGACTGCCACACTTTTCTTTCCTGATATATTTCTCTCGCATCCTCAACATTCATTCATCGTGTCATGCACGCGTGTTGATTTCTCTGATTTCTCACATGGCCGACATTCAATATTTGATTTATTTGATCGTGCCACGTTTTCTTCGGCCCTCTATTTCTGATTCCATTTACATCGTTAACTTATAATTTTTTTACCATTCTTTCTTCATCCATTATTTCCATATGTCCAAACCATCTAAATGATCCAGATGAAAATATTTTAAAAATACTAATAATAACTCATCTGCATCTAATCAATGCTAGAAAGTTTAGACATGGTTGTAAAAATGTGATATAAAAAAAGTGAGGTGTACTAATTATAAACGATAATCTGATAAATATGTACTCGTATAAGGGTGTGAAGAATAATAAATGAAATAAATATACATAATATATAAAAATTAGTATTAAGGCAAACAACGCACGACGCGTATTTCCTGTGTGGCCAGTTACATTGTTTCATTTATATGACATACTAAAATAAAATGTTAGTTCCTACCTATGAATAATTATTTACAATGAAGATAAGTGTGCGGTTGTAAACACATTACTGTGAAATGAATAATATTTTACCAGTTGTCTGTTTAGTTGGGTTCTAGTGTATACGTTAAATAGCAAAGAAAAATAATTACTTGAAAACTGTGAGTCCTAATTTTTTTAATCCACAAAGTCATAATTATACTTATTTCGTTTGGCCTCAAGCCATTTAAATAATAACAAATTAAAAATTTATTTATTTTAAGTATTACATTAAAAATGGATCAATGGGTTGGTACTGTGGCAGTTGTGACTGGAGCAAGCAGTGGAATTGGTGCTGCAATCACCAAGTCTTTAGCACATCATGGTATTATTGTAGTAGCAGTTGCAAGAAGACAGGAAAAAATTGAAGTAGGTACTTTTTTGTGAAAGTGTTTTAAACAAATCCATTTTCGAATTTGGCAACCCACTTTGTTTGTGAAATATATGTAGGGCTACTAATCCGGAGAGTGTTTAAATTAGTTCATAATGTGCTTAAAAAAGTGACTGAATCGATCTTGAATTATAATAATAGTATAAAAAAATACTTTAATTATACGAAAAGTATATGAAGCTAAATTAAGATTCATGAAAAGTTTGGTCTTATTAGAACATTGTCGAATCTATACCTAAATATTTAAAGAAAAAGGAAATAAGTTTATAAAAATATAGTTTATACATAATAGATTTGTATCCTAATGATTTCAAGATTAATTTATTACAGTGTCTAAAAAAATTGTTATTAAAAAGTTTTTTTGACATGAAAAAAAAACTGTTAAATATTGAATTATCAAAACTAATGTTCATTTTCAAAAGCATTAAGATCTGCAGTAATAATTATTTTTTCTGACGTACCCCATGTTTAAGAGTTGCGTGACTATTTGACAAAAAAAAAATATTGTTTATGGTACAAAATAAACTTCATTTCAATGTAAGAGAAAGATTGCAGTCTTATGGTGAAATATTTCATGTCAAAATAAATAATAATAAAAAAACATCGTGTTCCGACCGCAATAATATCAAAGTGGTTATAACGTTTAAATCTATCGTTAGGAATATGCCAAAACAATAGACGGAAATATCCACGCCAGACAATGTGACTTGTCTGATGAGGAGCAGATAAGGGCACTGTTTCACTGGATAAACGGTACATTTGACGGTGTGGACATTCTAGTAAACAATGCTGGGGTTTTAAAGCTAGCTTCTCTTGTGGGTGAGTATTAATACACACATTGTCAGGGTTGAGACTTGTTGAGATATATTATAGTTAAATATTACATGATGCATAATTATTTGTAAGGAAATTAATAATTAATACAGATTTGTCATAAACTTAAATAGATGTGTTTTAAATAGTCAATTGTTTTGGCCGAAACACTATAATACCTTAACATTTTAAACTGTTAAATTAAATAACTTTGCTTTATGTATCACAATTTTATTTTATTTTACGCGACAGCTGTTTTATCAACCTATGTTGACATCATCAGGTGTTACAACAATCTATCAAACTTTGATATATTATTGTAACAACTGATGATGTGAACATAGGTTGATGAAACAGCTGTCGCGTAAAATAAAAATAAAATGTGATGCATAAAACAAAGTTATTTTATTAAACAGTTTAAGGTGGGTTTTATTTTATGATTTTATTGAATCACATCTCACCGATGCACTATCGCTACTTCTATATTCGCATGCGGAAGAGAGACCAATAATTTATTAGTACGAATGATAATGTTAGTTTCCTAAAGGTTTTATTATATTTTAAGGGATTGACAGAAGAATTAAGCGCGTCGTTGTTTTTATAACCGAGTTGAAGGAGCGGAATACGAAAATTAATGTATTTTTAAAAATTATGTTTACACTAAAGACTTCTGATTTGATAATGCCTTGGTAAAGCGAAACATGTGATTCCCATAAAATATAATAAAACTTCTATAAAACATACGTTTTCATTCGTATCAGTCCAGTTCACTAGTACAATATTACGCAAGGCCACTTTTGATAAAATTTCCGTTGTATTTAACAATTATTCTATAAATACATTTATATAAACAAGCTCGTAAATAATTTGATTTAGCACCACACTATGAGTGGGGACTTGTTTTACTAACTGTGTCTCATAAATGTTGCCAGCCTTTTTAATTGTATTCATTAGATTTCAATAGATACAATAACTCCCTTAATTCATTCTAAAGCTGGCAACACCAAGGACTGGTCCACAATGATGAACGTTAATGTTTTGGCGCTCAGTATTGCCACAAGGGAAGCTTTGGTATCAATGAGAAGAAAGGATAAAGGGCACATTATTCATATAAATAGGTAAGCGAATACAATAATTAAGATAAGAACAAATACGTGAATAATTTAGTTTATATTGAAGTAACAGCCAGTGTGAAATATAATTATTAAATATTAAAATTGATGAAGTCTGGAATGCTTCTTCTTCTTTCGCCTAGCTATTTCCCGTTATTTGGAGTCGGCTCTCCTAATACGGTTCCGCCAAGTCTCACGATCCAGGGTCATCTGGCTGTCGTCTAGTCTCAGCTCCTTCAGGTCGTTCCCAACTGTGGACATTCACATTGCAGGAGACCGACCTGGTCCCCTCTTTCCATCTTCCAGTTGCAGGGTCTTGCAGATGTACTCATTGTCTCTCCTGCTCGTTCGACGTTCCCAATTTTTTTTTCCATTTGTTTAGTTTCCTAGTTTTAATTTTTAGTGAAATGCTTTGGAAAAAAAAATAAGATGACAATGAAATATTGTATTTTTAATTAGAACTATTCTGATGATCAATAAAAGAAAACTTTATAAATAAAATTGTTTTCTACCACTGATGAAACGCAAATACTCGTATGTAACCAACGATGTTTTCGTTGTGGTCTATTATCTTGCAGTAAAACTATTTGACATTATATAATGATAAAACAAATGAAATATAGATATGTTATCGACATATTTGTGTTGTGTTGGGAGAAGAAAAAGCAAATTCAAATGATAGATGCGTCGGTTCATACGATCATTGTTTTATTTTTGCAAACAAGACAGATATATGAATATTACTATTGGTCAAAGAGAAGTCTTCACCTTAGGTACTTTACGTAGCCGCAACTGGAACGAATTCATATAGAAACTCGCTGAACGTTTCGATGAAGGACTCTCATCACATCCTAATCATACATTTAAAGACCTCTCAAATTACGACCCGAACACCATAAACTACCACAAACATTCTAATTCGATCCTTCTCTAGAGGAAAACTTATTAAGCAATTTATTATTTTATATTAGTCCCTGCCAAAGATATTGCCATATCTACGTAAGAGAAGAAAATTGTTAAATGTGATATAGAGAAAAAGGAAAACCTTCGTATTTGCATAATGCATCATTATATAGCACAACATATAAATAACTAACCCCACACACGAAGGCAGAGAGGATAAATAACCACACTGTTATATTCTGACAGAACTCTCGCGACTCTTTTACATTTACACATTGTGACAGGCACGCTCGTCGATTGTTCCTACATCGAACATGGCCGCCTTTGAGTTATTGATTAATTTGTTCATGACATGTCGTCCTTGGTCTTCCACGACTTCTTTTTCCATTCACACTACTTTTATATATGTTTTTAACTATTCTTCCCTCATCCATTCGTTACATATGTCCAAACCATCTTGATGTCCCTTTCGTAATTATATTTATCACGCATTCATCCGCTTTACGTTTCTTTCTTACTTCATCATTAGATATTCTATCAAACATGGGTTTTCCGCACATTCTTCTAAGTGTCCTTATTTCTACCCTATTTATCCTACTTTCATCCTTCTTATGCCAACTCCAAGCTTCACTTTCATACATAAGGGTCGGCATTAGAACTCCATTGTGCTCTGCTTTCTTTGCTTTGGTCTATAAATTTCTATATGCGGTAATGGCTTTGAATGCACCATTTATTTTGTTTTCAGCTCCAATCATTCTTTCAATATCTTTTTCCATTATGAACAAAACACTTGTTTTTTTACCACTTGAGTATTATATTTTAAACGACTAGTTTTGGAAGCTACAGATGCTTCCATCTACTGATGATGTAGATGGAAGCATCTGTAGCTTCCGAAACTAGTCGTTTAAAATATATTACTCAAGTGGTAAAAAACAAGTGTTTTATTTATAATTTAATCATGTCCTACCACAAAGTAAATGCCGAAATAATAAATAACATATATTTTTCCATATTTCCATTTCTTGTTAATACGAGACAATTATTTCATTGAAATACTCGTATTTGTAAATGAAGAAAGTATTGCTTTGTTAGTTTACGCTAACATCAAAATACATAAGTTTAAGAATACATACGAGTACATTACCTTATTTTCTAAATAATAAATCAATATATCTGTATCAGTAAAGAGACCTAATGAAATTCAATTTTTATAAAATATTTGTGATATTTAAGTATTGCAGGCCACGCTGTGCCTAAGATAAGCGGAATCCCTGTTGGGATGTACAGTGCAAGCAAATTTGGAGTCACAGCCTTAACCGAAGCTCTCAGAATAGAGTTGAAGGAGTTGAATAGTAATATCAAAGTTACCGTAAGTAAAAAATCACTTTAATATTCGGACATTAAAAAAAATGGAATTAAAAATTCGAATTTATGGAATGTTAATTTTAAACGGTTTCCAATCAATTGCTGATGGCGATTTTTTCTTATGACTTCAAAAACATGTATACAATTAACGATATGATCATATTTTTATAGTTCGATTTTCATAAGAGATTCACTTTAAGGGCATTATCCGTTTTACTAACTAACCAACTAACCATCACGCCGTTTTCCCGGAGGGGTAGGCAGAGAGGATGGATCACCACATTGTTATATCCTGACATAACTCTCGCTCCTCTTCTACATTCACACATCGTGACATGCACGCTCGTCGATTGTTCCTACTTTGAAAATGGACGTCTTTCAGTAATTGATGAATTTGGTCATACCATGTCTTCCTTGGTCTTCCTCTACTTCTTTTTCAATTCACAGTACTTGTATATATCTTTTTAACCAATCTTTCTCATCCATTCGTTCTATATGTCCAAACCATCTTAGTGACCTTTTTTTGAAGTTGTTTATCACGCATTCATCCGCTTTATATTCCTTTCTTACTTCATCATTAGATATTCTATCATGCATTGTTTTTCCGCACATCCTTCTAAGTTAAGTATTCCTTTCATAGGCTATTCTTAAAAAGGAAAGTTTAAAGAAGGCTCCAGAAAACTCCATCGTTGTTTTGATTTCTTAGATATGACAGCCTATTGTACAGTATATTCGACAGACAAAAGCACGATCTGCAAAATTTTAAGCTTCTGTGCGCCGTTGGATAAGATGTTTAAATTCATCTATTCTCTTGCAAATCGTTGGGTTGAGGTGTACTTGTCTATCTAAGGCATTGTAAACGAGTAGACAAAGTTTATACTCAATTTGCTTAGGAAAGCTTAACCACTGGAGTCGGTACAGCATTGAAGTTATGGTGTCCCAATAATTAATAACATTCATTGTGGATTCCAGCATTCATTGTGGATTGCAGTGTTTCTGTATATCTTAGTGTTGTTCAGTATATAGACGACATTCGTGTCAGAGTGGTAAAAGCTCTGACTACTATACTGAAAGTAGCGGGTTCGATTCCTGGCGATGACAGTATGATTGTCACTGTCATTGTTCATGAGATTTAAATATTTAATTGCATTTGGTGTATTTTCACTAAAAGCACTAATCAAAATATTATGTAACATATTTATTACTGTTAAAATTTAAAACGCTGTTAAAATGTCACAATTTTTTTTATTCACTGTAAGTGTCGCGACAGCTGTTTCGCCAACCGATGTTGGCGTCATCAGGTGTTACAATAAACTGAAGTTTAGTTTAGTAGTTTCATAAATTAGTTTATTTGAAATTGTGATATTATAACAGTGTTTTAAATTGTAACAGTAATAATGTTGAAGTATCATAGAGTTTCGGCCAAAACAATGGACTAAAATATTTATACATTAAGTAAAAAATTTCCGCTTTTCAAAAAATAAAATCTAGCAATTTGTTGACTTTTCAAAATTCATTTTACTTTAATAGGTTTAAAAAAATCAATGTTCACCATGCAAGGGGTCTACCGGGCAATACTATATGAGAACCTCTGGTTAATCTCATTTTAGTGATCTAAGATACATATTTTAATATATTTTTTACCTGTACTCAATAGATAACTTTAAACATTTATGATGCTTGTAATGTCTTTTGATTAAATAAACTGATTTGATTTGATTTGATATTTCAAAATATCATCACCTGATTAAGAAGGTTCCAACTGACAAAAGTAAAAAGCTGAGAAAAATTAAGTCAAAGTTTTGTTAGTTTCGGGTGTGTATCTTGGAATGAAAGGGTTTTATTCCAATTTCCAGAGATTCTTTTACCGAGAAACGTGTACATTTTGTCTGGCAACAGTTGGAATAATACAGTTCTAAGTTTAAATAAATCCTTCTTAAGTGAATCGTGTGTTTTGAATGATCAGATGGAACTTGATTATTTTCGTAACATAAAAATGACGATACTATTACATGTTTTTTTTAATTGTACGTATAGATAAGGTTAGTAAGAACCATTTTCACGAAAAAAAGCCAAATGTGAAATTTTTTTTCAAATCAAATCAAATCAAATCATTTTATTTCATCAACAGACATTACAAAATTTATTTTTAAGGCATCTATTGAGAACAGGTAAAATAATATATTATATATAGTATACTACCAGAAACGCATAAGAGATGGTTCAACATTAGGAAGACAGGATACTCTCCAGAATTAAGAGTATTTGCCTTCTGAACGTACTTTCACTAACATGAAAGACGTCGATCTCCGAGGAGACCGCGTTCAGCAGACTAATTGCTCTTCCCACCGGTGTCACCAGAGGCAGATTGGTTCTGGCGGCCGGTAGGTAAAACAATCTGTGCTGTCGCTGTCGGAGATATCTATCGGGGACAAAAAGCCGAACACCCTCCAGTACGGCCGAGTTCTCGAAGTATCCCCTAATTAATCTAAAGAAATGGGTAATTAGATGTCCATCTCTTCGAAGCTGTAGAGAATTGGTTCCGAGCATTCTCAAAAGAAATGCCGTGGGATAGAGCCAAGGATAGCTACCATACTCCCTCATTTTGTTAGTTGGAACCCTCTTACTCTCAGGTGACGATATGTAAAAGTAAAAAACATATGTATTTATCGTTTGAATAGCCTCACATGTTCATACTAATTATTTTTATTTCTCGAACACTGTAGTAAAACTTCAGATTAAATATTTAATTTGAATGAAAATATCTGTTTTCAATAAGTTTTATTAAATTTATTGGGAATGACATGTTTTGAATAGCTGAGTAGCATGTTTATCCTAGCTGAATAGAATGTTTTGCCTGCTATACAATGTCCATGTAAATGTTGCATAGTAAATATATGATAAAATGCGGAGTTTAATACATATTTCTAATTATATTGAATGACGTGTGCATTTAAAAATTCAAACGGTTTTTCATTGATAATTAAATAATGCCCTCTATCGAATTAAACAAAAAGTATTCTTGACAGAGTATAAGCCCGGGATCCGTGTACACCCAGATGGTTCGTGACTTCGCTAAGACAGTGTCTACAGGTGCTTTGGCTGCAGAGGACGCGACCGGCGAAGAGAAGCTCCCATATGGTTTCCTTGAGGAACGAGATGTGGTTGAAGCAGTTTTGTATGCGCTTGGGACGCGCCCTCATGTACAGGTAATTAAATGACCCTTTATCGACCGTTAAAAAATCAATCAAAATTAAAAAATAATAATAATTATTATTATTGTTTGCGATCGCTATTTTACAAAATGCGTAATAAAGCTGGCATTTGATTCTTCCTTCTTATCTAAACTTTTATCTGACATTGTGATTATTCATATGATAAGATTAAATCCGCCCGTGAGGAGTCGGAGAAATCGACCTGCGTGCATGTTGGATGAATCCGTGTGAAGGAATCAAGAGGAGTATGTCAGAAAAGACTAGTGTGGCGGTCTATTTTTTCTGCGTACCCCTTTGAGGAGACGGCGTGATGGTTAGTTAGTTAGTTAATTAGTAAGTTAAATCTCAGCATATAAAACAAACAATACTTTAATTAATCGGATCTTTGCTATGGTGTCATCGGGGATAAAGACACCGGTAAATAAATAATAATAATAAAAAGCCATTAGAATTACAAAAAATAAAATATTCATTTATATTTCGTCAATGGTACTGGTTTTCTAAAAAATCACTTTGTAAAAAATTATCTTACGTCACATGTTGATTGTATGCAAATCATACAAATGCGCCAATATTGTATAATATATTATACAATTAATACGAATGAAAACGTCAGTTTTCTAGAAGTTTTATTATATTTAATGGGAATGACATATTTTGCCCTTCTAAGGCATTATCAAATGTTTAACAAACAATTGATAATGCCATAGAAAACTGACGTTTTCATTTGTATTAATTATTTAATATAAAGTTTTACATCATTGTTCAAGAAACAATAAATAAATATATTATATTATTTAAAGAGGTATAATTTATGTTTGGGTTAACTTTATAATTAGACAATATGAGTATAAATTATTATTATTTTTCTACGCAATTAACATCATAATGTTACTGATCACTTAAACATATTTTTTTCTTTCAGGTTCATGACATATTGATACAGGCTATAGGACAGGCTTAGCTGAAGACAATCACGCACAAAATAAGTCTTAATATAAAATAAAAAGTTTATATATTTATTAAATATTTTAGAGTTTTTTTTATGAATGAACATGATCCTTCTACCATTGTACATTCGTATTATATTAATTCATATCATAATGTATGATTTGATTTCAACTATATTAATAGGAAACAAAGGATTGAACTTTAAATAAAGGAAACAATAAAATTCTTTAAATTAGGTGTATAAATATACCATATATAATGTTAAAATTTGGAATATTTTTTATTAAATTAAATAAAAAAACGTTTTTACGACTATAATACTGCAGTAAAAGCACCATATTTTAGCGGTAACTTGACATTTTCAAAATAAATGTATTTTACCCGTGACATTTTTTTATTGCCCATCGCATTTTACTGTTTAGTCCTGCAAGTTAATTGGCCTCGGGTGTCGCTAGTCAATTTTCGTTACACATATTTATGTGTTTTTTCATGACCGGTATTCGTGCCCTTACCCCCATTATTATTACCCAAGGAGTCATTTTGAACGACATTCCTTAGAACAGATTACCGTTGGGTTTTATTAAAAATATAAGGAAAAAATATTACCGACTAGCTGAAAACAGTTTACGATTGGTTTTGATATTTTCAGTATTAACTCTATGGTCGCGCACTTTACTGCGTTATGATATACGAGTATAACAAACTAACTAACCATCACGCCGTCTTCCCGAAGGGGTAGGCAGAAATAATGGACTGCCACACTTTTCTTTCCTGACATATTTTTCTCGGTTCCTCAACATTCATTTATCGTGTCATGCACGCGCGTCGATTTCTTTGACTCCGCACATGGCTGACATTCAATATTTGATTTATTTGATCGTGCCACGTTTTCCTAGGTCTTCGTCTATTTCTGATTCCATTTACATCGTTAACATATAATTTTTTTACCATTCTTTCTTCATTCATTCTTTCCATATGTCCAAACTATCTTAATAATCCTTTCATTATTTTGTTCATGACACCATCATTCGCACTGCATTCACTTCTTATATTTTCATTCGACACCCTATCATGCACATTCGTCTAAGAGATCTCATTTCTACTGCATTTATTCTATGTATTTTCATCCTTCTTTTGCAGTTCCATGCTTCGCTTCCATACATAAGGGTCGGTAGAAGAACACCATTGTGCACTGCCATTCTAGCTTTTTTGGATAGGTTTTTATTTGGGATGACAACTTTAAGTGCACCATTCACTAAACTAAACTATGATATATACATTTTGAATGATCAACTATGACGAAAACCAATGATATTTAGTTATTTTCATACTTTTCGTATTTTCACGATGATTACAAATTAAACAAATCTCGCGCAAGAATCCTCGATTACTATCTAATCAAATCTAATTGATTTATTTAACCTATTTGGTTAAATAAATCAATTATATTTGATAACAAATATTTTAAAAACAACCTGGAAGTATGCATCAACAAAGTTACACATGAATAAATACGACACTAAAGAGGCTGATTACTTTCCGAAATCTGGATTATTTTCCTTTTGCCAATAACAATAATAAAAAAATATTTATTTTTATTGTTAATATGTAAACTGGAGGGTCCGATGTTCTGCGGGATACCCGCTTGTACAGCGAGGACCAAAACTGAAAGCTGTGCGTCCCTCGTCTTAATTAAGCTTAGACTATAATGTTCTCTGCGAAAAATCTGATTTGTGAAAACCTTTGCTTTTAAAAAAAAGCTCAATTTTCTTGTAAAACCAACATTTTTCCAGTTGTTCAGATGAAGACATTGTTTTTTATTTTGGAATGGGTGTGAATTGGTGAAATATTTTTACAACATTTTGAATGTACCTATACAAATACTTGTAGACGAACAACTGGAATCACCCATTTCGGGCTATCAATTCAAGAATCAATTGTATCTCAATAGAGACGAAGATGCAAATTAGAAACATAATATGGTTGATCAAGGTGTTTACAGGACTTATGACCTATCATTGGTTGGGTTGAGCGCACGCTTTATGTAATTACAACATTCCCCATTTCATCTTTCTCATGACCATGTCTGACAAATTTTTTGGAAGTTGTACTCGTATATATGTTAAAGTCCAACACCAGATTTTACATGTCAGTTTCAATGCGCCATCAATGAAGATTTTGATTATATATGTTAATCTCTAAGATTACTCTATATATAATCTACATACTAACGCAATCTATGGAGATTTATGTTTATTAAGCAATAAGCAGAACATCTTATTTAAGTTTTGCGTATATTGTGGGTGTAATTATTTCAATTCCGTTCCTACTAATATGTTTTAAGTGTTTTATTTTACCTGTCATAGGTTGGATTAAGCGCACGCTTTATGTAATACAACATTCCCCATTCCACCTTTTTTCTTTTTTTTATGACCACCATGTCTGACAAATTTTTGGAAGTTGTATATATGTTAATCTGCAACACCATCCTTTGCATGGTAGTTTATTCAATCTACACACTAACGCCATCTATGAAGATTGTATTTTAAGCAACTTGATCAACCATATTCTGTTTCCAATTTGCATCTTCGTCTCTATTTAGAGAGAATTGATTCTTGAAATATTTTTAATTAAAAAGCAAACCAGTCGATCCACGATCAGCTAGGCATCAGGGAAAGGCGGGTGTGCTCTCAGAGAGTGTTAAAATAATTTGGTAACAAAGCGAGAGATAAGACGACCTAGAAAGGCTCATAATAAAGAGCAAAGTAGAAAGAATGCGACTACTAGGGCGGCAGCCGAGCCGCTAGTCTGATCAAATTAGGGCGCTGACTGGTCTCTGAATAGCTGCAGCCTGGACACTGACCGGTGACAGGAGCACATGGCGAGCCATGGGGGATAGTATACGGAATGGACATGACCCTCAGGCATGAGGTATGCGACTTAAAAGATAAAACGTTTTTTATTTATATTTTTCAATTTTCTTCGCAGTTTCAATCCTAGGGATTGATTTGCAGCAAAGTTTTCAGTCTCCTCTTCCAATGCATTCGATCATCTGAATCACTCTTCGATTAAACATTTGAGACGCAGTTCGTGTCCTTGCACACCTGTTTCACATATTCCTGTCGAAGCCGGCCTCTATGACATGTTCTCTGAAACATCCCTTCTATTATGTTGTGCAGGAAACCCCGCATTATAAGGTCGATCCATCGGGATAGTCTTTCTTAAATGGATTTGACCAGATGCCTCCCTCCTTGGATTCTGCTGAGAACCTCGTCGTTGTGATGTGGTCTCTCCAGAAAATACCTAAAATTCTCCTGAAGCACTACATCTCAAAGGCCTTCGGCCTTTTTTTTATGTGTTTCGGCTAAGCACCATGTTTCACAGCCATTATCAAGATACGTGTGTTTTAGTGAGTTTTTTTCGGAGCTAAATTTTTTTAATCTTGTTATTCCTTAATCATCTCTTCACTGTTGGATGTAGGCCCTATCAAACGTTCTCCATTTTTATCTATCCTTCTTCTTCTTTCCTAACACGAATTAAGTCATCAGACCATATTTTATGGGGTCGACCGATGTTCCTTTTTTCCTTCCACGGTCTCTCAATATCTAGACTCTGGTTGCCTCTATCTCTGTATCTCTGTTCCCTGACTTTGCGAAATGTCCTGCCCATATCCACATCAGTTTGTCATTTTTTTTAAACTAAAAAATAAAACTATATTTTTTAATAATATATAAAATTATATATGACATACCTACAAAGTTTTTCGTCGCTATTAAGCAAAGCAATTGACAAAGCTTGAAAATTATAATATTTGGTAACACATAAAAATTAATTCCAGTAAGAATTTTTTTTATTGGGAAAGAAGAACGAAATCATACACCTCTTAAATATTTTTAGCAATAAAATGTGAATGAACTTTTTATAATTTGACCCGTGAAACGAAAAAGTAGAAAAAACAATTTATTACTTTCGTATTCATAGAAAAAGATTTATTAATATCAACACTTTTTTGTGCATTGCCATGATTTAGCACGAAGATTACATTGGAATCAGCAGCCCGAGACAGTTATACACGTTCCATCATAGCTATTTTAGCGAGATGACATCAATACACCATCTGATGCAAATATGAAATGACTTCATAATACGGATCTTTTATATCTTTCAAATATCTTGTCCATTGATCGGTGAAAAAAGGGATTTTTTTAGAAGTCCTATAATTTACTGTACTGACTTGTAAACTGAAATAAGACAAGTATGATATATAAAAAAATTTTATATAAATAATTAACATTTTACTTTTATCAAAGTGTTACTCTATTCTTCTTATACGAGTATATTTAACCTTATGTCAGTTGTTATATAATATTTGTGGTAGCAGGTAATTGGCCTCGTTTTGTTGTCTATGTGTGTTTATATTCATATACTTAAATTGCTGTTTGTTACCCTCAATAATAAAAATAATAATAAAAAATAATAATAAAAAATAAAAAATTATTAAATGTTTAAAAAAAACTTTGTTAATAGTATCAAAATTAAATATAATTAGTCGCGACAGCTGTTTCGCTAACCGATGTTAGTATCGTCAGGTCTTACAATCAACTAGTTGATTGTAAGACATCGGTTAGCAAAACAGCTGTCGCGACTAATTATATTCAATTTTGATATTCATAACAAAGTTTTTTTTAATTTTAACATTTAATAATAAATAACATAAATGGCAGTGCACAATGGTGTTCTTCTACCAACCCTTATGTATGGAAGCGAAGCTTGGAACTGGCAGAAGAAGGATGAAAGTAGAATAAATGCAGTAGAAATGAGATCTCTTAGACGAATGTGTCGATACTCTGTGTACGATAGAGTGTCGAAAGAAAATATAAGAAGTGAATGCGGTGCGAATGATGATGTTATGAACAAAATAATGAAAGGATCATTAAGATGGTTTGGACATATGGAAAGAATGAATGAATAAAGAATAGTAAAAAATTATCTGTTAACGATGTAAATGGAACCAGAAATAGAGGAAGACCGAGAAAAACGTGGCACGATAAAATAAATCAAATACTGAATATCGGCCATGTGAGGAGTCAGAGAAATCGACACGACAAGCGCATGACACGATGTATGAATGTTGAGGAAGCGAGAGAAATATGTCAGGAAAGAAAAGTGTAGCAGTTCATTCTTTCTGCCTACCCCTTAGTTAGTTAGTCAGTTAGTTTTTTTTTTAAATAAATTATATACCTTAAATGTATTTTTATGCAACAGTTTGGTTGAAGCTTAATACTATATTCAGTTTTTTTTAGCTATTATATTGATTATCATGACAGGTAGCAAATCTATCGCCAATTTATTGTCACTTATTAATTTATTTTCACCATACCAAACACTGTGTGAAAATCTTTCTAGAACCTCTGCATCCAAAATAAAAATAGCCATGCTTTTGTCCAATCTTTGTTAGAAGAGAAACAAGGAAGAGAACAAGAAAAAAAATCCATCCAGAAGATGGCAGCGAGCTGTCGAAACCGGTCGAAGACACAAACATCTGTGGATTTTAAGTAAATATACATTTAAAAAAAAAATCAGTAATTTTTATTTGCGTATTTTTTAACTAATAAAAAAAATCATACGCTTATTAGTAAATAATAATAGATGTGATGTGATGTGATATTTCGTGTTTACACAATAACACAAATATGATGATGTCAACATTGGTTGATGAAACAGCTGTCGTAAAGTAAAATAAATACAATTGTGATATAAAACGAAGTTTTTGCATTAACAGTTAGGTATAATAAGTTTTTTTCTTATTTTCTCTACTTTATGTTTAAACCACTTGGCACCTTTGTAATGTCTAGTCATAAATTTATGAAGATACGTAAGCATCACTAAGAACAGAAGAAAATAGATAATAGCTTTATGATCGTATCTAGGTTAACTCGATTGTTTATCGAAAGTTAACTGAATACCCATATACACAGACTTAATTTATGCAGTCGCGTTCAAAATATAACTTCAGAGCCCACCTAAGATTTCCGAGTGTTCAGTATCTATCAACTCATCGCTGAGTCTCAACGTGTCTTACGTTTTAATGCGTGAATCTGAAATATTTTCATCTATTTTTGCTTGTGTATATTTTCAAAGTTAACTTGGATTTTGAATTTGGAAGTGAGTTTATTGTGGACTCGCAGTTTGTATTGTTTTGTTAGTTGGGAAGTGATGGCCAACGGCATGAGAAAATGGGAAGGGAGGGTAGCAGTTGTGACTGGGGCGAGTGCAGGTATAGGCGCAGCCACTGCCCTTGCTTTGGCTGATCACGGGATGAAAGTTGTCGGGCTTGCAAGAAGGCATCACAAAATTCAGGTAGTGTATATAATTTAATTAATTAGTATATTAACAGCTTCGTCTAAGCGATCTCTATATTCACAGTGTTGTTAATGAATGTAGGTTTGTACCTTAATTAATTGACGTATTGAAATACCAATCAATCGTTTGTCATTTATAATACAAGATAGTAGATATGGAAAAGCGTTTCACATTTAGGCTACATGATTTTTATGGGAATAGAGAAAAAATCCTGCTTATAACCCTGAGCAGTATTTGAGAATTTTGTGAACTATCTACATGCATTTGTTTAAACATTACAAGTTGAATTTTCCCCACTTATAATTTTATTATTCAATGAAAAATAACTTTAAGCCACGCATAAGAGAATCTAAAACTTTATTAAATAATGATATAAAACTCCATAAATCATAATGAATATTAATAAAAACATTTGTTTTCAAGAAGTCTTATTTCAGAATGTCATGTGTCGCTTTGCTAAGGCATAATCAAATGTTTAATATCATGCGTCAGCAAAGCAAAACATGTAATTCCTATAAAATTTGACTTTGGAGAGTAATGATTATTATATTTTACCTGTTCTCAAAAGATGTCTTAAACTATAATAATCCTTGGAATAACTTTTGAGAAAATAAATTGATTTGATTTGAAAAACTTCCTTGGGAGAAAATAATCCTTGAGCGTTTCTTAGGCATGTTACTAATGAATAAATAAGTAATTTTATTATATAGTAACGTCAATTGTAGCATAACATTTTAAGACATAAAAAAACATGAAAACTATTGGAATTCTAATTTTTATTTGTTAATTGTATGTCCTACATGGAGAAGTATGGGGGAGGCTTATGTCCAGCAGTGGACGACAACGGCTTTTAAAGAAGAAGAAGAATTGTTTGTCTGTACGAACTAGAGTAATAATAGTATAATTTGTATTCCAAAATTGAATGCAACCAATACGAGGAAATCTGTTGTGAAATGAATACATTAGCTAATTCATTGACTGCAACACACTTTCACAATGATTCACCGCTGTGAAAATTTATTATAAATAACGTACTGCTACGATTGCATTGCACTATACTTTCGCGGCGGGATCCAATTGCGTTGGTGGGAAATTCACCTTTTGTGTTCCGAATCGAGCATTGCCAAAATAATTTTGCTTCCTGATTACAAACCGAGGCACTCCATTCGGTGAACAATAAATAATCAGGAATAGTAAATCAAGTTTCCAAATTTGAATATCGATTTCAAATCAATGCACACATAATTTGCATAAATTAAATTCACTATACATACAACATTATCTGATGCCTAAGAAATGATGTAAAAATCCGTTTAAAATCTGGTGTACTGGTACTAAAAATGCTTTCATTTTTTATTAATGTTTGATAAGTTTTATTAACTTGTATAAAACATATTATTTTATATCAAGAAAACTTTTTCACTTGTGAATATTTAAAGAGTTCTGTTTTATTTTAATAGAACACAATGAAATGATTTTGGGCATTTGATGCCCTGGCAAAAATATACTTGTCTTTAAATAGCGTTTGATAAAATAAAAATAAAAAAACGTTTTCATTAATATTAAATACATTTAAGTTTTATGGATGAAAAGTTTAACCTAACGATTAAAAGCCATGAAGATAAAGTTTTCTGCTTGTGTGGAACGAACAATTGATTAATTTGTAAAAGAAATAAAAATACTCCTAAGCTAGTGATCCAGAAATATTCTGTTAAGTTTTTAACGGAATCATATAAAATTGAATATTATTTTTCTTCTACGAATCAAGATGCGATCTTACCACAAATATATACTGTTTAAGAAGTTTCTTCTTCTCAACGCTTCATTCCAGTATCGGATTTGGGCATAATCTGTTCTGTCATCTGCCATCCTTTCTACATGACCAAATTACCGAGACTTGTCTAATCTCACTAATGTTTCCAGGTCATCTCACTAATGTTTCCTGGTTAAGAAGAGTTTAGAAACTATACGCACATAAATTATTATTATAATTTTTTAGTATTCTGTTTTCAATCTCTGAATAAAACAATTTTACACAGATGTATCAAGAACAAAAATATACACATTTATCTATAGATAATATTGTACACACTCCCCATGTTGGGAGTGATAATTTATTAAGGATTATTTATAGTAAAGAAATGACTCAATACTTCCATGACATCAACAACAGTTCAAGAATTTCAAGTTTTACGGTTTGTTTCCACGGAATACTGGCTTGAATATGTCATTGTACTCAGCCCAAGGTAGCTCCTAGTGTCGTTCTCTTGTATAAATATTAGAACGGTCCGTATATTCAGAAGGCAATAGAACATATAAAGAGTACTTCTACCCAGAAATAGTCTTTGGAATATGAACATACAAACACTTGAAATGGTATTTTAAACAATCTATTCGGCATCTGGATTTCGAGAAGGTAAAATACACCTACTCCGGACAAAAACATAAATACAAGATAATTCAATAGTAGAAAGTTGATTACACGGTAAACAAGAATTAGTACTATTAAGAAATCTGAGAGTGAGTTTAAAATTACGGCAATAATTTAAAAAAAGGTATAAACCGCGTACATACATACGTACTGGAAACCAAACGTACTTTTTGTTTGCTGTTTCTTCATAAGAAATATTTTCCCTAAGTATCCCTAAGTTTTTTTGGACCCACGCTGGAGGATGGGACTTACAGAATTAAAAGAAACCTTGAACTAGAAGAACTGATTAACTAAGAAACAGAAGTGAGATTCTGTAAGTCTCAACGCCCACGGTGGGCTGGGCATGTGGAAAGAATGCCAGAGGGTAGAACACCACAAATTATATCCGGATAGGTGCCCCGCGAAGAGAGACCAAGAGGCAGACCGAGGAAAAGATGGGCGAATTGTGTGGAAGAAGATTGGGAAAAAATGGAAGGAGCTGGGGAATGGAGAGACATGACCAGAGACAGAAGTCAGTGGACGACCGTTGTGGAGGAGGCCAAGTCCCACACCGGGATGTAGCGCCTAGAAATGATGAATGATGAATGACTAATGAATGATGAATGAATGAATGAATGATCCCTAAGTTACCCAGGTTTCTTTAAAAAATAAGAAAAATAGTTACTGTAAGATGATTGAACTGAAATCTCTTGATGGAAGTTCATTTTAAATAATAATTAAATAAAGAGATGTTTTTTATAACTACTTCCACATTTGACTTTACTTTCGACAGCTGTCGAAAAAAATACAAATGTGGAGGTAGTTATAAAAAAAACGTTGTTTTATATAATAATGAGTTATAGTGAACAAGTGAAAATAGTGTAAATATTTTAAATTTATCATATACTAATAATACGTTTTCTATGGAATAACTATGAAACAAAAAAATGGAAGCTTAAAATTTTACAATCACCATTCTCAAACTTGGAAAATTAACACAAATATACATTTAAATACATTTTTCAAATTAAATGCGATACGCAAGTCAAATAATATTGTTAAATTTATTATGTTGTGTGAAAATCTGATGACGTAACTCCATCTGCTCGCATAGCCAACTGCAAATTAATGCGTTAATTTTACGATACACCCAGACGTAAAACGTTGCGCAAACATGCGATGCATCCAGTGTGTACTCAATGACGAAAAGTCTATATGAGAGGAAATCCAAAAATACTTAGCAACAAAGAGATAATGTCTACCAAACAAAGTGATTTGATACACTTGCAGAATGCATATTATTTTTAATATTTACTCTACTTTTTAATTACTTTTCAGATACGAGTATGTCGTACTTTACTGCTACTCCATTTACTACTTAAAATATAAATATCTGTATACTGTTCTTGAAATGTTTTCCTTTTGAATATATCATATATACATATTAAGGAAAATTATTTAATAACACACTTCATCAATTGATACAATAATGATAAAAAGAAGAAAAGAAAAAATGGCAGTGCACAATTGTATGCTTGTATCGATGTTTATGTATGGAAGTGAAGCACGAAACTGGCAAAGCAAGAATAAAACATAATTAATGCATTAGAAAATACGAATCAGAAGTAAATGCAGTGATAATGAAAGTGTTATGAAAAAAAAAATGAAAGAATCAAGATGGTTTGAACACATGGAAATAATGAATGAAGAAAGTATATGTTAACGATGTTAATGGAACTTGATATGGAGGAATACCGAGAAAAACGTGGCACGACAAAAAATTAAATATTGAATCGAAGAAATCGACGTGCGTGCATGATATCGTGTAGGTATGAATGTTGAGGTGGCTAGAGAATTGTGTCAGGAAATAACAGTGTGGCAGTCCATTATTTCTGCCTACCCCTTTGGATAGACAGTGTGATGGTTAGTTTGTTTTATAATACAATGAAAATATGACAACCTTTATATCAAAGAAATGTTCTTTATGTAGGCGAGTTATCTAATGAAATATATTAAGCAGATTTAATACGATAATTGAGAAAGTCTTAACGAAACGGTTCACAAAAATTCCACCAGCCAATGGGCCACATATTATCTCACTGTATTAAGAAATGTATTGCTGTATTGCTGTATATATTTCCTAAATATTTAACCCAGCAGCCGCGGCCGACTCACCCGTGAGTCCCATATGCTTGCCCAATGCCCGGTTGAATCACCCGTGAGTCCCATGAATGGTTCTAGTTTACGCGGACGCTTCTCCTTTTGCAGCGAAGTTTGTCTCTGAAAGTGTATTTGAGTTTTTTTTCGGAGTGTCATATAATTTAATATCATCTAAATTAACATACTGTATAATGCGTCGCTTGGATGGAACATCAGATAGATTGGTTTTAAAAAAATTCACGCACCCACCATCCAATTATCCATCACTAAAGTTGAAGTGGAAGAAAATACGTAAAGATATTTTAAAATATAATTCAAATAATCAAAAGACCCAAGATACACCGCAACTGTGTTTGTATGGGATACTACAAACGAAAAGATTTGTAACAAATATTAAATGAAAAGTTGTAACAAAACCCAAGTGTTATATAAAGAAAAGGTGGCCTCGGTGAGAATCGCGTGGGCGAAAATAAATATAGCGCCATGCCCGAAATACGTGGGTAGTTATGAATGGTTATTGCCAGATAAACAAAATTTCACCTTTTTATCAATGCATCTCATAGTACTTTATATTATATATGTACATTCATTAAAGAATCTTTTTTAATTTGGTACTTGCATACTATCTAAATGACTAACCTCACTCTCTCTCCCCCCCATCTCTATCTCTCTATATCATTCTCTCTTTCTTCTCGGTGCTACAACCCGGTGTGGGATTTGGCCTCATCCATAACAGTCTTCCACTGGGTCCTATCTCTGGCCATCTTTCCCAGTTCTCATCATCTTCCACGCAGTTCACCCGTCTTTTTCTTGGTCTTCTTCTTGGTCTCTTTTCGCGCGGCACCCATCTGGACACAATTTTCGGTGCTCTCTAATTAACTTACCATCAACCCGTTTTCTCGGAGGAATAGGCAGGTAAGGTGGACCGCCAGACTGCTCTATTCTGATATACCTCTCGAGATTCCTCTACTTTCATATATCATAATATGCATTTTCGTCGATTTTTACGACTTTTTACTACGAAATGATTAATTTTGACATGTCATGTTGTCCTCGGCCGTCCTCGGCTTCTATTTCCATTCACGCTAATTGCATATAAGACTTTTTTCATACAACATGTTGTTTGAACTCAATTACAGTGTGTGATTTGTTTTAAGACATTTACATTGATTTTCGTGACATGTGATAGGGAGCTTATCTATCGCCATTTTATAGTCAGATGAAGTATACGAGTACACCGGACCAAAGATCGTGTGACAATCACACTGCCATCGCCGGGAATCGAACCCAGGACCTTCGGTGTGGCAATCATAGCTAATTCCACTCTGCCACGAAGGTCATCATACTTATCTTAGTAAGATTAAGATAATGTCTAGAATAATATTGAAATAAAACGATGTTTTTTTTAACTAATTCCACTTTTGGCTTTATTTCGACTGATTTCGCCAGGCTCGCTGTCGAAATAAAGACAAAAGTAGAAGTAGTTAAAATACGTAATTTTATTTAATTATTATTTAAAATGAACTCCTATCAAGAGATTTCAGTATAATCATTTGATTATATTAATATCTAGGAGTTAAATTTTATTTTAAAAGAGTGATACCTTGTATCTTGTGAGTTTATTATAAAATATTAATTGTTGTTTGGTAATGCCTTTGCAAAGTGTAATATGTTGCTCCTAAATTAACATAACAAACTTTTGCAAAATGTACCGACATCGATATACCATACATTTAATAAGTCCATAGATTTTGTTGTCTAATAAGTAAGAAACACTTATTAGTAAGTCAAATTGGAAATACAAAAATTGTGTTTTATTTTTATTACCTGGAGTAGTAATTAAAAAAAGGAATTATTAGTTACGACTAACAATCAATGAGCACATTTACACCACTAATGATGACCGCGAGGAATTAATTCCCCTTTCGTGTGAATTTACCCCTGAAAACACGTACGGTCAATTACTTGTCTCTATGTCTTTAGTTAGAGGGAGGAAAGGCGATCGGATGATTCCGGTAATCACCTCAATTGTTCCCTATGGAACGAACTCTATCAGAATCCAGGGGTAGGAAAGGGCTAAATTTAATACCCCTGCAAAGGCAACACAAGTGGGACAAGGGATCGTTATCAAGCAGCGATTTGCACTAACTCTTCATAAAATTTAATAGTTTTATAGCAATTAATAATTGTTGTGATTAAAACTTCTGTTTTCTAGAAGTTTTATAATATTTTATGGAAATGGCATGTTTCGATTAACTAAGGCATTATCAAATGTTTTCACATTTGATGCCTTTGCAAGTTGAAACATGTGGAAAAGGTACAATACAATATTTTTTTTAGAAGTATTATTATATTTTATGAAAATTACCCATTTTTCTTTGTTAAGGCATTATTGAATGAATCATAGTAGACAATTCAAAACTTAATTGGGTGAAATATTGTTATTACCATAAAACATAATATAATTTCTAGAAGTCAGTCAACATATACACCTTCGTGGTCGAGTGTTAAGTGCATTGACTGCCACTCCGAAGGTTCCGGGTTCGATTCCCGGCGAGGGCAGTGTGATCGTCACACAGTCTTTGGTCTGGTGTAGAATTCACGTGACAATAAAATGGCGATAGATTAGCTACCTATCACATGTCACGAGAATCACTATGATAGCTATAATAATACCCTTTGCATCGATTTGGCTCATGCTGTCATGATGTAAAGAGCGATTCAATAAAATAATAATAATAATATAAATTATTTTATGTGAAGTTTTATATTCCATGTTTGTTCAAGACATTATTTATTGTTTCTTCAACAATGATGTCAAACATCACATAAAATAATTAATACGAATGAAAACGTATATTTTCTAGAAATTTCATTATATTTATGTTATTATATTGTCTTTCTAAGATAAGCAAAATTCCTTAGATAAGCAATACATGTCATTACAATATAATACAATGAAACTTCTATAAAAAAATTAATTTCATTGGTATTAATTGTTCAAGAAACAATAAAAAGTTTCTGTTTTGTATTCAAAATCGATATTCTAATGGTTCCTATTTAAAATAATGGTAGGATTCAAATGATATAGATTAAATATACTGATTTTCTATGATTAATATTCAAATATAATATATCAAACGTTAATGTTAAGTTATGTGAAATCTGGTAAACTCGTAAATTACACTTTCATTAAAATGTATGAGCATACATTATGGGTTATGGAAATACTAGTAAAACAGTAATTTTCCTTATGATTAAATTTCACCGAATAATGGACATCAATCATAACATCATTACGCTGATATTGCCACTGATATCAAATATTTTCAGTTTCCAAATTACGGAACTTTTCAATTTCACTTTTTACTTGTTTTATGCACGAATATAGTAATAAAACATGTCTAGTTTTACCCAAGACATGACCAAAACTTTATTTCGTAACTCAAAACAAATAATCAGAAAAATCGGTATCAAAAAAACCAATACGTTATTTCATTAAAAGAAACTATAAACACATCTGGTTTATAAAAGAAGTATGGCCTTGCAAGGTGAAAAAAGTCGACTCGCATTACCATTTTGAAGGGAAAAAAGTTAACTTATTAAAAACTATTTGTTTAAGTTTTACAAGGCAAAATTATAATAGATGCTAGGTTTAATATTTTTAAGATAAAAATTATTAGCTAAGTTAATGTATAGTACTATAAGTATAGTGAAACTTCATATTTAATGTTAGAAATATAATTTTGTAGATAAAAATTAAAGAAGAATTAAATTTCTTCAATAAGAAAAAAATTAAAGGAAAGGTTATTTTTTATTTTAGGTTTGTCACACCGAAGGTCCCGGGGTCGTTTCCCGGCGATGGTAGTGTGATTGGCACACTGTCTTTGGTCTGGTGTCGAATTGACGAGACAATAAAATAGCTTATTATTATGTTATAGTATATGTTTTATTTTTGTACCGACAAAATAAATATATAACCATCCTTGAAAAAAAAAAAATTTAATTGTTAGGGCGAGAATTTAAAAAACAAAACATTGGCTTAGCGTTTATCAATATTCACTCTGTTCCTCTCCGTATAATAAATATTCATTTTCCACTCGAGTTTACGAATGCTCAAGCAAATAACTTATTTATATAAGATTGTAAATTTTAGCGAACAAATTAATAAACATATTTTATCCCAAATAAGGTTTCCAGTAGAATAAATATCTGATACTAGAGTGTTAGATTTAAATTATAAATACTGATTTGATCGTGCTGTTTGTCATATCGTGGGTATACTGGCAAAAAACGTTAAGTCGAAAATTGGCAGTTTTGACTTAGTGATGCAGTATTGTAAAGTTTACAATGCTCTACAAATTGGCAAAATACACGAAGTCGAATGAAACAGATTTTTTCTCTAGTTTTAAAAATAAATTTAACGTCAAATCGTACAAAAGGTATTTCATACAGGCTAAAAGCTTCAAAAAACTTAATATTTTTCGAAGAGTCTTGTTGAACATTTTTGTACTGGAAAAAAACGTTAACTCTACTTATTGTCTTCGGCTGAAAAAAATTCCCTCGATTGACTTTTGACAACGACACTTATATGTTTCAAATTTAAAGAAAACTTAAATGTTCGATTTCTCAAAACAGCGATTTTAGACTTAACGTTTTTTGCCAGTATACCCACGATATAATCCTCCGTTTTTCTGAATTTTCTTCCCTTGATTACAAATCTTAAATTTTTCCATATTTCATCATTATTACTTCATAAATTCCATCCAGATGCTATTTGTTAGTCGTACTTTCATTAGATCGTCCAGCTCAATTGATATTTGAATTGGCTGTACATATAGCCAGACAGAGTAAACAAAAATATGTAAGAGGCCTATGTCCAGCATTGAAAAGAAGAAGGCTAAAGAAGAAGAAGATACTTTCCTAAATTTTTTAACATCCATTTTATTCGTCCAACATTCTCATTTAATATCAGCGCTAGGCATAATAAAACAATACCACAATTTACAAAATACAAGTTAAACATAACATATTGCGTATATTTAGAACTATTATTCAAAACGGCATTGGTTCAAATGGGAACTACATAGTATTCAATTAAATTACAAATTTTTTTGTTTTCGCCTTTGCACTGTAAAATGATATTGCAGTTAAACTTGTATTTAAAAGTCACTAGATATGTTTTGGTTTCAAACATTTTACCTAGGATAGAATTTGGTTTCAAACATTTTACCTAGGATAGAATAAATGTGTTTTTTTTTCTGAAAATAAAGTTGAATAATTGGAATGAGGCTAGTGTTTTTTTCACTAGCGAGTTTTTTTTGTCTCGAGATTTTTAAAAGATATACAATTATGATTAGTAGAACGAAATAAGTCATAGTTTTAGTTACATCGTTTTCAGATAAATCCATAATACGAGTACCTTCGAAACATGTCAGATAAACAAATTCCAAAGTGGAAAAGAGTGGGTTTGATTAAAAAAACATATTAATGGGATCCCCTAGTATTTGTCATTAATTTATTTTAAATATTAAGAAGCCAAAGAGTGTTCGGTTGTTGTCAAAAAATAAACAGTTAATCAATTAAGTTTGACCAATAAGCATTATAGTTTTTACTTAAATACTCAATACTCCATTTTTGTCAGGTTTTACCCAGAGAAGAGAGGAATAATAAATGAATATTGTTTATTTGAGATAATCTATTGAAATAAAACATATTTACATGAAGTGTTAAAAGAAAATATAATAAGAGTATTTATGTATTATATATGTATAAGAAATTTGTATTTTACCCTGAAAACTTTGTTTATCATTTGCAGGGTCTTAGTGCATCCATTCGTGGAGTGGGATCGATACGCGGTCTGAAATGTGACCTGACTAGGGAACAGGACATAATAGATGCATTTAAATGGATCAAATCCACCCACGGAGGTGTAGACGTTCTCATCAACTGTGCTGGCTTCATCGGACCCGAGGCCATTCCTGTATCACTACTTGGTTAGTTATTTTTCCAGTATAAAAAAATCTAATTTTATTGCTCTCTCCACTATAATTTCCAGAGGAAGGTTGGCCGTGCAGGTAGGGTGGGTAAAAAAAATCTGATGCTTTCAAGATACCCATTACAAATTTGGATGTTTGCGTGGCGTTAAAATGAAAAGTCACGCGTTGTTGTAATTATTTATTATGATAGACACAGACTCAATGTTAACATAAATTAAATATGTGAGAGAAGACGCGACTGCAGACGTCCGTGCACGAGCGCGTCCGAGGTCATTATTCCCACCGCGCGTGTTACTTGACTCCTTCGCTCTTCCACGCGCGACCTTTATATTACCTTTACCCCCATAGATAAATTACGATAAAAACTAAGCAATAAAAAATGGCGAAATAAAGGAGGAACCCCTTCATTGGTGTGACATAATACATTGCTCAGAATTCACTGTTACGAAAAAATAAAATCTATTATTTTCCGACATTACAAAGAATTCAATAAAACGAAAGTAATTATAGCTACCAAACTTTCTAGTGAAGAGGAGCCTTAAAAATGTACAATACCAAACTTCATTAATATAAGTGTTAAGCAATGCCTTTAATTCTACTACTTGTCTAGAAAATAGTATTTCCTTATTCTTTATACAATATTAATGTTATTGCTTTGGGTCACACACTTTGGGTCTTCGTTAGGTCCTGTTCGATGTTAACATAGTTTTCTTGATTTTCCGCCTGCAATTTTGTCATATTAAATCAGACTTCTAGCTTTAATAGTATCTTTATAAGAGGTTGTAATATTGTATTCTCCTGGAATTTTGTCTGAAAATAGCCATATTCATGATTCTAAACAATATCGAGAGATGATTATTAATTGAGGATTATTCAAATTTACGTTTACTATATGTAACTATTAATATGAAATAAATGTTGTAAATAAGAAATTACATTCGTAGGAAGCAAAAACCTCGCTGCGTGCCAATGAAAATCTATTTTTGTAATACTACAGTATTATATATTTAATACAATAGTTAATTGGTTCTGATAGTGAGTGAACTTTATCTAAACAATGAAAAATGTTTTTGCCCTAACAATGCATGGTTACATTCACGAAACCTGTGACTCTGCAATAAATAAATTTATGGTTTAATTCAAACTAACATCTTACAATTAAATCAAAAGTTTGCCAGTGAACTAAATTTGTAATGCGTCAAATTTATTTATTATAGATATAAATGAAAAAACTTCGACTTGTATCTTCTGACTAACGGAGGTTTAGCTCTTATGGCTGATCCTCTTACCCCTGGGAATATAGTTTAAAATGTGATTTGGTGTGTTGTCGGTTTATGCAGGGGGTTATTTTCGGTGATCACTTGAAAAAAAATGAACTAATTTTATTCTCTCAAATGTTTTAATTTTGAAATACTATTATTTTATGTACCACAATACATTTTAATGAGATTGTCGCGACAGCTGTTTTGCCTTTCTACGAGTTCTTGTATGTTGGTATTTTCAGGTAATAGAAACAACTCCCTATTTTATTATTCCAAAAAAAAACAAGTGAATCCGCTTGAAATTGAAAATATACATTTATAGTTCTTGTGCCGACCCTTAAGAAGTGAAGCATGTAACCGGCAAAAGAAGGACGAGAATAAAATATTCGGTAGAAATGTGATCTCTATGACGAATGCGTAATATGCCTATATATGATAGACTGTCCCATGTAAATATAATAAGTGAATGCGGTGTGACTGAAAGTGTTATGAAAAAAATAATGAAAGGGTCTCTAAGATGTTTTGGACACATAGAAAAAATATTATGTGAACGGAACTAGAAAAAGAGAAAGGCCGAGGAAAATGTGGCATGATCAAATCAATCAAATATCGGTCACGTAAGGAAACGGAGATATCGACGTGCGTGCATGGCACAGTGTATGAATGTAATGAAATTGAGAGAAGTATGTCAGGACAAATCAATGTGGCGATCCATAATTTCTTACTAACCCTACGGGGAGACAGCGCGATGGTTGTTTAATAAGTTATTTAATTTTTTAAACAAACATTGCCTATTATTCTAGCAAAATTCATAGAACATATTACATAATATTACAAAACCGTATGCATAAGCTAAATCTTATTAAATCTGCAAAGTTTACGACTTAAAAATCTTGTTAGTGAGAATACCATAAAGAGGATAACGTTTCTGTTTTAACATAGAAATACATAGTATTTTATTACATTTTACACGGCAGCTTATATGCGTAGCACGTTCGTAACATACTCGTAGGTAATTTTTAAAATAATGTAGGGTACATTTCACTGCGTGAAAGTATATTATAGGGAGAAATACGATCGGGAGTATGAGTTCTCGTGAATCATGAATCATACACGCCAACGTATTATTACTGGCGAATAATTTGATACGGATAATTTGGTATTGAAAAACAAAGCGAGGCGGTAGGAATAATTTCGGGGTAAAAGTGCGGCGTAAAACAAAGGAAGTTGGATAAATACCAACAGATATACATCGACCGTGACTGTTCTTAACAAGTCTTCGCATCAATCATAAAGGAACCACTCTAATGACAATGCCGCTGAATGGTTAGTCCCAGTGGCCTACACGCGTTTGAATGGGTAGTTTCATTCCTTAACGATCTGTTACTAATTAGGTTTTCTTTCACTGCTCACATAACTTAGTGAAATTTTTACATTAAGCAATTTTTCAGTGTCACGTTTTGGTAATTATATGCGATACCACTCAAGTTTATAAACCTTTAATCTAAAATACATTGACATAGTACTATATATATTAAATGAATTGTTTCTATGGTCACGCGAAATTGTATTTGAACAGTTTAATTAACTTTATTTTGAAATTAATCAAAAGCTTGAATAGAAAAGAAAAGACAAGTAGTACGAGATTTCACATTTTACGTAAATACAAAATATACGGTTGATAATAACTTAGCAAGACGAAACAAGTCATTTACATATTACTCCTTAAAAACAGATGTTTTCCTTTGTAGTTAATATGGAGTACAAGTGTTACATCATTGTTAAAATAAAAAATAAAAGGATATGTGAAATATTTCCAACACGAATTAACTTGTTTCTGCAAAAAAGGAAATATAATATCTGTGGTATAAAATCAATGTGAGTGCAGAAAGAAGGTGTAGAAGACCAAGGAAAGCATGGCATGACCAAATACATCAAATACTTAAAGGTGACCACATTCGAAGTCGGAAAAATCGACGAGCTTACATGTTACGATGTATGAATGTAAAGGTTTGTCAAGACAGAGTAGTACGGCGGTCTATCCTCCAGGGAAATGACGTGATGGTTAGTTAGTTTAGTTTACAGAAATTTCAAAATATAATAACAGCTGAAATGACATTGTAAAATATTTTTTCAGGACTCAACAGTACTTTTAAGTTATTGAAAAATATATACACAGAAATATTTTTTTTCATTACAATGATAGAATGACCTAAACATGTATATTAAATTTTTCAAGTTTCAGAATCTAGAATTAGTTCATAAAAAATGTTTCTGGATCAATGGTGTATAATAGAACATGAACATTAATAATTAAAAACATGTGATTTCCACAAACTAAAACAAAACTAAAAAAACGTCGTTTTCATCAATATTATATATTAATTTATTATGTTAATAATAGCCTAGAAATTCTTAGTGAAAAAAAAATATACGGTTGAACTGCTAGATAATTGGATGTAACATTATTATTGTTGACAAATTGAGTCTTATTATAATTAACACACTTGTTCACATACCAGCGCTTGACCTGGACATTGAAATAAAATGCAGAATTGAAGTTGCACGAGCTGCATTCAATAAAATAAGAACCTTCGTTTGCAACGAAAATCTTAACTTGAAACTTTGACAAAGAATGATAGTGTTATATATGGTCTGTTCTGTTATATGGCTGCGAAACCTGGACTCTAAAAGTAAATGTAATAAACCAGTTTGAGGCGTTCGAGATGTGGATATACCGCAGAATGCTTCGTATACCGTGGACCGATAGGGTCAGTAATGCAGATGTAGTTCAGAGACCTAGAACCAATAGAGAGCTGTTGTCGAGTGTGAAAATTAGGAAGGTCTCAGATTTGGGTCATGTGCTCAAGGGGAGAAAAATACCATCTCCTTCGACAGATATTAATGGGTAAAGTTGAGGGACGTCAGGGAGTTGGTAGAAGGCAGCTGTCCTGGCTGCGGAACATTAAAGCGTGGACAGGAATTACAAGAGTTCAGAGCCTGTTCCAAGTGGCGCAGGACAGAGATGCCTTTGCTGCAGTGATCGCCAACGTTGGGGTGACCTTACACGGCACCGAAAGAAGAAGATTCACATACCAATTCATAATATATTGTAAATAGATCACACGTACTTTTTAGATTTCTAAACAATATTCGTAACATCGTAAATCACTTAATTTGATAAGATCAAAACAGTACTTGTAATCTAGAGAAGTGATTTTATTGAATCTGTGGAATCAGAATATTTTATTGTTTTGTTAGTTTCGGCGTTTCCGGTGAGATTTAATTCCAGGCGAATTGATGGAGAAACTAAGAGGAAAATTTTATCGAGCATAAGATGGGTCACGTGGAGTAAAGCTGTCTCAATGAATTAATTTAACTGAACGTAAGACTCCGTCCAATTTCTTGCTCTGTGATCCTGGTATTCGACGAAATACATAAATTCTTAGTGCTATGACTATTTATACAGCAAGTTGTCATATACAAACTTACTAACCATCACGCTATATTTCTGAATGTGTTAGCAGAAGAGTTGGATTGCTAAATTATTCTCTGTTTTTAATTTTTAATGTAAATCGTGTATTATTAGTTAACGTAAGGTTACAATTAAACATAATCTGCTTTGTGATTTATTTATTGTTTCTTTTACAACGATGTAAAACTCAATATTGAATAAATAATACAAATGAAAACGTCTGTTATCTAGAAATTTTATAGTAATTTATGTGAATGACATGTTTCGCCTTTTTCTTAATGCCTTACCCCCCGGGAAAATGGCATGATGGTTAGTTTACTTGACTGTATCGATGTCCTAGAAATTGAAAGAACTTGGTTTTTAACTGTCATTGATTGTGTTTAAAAAAAGAATTATAAATTGGAAAGAATCAAATGCAGTGGAAATAAGATCTCTTAGACGAATGTGTGATTAATCCATTTATTGTTTCTTGAACATTGATGTAAAACTCCATATTAAATAATTAAAACGAATGAAAAATACAGTTTTCTAAAAGTTTGATAATGCATTAGAAGGGCGAAACATGTCATTCCCTTAAAAAATATTAATGATTCCGATGAAATAAAATAAAACTTCTAGAAGACTGTCGTTTTTATTGGTATTAATTATGTGATAAATCTGTTTATGATAGGGTGTCAAATGTAAATATAAGAATTGAGTCCAGGACAAATGAAAGCGTTATGGACAATGCAATGAAAGGATTATTAAAATCGTTTGAACACACGGAAAAAAATAATGAAGAAATGATGGTGGATAATGGTTGAAATGACGAAGATGACGAAATGACGTAAATTATACTCGAAATAGAGGAAGGATGAGGAAAACGTGATGCAATCAAATCCTATAAATTTTTTGGATCTTTTTATAATTTTTAATGAACGGAGAATTTTCTTGGTATAACATATTTCAAAATATATATAAACATTTAAATTTATTTGCCTTAACGTAAAATATACACCAGTTCAAAATTCGCTGCAATTATAAACCAATTTGTATACCTACATTATATGAAAATTATGAAAAAGAGATTTACATTATTTTGCGGGAAAACGTATAAAGGTTTTTAGTACTTTTTTATTAAATTGAAATCCGGAATCCTTATCTAACAAAACAGTATTACATTGATACAGGAGATATATTCCGTACACGTAAATAATTTTCTTCGATGTATTCCCCTTATGAAATAATATTCCTTTCGGAAACAAAAACAATTTTTAAAATATACATAAATCTGTATCTTTTTGCGGTGTACAGAAAACTGTACCTGATCTCCGAGTATTTGATTGCTTGTTTATGTAAATAAGTTGGAGCATAAATTTAAACAGGAAAACAAAACAAGAACCCCAAAGAGGAAAAAATAAAATATCCTCTTTTATCGGAAATGTATAAGATTATACTTTTAGAGAGATATCTGTTTTTCCCTGCGATATTTCGTATCGGGATAGGGAACAATGAATGATAAAGCCTGGAAGCAATTTGCGAAATGTTGAACGATAATAATACCATTCGTATATATTACAGATGGATCAATGGACGCCTGGAGATCCGTGCTGGAAGTAAACGTTCTGGCCCTAACCGCCTGTACCCGGGAAGCTGTGAAGTCGATGCGGCAGAGGGGGGATAATGGACACATCATTCATATCAATAGGTGGACTAAATACGTGTTCCGTGACTCTAAACTAATATCAGGAGAACAATACAAGTCGAACAGTAAGCGCTAGAGGTTAACTCTTGGTATGAAATCAACTGAAAGCCATTCATGCTTTGATACCGACTAACGTAGTATCAATATACAAGAATTCTTTTTTAAGGATTAATTGTATCTCAATAGAGACGAAGATGTAAATTGTTTTTTTTTTTAAACAGAATATGGTAGTCGAGGCATTTACAGGACTTCTGACCTGTCATTGGTTGGATTAAGCGATCACTTTATGTTAACAATATTCCCCATTCCGCCCTTCTTACGACCACCACGTCTGACAAATTTTTGGATCTTGTATATGTCTACTATGTTAAAACACTTCACATTTTTAGGTCAATCTACATTAGCGCCATTTATTAAATAAAAAATAAAAAAAAACAATTTACATCTTCGTCTCTATTGAGACACAATTGATCCTTCAAAATGTCTGATTAACCCGCAATGGGTAAAAGCCAGTGTTTGTATAAACAAGAATTCTTTTGAAAATAACTTTGTTTGATCGACTAATTATTTAAAAAATATTTAAAAAAACACATGTTTCGGAGGATTCCTCAATCTTCAGGTGTAAAAATATATTTTAAAAACACAAAAAAAAATAGATATTTTAACACCTGATGATGGAGGTGTCCTCCGAAATATGTAGTGTTTTTAAATACTTTTTAAAAAATAATTAGTGGATTCAACAAAGTTATTTTTAATTTCCTAAGTATATTACTACAGAATTCCACAGTGTTAATGCCTTAGCGTTAAATAAGAATTATTTTATTTAAAAAATCACAGAATATGAATTTTAAACTATAAAAAGATTTTCTAATTATATTAAGAGGTCCACAGTTTGGATTTTTCTGGTACAGGAAACGATCATATCTAATAATATATTTTGCCCCAAATTGCCGCACACAGGTGCTTCGAAGTTCTCATGTATTGAATCGACGATTTGTCTTCGAAACTAGATTTCAATGGAGATATATTTCATTGAATGCAGTTATAGTGGATTCATGAACACTGTTACGATTTTAGCAAAAAAAAAAATAACTGTAACATTTCTGTTTACGTAATTGCGTAGATTTTCACGGTTGATAGCAATATGTATTTTGAGATTTTAGGAAAATCCGTGTAGCTCGTCTCCCCGGACCGACGTTTCGGAGAACGTTGCACGACGGTGGTTTACCACCCTGAAGATGGAGACTAAAACGTTCTCCAAAAAGTCGGTCCGGAGAGACGAGCTAAACAGATTTTTCCCAAAATCTCAAAATACACATTCGGTTCGTGTGGTCCTGTGCATGTTTCCTTTAGAGTTCTTTTTTCACAACCATTTGCATCGATTTCACACGCGCTGTACCTAATGATGTTAAGAGCTTTGCAACAAAATAATTATGATATTATTAATACATTACTTTAGTTCTTGTGTATCCTATTTACGTAAAACGAATCTCAAAATTACATTTTTCTGCTCTTGGTAAGAAAGATTATAAATATTTAATAGATGAACTGTGGAGAATCATGAATCATAATGTATTTCATAAAAAAAATCCGTTATTTAAGATATTTCTGTCATATAATTGAAACGCTTATCTCAAGGTGTTTTTCTTCTACTTCATGTGCCAAATTAGGTCTCTCTGATATTGGCAATAACTTCTGTAAAGGCTTCTCTGTTTTGCGCCGCCTGGAACAACTCATGCACGCTCCCTATTCCAGTGAAATCTTTGATGTTGCGCAACCAAAGCATTTGCCTTCGGTCGGGACCACGTCGTCCCTTAATTTAAACTATTAAAATATACTCTAGGATCTCGTATTTGTCTCCACCCAAGATGTGACCCAGATAGTAAATCTTGCAGAACTTAATACATATCAATAATTATCTGTTGCATTGAGCTCTCCTCAGGACTTCGGAATTGCTGATCAAATCTGTCCACAGTACACGAAACATTATTCTGTGTAACCATATTTCGAATGCCTGTAACTTGTTTAAAGTATGCATCTTCAGAGTCCAAGATTCCGAACCACACAACAGTTAACAAACATAATACTTCAACATTCTCTGCGTAAATTATTATTTTTGTTTATCATTGCAGAATATTGTCCTCATTTTGTTGAATGTACCACGGGCCATTTCGATTCTGCATTTAACCTCCATATCTGGGTCTACCGATTTAGTAATTGTTTTCAGCCCAAGTATTTGAATTGGTCTAACATCTCCAGTAGTTCATTCCTTAGCTGCAACGGCATGCTCGTTAGTAGTCTTCTCTGTCAAATGCCATCCACTTAATCAAGGTGCTTACCTAGCAGCAAAATTAAAACCAATATAATATTATAATGTTACAACTAAAATTCATGATTAAATATTGAATATAAAAAGTTTCTGAGCGATTCAGTTTGACTTCTCAGAATATATAAATGTCTTATTTATTGTTTAAGTCGCAATCCCGATGTACTGAGGAATTAACGGGAAATAGGTTGTGGAACATAGAATATTTCAATCGTTAATCTCATTTGATTGAATGGAGATTCATACCGCTTCGTTCAATGAGTTTAATCCATCTCTATGAGTTTCAATGAGACGATGATATCATCGAAGGTAACTAATCTAAGTCTAAAGACATCAACTGATTACTAAAGGAGTTGAATCTCCTTTTAACAAATCGTGTGATCCCCATCAAGTTTATTGAATTTATTTGTGAATAAAATAAAATATTTGTCGTCTCGTATTCTAAAAAATGCAAAAAGTGATGAAAAGTTGCGAATTAAGGTGTTATAAATAAAATAATGAAAGGATCATTAAAATGATTTGGACACATGAAAATAAATAATGGTAAAGAAAGTATATGTCAACCTTCGTGGCAGAGTGGTAAGAGCTATGACTTTCATACAGAGGGTTCCGGGTTTGATCCCCGGCGATGGTAGTGTGATTGTCACACTGTCTTTGGTCTGGAGTAGAATTCACGTGACAATAAAATTGCAATACATTGGCTACCTATCACATGTCATGTGAATCAATATACTCGTAATAGCTAAAATAAATTATATTCAGTAATTGGGTTCAAACGACCTGTTGTATACAAGCAAAAAATGTTAACGACGTAAGATCGAGAAAAACGTGGCAAGATCAAATCAATCGCATATTAAATATCGGCCACATAAGGAATCTGAGAAATTGCCTTGCGTGAAAGAAGTATGGCAGTATAAAACAGTGTGGCGATCCATTATTTCAATCTACCTCTTCAGAGAGACGGCGTGATTGTTAGTTAGTTAGTTATAATTAGTAATTTCTATGTTTACTTGGCATCCCATAATTCTCTATGTTAATACAAATTGTCATGCGAATGTCGAAAATTAACGTTTGTGGTGATGATTTCAGCTTGGCGGGGCATACCGTCCCATTCTTCCTGAACACTCCTCTAGGGATGTATCCAGCCAGTAAGCATGCCGTCACGGCTGTCACAGAATCCTTGCGTGTGGAACTGCAGGCGCTTAAGAGTCACATCAGAGTCACGGTACGATTTTTTTATTATTATTATTTAGTTTTATTTAAAAACCCAACAAAACATAACATTCTCAAAATAACCCTTACGATGCAGGTTATCCATAAATGATAGATTGTTTGAACATGCTACAAAGTTTAGATATCTGGGAGTGGATTTGCTCAGTAACCTTCAGCAGTATCAGGTCGTCTCAAGGAGATCATATGGAAGAGTAAATTTACATGAGAACTGAAAGTATGGTCAAAATATACAAAACCTGCGTAAGGCCTATATTAGCATATGACATTGAGACCAGAACGGATTTCTCAAGAATGAAGGCTCAATTGCGAGTGTCAGAGATGTGTGGACTCTTTGAGAAAGGGTGAGGAACACGGCTATCAGTGAAATCTGCAAGGTGGATGATATTGTCATATTGGGCAGACAACGCAGAAAACACTCAAATGCGTACATGCAGAGGATAGAACACTCAAGAATCCCACATGCTGTGGTGCATCAGATTCACGCTGGGTACCGACCCCCCAGAAGACAGTGATTTTTATGCTATTAAAAAAAGCGTATCTCTAGCATAACAAAAAAAAAGGATGAAAATCCTCATTCATTATTTTATTATATATTTATTCAACTCGTTATTCTCATAATATAATACAATGAATAAAATTATAATCTTTTTCGTTTCAAATTTCATAGAATTTCAAATGGTTTAAAGTTTTTTACAGTCAAAATTTGTTCATAATTCCATTTTATAAATTTAGGACTTCCTTTGTTAAGGTTTTTAAATCCGAACTCAGTGTTAATTCAGTTTTGTAAATATTAGTAATGTTAAAAAAATATCTGAAAAACTACATATTTATTTTATTTTCGTTTGTTTTAGTACTCAATTATAAAAAAGAAACATTTTTTACTTTCTAAATTAGAGAGAAATCATAATATTTCGGTATTATCACTCATTGATGTGTTGGGGTATTATTAAAGTTCTATTAATGTTAATTTTGCTCTTATAAAGCAGCTTAATAATAAGTTAAAATAGTGAATATGAGAGAATTTTTTTCTATAAGATTTCTTTTGTTTTATGGTAAAGACATGTTTCATCAAGGCAATTTCAGATATTTGAACTGATGACTGAAAAAAAAATTGATAATGCCTTAGAAAGGCGAGACATGTATTCTTATAAAATATATATTTTTTTAATAGAAGAGCAAGTTCATTTGTATTTACTATTAACTACGGAGTTTTTTGGTCAAGAAATGAAAAATAAGGTAAAATTAAATTATTATTGTTTGAACAATGAAATAAAACTCCATATTTATAAAAGTAATTAATACAAAATGTATTTTTTCTATAATTTTAATTCTATTTAACAAGAACGCAATGCTTTGCCTAGCTAAGGCATTATCAAATGTGACATGACAATGCCTTTGATATTTAACTAGTTGCAACCCTTGAAATATTCACGGAAGTAAAGATTTTCTACTCTTTAAAAAGTTTGGTGTACAATCGTAATCAGTAAAAGTTTGATTTTTTAATTTACGAGTATATCTTTTTTTTCACACACGTTAATAATACCACAATTAACAACACTAAATTGTTATCCTTTTGTTTTTTACACTACTCTCGTACACCCCACTATCTTACAGACTTTTGCAAGCTAATCGATCTGAACCCTCGGCTGTCAACTCTACGATCTTCGAAGGAAGAAGCAACACACAAACTTTTTGTCCCGCGGCGCCAAGGAGCTTCAAACTTCGCGAAACGCGATTTTTACATCGCAGGACTGACGGCGTGGAACAGGCTACCCTACGATATACGCAATCAAGACAATGAAGGAGTATTCAGGAGCTCTCTTAAAACTTTTGTTTTAAAGAGAAGCATTCCGGACGAGGAGCGCGCTTGAAGTGAATCTCTCACAAAAATGACACTATAATAAAATCATCATCATACAACAGTAGTAAAAAATAAAAAATTATCCAGAAACGTCCTCGGGCATACGCATTGTGTGCATTTCGATTTATTTTCGGAGTGAATTGAAATATTTCTCTCTGGTTCTCTTGAATTCAAAATATTCTCGTTATTTTTTTTTTATGACATCTGGATTTTTACCTATTTATATTATGATGTTGGGTAGATTAGGGATATGATTTCGTTACTTATTTGATACCAATTTTATAAATATACATAGCTAAATACGCTAATATTTGTATTTTATGTACATCGTAAATGTATTTTTTGTGAGGTAAAGCATTTTATTTCTGACACAACTACAAGCCCTAACATCTGATAGCAAACCAACACCGCTGAGAAAATATACAATAATAATATCTACGTTGTATGGATAATCGAAGGACTCGCAAACCGTAAAACCAAGATAGCGTAAAATAGGGCAATACCCTACCAGTATCATTTTATAAGTTAATTCTCATTGAAGCAATTCGGTTAATTAATTCACCAGAAGTTGAACCCAGTGACCAGGAGTGGGAACAACCTCCAGCAGCGCTGAATGTTACTCAATAGATTGAACGATAGTGGAACATCACTTCCTTTCATCGTGACTTATCGCGAATATTCAAATTGAAATTTACTCCAAGACTTGGAACAAAACATTTTGATTCAAACAAACTCAAAGCTAATGGGATATTATCCTGTTAAAACATCAAAAATTAAAACTGATACTCTTAGGCATTTTCATGAAAATGATGCAATTATTTTTTAAATATTTATGAATCAAATAAATATATAAAAAGTTTCTGGATAGAATTCAATGCATTTGAATAAGAATATGCATATTTTTCGCAAATAAAAATAAATAAATAATTTATGTTATTATATTATAAGTCATCTTTATTCCAAAATAGTTGCCCAAGCATAGTACAAATAATCGCGACCTGCATGGCAGAGTGGCAATATGTAAGACTGCCACACCGAAGGTCCCGGGTTCAATTTCCGGCGATGGCAGTGTGATTGGCACAACGTCTTTGTTCTGGTAAAGAATTCAACAGACCATTGTCATAAGAATCAATATATTAGCTAAAAAAAATTAAGTATGAATAATTTCTTCTATGTACGCCATACATTGTGTTTTTATGATAGTTTATTTCTATTTTTCTTTTTTATACACTTTGTACATATACAAAACTTTGATTAAAAAAATAAAATTATGTAGTCATGTTGCGGACAAACAGTCCTTCAGTAAATATATATATTTATAAAAAACATTATAAAATTGTATTTGTTTACATGATCTGACAGATGTTATAAAGATTTATTGGATTCAAACAACCTGATTTCAATTTAATTTTTTTTTGTTTTATCCAACTGACCTGTTTTGCTCCCGCTGGAACTTCATTTTGGTTTTAAAACAAATTAAAAAAATTAGATATATGAAAAATTTGAGTGGTGAAAGAAACAAGTAGAAAAGTTTGTTTAAATAAATTTTTATAAGGCCACACCACAAATTAAAAGTAAAAAGGTTTTCAAATTGATAATGTCACGATTCTTTTAAAACTGAAACATTACAACGACCCACAATAAAATGCACCGCCTTGCATAATTTGCATATTCCTTAGATATATTCAGGAACAGAGGGCCGATTTTTTTACCACAATAAGAACATTCACTATCAGACGTTTAATGTTTTCAGAGCATAAGCCCGGGCGCCGTAGACACGGAAATGACTAGAACGTTTGCTTCGAACGTGCTCGGAATAACTGAAAAACTTAATGGGGGGAATAGCTATCTCAAGCAACTGGTACCTGAGGATATATCGGACGCCATTCTATACGTCCTGAGTTGCAGGCCAAATGCACAGGTAGGAATGTTCACCATACTTGTATCAAGAGCACAAGCCGGATCGGCAATACCTCCATATATGTAACACCACTTTCATATTCAGTAGCAGAAGTTAAGCCGAATTTGCATTCTTATTGTACTTGTGAATACTTTATAATAGTTTCACACTATTTTGTTGTAAAACTCTTTGAATATCAACATATATTGAAGTTGTACTTCTTTTGGGGTGCTTAGTAGAGGTTAAAATTAAGATCTGCGCGCGCTGCACCCTATTGTTGCACGCGGATATGCGTCATGATGAAAATGGCTATCTACGATAAATAACAGCCGGACATTTCATGCATGCCAACTCATGAATTGCGAAACATTTTATGCAACGAGACATAATTGAAGCTAGTCGCAAAAAGTGTAAAATACTACCAACAAACTGTCACACTTCAATGGGACGATTTCGAATATTATACGCAATTTTATTTGTTTATACCTTTTAATAAAAAGAAATAAATTAAACCAAATATATAATTACAATAATTTAAATATTTGCTATACAAATACCAGTTTTTTTAAATAAAATGATGAAGTGAGAATCAATAATAAATAATTAACCCCTTTTTCAACAATGTGAAGTAAAACATTTGGTAGTGACAAAACATAATTATAAAAACGTGTTGTTTTGTTTTATTTTGTCAAAGTAGTATAATTCATTACGTGCGTACATAATAACACACACGTTTTTTATTTTATTTTATCAAAAATAATGATAAAATTTAAATTAATTTTATTTTTTCACCCTCAAAGAACACCAAATTCATCAATAACTGTTTCAATGTTAATTTTTTAAAACTTTTTTCGCGTTGATTCATCTGGTGAAATGTTTTCAGTAATTTTTTATAAAATATAAAATGTGTATAGAAACTGCAAAAACTATTTGAATTTTTTTTTTCAGATTCAAGAGTTAACAATCCAGCCAATAGGACAAAGACTGAGTGACTAAATAATTTCTCATTAAAAAATATATTGTTTATTATAAAATGTAGAAAGCAATGTGAAACTACATCATTCAAATACCTATAGTGCATCTCAAGAACCAGCAATTATATTATACAAATATTTTAATGTTTTCTATTCGTAATGTGAATCCATGTATATTATATCGCACCGTGAGTGTAAAACCGAGATAACTGCAAATATAAATTTTGGAGATATTGGAGTTTAAGGACTTCATATTAGGTACTTGGAAAAACTGTTTTTTTTTTAAAATAAACCAATGATTTTCGGTTTATAGGTATATTTCTATAAACCGAAAATCATTGGTTTATTTAAAAAAAAAAACAGTTTTTCCAAGTACCTAATATGAAGTCTTTAAACTCCAATATCTCCAAAATGTATATTTGCACTTATCTCGGCTTTACACTCACGGTGCGATATAAGGTCCCGTTAATTTTGTGTCATTGATTAATGTTAAGAATATACTAGGAAATTATTAAGAGCTAAGAATTCAATCATTTAGCTTTAAAACATATATTTTTTTGAAGTTAAAATTTTTTTGTTTCTTATGTAAAAAATTCGTCTGAAAAATAAATGAAAAACGTTTTTAATTTTCTATCCACCTTGAGTAAAAAAAAAACACATCTCCTTCATGATGATGTTGTTTATATATTTTAATTAACGGAATTACATTTATCATTATTTATTATAGTTATATCAAACAAGAAAAGAAGATTTAAAGGTGGCCCAATGAGAGAACCCTGAATTTGTGTTGAAATTATCCGATTTAGGAAGATTAAATATTACATTTTATATATTATTATTTTTTAATGAGATGCCATTGTCACAAATATTGCACGAAAAGTCATAATAGTTGAGCATTATTAATATGCTGATATTCATTATTTTGTTTTAAGAATAAATAAATTACCAAATTGTATAGAGGATTTAAAGTGACAGAAAAAGATAGAATTGTATCTTAAATAGTCTATTGTTTTGGCCGAAACACTATGATACCTTTAACATTTTAAACTGTTAAATTAAATAACTTTGTTTTTTGTATCACAATTGTATTTTATTTTACGCGACAGCTATGATGATGTCAACATAGGTTGATGAAACAGCTGTCGCGTAAAATAAAATTGTGATACAAAAAACAAAGTTATTTAATTAAACAGTTTTAAATTGTATTTCATATTATACAATACATAACATACGTACATTTTATAATTTCTCAGAACACTCCATTTCTATATCCGTTCTCTTCTCTGGTTTCAATCCTGGGATTGGTTTCAATCCCGTTACAAAAGAAATATTTTGCGAGGAATTTATTTGTATGTTTATTGCGCCAGATAGGTATAATATAATTATAATACGAGGAACCATATTTTATTTTAGAAATCTTTTTTAGGTATCAATTTGGTAATATATAAGTTGAACCAAGAATTAAATAGTCGTAGAGTCGCTTTAACATTTATTTATATGTAAAATATATTTTTTAACTAAATCAAGTTGTAGGTACTTACAGAATCTCCAGTGGCAAAGACTGCGAGCAGTCGCGATATGGTTCTGACCTCTGCTTCACCGCCATCAGGCAGGATTGCAGCCGTCTGCCATCTATGTGCTTCTATTGACACTTATCTGAAAGAATCAGAAATTTTCTATTGATATTCATATACAATATATATTGTTGGAATAACCTGGATGCAGTCTGCACGAGACAGAGTGACGTGGAAGCAAATAGAGGAGGCTTTTGTCCAGGATTGGACGGGAATAGGCTGAAGAAGATAAATATTTTTTGTATATTTTGTTCTTCTCCTTTGCATATTTCTAATGTGTAATCAACATAACAATAATAATTTTGTAGGGAGTATGAGCTTAAGGAGCAGAAAAATAATTAGATCTACCTTTCGTACCATCTGGTGTGACAGTATAGCCCTATTTTAGATAAACAGACTTTGTCATACTCCGGACAAGGATATTCTAACCCCACGGCTGGAACCCGTCGTCTCTGTCTCCTGACACGCAGAGACGACACTTCTCCACTCCGTCCTATTGGTTGCTAACTGTTCCCAGTCTACTAACCTGTCTACACTCTTCAAAGTAGTATGGAGGTTGTTCTTATATACTCGTATCTTACGCTGTCCCCGTGGTTCCTTTTCCACTTTATAAGTTTGCTATATAAAATGTTTTATGTGGAGTCAATTGTCGTTCACGCGTAGCACGTGAGCAAACCAGTGGAAGAGAACGCGAGTGAGCAGTGTTTCCGCGTTAGAACAGTTGAATCTGCTTAGCATCTCGGTATTGAAATATTTATGGAACTAGCGTATCCTAGGTAATTGGCGAAGATGTCACTGTAAAACTTTTTTTTTAAGATTTGTCTATACTAATCCATGGTGCCGATTGTGAGGTCGTGATTGTCGAAGTTTTCAACAAGCAATCATTGAAAATACAACAAAACTAGAACACATCGTTATGAAAACATCTCATTCAAAATGGGTCATCGTATTCGCTGCTGGGATTACTCTATCGTTTCAAAGTATACAGCAATGGCAGATACGTATAATAATAACAGGGCCGTGTATTTCAGTTAAGCCAATAAAGGCCGTGCATACTGAATACCAAATCCGACGGATCCAGTTGAGAGCCGATCCTGTTATGAATTTTTCATCGTACAAATGGAATATCCTGGTTATGAGCGAGGATCCTTGAGACGCACAATATTGCTTATTTTTCAAGCGTTTTAATGTCTCAAATCTTTTTGTTTTCAAAACAACGTAACGACAAAAAAAAATTTTACTCGACCAGAAGATAAAGAAACCGGTCGACGTCATAAACGTGAGTAGAATTTAATTATAATGATATTTAAAAAACATTTAAAGCTTTTAATATTTTTATTATTTAAAATGAACTTCTACCGTGAAATTTCAAAAACAACATTAACTTTTTGTATTATAATAAGATTATTTTAAATGAAATTTATTTGAAACATTATGGAAAGCACAACATATTTAAAGTTGAACTCCTTCAAATAAAATTAAGTTGACCTCTACGTGAAAAAAGCTTTTAAATATTTTTCATATTTATTATTTGAAATGAACTTCTACCGTGAAATTTCAAATAACAACATGACCTTTTTGAATTATATTAAGATTTTTTTTAACTAACTAACTAACTAACCATCACGCCGACTCCCCGAGAGGGTAGGCAGAAAGAATAGACTGCCACACTTTAATCGATGCGGCACTCCATCCTTCGCTTTTCGCCCCCGCGAGAGACGCGGTGTGATGGGTTGCGAACCTCATCGCCACCAATAGGCATCTCCCGCGCACACTTCGATCGTCCAACGTCTACAAAATAAATCTAAAACAAATTATATAAAATACAATGATATAAAATAAAATAAAATAACAAATAAAAATAAATGATATAAATAATAAAAATATAATGTCTTTAAACTATTATATACTCGTATATACAATTCTATAACCACTCTTATAGCGTGTTAATGACATATATAAATTATATGTATATGTATCAAACACATTAAATTTCAAAAATATATAAATGGATGTGGTTGCAATATTAGTAGCCCTTGGATGTATTATACTATATTAAAAACATTCCTGAAGCCTAATAAATGTGTAAATATTTTAGTATTTTCAAACCATTCATGTTAACCAAAACAAACTTGCTGGGATACTGAATTTAATTTGCATGACAAGAAAGTTTGCAGTAAAAATATAGCGTTACATATGTACGACTATTTATTGAAATAACTATTTTAACTTAAACAACAAAATAGCTCTCTGATATAGAAATTTCAATTTTCAAGATTTTTTTTAATGGAATATATTGGAAATATCATGGAAAGCCAGCAAATTAAAAGTTGAACACCTTCAAAGAAAACTCGTTGCCCTCTTGTGTGAAAAACATTATTTCATTGCTCACGGAATAACTCGACTACGATCTCAAACGGGTATGTACCTATGGGCGCGATGGTGGAAATGATTTCAAATCAATGTTGACCTTTGGAAAGACCACTATCGGGCAGCGGTTTGAGTAACGTTGAGCCCGGAGGTTCAGTATGAAGCCGGCCCTCATTCATTAACTGTGGAAATGGCCCGGCAGTACCCACGCAATCAATGTCGGAACACTATATCATAAACTTCTGCCTACAAATGATTCATTTCACTAAAGACACAAAATTATTAGTAATAAATTTCCGGTAATTAAATGTGTGTCTTCCGAGTAGAATGGTAAATGTATTTTAAATAAATGTAGAGTTCATAACAACTTACATCAAATGATATATTACTGTATTTTCATAATGGAAAACACGATTAATCAAACTCAATATATGATAGTTAGTTAGTATATTATAACATTTTGTTTTTGAATGTATACAAATACTTTTTTATAAATTCAGTTAAAGCATAAAAGTTGGAGAATTTTCTCCAGACGTTGTCTAGCAATGTTTGATTATTGCACAGCCTTTAACATTGCATTAATAAAGATTTTCTGCTTAATGCTTACATCTAATCTTAATAGATGGCGCTAGTGTAGATTGAACAAAAATATGTGAAGTGTTTCTCAACATAGTAACATATATTCCACCTTCCTGCTTATCGGACTAACTACGTTCAGAGTGCGGCGGTGTACCGGACGTGCGACACGTACAATAAGTGCTTTAGTAACATCGATGTGTTCCATCTTAATGAAAGTGATTTTAAAAAAATGGTTGGAGCAACCCTTCGGGGCGAATGAAATTAGTTACTCTATTTTTTTTTTCTTTTCTTGTCTTTTTCTTTTTTTTTTTACATTTTAAAATTATATTTTATTTTTAATTCATTATTACTAATAGTTTTCTCTTTATCTTATCAAAGTGTTACTTTATTACTCTTATATATTTAACCTTATGTCAGTTGTTATATAATATTTGTGGTAGCATGTAATTGGCCTTGTTTTGTTGTCTCTATGTGTTTATACTCATATACTGTAATTGCTGTTTGTAATAAAAAATATACATCTTTCAAAAAATTGTCAGACCAGGTGGTCGTAAGAAGGGCGGAATGGGGAATGTTGTATTACATAAAGCGATCGCTTAACCCAACCAGGTCATAGCGCTTCGACCTTGTTTTGTTTGCAAATAATTTACATCTTCGTCTCTATTGAGATACAATTAATCCTTGTATATAATATTTAAAAAGTAGAAAATATAATGTGATATGGATAAGTTATTTTATTAAGAACTAATTAATTTATAATATCAATATTCTAGAACTACCGAACAATTCAGTTGGGTTGGGCGGCCTTTGGAAAATAACGTCATGTTCTCATCTCTAAAATACCACACAGAGTACCGACACATTCGTCTAAGAGATCTCATTTCTACTGCATTTATTCTACTTTTATTCTTATTTTGCCAGTTCCATGCTTCGCTTCCATACATAAGGGTCGGTAGAAGAACACCATTGTGCACTGCCATTCTAGCTTTTTGGATAGGTTTTTGTTTGCGATGACAACTTTAAGTGCACTCACTTGGTTGCCCGAAATTATTTAAAGATTTTTTAAATCGTTAAAATTTAATGCGTTATATCACATAAAAACTTTAGTCACATTTATTACATCATGGTACACACAAGGAATATTATGGTAACTTGGAACTTGGCTTCTATAACAGCGCGAATAAAAAAAGTTTAAAATATTCCCTTACCTGATATTACCGAAAACCATTACCGACATAAATCCTTCCATTAATAAGTTTTATCACATTATTTTACTTAATATTCCCTCAATGGAATAATAGATATTAAGCACCGGCGAAATGTTCTAATAACGTAAGGTAATTTAATCGTTTTCCAATATTGCGGTATCGCCGAACTTCCACCGAGCCGGTAGGCATTTTATTTTACAGTTTTAAAGGGATAATCGCCGCGCATATTTGGTTTCCAGCATTACTGCGAAGGGAATGTTTAGGCTTTCTCCAAATAAAAATTGCCGACTTCATTATAAAGGCAGTCGTTATAACGTAGAAAATCGTTAACGTCCAAAGCCTAAATATTTTTTTATGGTTGTCGTTAAAGAAAGTCTGCCAATTTCAACCCCCTCTCGACCTGAATTAATTCTATTAGCTTAATAAAAATATTTAAAATCTTAAAGTACATAAATTGTAGAAAATTAATTTCATGAAATCAATTTAAAAATTAAATTTAGCACCCTGAGGAAGCTATGCGATCAGCGAATTAGTTGTTAAAACCAAATATGCGAATATTTGAATGTATTTCTTTAAACGTTTTTAATAACTCGTTTTAAGTATAACCCTCGTGTATGGAAGTGAAACTTGAAGCTGGCAAAAGAAGGATGAAAGCAGGATAAACGCCGTAGAAATGAGATCACGAAGTAGAATGTGCGGGAAAACGTTGTATGATAGAATATCGAACGGATGAGAGTAGAATAGTAAAAAAAGTTATGCACAAGCACCGTGAGTGAAAAAAGAAGCCGAGGACTACCGAGGAAAACATGGCATGGCCAAATTAATCAATTACTAAAAAGCGGTCACATTCGAAGTCGGAATAATCGACGTGCGTGCATGGTACGATGTATAAATGTAGAGGAAGCCCGAGAGGTATGCCAGGACATAGCATTGTGGCGATCCATACTCTCTGCCTACCCCTCCGGGGAAATGGCGTGATGGTTAGTTAGTTAGTTAGTTAGTTTTAAGTAACAAATCGTACACATTGCCTTTAAAATATAAAATCAATCTACAATCGATAAAACCCCAAAAATTATAAAGCGGTTATGGCGTTTTTCAGTTCTAAAAAGTGGCTAGGTTTTATACAAAAGACAAAAACATTACTATTATATAAATAATCATTTTATCGACTATTTGTATTCCATGTTTTCAAATGAACGTTGAGAAAGCCCAAATTAAATGATCCCAGAATAGAATGTCAAGAAGATCAAATATCTCGTATTATCCTCATAGTGAGAGTTGGGCTAGATTTAATATATAAAAATATTTTATTCGTAAAAAACAGACGAAAATATACCTTTTTTGTACTTACGAGTATATTATATGACATAGGTATTGCGTATTTCTCAATATTATTGGTTGATTAAATATTTATTATTTCTTGAACATTGATATAAAACTCCATGTTAAATTAGTTCATATAAATGAAAACGTCTGTTATGATAAACACGAAAAATAGTTTATGGGAATAACATATTTCGCCTATTATTTGAAAAGCGAAACATGTCATTCACATAAACTATAGTTAAATTTCTGTAAGAAAAGCGTTGACATTCGTATTAACATAATAAATATTTGTATTATATTTCTTTATATAATAAATATTTGTTATTCTGAAAATATAAGAAGTGAATGCGGTGGGAATGAAAGTAATATGAACAAAATTAAAATGAAGGGATCATTAAGATGGTTTGGATACATGCAAAGAATGATTCAAGAAAGAATTGGGAAAAGTATACATAAACTATGTATAACTGTGTATAGAACAAGATCGTGGCATGATCAAATAATATTGAATGTCGGCCACATGAGGAGTTGGAGAAATCGAAATAAAGAAGTATGTTAGGAGAGATTAAGTTTGGCAGTCCATTCTTTCTGCCTACTCCTTCGGAAAGACGGCGTGATGATTAGTTAGTTTTATTTGTTTTACAATATTTTTATGTAACTGCGTATTGGTATTGAATAGGTTGAATTTATAAATACGTTTAATGATTTGTGAAAAAGAGAACTGTTAGCCCGTAACAGGTTAAGTTTAAAAAGGGCCTCAGAGGTATGTATTATGAACAAGATTATGCGTTACGGAATTGGCTGATTGGTTAAATTAGAAACACTTAGGGTCTCAAAAGTCACGTTTAATCGCAAAGTTATAATTTTGAAATGAATATTAAAATTTATGAAGATGTTAAAGTTAAAAGGTTTTCTCGTTAATAAAAAGCTTTTTAATTTTCAATATCCGTTTGGAAAATTCTGTAAGCTCGCATTTTAAAAGCCTTTTAACACTTTTGCATTAATAAATAAAATCTATTATATGGGTTTTCATTTAATATAATTTATTTTATCAAAATTCCTTTTAAATAATAAAATCTTACAAAATCAAAGCTTATACTACACTTACGTACAGCAATTTATATGTTCTTCTTCTTCTTCTTTTCGGTCCTTTCCTTTCGGAGGTTGGTATACATAATGTTTTTTTCTACCGTAGATAGTGTAGATATAGAAGCTTCAAACAGGAATGTTGTTCTGCAACTGAACCATTCCCCGAAGGTTTTCTAGCCAGAATTTTCTTTTTCTTCCTACACTTTATTTACCTATTATTTACCTAACCTTGGATAATCATTTGCCGCACTTTGTATTTATCATTTCTTATAGTGTACCCGAAATTTCGATTTCCTGGGCATTATGGTCTTGACAATTTATTTATTTATTCATACTTCCTCGTTGGTGCCTCGCTTTGTCCGTGATATTTGAAATGTTCTATGATAAATCCCTATTTCAAGTGCATCTAGTTTTTTGGTGATAGCTTTTATCAAGATCCATGTTTCTATACCTTAGAACAAGACGAGTAGCACGTAACATCGAACTATTTATATAATAATATAATATATCGTTATCAGCCGTCTGTCATCCACTGCTGAATGTAGGCCTCTCCCAAAGCACGCCACCGCCCCCTATCTATTGCCGCTCCCATCCATCCGTGTCCAGCAATACTCTTCAGATCGTCGGTCCAGCGAGCAGGGGGACGTCTAATTCTGCAGAATCCTGTACGCGGTCTCCACTCTAGAACCCGTCTCCCCAATCACCACTTCAGTAATATAATATATGTAAATAGTAAAATGTTAATTTACTTAATTATATTCATAAAAATGTAAATACGAGCATTCTCTTCTTATTTGATAACGTTGTATCAAGTTATCTTTAAATTAATTGTTGCGTTGTGAATATTCCCCCTCAAACAATAATCAAATTGAATCAATTTGTAACCCCATCTCGCGAGACGAAGTGATGACTCCTGTATACGCTAACAACCTCCTATTAATATACGCAAGCTAAATAAGTGACGCACACATCAAACACGCACCGTCAAAAAATATCATTCCTTTTACAAATATTATTTAGATTTTAGAATGCAATGAAAGGAACAATAAGGAACGAATTAATAATGAGAAAAAAAATTAACAATATAAACAAAACAAAAAATGGAGAGAGGCCAAGATAAACGTGGCACGATCAAATAACTTAAATATTCAATATCAGTGATATGAGTAGTCGGAGAAATCGACGTGTGTGCAAGACAAGACATGATGGGGAATCGGGAGATGTTTGTCAGGAATGAACTGAATTCTTTATGCCCACTCTTTTGGATAGTTGGGGTGATGGTTAGTTAGTTAGTTAGACAATGTAAGAAGGAATTACGCAATTATGAGTTCATAAAGTGAATGGTTTACATTTTGTAAAATTTTGGTTTTAATTGTTATGTTATATAATTTTAAATATTATTTTAATGTATTTTTAATACAGAATTTTTTTTACCACCCCTGAACTGTAAGTATATAAAGGAATAAGTTAATTAGAGTATTAGTATGTTGATGCCAGTGAGCTTGGCGAAACCGATCACTGTCGAGATAAATAAATAAACGCAAGCGTAAATTCTAAAAGGGAAAAAATGTGATATAAATGTTATCAATAATCAAAATTCTTTCTATTCCCTATTAGTATAAAATAATTAGTTTTAAGAAATACTTTTCTAAGTTAATTTTTTTTAAAATAAAACACTGTTTTTTCCACTACTGAGTTTATTTTTTTCGACATGTTTCGGAGGCTTACATCTTCATCATCGGGAGAACGATATAAGTTTATATCGTTCTCCCGATGATGAAGGTGAAAGCCTTTGAAACATGTCGAGTAAAATAAACTCAAAAGTGGAAAAAACTGTGTTTTCATTAATAAAAATTCGTCATTATGGAACGCCACAGTGTTAACGCCTTAAGTATATCTAAAGTTAAACTTTACTTTACTGAGGTAAAGTAAAGTTTAACAGCTATCGCGACAAACCCATAAAAAAAAATTGTAATACGTACAATAACAGTGTTTAAAATTGAAATATTTAATCGTGTATTTCTTTGAATATCTTACACAATTTTCGCTTGAGCGGAATATTAAATCATTTAAACATTTTAAATAAAACTTTTTCTTGTCTGAAGATACAAGTTTTAAATCGTGATTCACGAAAATCTACAATATTCAATGAAATATGAAAAAATATATATATTATACTACATAAAAGTAAGTAGAAAAGCTCTTTGTCCAGTGGTGGCACAATATACGAGTACATCTCTAAATGTTGGGGGTTTGAAACAACTTAAATTGAAATTTCCGTGTACTTGGCAGGTTTCGGTTCTGCGTTATTCAAGTATCTGCATTTACCTTATCCCAATCTGCCCAAACATTACCTGCTAATCAAGTGTATGGGCGGGAGATTACGGAACTCGGTTGGGGAGCGTGTGATGTTAAGCCACCTTGTGGAAATGCTAAATTAATTTGTTCAGCACATTAAGGAGATTAGTTCTACGGGTAACCACCTTTCGTGGATTGGTACCTTCTATTTCACACTAATAAGCAACCGTTTTTAATGTGTGTAGCTTTTTGAAATGTTATTTTGTATTGCCGATGAAATGAGATTATTTTCCTCCCTCCAACAACCTTCCGAGTTAATTGCAATTAAATATACGAAGGCTTATACGGCATAATAATTCCGAAGTAATGATGTCTAAAATGTGTTTTTGTCTTGCGTCACCTTAAAAATACTGTTAAAGTGTTTGAAGAAATTTCTATCTTTCAATATTGGATATTACTAAGATAGTCTTAGTAAAAGAAAACGTAGGTAATCTTCTCTATTTCAATTTATCTAACTAAGTAACGTCTCCCAGAAGGGGTTGGGAAAAATAATGGACCGTCACACTGTATTTTTCTGACGTACTTCTATCTCTTCCTCAACATTCATACATTATTTTAATAAAAAAAAATTACATCTTAATTGTGATAGTAAAATATATATTATCATTTAAAATTTAATAATTCAAGAAAATAGTTACAAAAAAAATTTCTTCGAGAATATTTTTTCTAGATTAATTGAAATAATACACTAAGTTAGTGAAGTAAAGGGGAAAGTTATTTATTTATTTATATAAAATACACAAATGAGACTTTACAAACGGAAAACATTAAGGCAACTCAATTGGACACAAAACGGTGTAACTAAGATAAAACAACGACATGAAACCAAAAAATCATACATATCAGAAGGAACCCAAATATGTCGACGTCAGTGAGGCAGTACTCTTTCCAGAATTTGTAATATTTTTATTTATGAATACTGCCTCAATAACACTGAAAATGTCCAAATCCGAGACGATTAAATTTAACGTCCGAATCGCTCTTTCTACTGGCATCACCAAAGGCCGGTTGGTTCTAATGGCTACTTACATACTAATTTAAGGACTAGTATGGATTTTGATTTTCGGGTAATTATCAGTAGGTACTCACTTTTCGGTAATTATCAGTAGGTACTCACGAATGAATATCAAAAAATGTTTGGCTTAAAATAATCATACGATGCAAGTGATAACTTTCTATTCGAAAAAACAAAGAAATTAAACATATACAGTAATTATATTCCTTATGTATAATTATAGAAAAAATGGAACTGATTTGAATAAATATAATTACACTTTGTATTACAATACTTTTTATTTTCACTGAACTTAGACGTGTTTCGGTTACAAGTATACAATTTTAACAATCAAATAAAACAGAGTGGTCACTTATATACTAAATGGAAATCGAGTTATGTATAAAAGTGGAATAGGTATAATTAGGAATGAGGAGAGGGGAGATGTAACGGGAATATATCGAGTGGAAGGGGTATAATTAGGATTGAGGAGAGGGGTGATGTAAGGGGAACATATCGAGCATTCTAATTGAGTTCAGTGAAAAGAAAAAGTGTTTTAATACAAAGTATAATTATATTTATTCAAATATGAATCCCCAACACAAAGTGAAGGCGTACATAGAAGAAGAAAAATGGATCTATTCGTGTTCTGAGACATATTACATACTAGAGAATATTTTTAAAATTCTTTTCAAATTACCGCGGTCTAGTGCTTGGTTAAGCTTGGGAATAACAATTATATTAGAAACAGATCGAATTAAGCTGGAATATCAGAAGCAAGAAAGACATTCGAAAAAATAATTTAATAAAACATGTTACTAAGTAGGAATCTATGTAATCCACTTCAAGATTACCAAAATTTTCACGCAAGTAAGAAAAAGCGATTGCAAACGATATAAGTAAAATGTACTTGCAAAAAAAATGTCACAGAAAACGGGAAAGAATTTTTTGCTTACTCAATTTACAGTTGGCAACTTCTGAGGGAACTTTATTAGATTCAGGATATTTCAATGGTGTTCCAGTAATATAAAATTGGTTTCCAGATGAAACTGGTTCACAGTTCTCCCATGTGGAAAGATTAATCAAAAGCGACAAATGAAATTGGTTATACCAACATTTCAATGTATTTTGTACTAAATTCAGGCATAGCAATACATTTTACGCTAATAATATTACAATTTATTACTTTCATAATTTTACCTTCTTATTTTAATAAAGAATACATCGATCGTAATGCAATATTATATTTTTTATTTTGTAATAAATATTTTTAGTAAAATAAAATGCAGAATTGAAGTTGCACGAGCTGCATTTAATAAAATGAGAACATTCTTTTGCAACGATAATCTTAGCTTTGTGTTGTATATATAATTTATAGGGATTTTTTTCATTATCATTCGACAATTTCACAAGATATGTCATAATAAAATTTTCATATGAAGCAATCACTTTGTGGTCAGACATTTTAAAAGTATAAAATAAAATAAAAATACTTTGTATTTAACCACGGTATGGTTATTATATTTGATGCCAACTAGTTTCGCTTGGACCCGAGCTTTATCAGGGCAGTATAACAACAGTTGTTATATTGCCATGATGAAGCTTGGGTCCAAACGAAACTAGTTGGCATCAAATATAATAACCATTCCGTGGTTAAATATAATTTTTTTTCAAATTTATTTTATATTTTATATTTTGTTAATAAGTCAAAGGTAATGATTTTTGAAAAAGGAAAATTCATGACAGTCTGCAACATTAGCGTGAATGGTGAAAATTTGGAGCAAGTGGTTGAGTTCGTGTGTTTAGGTAGTATGTTTACAAGATATGGGCGAGTGGAGATGGATATTGAAAGAAGGGTTGGGGCAGGCAACAAAGTGAATGGTGCACTTAAAGTTGTCATCGCAAACAAAAACCTATCCAAAAACGCTAGAATGACAGTGCACAATGGTGTTTTTCTACCGACCCTTATGTATGGAAGCGAAGCATGGAACTGGCAAAAGAAGGATGAAAGTATAATAAATGCAGTGGAAATGAGATCTCTTAGACGAATGTGTGGATACTCTGTGTATGATAGAGTGTCGAATGAAAATATAAGAAGTGAATGCAGTGCGAATGATGGTGTTATGAACAAAATAATGAAAGGATCATTAAGATGGTTTGGACACATGGAAAGAATGAATGATGAAAGAATTGTAAAAAAAGTATTTGTTAACGATGTAAATGTAACTAAAAATAGAGGAAGACCGAGGTGGCACGGTCAAATAAATCAAATTTTGAATGACGGCCACGTGAGGAGTCAGAGAAATCGACGCGCGTGCATGACACGATGTATGAATGTTGAGGAAGCGAGAGAAATATGTCAGGAAAGAAAAGTGTGGCAGTCCATTCTTTCTGCCTACCCCTTCGGAGAGACGGCGTGATGGTTAGTTAGTTTTTAGTTAGTTATAATAAACATAAATTCAAAACTGACAAATCGTTTTCATAGATCAAGTGTGAGCATGGGGTATAAGTTGTTATAGTTAAGTGTAAGCAAATTTATATCCGACTAAACCCATAAACAAGTAAGCATCTTAAAACCTTAATCCCGCGATCTTAAAATTGACCGCCAAGAGAATATCAGAGTCTTGCAGATGTTTACACTTTGTACACAGTTTGCTCAGTAAAGTAACAATCTTTTACAAAGGCACTTAGTGGAATCCAGGGAGGAATACTAAATCTATTAAAAATTATAAGGTCGTAATATATTTAAAGATTAATTGTATCTCAATAGAGACGAAGATGTAAATTTTTTTAGAAACAGAATATGGTAGTTGAGGCGTTTACAGGACTTATGACCTGTCATTGGTTGGGTTAAGCGATCCCTTTATGTTAACAACACTCCCCATTCCTCCCTTCTTACGACCACCACGTCTGCCAATTTTTGAAACTTGTATATATGCTATTTTTTAAATAACTTCCCCTTTTTTTTGGTCAATCTACACTAGCGCCATGTATTAAGATTATTTGTAAACATTATGCAGAAAATCTTTATTAATGCAATGTGAAAGGCTTACGCAATTATCACACTGCTATATATATACCTGGAGATCCAATCTCCAATTTTTATGCTTTTAACTTGTACCAGTTTTTTATACAATTTGTTTTTAAATGTATACAAATACTTGTAGACAAATTACTGGATTTTTACCGATTGCGGGTTAATCATTTTTTAAGGATTAATTGTATTTCAATAGAGACGAAATAAATCGTCTCTATTGAGATACAATTAATCCTTAAAAAATGATTAATCCGGAATGGGTAAAAATCCAGTATTTTGTCTAAAAGTATTTGTGTACATTAAAAAAACAAATCGTCATATATTTGTATTAAGTTATGATGAACATATTATTTTTATTGTATACAAAAGGTTGTTTAAACCCAATTGCTGTATACGTTTTTCTTAGCTATTATGTTGATTTTCATAACACGTGATAGGGAGCTAATTTATCGCTATTTTATTGGATACACCAGACTTAGGACAGTGTAAGAATCACACTCCCATCGCCCGAGATCGAACTCGGGACCTTCGGTTTGACAGTCTTAACATAATTATTACCACTCTACTACGAAGGTCATCAGTTTATTATTGTAACCCCAAATAAAATATAAAATAAATACGTTTTACACAGTATTTCATAAAAAAAAATTTGGTATTTTGTTAAGGGATGATATTTTACACAATTTACGTACCTAGGTTAAGATTACTCGTTTCTTGAACATAAATATAAAAATAATAAATGAGAAACTCCACGTAAAATAATTAATACAAAACGAATATTACTGTTTTTTAAAATACATATTTTATTTTATGGGAATGACATGTTTCGCCTTGCAATATTTGATAATACCTGAGCAATGAGTAATATATAACTCTCATAAAATAAAATAAAACACACCTTTTCAATAGTTTTATTTATATAATATGTAGTTTTATATCATTATTCAAGAAACAATAAATATATTTATTCCACTGTAACATGATCCGCAAAAAATCGGGTAATGATAATGATAATGTAAATAAGTTATTAAAATGCATCGAAATACTGATGGAGTATTTTAGAAAAAACTAGTTATTTGAAATAACAATCATATTTGTCATGTCTTAACGCCTTAACAATTGATAATGCATGCAAGGTGAAACATGCCATTCCTATAAAATATAATAAAACATCTAGAAAATAGTAGTTTTCATTCGTGTTAATAAGTGATAATAAAGTTAAACGTGTTTATTTTATGAGCTTTGCAAAGAATTTTCTTTATCGAACATTGTTATCACCTTAAAGAAAATATATAATGAATCCAGGAGGATCCCAATTAACGCTGCTAAGTTATTACTCGCGTGCTCCGGGGGAAGGGCAACTAATAAAGAGGTGCTTAGGGGCGAGAATTAAATAGAAATTTCAATGTAGGCTTGTCATAAAAAAGGCGGTTTGCCAACTCTTAAGTTTCCATGAAAGTAATTAAGTTTTCCCAACTGAAAACTTATTACTCTACGTTCATATTTATGCAGTAAAGTATAAATCATAATACAGTGTGATTAAACTGTTTTTACTTTAAGTTTGAAATTATTTATTTTTATATGTACTCGTATATTTTTTTTAAGGTAAGTGTTAATTATAATATCTGATCTGAAAACATAAAGAGAGACAAAAAAGCAGCGTTGATACTGGGAACAAAATGAATGACGCTCTCAAAGTCATCACTGTAAATAGAAATATGTATATCCACTGAAGCAAATATAGCAGTACATAATAGAGTTCTAGTGCATACCCTTTTGTATGGAAGTAAATTATGGAACTAGCAAAAAAAAGTATTAAAATAGGAAAAATGTCGTAGAAATGAGATCACTGAGACGAATGTGCGGAAAAACTATGCTGTTTTGTCCCTTCCGTATCCAGGTCTTCGGAAAATGTCCTCAGTCCATTTTAGGTGGACACCTATGACATCCACGTACCTAATCCAAGGGGGAGTATTCTGGTTGCACATCTAGTACTGCCTCATCAGGCTTTATGTCTAGCCCATGGTCACTTCAATTAAGCTGTAATTTAGCTGTGTGAAAAAAAAATGAGTGATGAAAGAATGGTAAAAAAAATAACGAACTAAAACTGAATACTATCGTTTTCTTCTTCTTCTTCTTCTTCTCCTTATAGTCATTTGGTCTGTTCCTGAAATCAGGCTGGCCTCTCTTGGGAGGTTGACTCCCAACTATTTCTCCATCTCTTCGGCGGTCTTCCGGAGAGACAGCAGCTGGCAGGAATCTGATGCGCCACAGCGTGTGGAATTCTGGTGGGATCCATCCTCTGCACGTGCGCATACCAGTATCTTTTGCGTTGTCTGCCCCATCTCACGACATCCTCCACCTTGCAGATCTCGCGGATAGCCGTTTTTCTCACCCTATCTCGAATAGTCCTTCTTGCTATCATCCTTAGCGTCCTCATCTCTGCCACCCGAACTTTAGCCTTCGTTCTTGTGGTATCCGCTCTAGTCTCAATGGTCAGTATAGGCCTTACGTAGGTTTTATATATTCTGACCTTAGTGTCAGTTCTCAAATACTTGTTTTTCCATATAATGTCCTTGAGACGACCTGATACCGCAGAAGCCTTGTTGACATGTCCTAATATTTCACTGACAAGATCATTTAACTGGTTAAAACTTTAAATTAGATTTTATTTTAAAAATGCAGTAATAGTAACTCGACCTGGGCGAAATTGTTGCTCTTGTAATTTCGGCGAAGAAGATTTCTAACCTTCTTGCGAAGCTAAGCAATAAACTGATGTACTTGCATAAGAGTACGTCCAAAAGTTGAGCGAAACAGCGTACGTCGGGCCTGGTCCGGAGGCCTTGGGCAATAAAGTTTTTGTGACCGAGTCGGGTCAAACAATGGGACGAGGGTGAGTGTGAAGCCTAATTTATATCACAATGAAAATATTTGAGGACTTGAGTGCTTTAAGTACACAATTATTCATCTTGAGTGGTAATAAAACTTGCCGCGTTCTGTCGAATTTCATTCCAAGGAAACGGAAACGTACCGCATTACGTTACTTGTGTTGATGACTTTTGGGAGGATCATATTTTACGTTCGACTTACCGCGATAATTACGGTCCCATGCTAAGGCTTTAATCGAAACAATTGTATGTAAACATTTTATACCGTAATTACGTGCCACATTTAAATATTAAATACTCGAGATGTTAATTCTCGAAAATACATGTGACCATGAGCTCAGCTCGAACTAGACGTTAATTTTCTCTCTCTCTCTCTCACTTTCTCTCTTTCTCTCCCCTTCCCCCCCCCCTTTCCATCCCCCCTATCTCCCCTCCCCCTCTCTCTTCATCTCTTCCCCTCTCTCTTGCTTCACAGTTCTGGGTGGCCTTCGGCGACCTCCAAAAATTTTCCCCAGCCGCCCCTTTCTATTTTTCATTTAAAGTTTAGAAAATCAAAACCAATGTGTGGTGATTTGGATTTAAAATATTTTTATTTTCACGAACCATTTTTATAGCGTATCCATAAAAAGGAAATCATTTTCGGATGACGCCAAAATATTGAATTTATTATCACTTTATATTGTGATTTTGCAATTGAATTACATTTGAAAAAATAAAAAATATATTTACAGTTTAACAGCTTTTTGCACTTTTCACGGTTCCGTTTCGGACCGTAGATGTCCTTCTTCAGCCTTTAATATTTTTATAATTTTTTTTTGGCACCGAGGAAGAACGTCTGCGATTTGAAACGCGATTGAAAAAAGTGCACAAAAGTGTTGTGAAAATACAAAGTTTTTAACAAATTATTCAAATGATATAAAACTCCTAACTTAACTAACTAACCATCACGTCGTCTCCCTGAAGGAGTAGGCAGAAAGAATGGACTGCCACACTTTTCTTTCCTGACATATTTCTCTCGATTCCTCAACATTCATACATCGTGTCATGCACGCGCGTCGATTTCTCTGACTCCTCACATGGCCGACATTCAATATTAGATTTATTTGATCATGCCACGTTTTTCTCGGTCTTCCTCTATTTCTGGTTCCGTTTACATCCTTAACATATAATTTTTTTACCATTCTTTCTTCATTCATTCTTTCCATATGTCCAAACCATATTAATGATCCTTTCATTATTTTGTTCATAACACCATCATTCGCACCGCATACACTTCTTATATTTTCATTCGACACTCTATCATAGACAGAGTATCTGCAAGAAAATATCCATTTTTCACGTAAATGAAACTCTAAGCTGTTTTAACTTAAACAATGAAAGTAGGTCACTATCGAAGCACCCTTTTGTATAAACACTTTGTTTGTATAAATGGATACCGATGTGTATGTATTATATATAAAACTGTGCGCGCTGGATAGTGTTACTCCGGTGTAGAAGTTTTGGGAGACGCGAACACGGAGCTTGGAGTCGGGAATTATTTCGCACGACATAATGTGTGCAGTGTTCAGACTAGGAACTCACCTACACAAGAATATATACTCTCTAGCCAGCCAGCTAGCTAACATGGCCGTGGTTACCTAACCAATCGTCCTAGTTTTCTAGAAACAAAAACGTTCCCGCTTTTACCCACTTTACGTCGTCCATTTCAAAGAACCGCGCGGAGTTTTGATTAGTTTACCACTTTAATAGAACACTACAAGCCTTTGTGTCTAGTATGTGTGAGGTATGCAAGCGATACGATTCGATGATGAATGTGAATAAGTACAAGGACGACCTTCGTGGCAAGAGTGGTAAAAGCTCTGACTTCCATACCGAAGATCCCGGGTTCGATTCCCGGCGATGGCAGTGCGATTGTCACACTGTCTTTGGTCTGGTGTAGAATTCACGTGACAATAAAATGGCGATAGATTGGCTACCTATCACATGTCACGAGAATCAATATAATAGTTTAAAAAAAATTGTTTTTAGTAATAGGGTTCAAACGACCTGTTGTATACATAAAAATAAATAAAAAAAGTACAAAGAAAACATGACAGTCTGCAACATTAGCGTGAACGCTGAAAATCTGGATCATAAATTTCTTTATGTTTACAAAGGATGGGAAAGCAGAGAAAAATATTGAAAGAATGGTAGGGGCAGGCAATAGAGTAAACGATGCACTTAAGGTGGTCATCGCAAACAAAAGCCTAACCAAAAAAAATAGATGACAGTACACAATGATGTTCTTGTACCGACCCTTATCTGTAGAATTAAGGCATGCATCTGTAAAAGAAGGATAAAAGTAGAATAAATGTAGTAGAATTGAGATCTCTAAGACTAATGAGTAATAAATCTATTTAAGATATTTAACACAAATTTAAGAAGTAGATGCGGTGTGAATAAAAGTGTTATAAACAAAATAAGAAAAGGGTCTTTAAGATAGGTTTACTCGTATGTATGGAAACGAAGCGACCCTTATGTTTGAAAGCGAAGCATGGAACTGACAAAAGAAGGATGAAAGTAGAATACATGCAGTAAAAATGAGATCTCACGAATGTGTGGATACACTGTGTATGATAGAGTGTCGAATGAAAATATAAGAAGTGAATGCGGTGCAAATGATGATGTTATGAACAGAATAATGAAAGGATCATTAAGATAGTTTGGACACATGGAAAAAATGAATGAAGAAATAATGGTAAAAAAGTTAACGATGTAAATGGAACTGGAAATAGAGGAAGATCGAGGAAAACGTGACCCGAACAAATAAATCAAATATTGAATGTCGGCCATGTGAGGAGTCAGAGAAATCGACGCGCGTGCATGACACGATGTATGATTGTTAAGAAAACGAGAGAAATATGTCAGGAAATAAAAATGTGGCAGTCCATTCTTTCCGCCTACTCTTTCAGGGAGATGGCGTGATGGTTAGTGAGTAAGTTAGTTTCAATATTAAACACTGTTATAAAAGCAAAATCTCTTACATTATAATTAATAAAACTTTTTTTTTAATAACTACTTTTTGTCGAAATAAAGACAAGAGTGAAATTTTTGTTTTTTATTCGATGTTGATTGGTTTCGCCAGCTTGACTGGCATCGACAGACTTGTCTGTCCAGTATAGTAGTTAAATAACATCAGTATAGTAGTTAAATAACAGTATAGTAGTTAAATAACAGTTAAATAACATAGCATAGTAGTTAAATAATCATCATTAAAAAACACAAATTTAATGATAACATAAAATGAACTTCCGTCAATTGATAACAGTAAAATAATAATTTTAATGTTTTTTTATTTTTATTTTTATGTACTTTTAACTAATAAAATTAAAATTAAATATCAAACATGTTTTGGACTGACCAGCCCTTCATCAGTGATATTATATAATTATTTTAAATATAATAAAATTGTTTACAAAGATGGTCAGTTTTGACAGATGTTACAATAAATTTATCTGATATTTTTTTAAATTGTGGAGACATGTGTTTCGCCAATCAATGTTGGCATCATCAAATGTTACAACCAAAACATTAAAAAAAATCCCTACACTAGCCAAATTTTAAAAATAGAAAGCCCCCTTTCCATCAGTTACTCGTTTCAAAGAAAATTAGTAGTGAGACCCGTATAAAGAGTAGAGATCGTAGCAACAGATACAAAACCTCACAAAGAATGGGAGATGATTGATGATGTCTTCAGGCTCCGCGTGGCAGGATACAAGATAGTGATAATACAACAGCCTTTATCAAATAATACACTAGGAAGTATCCCGCGGTTTGAGCTTTTTGTTAAAAAAATTAAGTAGGTAAGTGGCAGAATTGTAAAAATATATTTAGATTCTTTAGTAAAATTTATATGAGAACAAAGTATTAAAATACGCTATGATCCAAAAAAATCATTTTTTAAAAAAATATTGTGTCGGACTATCTTTGATCTAAAATCTACGTATCTGGAAAGCATGTTTACAAGATACGGAAATTGGAGAAAGACATCGAAAGAAGGGTTGGTGCTGGGAATAAAATAAATGGCGTACTCAAAGTCATTACAGCAAAAAGAAATATATACACAGAAGCAAAGATGGCAGTACACAATGGAGTTCTAGTGCCAACCCTCATGTATGGAAGTGAAGCTTGGAGCTGGCAACAGAAGGATGAAAGCAGGATAAACGCCGTAGAAATGAGATCACTAAGAAGAATGTGCGGGAAAACGTTTTATGATAGAATACCGAACCGAGGAAAACATGGCTTGACCAAATTAATCAATTACTAAAAGGCGGTCACATTCGAAGTCGGAATAATCGATGTGCGTGTATGTATGAATGTAGAGGTACGATGTATGAATGTAGAGGAAACCCGAGAGGTTTGCCAGGACAGAGCATCGTGGCGATCCATCCTCTCTGCCTACCTCTCCTGGGAAATGGCGTGATGGTTAGTTAGTTAGTTAGTTACAACACTAACATTTATTGAAAAATAAAAAATAAAAATCAAAAATGTTTCGGGCTAACCAGCCCTTCATCAGTGATATTATATAAATATTTAAAATATAATATTATAAAATTGTTTACAAATATGGTCAGTTTTGAGAGATGTTGTAATGATTTGTAACATCTGTCATTATAACATCTCATAAAACTTCAAAGTTCTAGTGCTGACCCTTATGTATGGAAGTAAAGCTTGGAGTTGGCAGAAGAATGATGAAAGTAGGATAAATGCCGTAGAGATAAGATCACTAAGAAGGATGTGCGGAAAAACAATGTATGATAGAATATCTAATGATAGAGTAAGAAAGAAACGTAAAGTGGATGAATACGTGATAAATAAAATCAAGAAAGGGTCACTAAGATGGTTTGGAGATACGGAACGAATGGATGAGGGAAGAATGGTAAAAAATATATATGCAAGTAGTGTGAATGGAAAAATAAGTCGAGAAAGGCCAAGGAAGACATGACATTACCAAATTATTCAATTACTGAAAGGCGGCCATGTTCGAAGAATGAACAATCGACGAGCGTGCATGTCACGATGTGTGAATGTAGAAGAGGCGCGAGAGTTTTGTCAGGATAGGATGTGGCGATCCATCCTCTCTGCCTACCCTTTCGGGGAAACAGCGTGATAGTTAGTTAGTTAGTTATTTATATAATATCACTGATGAAGAGCTGGTTTGTCCGAAACATGTTTGATGTTTAATTTTTATTTTTTTAATAAATGTGAGTGTTGTACACAAAGTATATAAAAAAAGAAACATTAAACATCTACAACATAATGTTATGGCGAACATAGAAGAAAATCAAGTATTCAAATTAAATTTTATATCAAAGCCTTTTTAATATAAATTCATAATCTAAAATAAAAGGGAACATACTAGAAAATACGAACATAATTTTTGATGTCAGCTAAATAAAGTAGAAAATATAATGTAAAATTTTACATATTTTATTAACTGGAAAAAAGGGAAAAACTCCAGCTAGCTACGGGGTCAGTACTCGCACAATCTCTGGAATAAAACTCTCGAGACGTGTTTCAGCGGCGAGGGTTCATTTGCCTTTAGTGTTTAACTGGGATAGAGTTTCTGGAGCTTCCCAGCTGGGAAGGAACGGATCCGCCTCAGTCTAAAGTTCGGGTTACGTGAGGTAAAAGTCCGCGAGCGCGGGAGTCGGACTGCAAATTGGCCGGGTACAAAGACTCATTGTTTTATCTGGGACAAAACTTTATACGTGTTAATTTATTTATTTGCTACATATAAGACACATAATGGTAACATCACAACTAAGAAGCTTGTTTCTTTAATCTACGTATACTGATGCATTCACGAATATTGTATTATATGAGAATTCGTAAATTCGAATAAATACACATACTATATACTGTCATATATTATATGTCTATATATTATATGTCATTAACACGCTACAAGAGTGGTTATGGAATTGTATATACGAGTATACGAGTATAATAGTTTAAAGACATATTATATTTTATTATTTATATCATTTATTTTTATTTGTTATTTTATTTTATTTTATATCATTGTATTTATATAATTTGTTTTAGATTTATTTTGTAGATGTTGGACGATCGAAGTGTGCGCGGGAGATGCCTATTGGTGGCGATGAGGTTCGCAACCTATCAAACCGCGTCTTTCGCGGGGGCGAAAATAGAAGGATGGAGTGCCGCATCGATTAAAGTGTGGCAGTCTATTCTTTCTGCCTACCCTCTCGGGGAGACGTCGTGATGGTTAGTTGGTTAGTTAGTTTACTATATACTGACACCAATAACCTCATTAAAATAATTTTTAATAAAGAAACATGTTTTTTTGTTTATGCACAAAACAATATAGGTATATTATACATACAATTTTTGAATTAAACGAATGAAATCGGTTGCTTTTTTAGAAGTTTTATTACCTGAAGTTGGAGGTATCCTCCGAAACATGTCGTGTTTTTAAATATTTTTTAATATTTTATGGAAAATAAGCAAAGTTTTTTTCAATTTAGGTTTTATTAGAGTTCATAGAAATTTTTATTAGAGTTAATAGTTTCGCCTATCTGATTCGTTATCAAATAACAAAGGCGAGAATATATTTTCTATAAACTATAAAAACATTTCTAGAAAACAGATCTTATTATTCGTATTAATTATTTAAAATGGAGTTGTATATCACTGTTTAAAAAACAATAAATCAGTTTTATTTTATTTTAATTAGCTCAGTACAACAGATATTTGAATTTTACATCCGATATAAATAAATATAAGTACATCAGACATACAAGATTTTATTCTAGTATATTTAAGTAAAAAAAAAACAGCATTTTTATTATTTTTTATATAACAAAATGTTTATTTACTGGAAGTTTTATAATATATAATTGAATGACTGTATAAAAAATGTTTGATTATACCTTCGCAAAGCGAACATTTTATTCAACAAATTATAGTAGAACTTCTATAAAACAAATGTTTTCAATCATATTAGATATTTAATATGGAGTAGTATATCATTGTTCTAAAAACATTGAATAGTGTTTTTTTTTTTTCTAAATATCAACCAAAATATGTGATCTTAAAATTCAAATCAATCATATTAGATATTTAATATGGAGTAGTATATCATTGTTCTAAAAACATTGAATAGTGTTATTTTTTTTTCTAAATATCAACCAAAATATGTGATCTTAAAATTCAAATCATTCACTTATGCTAAATTGTTTTCGCTACGGCATATTATTTATGTACGTCGGAAAATTTAACCGTCGACATTGATATATCAGGTAACCATTGAAACTATGTTAATCTATTAGTTTCAAAACGTGTTTGTTCTCAGTCTGGATTCATTGTATTGTTATAGTTAAGATCCGTTAGTGTTTCCAGTTTGAATACTTTTTAAAGTTTTCCTCGACTTTCAACTAAGGCAACACTCTAGTTTGTAGCATTAATGGAGTAATATTTGTCCAACACTCCAATTAGAAGACATAAATTGCTTTTACCTTCAAAGTACAAGACGAACGTGTCGCGCCCGTAAATTTGAAACCTCTCGAGCTGTATATCAACAAGGCGTAGGTACTTTATTTTTCTATTTATTTCCACTTACGTACATGAGTAGGTGGATATTATTCTACAATCAAATAATCGCTCACGTTTTAAGGAAACGTTTTACTATTACAAAGACATTGGATAATCGAAATTTTGAATGGAAGAACATTAAACCGTTATTGGAAACAAAAATGTATCAATGGAAGCAAAAATGGCCGTTTATAATGAAATATGATGATGCATGGAAGTGAATCATAGAACTAGCAGAAGAAAGATGAAAGCAGAATAAAAACAGTAGAGATGAGATGCTAAAACGATATACGACAGAATTTCAAATGCTGAAATAAGAAAGGAATGTAGAGCGGAAGAAGTTATTATGAACAAACAAACAAACAAACCATTACGCCGTTTCTCCGCAGGGGTAGGTAGAGTCATATACGCACGTCGATTCTTCAGACTTCTAGATAGATAATAATCTTCTATATCATGTTATTTTTAAATGTTTTTGAATAAAATCGACAACGTATATTGAAATTAATCTTAATAGTAAATACGCAATTCATTTTTTGAATATTTTAACTACAAATATATGTATTTGGGGTTGAGTACAAACATATTTTCATCCGACAAATTTAGCAATATGTCATTTTCTTATAACATCAACTAGGCAAGGAAATCCAAATTTCTCTCGGCGAACTCCTCGGCAATAGGAAGATTAGTTAAGCTGAAGCGTTGCCCTAGTACAAATTTCGGGGATCGAGCCTTTGCGGTAACCGATCCGTCACTTTGGAAAAATTTCCCTTCACACCTTAGATGCATAAATGATCCGACAGATTTCAGATCGAAGCTGAAAACCCACCTTTTTCATATGTCAAACCCAATTTAAAATTTGTATATTTTGTTACTTTCTAAACTATCGCGAATACAAGATGCAGCGTTCACATTTCGATTTTTTTATTTAAAACACGTCTTAATACGCCTTTAAGGTGATTGCATCACAAAAACGGCGATTTAAAATTTAGCATATTATTATTATTATTAATATTATTATTATAGGCATAGAATATCAAAAATTGATACCGTGTGGCCATGCCCTTTTCTAGTTGCTGCAAAATAAATAGTCTCGATCGGCAGTTGACTAAATTTGCATTTTAGAAGGATTGTTTCAGAGGGCGTTACAAAATGTACTTCTTGTAAAGAGGGTGGCAACCCAAAAAGTTCTGGAAACTTGAGCTAAGGTAAAACCGATGAGTGTTTTATGAGTAATGGGAAATGTAAGTCGTGAGGTTAAACCGATGAGTGTTATATGAGTAATTTTTTTGGACAGTAAGACTCATCGCATCATAATACTCACCCCAATTTATGGTTGAATTTTCAGAGTACAAAAATGTGTCTAAAGTCCGAAAAATATGGTATACGAGTATTATACGGGAGTGATATATTTCACATTTTTAAGGGTTTATCTCATAATTTATTAATCATTTGATGCGCACAGAAGTATCAAAGATGTGGATACATCTAATTGATTTGTACAATTTTAAGTCTTTAAAAGCATCATTAAGTCATAATATCAAGTCGAAACAAGGTTCTCTTGTTGAATACAAAAAAACTTCCAGAAAACAGACGTTTTGAGAGAAAACACACGTCGTTGTTACGTCAAGAAACAATAAATATATAAATGTATTGACAATTTATACTATTATACATAAATCATTATTGGACGTTTCCACATCTTTGGTACCTATACGGTTAGTATAATATTACTAACACAGGACTCAATGTGTATTTATTAATAAAATAACATATATTTACTGTTTTATATTTTTATTAATAAATACAAAACATATGATAAATAAATATACCTTCATATTGTAAACAAATATTTAGAAAATAATCCTAATAGGTAATTAAATAAGGTTATATTTGCTTATAGTATTATAGTTATATTTGCTTATTGTGAAAAAACAGCATGTGGGTAATGTAAACAAATATTTATAAAATACGTACTGAAATTGGGTATAATTTATTGGAGCACATGCGTAGGTGAAAACGAAAGGTTCACTAACGAAAAAAAACGTAGCAAAAGGAAAACGATTTTTTTATAGAAAAATTCGTAGGCTGTGAAAATTTATTGCAACGAAACTCAATAAATTTGCACGTGTCGGGTTTACAATTTATCGAAACGTAATATGAAACTTTCTGTGCTGGAGCAAATAAATATTGCGTTTTTTTAATGGTCAAGTGTTTTCCAATATTTTACGTGGATATAAGTATGATAAACCTATAATTTCTCTCTTGAGTGGTGCGTATATTTTGAAATATGTGTATTTTTTTTCTGTGATATGGAGTCCTCACGAGGCGAAATATTCCATTATGCTGGAGAGGGTTCAGAAAAAATTTCTGAGGTATCTCTATATGAGGGAGTGTGGTAGTTATCCGTGGCTCTATCCCACGGCATTTCTTTTAGGAATGCTCGGAACCAATTTTTTACCGCTTCAAAGAGATGGGCATGTCATTACCCATTTCTTTAAATTAATCAGGGGATATTTTGAAAACTCGGCCGTGCTAGAGGGTGTTGGGCTTTTTGTCACTGATATATTTCTCCGACAGCGACAGCACAGATTGTTTTACCTACCGGCCACCAAAACCAATCTGCCTCTGGTGACAAAGGTGGGAAGAGCAATTAGTCTGCTGAACGCGGTCTCCTCGGTGATCGACGTCTTTCATATTAGTAAAGGTACGTTCAGGAGACTCTTGACTTTAGAAAGTATCATGTCTTCCTAATGTCGAACCATCTCTAATGCGTTCCAGGTATTATGTTGTATTTTAGTAATATTTTACCTGTACTCAATAGATGCCTTAAATTTTTTGCTCATTGACTTTTTGCTTTTGAGTTATTAAACTGATTTAATTTGATTGGATTTGATTTAAAATCATTATTTTGAAGAAGCCTGACTTATTCATTTAAACAGCAACCAAAATCTATTTTTCTTTAATCTTGAATAGTTTTGTGAAAATCGGGTGGTGGTATAGGGCAGTGTTTCCCAACCGGTGGTCCGGGACTTTCGGGATGACTTTCCGCCGGGCCGCAAACAGTATGCCAAATTTCAAGAAATTCGCAATGCAAAAATATTAAATATAGGATTATTTATGCGAAAAAGTATTTTTGTCCATGCCCTCAATAAAATCAAAACAAAACAATGGACTGGACGTGAATGAAGCACTTCGTCAGTCAGAGACAGCATTGAATCAAGAACATCAGATATATTAGCAAAGATGCAACAGCTGGTTCCGCGTTAGCTTGTTGAAAAAAACATATTTTTTGTTAAATTTTAATTTTATCAGATATGCATATTTTTTAATAAAAGTTATGTCCATCTGTCACAGTATAAAATTTTAAAAATATTACATAAAACACATTTAATTTCAGTAGTGCTCCGCGATTTTTTTTCCTTCTTTTTACCGGTGCGTAAAAAGGTTGAGGATCACTGATATAGGGGACAGAACTATTGGCTCCTGATTCAGGGGACTCGGGTTCAAGCCTAGACATGACCAAATTTAAGTAACTACCCAGTTAATATGAATTAGTTGGCGAAACGGCTCTCGCGACATTCGCAAAAAAAAAAAAAATAATAAAAAAGTGATATTATAACAGTATTGTAAATTTAACCGTTAATAATTATGAACTGTTAAATAAATAAAAAAAACGTTGTTTTATGTATCACAATTGTATTTTTATTTTACGCGACAGCTGTTTCGTCAACCTATGTTGACATCATCAGGTGTTACAATAATATATCAAGTGTCAAATTTTCGTGATTTTTCGAATCTTTATGTGTATTTGTTCCTATGTCAATTTGAATAATTTCTTTGATATAAATTTGAAGTTCTTGCTGGAGTCGAGTTAGGTAAGAGTTAGGCGTAAAATAAAAAGACAATTGTGATACATAAAACAACGTTTTTTTAATTTAACAGTTCATTAACTAACTAACTAACTAGCTAACTAATTAACCATCACGCCATTTCCCCGGAGGGGTAGGCAGAGATGTTGGATCGCCACAATGCTTTGTCCTGGAATACCTCTCCGGCTTCCTCTACATTCATACATCGTACCATGCACGCACGTCGATTATTCAGACTTCGAATGTGGCCGCCTTTTAGTAATTGATTAATTTGGTCTTGCCATGTTTTCCTCGGTCGTACTCGGCTTCTTTTTCCACTCACGCTGCTAGTGTACAGCTTTTTAACCATTTTACTCTCATCCATTCGTTCCATATGTCCAAACCATCTCAAGGATCCTTTTTTAATTTTATCCATGATGCAGTCATCTGCCTTAAATATCTCTCTTATTTCATCGTTCGGTATTCTATCATACAACGAATGTGCGATTCTTCTTAATGATCTCATTTCTACGGCGTTTATCCTGCTTTCATCCTTATTTTGCCAGCTCCAAGCTTCACTTCCATACATGAGGTTTGGCACTAGAACTCCATTGTGTACTGCCATTTTTGCTTATGTGGATATATTTATATTTGCAGTAATGACTTTGAGTGCGCCATTTATTTTATTCCCAGCACCAATCAGTTCATTATGTTAAAGTATAATAGTGTTTCGACCGAAACAATGGACTATTTAGTTAATAATTAGTTAAATAATTCGAATCAATTCAAACTACAAAACTTTAAATATAATAAGTGCATTTTCATTCATTAAAACGAGTAACATTGCAATAACGATTTCGATGTTCATAGATCAATGACCCTACATCAAATACGAGTACAGTACTTGTCTGGATCGGTGTATTCGATTGTATTTTTGATTTTGACAGTAATTGGAAAATGATTGATTTTTATTTATGGATATTATGACTGAAAGATATATTGTTACGAGTATCCGTATTAAAATATATTCAGAAAAACTCAAGAACGTGACGTATATTGAAATAGGATAAAATGAAACAATTTCCGTACGATATAATAAATAACGTATCCATGAAATGAGTAAAACAATGTATCTGAGATGATTCAAGTACGAGTATAATGTTGGTTTTTATTCAACATGTTTATCTCGCATTATTTAATATTATATTTTATATAAACAAAAACTAGAATACGGATCGTTTATTGTTATTGTTTGGTACATAAAACAGTTTTACCGATTTGTATAATGCGTATGGTTTAGGCATTGGTTTTATTCGATTAATTGTTAAAACTTTCGTATAATTTATGGTTTGACATTATTAAAATAATAATTTATACTTTAAGTAATTTGTATTAACACCACTTTATTTGGTAACACCAACTGGTTTTGCTCCCGCCGTAGCTTCGTCAGGGTGAGAAAGTAAACTAAATAATAAATCATAGAACAATGATTGAATAAATAAATATAATGTGGAGTGGAGAAAGAGTGGGGGTAGGAGAAAGTGGGCGCGACAACGAATATACTGTTAAGACAGTGAGTCATGCTCATTAGGGAAAAACTATGGAAAATTTCTAATTCAGATTTTTGTGGCGGGCAGGGCAGTATTTTTAATGGGGAACATTGCTAGAATGGGACTATGGGAAAGATTAGTTTGATTAATTATTAAAGAAAGATTATTGTTTAGAGCTTACTTAATTTCTAATGCTTCCAAATGATCTTATTTTAGACCCGGGGATATTTCGTGAAGCATTTTCAGGCCAGAATCTGTAAGATATGTTTGGTTTGTCTCTAACAGATGATTGGCGAACTCAGAGAAATCGTTACTATTTAGACATCTGAGATGTTCTTGTACCCTCCCGATTACATTTCTAGCAGTTTTACCGCGGTTAAAATATTAAAACACCAAAACCCCAATTAACTTATTAACTAACTAACCATCATGCCGTCTCCTTAAAGGGATACGCAAAAAGAATATACCGCCACACTGTTCATTCCTCACAAAATTCTCTCGCTTCCTCGACATTAATACATCGTGTCATGCACGCGCATCGATTTCTCCGACTCCTTACGCGGCCGACATTCAATATTTGATTGATTTGATGGTGCCACGTTGTCCTTGGTCTTCCTCTATTTCTAATTGCGCTTACGGCATTCACATTCACTTTCTTCATTCATACTTTCCATGTATCTTAACCATAGTAATGATCCTTTCATTATTTTGTTCATACGCACTGCATTCACTTCTTATATTTTTATTCGACATTCTATCATACATAGATTTTATACATTCGTCTAAGATATCTCATTTCTACTGCATTTATTCTACTTTCATCCTTCTTTGGCCAATTCCATGCTTCGCTTCCAAATATAAATACGCAAATATTTGATAAGAAGTGGATGCAGCGCGAATGAAAGTGTTATGACCAAAATAATGAATAGGACGTTAAGATGGTTTGGACCCATAGAAAGAATGAGTGAACGACGTTGGCCACGTGAGGGTCAGAGTAATGGATGTGCGTGCATATAACGATATATGAATGGAACTGGCAAAAGAAGGATGAAAGTAGAATAAATGCAGTAGAAATGAGATCTCTTAGACGAATGTGTGGATACTCTGTGTATGATAGAGTGTCGAATGAAAATGTAAGATGTGAATACGGTGTGAATGATTGTGTTATGAACAAAATAATGAAAGGATCATTAAGGCGGTTTGGACATATGGAAAGAATGAATGAAGAAAGAATGGCATGAAAAAGTATATGTACACGATTTAAATGGAACCAGAAATAGAGGAAGATCGAGGAAAACGTAGCACGATCAAATAAATCAAAAATTGAATGTCGGCCATGTGAGGAGTCAGAAATCAACGCACGTGCATGACACGATGTATGAATGTTAAGGAAGCAAGAGAAATATGTCAGGAAAGAAAAGTGTGGCAGTCCATTCTTTCTGCCTACCCCTTCAGGGATACGGCGTGATGTTTAGTTAGTTAGTTTTTTTTAATGTTGGGGAAGCGTTAGAATAATGTAAGGTAAAAACAGTGTGGCGATCCATTATTTTTGCTTACTTCTTCAGAGAAACGGTTAATAGTTAGTATGGTGAATTGTCATTTATTTTGTTTATTGCATAATAATTTTCCCATAAAATTGTGATTTTTTTGCAATAGTATTATACTTCATAATCATGTATTGTATACTAAGCTCATATATATAATATTATACAATGTCCACAGAAGCTTCTTAATAACAACATGTATTTTTTTCTGAGATCTTGGAAATGTTTTTGTCTAAGAAATTCATATCTCCTAATTGCTCTAGTCTGACAATATTCCATGTGACATTGTCTTACACAACACTAATTCCAAGAGGCCCGAACGTGCTAATAATCATTTATAAATATATTATGTTATATCAAATTACTTATCACATTTCCCTTTATTTATTGGTGCTTGAACAATAATGTCTTATCTAATATTAATGGTAACATATGTTTAGTGGAAGTGCTATTATATTTTATGACAGTGACAACTTGCGCCCTGCTAGGGTATTATCAAAAACATGGGTATTATATTAAATTTAATAAAATTATCATATTTATTATCAAAATTTCTTTCACGTAAAAACTTATATTTTTCAAATTGTAATTTGAAATTTGATTTTTGTCATGTACTAATGAAAAAAAATACCACCACCTTCGGCTGATAATCATGGTCAAAATTATGGGACGTCAGGGAGTTGGCAGAAGACAGTTGTCCTGGCTGCAAAATACAAAAGAGCAGGACAGAGATGCTTTCGCTGCAGTGATTAGCAATTGGAGGGGGGGAGGGACCTGACATGGCACCAGAATAAGAGTTTTTCAAATGTTACTTATTAATTATTAATTTAGAAGTTATTATATAAAAACGACAAAATTATATTAGATTTTAATAACAATATTATTCAATCTGTTCTCAGAAGATGGCAAAATATTGCTATAAACTATAATTGTTGTTTGTAATATCTTTTCAGAAAAAAAATATATACCAGTGGGATAAAATGAATATACTCGTATATTATAAAGAAAATATTTTTTCCAATATTCACATACAAAATTCAAGTTGGTAGGAGGCAGCTGTCCTGGCTGCGGAACATCAAAGAGTGGACAGAATTAACAAGCGCTGACAGAACCTGTTCCAAGTCGCGCAGGAAAGAAATGCCTTTGCTGCAGTGATCGTCAACGTTGGGGGGACCTGACACGGCACCGAAAGAAAAGGAACCCAGTCTGTCGATGCCAGCCAACCTGGCGAAACCGCCCGCTTTTGAATTAAAGACAAAAGTGGAAGTAATTGTGAAAAACATCCTTTTATATTATTATCAAGAGATTTTAGTCAAATCATTAGATTTTCTTAAAAAAGATTATATATTATATTATATGACTGAGGGATACACAAGTACGTATGTCATAATATTGAAATAGTAGGACTTCACCGGGAATATTATCATTATTTTATTACGCATAGAAGATTATCGTAGCAAGCCGGATATATAGTACCCATTCTTAAAGGGTCAAAAATACGTTTCTATATTTGAAGATTGCTAAAAGATCGTAGAAGTCGACGCTTCCCCATAAGGCGTCTTTGAGTGTGTATCCCGCTGACTTGTCTTTTTGACCTAGTTTGTATGGGCTGCTCTCGATATGCCCCCTTTATGTGCTGTAAAAGGTTGTCTCCGCCTCCACAAAGGAGTTTGGGGAGATTAGGACAATATCCGATGTAGAATGCTAAAGTGATATCTTCATCCATTCTCTTTTAAACCCCTTTGAGAGCGGAACATCTTTAGATAACGCAGTTTTGATTTTCTCTTGTCTTCTCAGGTCGTGGCGCTAAATGGATCATGATTCTTTTTTTAAAACCAATTGGTTCATTGGTCAATTGCAAAATTTAAAGCGATAATCCGATATTAAACAAATTAAAATCGAATCTTATAATGTACATAATAATATAAATATAAACAACGTCGACGACCTTCGTGGCAGAGTGGTAAGAGCTCTGAATGTCATACCGAAGGTCCCGGGTTTGATTCCCGGCGATGGCAGTGCGATTGTCACGCTGGCTTTGGTCTGTGTAGAATTCACGTGACAATAAAAATGGCGATTGATAAAAGTATCACATTGGGCTTAAATAAAATGCTTTATACAAAAATGCGGAAAGCAACGGAAAACTTCCACATTAAAAGGTCTAAGTGGCATCCCAAGAACCAGTAAAGATATTTCTCTTAAAACTTTCTGCAAATTGATCAAAGATAATGAAATGAAAAGAAAAAAACAGACTCCTCTACATTCATAAATCTAGTCATGCATGCAAGGCGTTATCCGTTATGGTTCAATCTGGAATTGAAAACTCACCTTTCTACGGCATGTGTTGTATTTAGAACAAATTAAAATTATCAACATAACAATTATTTTATACCAATTTTTAAATCAATCCAAATAATGCACTTTGGAAATTGAAAAGTAACATTGTTTATTATACACGAAATATTAAAAATCACGACATGTTTCGTAGGAGACTTCCATCTTCAGGTGTAAATATATTTTATAAAAAACTAAACAAAGAAATAATAATTAAAAACCCATTTAAAAATCGATACAATACAAAGGAACAATATACTTATATTTAAATATTTAAACCTGGACTCATTGTTTTAAGTACTAATAATTATTTTTTATTCTTCTTCTTCTTCATTAAAAGCCGTTGTCGTCCACTGCTGCACATAGGCCTCTCCCATACTTCTCCATGTATGACATGTCATACCGGGGGTGGTTGGCATTACAACGCCATGCTTGCCAGACGGGTTGGCGAGGTGTCCTTCTACGTTAGCCTATGCATCAATATTATCCACCAAGGTTATTCACGCTCGATCTCTAACATTTCGCATAGTTTCCAGGGGAGACCAAAGTCGAGGAGGTGTGGATAGATACTTGGGATCAGATCAATCCTCCAGCGTAACATGGCCATCACCACGGTGATGGCTATGCATCGCTCGAAGAGTCAATAGGATCCCCCTTATTAAATATTAATTAATGATTTATTTGCATATGATTGGGAATGGAAGCTTGGAAGACTAAAAGTAGACAACGTATTTAAGGAGAAAGGAGTAAAAGGATGAATCTGATTATTTATGTTTTTTTCACCTAATTTCACCGACTTGAAGATTACTTAAGATTCTTGTTTGTTTAATTTATTGCTATTGTTAACTATGTGTAGAAATTTGTTAATTTTTTGTACACATAATTATGAATAGCAATAAATTAAACAAACCAGAAACTTTAAAACTCCTCAAGTCGATGAAAAATATTGTATCCTTTTTGTCAAAACTATGGTCAAATTCAATACAATGGTTGGATATCTCAGAAAAAATAGTATGTTTGGTTAACCTTTTTTGTGTCAGTTGATACGTGATTTAAATGTTCGAACATTGATGGAGGTCTCCTCCGAAACGTGTCATGATTTTTATGTTTTGTGGATAATAAACAACGTTATTTTTAAATTTCCAAAGTGTATTACAATGGAATTCCACAGTATTAATACCTTTGATTTCAATAAATCGATCCCAATAAGTATGTTTGAAATATACGAAATTACCAGCTGAGTAGATTGCTTTGTCGAGAATTCAATCAATTCAGATAATCGCCCCAGAAGTGGCTATTTCACTGAGTGTATCTTCAATTTTCCAACAGAATGATTCGAAAACGAAAACTAATAATAACTCTTATTCTTACGCACGTACTTCTAAATAAGCCAGTGGGTCGCTTTTAGCCCGGAGTAGTAGGGGCAGGGACGCATCTACTGTTCCAGAAATAACATTCTTACGATTGGGTTCACCCTTTGATCAATCGTGCAAATCTTAGAAACTAATTACTAGACTATAATTATTTAATGCGGGTTTTTCAAAAATAGCATCAACAACACACTCATTAATGATTAAAAAAACAGCTAACTACGTTTCACCCTTTGTGTTTATTTAGTAAATACAGTAAAACGTCGTTTATATGGACTAATTTGGACCGGAAGTGTTCCGGATAATCAAACAGGCGCTAATTATTTTAGCAAAATAAGGTATAAATCGATTTTTTTTCTCGGCTCATTTATTGATTATAAAATAAAAAATTTTACTGCAAAAACAAGTATGTATGTAGCACATGTACATAAAAAAAGGCTTACATTACTCTTCATTACTGGAAAAATAATCAGAGATTTTTTTTTTAATAAGATTTCCTCTTCTTTTTTGCAGCTAAATCGTGGATTTGTTTTAATAAAAGCAATTGAATTGAGCCGGTTTTGCTCTTCAAACGATGCTAGCGCAGTTTCTAATTCCGTAAAGGCTTCTCCATGACTGATTCGTTCTCCTTCATCATCCTCATTTGAGCTATCATCATCATCCTCACTTTTTTTTTGCCAGAGAAACAATTTCATCATCGTTCAACCCACACCCAACGTTGTGTAGGTATGGTGGGGTAAGCTTAGTCATGCGTAGATCACGGCACAGAACGCTTCATCATCTCGGCTTATCCGGATAATTGACGTTCCGGTTAACTGACGTCCGGATAAACGACGTTCTACTGTAGCAGATAAACTAAATGTTTAATTGTGAAAACGGTACATGCATGTTTTTGTTATTTATTATATGTACTCGTATATTCTAGGGCCGCCTTTCTAAACGACCCCTATTTACAATTGGACCCCTATATAAGGCTCCAGCGTCTACTAGGAGCGATATCGCACCCGTTATGAACACATGAAAATGATTAAACTTTTCCAAACTTATCTTAAGGGAGAGTCGAAATGAAATTGGAAGGAATTAAATTAAAATCTATTGTCTTTGTCTGTATTAAATGGTGATCACATGAGGTGTCGGAGAAATCGAGTTGCGTGCATGTCACGATGCATGAAGTTTGATAAAGCGAGATAATAATGTCAGGAAAGAACAGTGCAGCGTTCCATTCATTAGGTCTACTCCTTCGGTAAACGGCGTGATGGTTAGTTAGTTAAAACACGAGTACCCAAAAGTGCATTGGTACATTGATATTAGAATGTTTAAAAATTTCGTGAATATCAAAATAACCCAATGGCTTACTCGTCTCATACAGCGTCAAAGTATTCTCAAATACAATATGCATAAACTGTACAGTACAAGGAAAAATACACCGTTACAGGTCGTCCCATACAAGTGCTGTAATACAGGCACATAAATACGCCGTTAGCATAACCCGACTGAAACCCGCCATACATTTATTATCGAATTTTCCTCAAAGTTGCATTCAGCCCAAAAGCCCCATTGGAGGTACGCCTCGGCTGAGTTGGCCGTCGGTATGATGCAGAGCATTTTTAACCGCGGGAAAATTGCAAATTTTATTGTTTGTTCGGTCGTCAAAGGGAAAGCTATTCAATGTTCTGTGAAAGCAATTTATGTGACCTGTTTTGAGCACTGATATTAAAAATCCCCTGTTATCAATCATTCATACGATTATTTAATTTATTGTTTCTTAAACAATGGTATAAAACTGCATATTTAACAATTAATATGAATGAAAACGTCTGTTTTCTAGAAGTTTGATTATAATTCCAGTGTGCTCACAATAAATATGATACTTGTAAATAACAACACGTTGTAATTTACGAGTGTCTTTTGCAACTTTGTTAAAAAAAAAAACATTGTTAATATCTAAAAATTGTTATTTAATTTGTTAAAGTTAAGATAAATATATGATAATTTATTATTTAAATCTTTTTTAAAGTTTTATTTACTAATATACATAACAACTTCTTCCAGCTTGGCGAAATCGGTAGTTATTAAAATAAAGACAGAAGTGGAAGTAGTTCCTTAAAAACATCGTTTTATTTAATTATTATATTAAATTTATAATTATTTCATTTAGATATTCAACAAAATTAATTCAATCAAATTTTATTACATTTTTATTTTACTAGTTAACGTAGTTAAGATAGATTTATTTAATAATGAAATAAAAAAACTGTTCACATTAGGTACATATTTATGTGAAAAATTATATAATTCACAACATTTTTTTTAAATCAACGTAATGTAGCTTCATATGTGTGAAAATATTAATTTGGGTCCAGATTTAACACAGTGAAAATAAAATTTATGATGTACACATTGAAAAGGGCTTCATTTATGACCATATTGTGTATGTTTAATGTGAAGACAGCAAATTATTTCTAAAATTCAAATTTAATTTATATCAGAAGAGTTAATGGCGGAAAGGAGTCATTGGGTTGAAGAAAGCATGAAGTGTTCTTGTTTATATCAAGACACCGACCAATAACAATAAAGCACAGTGGAGCTTTCTTTAGATTGCAGAGAGTGCACCATTTATTTGAGCTTTAGGGCGAGAGATTTGTGGCGCACGCGATGCGCCAGGATGGCCGCGAAGCGTAACACCTTATAATCTCACATCCTTCAGCACTTAAAAGGATAAAGCAATGGAAACGAAAATTATGTTGTAAATGATAGCTCAAAAGCTTTTAGTAAAATGGTTTTGTCTTTTCACATATAATTTTAATATATTGAAAAATAAATTATTGTTATAAAGTAGATTCCAAAACTGTACAATGTGTATTTTCGACACTTGATCGAACGAAAGAAAATGAATTTAATTCACGAACGAAATGTGCGAATATTAGACAAAAAATTATCGATAAAAATGCGATTCTTTAGAAAATAAATAAACCTAACAATATCAAACTAAAACTCAGTAAAAAAAAATCTTAAAAATTTATAAAAGAAATAACTGTTACTCTAGGCCATTTTTTTTACAAATTTCTAAGAACTTAGTTAAGCTTGGTTGAAGAGAAAAAAAAACAGATTTTTTTTCCAAATGAAATAAACTAAAGCGCCATTATTTCTTAAGTACGTAACTTTTACAATAAAAAAATCGAATTTTTTCGATCTTTTTTTGTCGAATATTCGCACATTTCGTTTGATCAGGTGTCGAAAATACATATTGTATATCTCACTAACTAACCAACTAACTTACTAACTACGCTGTACTATGTGACGACTTGGACATTAAAGTTATTTTGATGCTAACGATGCAAATTTTAATGTATGTAATATAACGTACTCATTTTTTAACAAATTCACCATAATGTGTTTACTCATATACTACTTAAGATTCCTTAACATTCGTACATCGTGTTATGCACGCACATTTGTTTCTCCGACTTCTTACGTGGCCAACATTCAATATTTGATTGATTTTTCATGCCACGTTTCCCTCGGTCTTCTTCTATTTCTAGTTCCGTTTACATCTTTATCATATACTTTCTTCACCATTCTTTCTTCATTCATTCTTCCCAAGTGTCTGAACTATTTAAATGATCCTTTAATTATTTTCTTCATAACACTGTCATACGCTCTGCGTTTTTATATTTTATCTGTTATTTTCATTTGACACTCTATCATACACAGTTTTTCTACATATTGGTCAGAGAGATCTCATTTCTACTGCTGCTTTCGTCCTTATTTTGAATAAGAAAACCATTATGTACTACCATTTTAGATATGTTTGATAGGCTTTTGTTTGCGATCACATCTTATTATATGACTTAAATAAATCATTCTACAATCGCCTACAAATGTTCGAGATATTTTATTTCATGCTAAATTTAGATACAAAAAATGTATAGATTTAAGCAAATGTAAGATTTAAGTCAACACGACTTATTAATAAACGTTTACACATTCAAATGAATAAACACAGTTGTGCAAACAAAAGCACAGAGACGACAAACGTACCAAAACATTAATATGGCTTAGTAGGTACCTAATACTAAAAGCACACTTTAAATAATCCCTCGGAAAAGTAAAACATTATCTTGCATAAGAAAATCGATCGTATGTTACGTACATGCGGTATAATCTATTAAAACAATAAACTGGGTTTGTAGTGTATGAAAAGCTATAGTTGGAGAGCTAAGTCACGTCAAATCGGATGGAGGTCTAGGGGACAGAATAAATGTAAAGAAGAATGAAAAATATAATAAATATAGTAGAAATGAGATCTATGTGACGAATGTATAGAAAATCTATGTATGATAGAGTGTTGAATGAAAATATAAGAAGTGATTCGGTGCGAATTACGAGTAAAGCGTTATAAACAAAATAATGAAAGGAACGCTAACATGGTTTGGAACACGGAAAAAATAAATGAAGAAAGAATGGTTCAAAAGAGCATGTGTTAATGATGTACTATAAATGCAACTAGAAATAGAGAAAGACCGAGGAAAACGTGCTGCGATAAAATAAATCAAATATTGAATGTCGGCCACGTAAGGAGTCTGAAAAATTGCCATGCTTGTAAAAAAGTATGGTAGACCATTAGTTTTGCCTATCCCTTCGGATAGAAGGCGTGATGGTTGGTTAGTTTTGTTTAAATTCAGTTATATGCCCGTTCCAAATAGCATTTTAATTTCTAAAGCTATGAAAAATTAGTAAAAAAATACTTTTTCAGTATGTATGACGTGGTGTTTAAAGCTGTTGAGGTCGCTCCTCTGTTCAGTCAAATTAATTATAAAATATGTTAGTCACCGCCCACAACCGACGTCAGTGTTAAATTTATATTTCACTACTACTGGTAAATTTGGATACAGAAAATTAATTATAAATCCTTTTATGAAACAAATCTGTTCAGGAACCTTTTGGTATTAAATTAATTCATTACATTCATATTAGGTTCCTTATGCCAAGTACAGTTAACGTCCATAAAAAAACGAAATATTTCGAAGATTTTTTGTAAAGGTTCAAAGCAGAAAAATTTCTAACAACAACTAAAAATAATCTTCATGCCGTTTTACTAGAAGGGTAGGCAGAGATATTGGACCGCTACATTACTGTATCCTGATAAACCTCTCTGGCTTCCTCCACACCCATAGAGAAAGTCATACACGCATGTCGATTCTGCTGACTTTCAAATTGATCTTTAAAATTTGGTTTATTCATGCTATGTTTGCTTCGCTCTTTATCAACTCCGTAGTCCATTCCCATTGTTAATGTATACGTTCTTAACATTCGTTTCATGTGTCTAAACCAACGCAGTGATCTATTCATAATTATTTGAAATAGTCCATTGATTTAGCCGAAACACTATGATACTTCAACATTATTACTGTTAAAATTTGAAACACGTTATAATATCACAACTTCTTTTTATTCACTGAGAGTGTCGCGACAGCTGATTCGCCAACCGATGTTGGCATCATCAGGTGTTACAATAAACTAAAGTAACAAATGAAAAGACTTACTATTTATAGGGCAAAAACTCACTAGTATGGTTAATCATAGTAAAAATTAAGTTCTAAACCGAACCAAATCCGTTGACAATTTTACAAACAAACTACTGTTTAATATTTGATATAAAGAATTGTTCAGTTCCAGGAGTTTTAGTTCCAACCCTTATGCATAGAAGCTAAACATGAAACTGGTAGAAGAAGTATAAGAGCAGAATTATTATGATAGGGATGAGATCCCTTAGTCGTATGTGCAGTGAAATGATGTACGATAGAATTTTAAATACTGTTAAGAAAGGAATGTAGAACGGAAGGAATAACTATGAATATAATTATTACTGTTAAAATTTAAAACAATGTTATAATATTATATAACAATTTATTTTTATTCACTAAGAGTTTCACGACAATTCATTTGGTCAATTTGATTATTGCTTTATGATAGTTATTTGTGACAAAAAATACGTTTTCACTGTTTTGGTTACAGTAAATAATAAAAAAAATGCCTAATTACAGTAATTTAAAATGAAACAGTAGATAACGTGGAATAAAAATTAAATAAACACAAATGTCCGGATCGTCCAGCTGACGACAAGTGCACCATCCAAAATAACATTATGTGTTAAATTATTTTTCTTTGTTATTTTATTTTATATCATTGTATTTCAGATAATTTGTTTTAGATTTATTATGTAGACGTTGAACGATCGAAGGGTGCGCGGGAGATGCCTTTCGGTGGCGATGAGGTTCGCAACCCATCACACCGCGTCTCTCGCGATGGCGAAAAGCGAAGGATGGAGTGACGCATCGATTAAAGTGTGGCAGTCCATTCTTTCTGCCTACCCTTTCGGGGAGACGGCATAATGGTTAGTTAGTTTAAAAAGTTCAATCACGTCCTTAAAGGATTCGGAATTTAGTCAGTGTATTTAAATTAAATCCTTAAGATACGGTTTAAGCCAAGCTAGAGTCTGACCTTTCTCATAATAAGGGTAGGTTACAGGTGTATCCATGACCTCGCCTAACAGAGTAGACGGACTAAAGAGTTACCTCTTAAAAACAAAGAGCAAAAAGTTCTGGAAAGAACGGTGCTTTTCACACGTTTTAAGTTTCCCAGGAATAAAGGAAATACGGATAGGTAATTAATCCAAGATTTTCCTAACACTAAAAAACTGCTTCCTCAACAAGTAAACCGCAGAACCGGGTGTACTAAGACGCATTAATGCGATACGTTTATTTCAGGGGGTGTTTTGTGTCTGCTCGTAAAAGCCGAAAGATGTTTATATTATACGGAAAAGCGAAAGTAAATTATGGTAACTCTAAAATAGAGGAATAAGGCAGTGATCCTTTTGTAACACGTAATTTAAGAGTTTTATAAATTTGAAATAAAACAAGGTTGTTTATTAACTATTTCCACTTTTTTATTTCGACAGCGACATGTTTCACCATGCTCGTTTGGCATCGACAGACTGATCTCTCGATTTCAACGATGCTGGCAAAACCAGAAATAAAAATAAAACGATAGAAAATTTATAAATTAAATATTTCAAAACATGTTGTGATAAATGAACCTATAATAGCTGAAGAAGAATTACAAAAAAAATGTTTTGAATAGCGTAAAATCATTATTAAAGGCTTTCATATCAAAATTGAGTTAGTTTTATAAAAAAATGATTAAATACTGTTTTAAGACAATAATTTTACTAAAATCTATGGAATTCAATTTAACTAATAATTTAATAAAATCATGTTTTTCAATAACTGCTTCCACTTTTGTCGTTATTTCGAAAGCGACTGGTTTTGCCAGGTTCACTGGCATCGACAGACCGATCTTTGTGTCCGTCGTAAGGCCAGTCTGTCGGTGCCAGTGAGCCTGGCGAAACCGTTTACTGTCGAAATAAAGTGGCAATAGTTCTAAAAACATCGTTTTATTTCATTAATATTTTAAATTATTGAACGCTAAGGCAATAACACTGTGGAATTCCATAGTAATATATTATACTTATGAAATTGAAAATAACTTTGTTTAAAAAACACGACATGATCCGGAGGATACCTCCTTCTTCAGGTTAATAATTATTATATTTTTACACCTGAAGATGGAGGTATCCTCCGAAACATGTCATGTTTTTAAATATTTTGTGAATTAAACAAAGTTATTTTCAATTTCCTAAGAATATTTTAAATAAATATTGTTGTACATCAGAAAAAGAAAAAAATGTATTTAATTAGATCTTTATTAAATTTTAGCTTTGTATTATACTTATTTACTTAAAATCTAGAAATAACATTTTCCACCCATTGCAGAGCTGCCTCGAAGAGTTGGGCTGCCTTTGGTAAACTGAGACATATATTTGAAAATGTTGAAATACCGGTCTGTCTCAAAAGAAAGGTCTACGATATGTGTATACTGCCCATGATGACATACGGACTAGAGACGACAATTCTAACAGCAAAAAGTGTCTACAGGCTCAAGTGTACACAGAGGTCCATGGAAAGACAGATACTTGGCGTGAGCTAGCATGACCGAAGAACGAGAAACGAAGAAATCAGGGTTGCTGACGTCATGGACCGAGTGGCAAAATTGAAATGGCAATGAGCTGGACACTTGGCTAGACAACAGATGGGCAACAGATGGGCACCCAGCATACTCAGTTGGAGACCATGGGAGAATAGACGAAGTGTCGGAAGGCCACCGATGAGATTGGGTTGGAAAATCTTGGATGCAAAAGGGACAGGATAGAGACGAGTGGAAGAAATTGGAAGAGGCCTATTTCCAGCAGTGGAGGGAAGAAGGCTAGCAAAGAAGAAGAAGAAGAATAAGAGAGATATACGAGTATAAAGATAATAAAGTTAGTGATTATTGCTAGTGCTACAACAGAAAAGCCTTCACGCCATTCTTAATGTGATGATATAAAAAATATTAACTGAAAATAAACATTACCAGACGCTCGGCAGCTTCACCAGCGCCAAAGATAATAATTCCGCTATGGAACATTTATTTTTACACGGAAAACTAATTATCTTCGTTTTAATGATGGTTAACAATATAAAACTTAGCCACTTTTGTGAGCTTTAACGAAGAACTTTTAGCACTCCGAGATATTTTATACCCCGCGGAGAATACGAGTACTACATCACGCCGTAGTTTAAGTTTGCATTATTAATGACATTACATCATCTGTTACTTTGATATAAACGTTCTTATTAATATACTGAGGAAAGCTCGATATTTTTGGGGACAAATTTAAATTTAAAGTAAAAACTTACTCAAAAAAAATAAAGAAAACTTCAGTCAGTTTTTTTTTAAATGTTTTTATTCACTAAAATTGTGGTTAATTTATGTTTAAAATATACTTAACCATTTCTTCTATGTTTGCCATAACTTTGTGTTGTAGATGTTTAATGTTTATTTTTTTATTTACTTTGTATTTTGTATACAATACTCACATTTATTAAAAAAATAAAATTAAAATTAAATATCAAACATGTTTCGGACCTACCGGGCCTTCATCAGTGATATTATGTAAATATTTAAAATATAATAAAATTGTTCACAAAAATCGTCAGTTTTGACAGATGTTATTATAACATCTGTCAAAACATAATTTAGAATTTAAAAATATTTTTATTAGAAAGTCGAAATTTTGACTAAAATAATATCAATATTAGTAAAATAAAATAATTTTTTTTTTTTTTGTATACAAATACTGGATTTTTACCCATTGCGGGTTAATTATTTTTTAAGGATTAAATTTGATACCTCCATCTTCAGGTGTAAAAAAGGATTAAATTTTAAGGATTAGTCGTAAGAAGGGTGGAATGGTGAATGTTGTTAAATATAAAGTGATCGCTTAACCCAACCAATGATAGGTCATAAGTCCTGTAAACGCCTCGACTACCATATAATGTTTCCAAATAATTTACACCTTCGTCTCTATTGAGATACAATTAATCCTTAAAATAAAATAATAATAAACTTTTATATTTGTATCTAAACCACTTTATTTGGTAATACTAACCGGTTTCGTTCCCGCCGAAGCTTCGTTAAGGTGAGAAAATAAATTCAATTAATAAAGTCACACCACAAATTAAGAGCTAAAATTATAAAAATTAAAATTTGTATTTGTTTTTATAACAATGATTAAAAACTACATATAAAATAATGAATACGAATAAAAACGTGTTTTTTTTTAGAATTTATATTATATTTTATCTGAATAACATGTTTCACCCGTCTAAGGCATTATCAAATATCAACATAAAAAACAACATTTTATAATACCTTAGACAGGCGAACCATGTCAAGCACAAAAAGTATAATAAAACTTCTAGAAAACTTTAATTACTTGAAGTTTTAATATATGGAGGCATAGTTTGCCATGTTAAATAAAGTAAAACATATTATTCTTTGAAATATAATAACGCTTCAAGCTGACTCCAATACTTTACATTTAATATGAAACTTTACATTATGGTCCCAGAAACAATAATTACACGAACACGTACTTTGAAAAAAACACTGAAAGTTTTTATCTATTATAATATTATCAGACGCTTCAATAACTGCGATGATTTCAAATTTCCTTCAAACATGGTTTACATTTTTCCATAGCTTCATTTTCTTTCCGCGAATACGTTGACCTTCCCTCGCATCTACGCATAATGCTTCGCAAAGAAGTTGATGGATTACGCTTCCTTATCGCCCCTATGTAGGCAGAGCACGAACTGGAAGATTGTGATGAAAAATGGGAGTGAAGGAAACTTCACTTTAAAATCACAAAAATGTTTTAATATGAAGTCACACAACGCCTTAATAGGTTAGAAGTAAAATATTAATTAAATCGTTTTTCTATCAAGAATACATAAGCGGAACAAATTTAAAAAAGTATTAATATTCTTATTTCTGTTAAAATTTTAAATACTGTTATAATATCCCAATTTATTTTTATTCACTGAGAGTGTCGCTTCAGCTGTTTCGCCAACCGATGTTGGCATCATCAGGTGTTACAATAAACTAATTTATTGTAATACCTGATGATACCAACATCGGTTAGCGAAACAGCTGTCGCGACAATTCAGTGAATAAAAATAAATTTGGGTATTATAACAGTGTATTAAATTTTAACAGTAATAATGTTGAAGTATCATAGTGTTTCGGCGAAAACAATGTACTATTTACTTTATATTCTTGTTAAAAATGTTAAATTATTTATGATTACTTGCTACAGTAAAGTTTTATGAAGCGTACCATATATGTAAAGTTTTTATAATTTTATAGTTTTTTAAACCTATAATAATAATACACTTGTATTGTTTAACCACTACTTTTTTGTTTCGTTAACTAAACAGACTTTATTTTGTGTAAACTCGATTATGTTCAGCTTGGAGCAAAACTGGTTGGTAATGTTATACAATAAAATAATGTAGTCGGTATTAAATCGTTTTTTTTTAAATAATTATTTTGTTCTATATTTGCCATAATTTGTATTGTAGATGTTTTATTTGATTTTTTATCTTTTTTATATACTTTGTAAATACAACTCTAACATTAAAAAAAAATCAAATATCAGACATGTTTTGGACAACCGGTTCTCCCTCAGTGATATTATAAAGATACATATTAAAAATATTATATAATTGTTTACAAATATCTTTATAATATCACTGAGGAAGGACCTGTTTTCGGAAACATGTCTGATATTTAATTTAAATATTTTTAATGTTAGTGTTGTATATACAAAGTATATAAAAAATAAAAAGCTGAATAATTATTTTGATTTAATTATTAAATAAAAATGTTACACAAAAATAAAGTGCTTCATACGAAATTACTTTAATTTTATCCCGATGTTTATGTAATAGAGTTTTAAATATAGATCAGTATACAAAATAGTTGTTTAAAATAAAAGGGAGGGTTAAGTTCTAAAAAATATACATGAAACACAGAAAAACGAGAAGAAACATTGGATCACAAATTGGAAAAAATCAGTCTAATAAAATCTATCTAAAGTAGAAACGGATGTTTTCTACGAAGTTGATGGATATAAGGATTGATTTTTTCCCTGGATAAACAGAAAAACTTTTAGTGAATCACTTTTTTGTTTTGTATCGAAAAGAGAATATTTTAATAATCCAAGAAGTACATGTGTAATATATGTACATAGAAAAAGAACCAAGGTAGGATAAAATATTTCTTTTAATATTACACTTAAGTAAATTGTTTAAAAACTTGATACATTTACAGGCATTTTAAAATAAATAAATAAACCATTTCGTCAATTTAAAAAACATGTGGATATTAAGATAATATGAAGATAAACAAAATGTATTTAAAAATAATATATACTGATTTTGTCTTTCATATAATGTTTTAATATCAGCGTTTATCGTGAAAAAATTAAACAGTGTAATTTATTGCTTCATTAATAATGATGTAAATATACGTTATCAATTATTTATACGTGTAATGTTTCACCTTGCTAAGAAATTATCAAATGTGATAATGCCATAGCAAAGCGAAATGTGTAATTTCCTTGAAATATAATCACTTTTTTTATAAAACAGACGTTTTCATTCGTATTATTTGAAAAGTCTTTATATTGATCGAGTTTTAAAACACTATAATTTATATGGGAGAGTATAAGAAAACATATGATTGCAAATTTAAAAAAATTTACCTTTAAATAAATAATAACTTATTTGCAAACCTTTAAAATATTTGTCTACGGAAAATATTGATGTGTATAAATATTTTTGTTTAAAGATGAATAAATGTGGAATTATGCAGCGCATTGTCATTAAGCCTTTTTTTTAAATCGGTTTCGTTCCCGTCGGAGCTTCATTAGAGTTACAAAAACAAACTGAAACAGTATAATCCTGACGAAGCTCCAGCGGGAGCGAAACCAATAGGTTTGATAAAATAGAATAATGTATAAAAACAAAGCACATAAGTATTATTCAATATTTTTGATAACGTCACTCTACAAATTAAGTTCTTTATTCGACAAATACATTTTAATGTTTAGTTTTTTTATATATTTAAATATACAAATATAACTTACACAATTGATTAAAATTACAAATTTTATGGGAATGACGTGTTTCGCCCTGCCAAGGTGAGCTTAGTGAGCGTTAATAATATCTCAATGTTATGAAGAAGGAATCGTGAGTTAAACCTAAGTCCCCTGAATCCGGGACCGATCATTTTCCCCTAAGATTATTTTTTGTCTAACATGGGAATCGGACGGTAATTATAAGAAGCGTTTCGTAAAATATGATGTAAGTAAAAAATATATATTATTTTCCCTTAATGATCATGACTCACCGTTCTAACATTCTATTCGTCGTTGCGCACACTTTCTCCTACCCCTCTTTCTCTACTCCAATTTATATTTTTTTCATCATATGTTGTTCTCTGATTTTATATTTAGTTTACTCTATCACCCTGTCGAAACCGGTTGGTGTTACCAAATAAAGTGGTTTAGATACAAATAATAAAGGTGTATTTTTATTTTATTTATTAATATATTTTGGCAAATAAATAAAAATAATCGCTGTCAAACTGATAATAGCAATCGCGTTTTACAAAATAAAATCCACAACCATCAATTGGATTTTCGTAATTTGCAATGACGCCAACACAAGATAAGTAATTCAAGTTAAGAGCGGGCAGAGATTTCCTAAATGGCCCCGTAAAAATAACCAGATTAAAGGCAGAATTTATAACGAAATCCACCCAAAGGTAAAAGTTTTCCCTTACATAATGTATGTTTCAATCAACCCCGCCATTCGCTATCTGAAGTTTGGGGCCGTCCATTTCCCATTCTGGGCCAAGGCCCGCCCGGTCCCGCCGTGACATATGCGGAGTGCAGACCGAATCTATTTGCCTTTTAAAAATAAGACAGCAGTTTAAAAAGGCGATTTATGGAATCCCCTTTTCCGATTCTCATATGTATAAACGGAACAAAGGAGTATACGGAGCACATGGAATATCTATGAAAGTTTTATGGCGAAATCCTACGGTGGAATGTTCAGTCACATGATGCATTATGCAACTAATGTTTTATCATATAACATTAAATTCTTTTAGAATTTTTATAAGTATTCTATATAGGTTGTTAGTTTCCTCCATAAACTTATATTGTTGTAAAATATATATTTTTAAATAATTAATAGGAATGAAAGTGTCTTATGAAATTGTCTATTTCATTCGTATTAATTATTTAATAAGAACTTTAACATCATTGTTAATGAAACAATTAAGTCATTGAATGTAGCTGCATTGCTTCTTAAATGATTATGTAACTAACTAAACTATCTAACCATCACGTCGTCTCCCCGAAAGGGTAGGCAGAAAGGATGGACTATCACACTTTAACCGATGCGGCACTCCATCCTTCGCTTTTCGCCCCGCGGGAAACGCGGTGTAATGGGTTGCGAACCTCATCGCCACCAATAGGCATCTCCCGCGCACACTTCGATCTTCCAACATCCACAAAATATGTCTAAAACAAATAATATAAAATACAATGATATAAAATAAATTAACAAAATAAAAATAATTTAACACCAAAATATGGTTTTATTTTATATTATTATATAATTTTTATTAATTAAAAAAATTAAGGGATAGTAATAATTTTCAAATTTACTATTATATAATGCCTTAGCAAGGTAAAATATGTCATTCTCATAAAATTTACTGTATCAAAAAAAAAATATTACGAAATAATTAATAAAAATTAAAACGTCTGTTCAGACTGACTTTTTCATTCGTATTAATTATTTTATAAGGAATTTTACATCAGGTATTCAAATGATATTTTACCATTAGATAATGCCTTAGCAAGGCGAAAATTTTTATTCTTATAAAATGTATAGATAATCGGCGTTTTTAATCGTATTCATTATTTATTGTGGAGTTTTACATCATTGTTTAAGAAAAAATATTCAAATTCGCATACTTGTATCCCAAGGTACACTTTTAAATGAAAGAAAAAGAATTTTAGAAGTGTTTTGATTTTAGTTTAGAATAAGAAAAAGATGACAAAACTAGTAAGAAATCGATAACTTGAAATAAAATATACGAAACCATCCTATCTTCGCTCGTTTCAATTCAGCATAGGTATTTATTTTCTGTAAAGTGTAACATTTGTTGGTACCTGCGATACCTTAAGGGCATTTTATTGTGGTTGTTTCCCGTTGCTTTCCACATTTATATGCAGTAGGTTGTTTGTACCCAATTAAAATATACAACTTTTAAGCAATTGATTCTTATGACAAGGGAGCTTATTTTTATCGTCATTTTATTATCGCGTGAATTCAACACCAGACCAAAGACAGTGTAACAAACATACTGCCATCGCTGGGAATCAAACCCGGAACCTTCGGTGTAGCAGTCATAGCTCTTGCCAACCTTCCAGGTAATTCGTCATAAAACTCTTTAGAAACTTCCAGCGTGTGATTGCTATTAAAACATTTATTCAATAAATTATTTCAAGTTAATATTTTTGAGCGAATGATATGTTAAATGTGTCTTATTAAAATATCAAAAGCTTTCATTTAAACACATAAGCTACAACCATATAAATGTCACCATGAAAAATCGTTCAAATAATATTTTATGATTATTTTTCTTTTTTTTCGTAGGCAATTTATACGAAACGAAACTCACTGGACACGGAAATTATTCAGAATGTTCAGTTAAAAAACTTTAATTTATATAATTATATAATCATTTCAGGTACTCGAAGGTGAGACGGTTTAAAACACAGTGTTTAATTGAATTACTTATTTACGGCGTAACTAAAAAAAACGTAATAAATTACTTCTCGTAATTCTAATGAACAGTTGCCGTACAACACTATAGATTTACATAAGATTTACACGTATCATACATTTCACCGTAGTGAATAAACGAATACTTAATTTTTATTTCAAATTTTAATATAAAAAAAATCAAATTTAATTGTATCTCAATAGAGACGAAGACGCAAACTGGAAACCGAATATGGATGATCAAGGTGTCCACAGGACCCATGACCCGTCATTGGTTGGGCTTAGCGCACGCTCTTTGCAATCACAACATTCCCCATTCCGCCTTTGTTATTCAAATCAAATCAAATCAAATCAGTTTATTTCATCAACAGACATTACAAAATTTATTTTTAAGGCATCTATTGAGAACAGGTAAAATAATATATTATATATAGTATACTACTAGAAACGCATAAGAGATGGTTCAACATTAGGAAGACAGGATACTCTCCAGAATTAAGAGTATTTGCCTTCTGAACGTACTTTCACTAACATGAAAGACGTCGATCTCCGAGGAGACCGCGTTCAGCAGACTAATTGCTCTTCCCACCGGTGTCACCAGAGGCAGATTGGTTCTGGCAGCCGGTAGGTAAAACAATCTGTGCTGTCGCTGTCGGAGATATCTATCGGGGACAAAAAGCCGAACACCCTCCAGTACGGCCGAGTTCTCGAAGTATCCCCTAATTAATCTAAAGAAATGGGTAATTAGATGTCCATCTCTTCGAAGCTGTAGAGAATTGGTTCCGAGCATTCCCAAAAGAAATGCCGTGGGATAGAGCCAAGGATAGCTACCATACTCCCTCATGTAGAGATACCTCAGAAATTTTTTCTGAACCCTCTCCAGCATAATGGAATATCTCGCCTCGTGAGGACTCCATATCACAGAACCACTTTCGAGTCTGCTCCGAACCAATGCGTTGTATAGGACTCTTAGCACATTGGGATCCCTGAAAACTCTGCCGGTCCGGACGATGAAGCCCAACATCTTCAGTGCAGTGCCACAAATCCTCTCAACATGTGCACGAAAAGTCAGCCTACTCTCATAGATGATCCCGAGATCTCTCATCGTAGATACATGTGCTAGTTGTTGGTTGTTCATTGTGTATCTATAATACACAGTTCTCAATGCTCTAGTAAAAGATAGCATAACGCATTTAGAGACATTGAATTGCATTTGATTACTGTGACTCCAGTTGACAATATTATTGATGTCCGACTGGAGGCGAAGACAGTCTCCAGGATTTTTAATTTCCAGGAATAATTTCAGATCATCGGCAAATAAAAGAAATCGCGAGAAGTTTATCACCTTCGCAATATCATTTATGAAGATGGTGAAGAGGAGTGGCCCTAAGTTTGAACCTTGTGGCACCCCTGAATTTACAAGAAAAGGTTCCGATTGAAAAATTCCGTATGAGACGTATTGTTTTCTCCCCTCGAGGTAACTAATGAAAAACATAATCAACTGAGAAGAGAATCCAATTTGAGATAGCTTTGCTATCAGAATGTCGTGGTTCACAGTGTCAAAGGCCTTTGAGAAATCATTATATGAACAGTCAACTTGGTGACCATCATCCAAGGCCCTTGCAATGTAATCTGTGAATACCATGAGATTAGTTTCAGTCGAGCGCCCCTTCCTGAATCCATGTTGTTCTGTTATAATATAGGGGTCGACTTTGGGAAATATCAATTTGTGTAAAATTGATTCAAATAGTTTGGCTGGAGCCGACAGTATCGCTACAGGTCTGTAGTTTTCGACCGACTCTTTTGCGCCGCTCTTGAAAATAGGACTGATTCTGGAAAGTTTCCAGAGATCAGGAAAAGTATTTGTACTTAACGATAGGTTAAATAAAAAATACAGCGGAGATATTAGGAGCTCAGAGCAGCCTTTTAAGAAGTAAATGGGAAGAAAATCAGGACCAACCGAGTGCGAATTCTTCATAGCTTTAATGGAGGATATAATATCATTCGCTTCTATCTGCGATATGACAAAGCCATGACCACAACAATTGGCACTTAACTCAGTCGCTGAATTGAAATTAAGCCGCGGGGGAACATTGCTATAGACAGATTGAAAGTGTTTAGCGAATGCATTCACTATATCTCCACCCTCAACCTCCCTATCCCCATGCATCATAGTGTTTAGGATGCCCCCATCCTTTCGTAGACTTTTTACGTAGTTCCAGAAGGATCTAGGGTCATCCATAAGATTGCCCTCAATGGTGCCCACATATGTTCGAAAGGCTGATCGAACATTGCGTCTCACCACCGAGCGGTACAGACTGAAAAGTTCGTACTCACTCCGACAACCAGTAGCCTTCCACCTCACATGATGGGCATGTTTGGTCTTAATGTCCGCGATGATTTCCCTGGAAAACCACCTCGGATATCTCCGTCCACCATTGCTTATGCGTTTTCTGGGAAAGCACAAATCAAACAATTTATAAATTTCACTGTAAAAATACTGTAAGGCATCATTTACGGTGGTCAAGTTACACATGTCGCTCCAGTCAAGTTGAGTCATCAGCTGGTACAGCTTCAGAAAATCACCCTGACTGAAGTTCCATCCTCTGAAGATTTCTGTATTATGTCGCGGCACTCTGGTAACACCAGGGTTATCTTTACCAGAGTACTCAAATTCTAGCGCGGGATGGTAATCATCTTCAGAGACTAATGGGGACATTGATCTGGAAACTTGCAACTTTATGTTACTCAAAATCAAGTCCAAGGTTCTGGAATCTGAGTTCAAAACGACATTGTGCTGGGCAAGCCCAAAAACTGCGCATAGGTACTCCAAGTCACGCTGGACATTGTCGATCCCATGAGCAGAGTGCAGGTTAAAGTCGCCCATCACAATGACATTTTTACCTCCGATCAGATTGAAGCTCGTATGCATCGCATCAAATAATCGGTTATAAATTTCCCAATTAGACCCCGGTGGTATATATGTAACACATATATATGTTACATGATTTACCCCATACATAAGTTTTACCCAGAGATCCTCATTGACTGATTCAAGATTGGGGACGCGCTCAGCCCTCAGCGCATCCCCCCTCCCGACCGCCAACAAGCAGCCGCCACCGCGACTGTGGCCACTGTCGCCTGCTCGATCTCTGCGAAACACATTAAAGTTCTCTATATCAAAAAGCTCAGAGGAGAGGACGCTCGAATTCAGCCAAGTCTCAGTGAGAGCGATTATGTTAGCGTCACTCACCGAGACATTGGAGAAGAATTTCGAGCATTTTGTCCTCAATCCACGAACATTCTGATATAGGAAAGACAAATAATTGGAGGAACCAAGTCAGCTCGCTCTCGGAAGTCGCGGAGCCGCAACACCCGCTCGCCACTCCTTGATGAAAGAACGGCGTGGCCAGTGTTTAGGCTCCAGGACCTCCGAGACAACCGAACTCGGTATTCCAATCTTGAACGATACATAGGAACTTCCCTCCTTGGGATTGATTCTATGCACCGTATATGATGCCTTACGTAAACCATTAAGGTAAGACGCCATGTCACCGACCGAGGTATCGGGGTGGAATGGGAAAAAGTGGAAAAATTTAAGAACAGGGGAGGTGGGGGAGGGGCTGTCCATTCTCCGAGTACCTCGGACGGTGGCAGGTCGCCTCCTGGACACCACATTCCACGGGCCGCCATCACTCCCCACCGGTCTGTTGGCGACTAACGGCGCAGAGGTCTTCTCCAACGTGGCAGTCACTGACTGGTCTCCCTCAGGTTTCCTCACACCCTTCCTCTGCGAGACACCAGATGGGGGACGCTTGCCCTTGGCGGCGTCCTTTGCAGCGTTCTCCCTCTCCACCACCAAGGATCCAGCTATAGTGGCCGCGTAGGTTGCACGCGAGGCGGGAGAAGTAGTAGTAGTTGTTGATGAGGACGGTGGAGGTATACTCATCACCTCAGGACAGACAGATGATGATGATGCTTTTGTTTGTGCAGCCCTCGCCGCAGAAACTCCTTCCGCCTTTTCAGATGGCACAGCTGCCCGAGCGGCAGCGCGTGTATTACGACGCGCGGCTCGAGCAACGCTCGGTGCACTTGCACTCGCCGCTCCGGCTCTGTCGTGTAGTGCGGCCGCGGTACCAGCGACGTCACTGTGTGCCGGGCTAGGTACCCGGGCCGATAGTACTGGTACAGCGTTCGGGCCGGGTAACAATTTAGTCTTACCGACCGCCCGAGAAATGTCACTGCCACTAAATGTACGCCTTCGCGGGCCGGGCACATCGATCATCTCGCGCAAACTCTTTACTTCGGCAGAAAGGGACCCCACCATTAAACGCAGGGTCCTCAGTTCTACCAAAACACTATCTACTTTCCCCTCCATTGTAGAAACTTTAACAAATATCTATAGAAAATGACGGAGCGCACAGAACCACAACCTCACGTCAAAAATGTCAAATCGGAACTCTTTCAAGCTTTCAAGCTCGGAAAGCTTTCAAAATTTGTCATGCATGATTATAGTAACAAAGGTGGAATGGGGAATGTTGTGATTGCATAGAGCGTGCGCTAAGCCCAACCAATGACGGGTCATGGGTCCTGTGGACACCTTGATCATCCATATTCGGTTTCCAGTTTGCGTCTTCGTCTCTATTGAGATACAACTAAATTTGGATTAACCACCCTTTGGTGAAAATCCAGGATTTCGTATACAAGTATAAGTATACATTCACAAAAAAATATTAAAAAATTAATGAAAACAGCTTAATTTCTACAAACAAAAAGAAATGTTCGTGTGTGTGTACCATAAAGACTGAAGAAGGGGAAAAAGAGAAAGAAGAGGAAAGAGAGGAAGAAAGGGAAGAAGAGGAAGAAGCGGAAGAAGAGGAAGAAGAGGAAGAATAAGAAGAAGAGGAAGAAGAAGAAGAAGAGTAAGAAGAGTATGAAGAGGAAGAAGAGAAAAAAGAGGAAGAATAAGAAGTAAAAAACGAAGAAGAAGAAGAATTAAATATTTATATTTTTTTTTAGAGACCTTCATTAAACGTTTTGTGATATGCAAACATTTGACTGTATTTAATTTTTTTTTGTGAGACTGTATATAATTGTCCACACACATGTATTATGTATAAACAATTAAAAGCTCTAATTTTCACTTAGCATAGAGGTCAGCCGGGATAATAGGTCGTATAGCTTAATTACTGCGACGTGAATGTTCGTGCTGGCGCCAGGGCCGGGGAAGTATTAAACAAGTGTCGCCCCGCAAAGTGTAAAGTATGCGTGGGAGGAATATTACCAGATGAAAAAATACGAAACCACGCACTTAAATTACATTAAAAAGGATATTCCATTACCTCACGAAAATAATTCATCCACTATGAAAATTACGTTGGGAATTTTTACATTAAAAAGATGGTCAAAATGTTAATTTTAAACAAGATCTATTCAACATATTTTTTTTATTTATTATCAGACGAGATTAAGCAATAAAACAATAATTAAAATAAAATTCCTTTAATACATAAACTGAAGAAAAAAAACAATGTTATCAGAGAGTCTCATACTAAAATATTTTACTAGAAATGTTGCATGAAATACGAGTCTATTTGACGGGAGGTCGTGATAGATTCCGGCTTCGGAGACACAGACTTGAAAGTACAGAGAAAAGTATTTTCTATAGAGGGCTTAAGTTAAATATTGAAACCCTAATTGAGGTGAGAGATGCCAGTTTTCTCGCAATTATTCGTCGAAAATGCGAATTTTGAATGTTTTTTTTTGTTATCATTAACGTTTTTTATATTGTTTATCTAAGTTTGTATTTTAAGTTGTAAAATATTACTGTAATCTATTATAAATTTATTAAATATTAAAAAAAAAAAAAAAAAATGAAAAAAACATGTTATTCAAAATACAAAATTGAAAAAAAAGTTTATATTTGGTCCTTACATATGAAATTGGCGTTTTGCCGTACTGGCAACTTTGATCTCAAATATCTTCTCTTTGGTTAGGAATTCCAAATTCAAATTTATACAGCCATTTACTCAAGTACTTGTGTTTCGAAAATTATAATTCATTTATTTTTTCCTCAATTGTTTTTTTTCTTTGCGTCACTCAGTTTACAAAATGGAAAACTTGAAATATCGCGTTATTTACGAGTACGAGTTCCACCGTGGCACCAGTGCTGCAGAAACGGCTCGAAGGATTAATGATGTGTATGGCGACGGTGCCGCAAAAGAAAACACAGTGCGTTTTTGGTTCCAACGTTTTCGTTCTGGAAATTTCGACCTGCAGAACAAGCCCCGTGGACGGCCGGAGACAAAAGTTGATAATGAAGAATTGAAGGCTATTGTGGAAGCGGATCCATCGCAAACCACGACCGAGTTAGCTGCAGGCTACGGTGTTAGTGATAAAACTGTTTTAATCCACTTGAAGCAAATTGGGAAGGTGAAAAAGCTTGAAAGGTGGGTACCTCACGAATTGAGTGAAGCAAATCAACAAACGCGCGTTGACTGCTGCGTTTCATTACTCAACCGGCACAATAATGAAGGGATTTTGAATCGAATCATTACCTGTGATGAAAAGTGGATCCTGTATGATAATCGGAAGCACTCATCGCAATGGCTGAACCCTGCCGAACCAGTCAAACCATGCCCCAAGCGAAAATTGACTCCAAAAAAGTTACTTGTGAGCGTTTGGTGGACTAGTGCTGGTGTCGTTCACTACAGCTTTCTTTAATCTGGCCAGACGATTACGGCAGATGTCTATTGTCAGGAACTGCAAACCATGACGGAAAAGCTAGCTGCTAAACAACCGAGGCTGGTTAATCGCTCTAGGCCACTGCTGCTTCATGATAACGCTAGACCACACACTGCACAACAGACGGCTACCAAATTAGAAGAGCTTCAATTGGAATGTCTAAGACATCCACCGTACTCTCCGGACCTTGCCCCAACAGATTACTATTTTTTTTTCGAAATTTGGATAACTTCTTGCAAGGGAAAAAATTCAACTCTGATTGGGCAGTCCAAACCGACTTCAAAGATTTTATTGATTCCCGTCCGAATGGTTTTTTTAGTAAAGGGATCGATGAACTACCTATGAGATGGTAAAACTGCATAGATAGCAATGGTACATACTTTGATTAAATAAATATATTATATTTAAAAAAAATCAACTTTATGTTCCTCCCATACAAAACGACAATTTCATATGTAAGGACCTAATATAAACTTTGAATTATTAGTTAATGTTGGATTTTGTGGGTGCTTGTGAATGATAATGGATGATGAAGATAATGTGCATTATCATTTCTTAAACTCTTAAATGTTTATAATGAAAATAAACAATAATAATCGGGTGGTAGTCTATGGGATAGAACGTTTGGCTCCTGATCCCGGGGACTTGGGTTCGAACCTGGACACGATCAGATTACTTCTTAATAATAATGAGCTATTTTTTCTCATATTGAATATTGTAAAATAAATTCTAAGATCATTGATTTATTTTTTTAATTTACGTAACTAAACTTTTATTTTATTTAATTTTACTTAATTTTTACCTTTGACCGGTTTCTGCCTAGACCTGTCTATCTTATCCAGTAGATTGCATTGAGCTGCATAACCGATTGAAGTTAAAAATCAAGTGAAATCAAAACGTAATACATTTAATAAAGAAATTTTATATTGGTGGAATGGTGTATTTATAATAAATTGTGAATTGAAGCAAAAATTCAAATTATTTTTATTTACAAACGAAAAATTTTCCCTGTTGCAGTGTTATGACATATTATTTATTTTTTTAATTATTTTTATTTTTTATTGTGTTGAATTGCTCTTTACATAATGACAGCATGTGCCAAATCGATGTAAAGGGTATTATAGATATCATAGTATTCTCGTGACATGTGAAAGGTAGCTAATCTATCGCCATTTTATTGTCATTTAAATTCTATACCAGACCAAAGACTGTGTGACGACAATCACACTGCCCTCGCCGGGTATTGAACCCGGAGCCTTCGGGGTGGCAGTCAATGCACTTACTACTAGGCCACGCAGTTCGTATATTTAAAAACATTTAAAAATGGATGTTTACTAAATTAAGAAAGTTGTTAAACGGTTATCACGATTCCGCCCCTGCCTATTTGGACGATTATATTTTATTGGATATAAAACATGTAATATGTTTAAAAATAAAAATACTTAAATAATATTTTATGGAAATGACATGTTTTGCTTGACTTGTAAGGTATAATTAAATGTCTTAGCAGGGCGAAATATGCCACTTCCATTAAATCTCATTGAAAATGGACATTTTAATTTATTTTAACTAACTAACCACCACGACGTATTCCCAAAGAGATACACTAAGAACGGACAATCATGCTTTCCTGATATATGTACAACATTCATACATCGTGTATCGTCGTGTGCACGGGCGTCGTTTTTTCCGACTCCTCACGTAGACAACATTTAATATCAGATTGATTTGATAGCGCCACGTTTCCCTCGAACCTCTTATATTTCTTGTTACATTTACATTGTGAATATATACAAAATTTACTATTATTTCTTCATTCATTCTTTCCGTGTGTCCAAAACATCTTAAATGAACTTTTTATTATAATGTTTGCAACTCTTTCATTCGCACTGCATTCACCTCTTATACATGCATTTGACCCTCTTTCATAAACATATTTACTACACATTCGTATATCAAGATCTCATTTTCATTGCATTTATTCAATGAGTATATTCAATAGAGTGCTTAGATAATCTATTATTTTGGCCGAAACACTTGATGCTTACACATAATCAAAGATTTAAATTGAGACACTGTTATTATATGATTCACAATTTATTATTAAGAGATTATCGCTTTAGCTGTTTCACCAGCCTATGTTACTATCATCCGATTGTTTGAAACACCTAATGATGGAACATATTACAATTTCATTATTAAGATACGTATAATAATAATATTCCAAATTTAAACATATTATAATATATCAAATCAAATCAAATCAAATCAGATAAAATCAGTTTATTAACTGTAACTAAACTTTAACTAAAAGACATTACAAACAGGAACATGTTTAAGGCATCTATTGAGTACAGATAAAATATTATAAAAATACAACATAATACCAGGAACGCATTAGAGATGGTTCGACATTAGGAAGACAAGATACTTTCTTAAGTCAAGAGTATTTGTCTTCTGAACTTAACTTCACTAATATGAAAGACGTAGATCTCTAAGGAGACCTCGTTCAGCAGATTAACTGCTCTTCCCACCGGTGTCACCAGAGGCAGATTGGTTCTGATGGCCGGTAGGTAAAAAATCTACCAGGGACAAAAAGACCAACATCCTCTAGCACGGCCGAGTTCTCGAAATATCCCCTAATTAATTTAAAGAAATGGGTAATGAGATGCCCATCTCTTCTAAGCTGTAATGAATCTAATAGTGTTTATTATCCTTGTTCGTCGAATTACGCACATGTTATGACATGTATTACTTGCAAAACAATGGACATTCGTTGCCATAAAGTTAATTATTATGCATATTAATAATAGAAATATTGGTTATAAATTATATAACCATATTTTAACGTAAACAAAAAACGTATAAATTGATATGAATGCATTCAAAGCACGCAGAACAGGGGGGGGAAATCGATAATATTTTTCTAGAAGGTAAAGTGTAGGTACCTTACAACAAGGTCAAAATTTTCATTATTAACAATACTTTTCCCCTTGAACCGCTCCATCCGAGTTTACTTATGACTAGGAGCTGTTCGCCTTTACGTGTGAAGTGTTACATAAGTAGCATTACATACAATAAACAGTAACACAGCCAATATTTTCCTTTGAAATGAAATTTTATACCATCGTTCGAAACATTCTTGAGGCAACTAACTAAACTAAAATTGGAAAAAAATATACGCCTAAGTTTTGAAATATTGCTGCTTTTGCATAATGACTGTGTGAGTGGAATAATTTAGACGCACTACTTGCCAATATTACGAGGATAATATCTGAGTTTAGTTTTATGTCGTGGGGATTATTACTGTAAATAACAAAAAAAATATCATCTTTGAAACTTAAACTTTGTGAGTTGTTGTAATATTATGCGAATAAATTAATATAATTGTTTCAATACACTATATTGGTTATAATTATTATTTGGAAGCGAAGCAATGAACTGGCAAAAGAAGGATGAAAAACAAAATAATGAAAGGATCATTTATATGGTTTGGACATATGGAAGGATGAATGAAGAAAGAGTGGTAAAAAAAACTATACGTTAACAATGTAAATGGAACTGGAAGAGGAAGGCCGAGGAAAATGTGGCACGATCAAATAAATCAAATATTGAATGCCGGCCATGTGAGGAGTCAGAGAAATCGACGTGCGTGCATGACACGATGTATGAATATTGATGAAGCGAGAGAAATATGTCAGGAAAGAAAAGTGTGACAGTCCATTCTTTCAGCCTTCGGGGAAACGGCGTGATGGTTACTTAGTTAGTTTTTGTAGATTAATTTAATAAAAATAATTTTACAATACATGAAGCATGCAAATACAGAAACTATTAAATGTTCATGAAATGAAACAGGAAACGTATCGAGTAGCGGCAAACTCCTTAAAAGAGTCTCACCATTAAATTCAATAAAAACGACCGACTTAATATCAATTTTCCTCGAAACAGGGACATATTTATTGGATTTCGCCTTCCCGCTCTACTGATAAAATGAGTTGTTGGGGGAGAGTGACCCATAAAGAGATATTATTCCGAGGGACGCGGGACACGGCAAGTGCTACCCGCTTCAACCTTTTGACAGACTGGTGGGTCAATATAACCCCAAGCCCTCAACAATGTACCCGAATGTGGTTTGTAAACGAACAATGTGATAAAATATTCAAAATGACGTTAATGTGTGCCTACGTCTGTTTTTTCATCAAAAATGTAAATTTTTAATAGGAACGCGCCAATTATTTTAACGGTTTGTTCGTTATAATACGCGATTAATAGTTGAATTAAAGCTGATATATTCAGTCATGTATTGGGATAAAAAAAAAACAAATTAAAAAAATCTATATATAAAAAAAAGTTCGGGAGATGCCTATTGGTAGCGATGAGGTTCGCAACCCATCACACCGCATCTACCGCGTGGCGAAAAGAGAAGGATGGAGAGCCGGATCGGTTAAAGTGTGAGAGTCCATTCTTTCTGCCTACGTTTTCGGGGAGACGGTGTGATGTGATGGTTAGTTAGTTAGTTAGTTAAAAAAGTTCTTTAATAAGTTATTTTTTAATGTAAGCTGTGGTCTAGGGAACAGAGGAAATGCTTGGATTCAGATCCAGAGGACTTGGGGTAAATCTTGAAACAGATTTTTTCTTCACAAGAATCAAATCAAATCAGTTTATTTACTCAAAAGACATTACAAACAGCATAAATGTTTAAGGCATCTATTGAGTACAGTTAAAATATTATGCAATACAATACCAGGAACGCATTAGATATGGTTCGATATTAGGAAGACAAGATGCTTTCTAAAGTCGAGAGTATTTGTTCCCTGAACGTACCTTCACTAACATGAAAGACGTCGATCTCCGAGGAGACCGATTATAGCGTCACCAGAAGTATATTGGTTCTGGCGGCCAGTAGGTAAAACAATAATGTACTGTCGCTGTCGGGGAAATCTATCAGGGACATAAAGACCGACACCCCCCAGCACGGCCGAGTTCTTGAAATATCCCCAGATTAATCTAAAGAAATGGGTTATGAGATGCCCATATCTTCGAAGCTGTAGAACGTATACAAAAATGAACAATGTTGTCTAATTACTTTTTACTGTTTAACTACTTGCTGTTGAAAACAATCTTTATACAAAATAAATAAAATCATCTGCATATAATAAGTGAAAAATTATTTATACCATTGTTTTGGCCAAAACACTATGATACATCAACATTATTCACTGTTAAATTTACAAGACAGATTTCACATTTTTTATTATACAATATTGAGATTGTCGCAACAGCTGTTTTGCCAACCGATGTTGGCATCATCAGGTGTTACAAACAACCTTTGTTTTTTGCTTGTAACACATGATGATGCTAAGATAGTTTGACGAAACAGCTGTCGTGATATTCTGAAAAAGGGTATAATAGAAATTTGTGATATTATAGCAGTGTTGTAAATTTAACAGTTAATAATTATGTATTCAATTAATTAATTCATTTTATATTTTCTATACGAAGTCAAATTAAATAGGTACTGCAGTATTTTATTACGAACTAATGGATTTTTTACTACAACAGATAATATTCAATAAATAATTGTAAAAAATTAAAAGGAAATCTTAATCTTAACATGTATATTGCAGATAAACATACAATACATTAAGGTGCGAATGATGGTGTTATGAACAAAATAATGAAAGAATCATTAAGATGGCTTGGACATATGGAAAGAATGAATGAAGAAAGAATGGTAAAAAAATTATATGTTAACAATATAAATGGAACCAGAAAGAGAGGAAGACCGAGGAAAACGTGGCACGATCAAATAAATTAAATATTGAATGTCGTTCATGTGAGGAGTCAGAGAAATCGACGCGCGTGCATGACACGATGTATTAATGTTGAGGAAGCGAGAGAAATATGCCAGGAAAGAAAATTGTGGCAGTCTTTTCTTTCTGCCTAACCTTCAGGGAGACGGCGTGATTGTTAGTTAGTTAGTTAGTTAGTTTAGATTCATTAATAATAGTAAACACGATTGTGTAGAGGTTGTACTTGGATTTAATTTATATAGAGCTTTGAGAATGCCCTCGCAAGGTGAAACAAACTTGTCACAATTTACATAATTAATATAAATTATATCCAAATAAAACCACTAGACAATCGTGTTTACTATTATAAATTAATAATGGAGTTTTACAAAATTAATACCTCAACCATCAATATACAATACATATCAGAATCAATTATTTATTTAGTTAAACCATATCAAATCTGTGTAATTAGGACTGTTCTGTCGATATCCTTAATTCTTATAATTATAAAAAAAAATGGTATTATGTGATTCATTGTTTCATGAGCAATGATGTATAACTCCATATAAACATATTAATACGAGTGAAAACATCTGACGTTTTCATTTGTATAAATGACATTTTTTCTAGCTTAAACCTATATATTATATATCCATATATGTTACAATGTGGATTTAAGTGAAAGCAAATGTTCGCTTCAATTCACTTTACTGCTCATTTAAAAAAAGAGTAAACATAATTGTGAAATGTTTTAAAAGTGAAATAAAAACGAATATATTGTATATTGTGTATAAATATTTAATTTCTAACTCATATCCTATCTTTTTTTTCTGTACAAATTATTTCGTGATATCTTTCAAAACTCTCCCTGCTTTTCTGTTTCAAACAGGGAATTAATACATTTATTCATTTCTCTCTCCAATTACTATCTTTGTAGTAAATATTATAGATGTATTATCTTAGTAATCTACATTTAACTTTTTTTAAAAAACTTCTATTTGAATGTAATTTTTTCTTGCCGCAATTTGTTATTTGCTCGATTTTCTTAGTTTAGTTAGATTTAAGTAAGTTTATGTATAATTTTTCACAATTACAATAAGTATAATATATATACTAGTTATAATAATGTTTAAAATAACTCGTGTCAAAAATAGTGTTTAAAGGAACTCATATCATAAATAATGTTTAACCCATGTCATAGTGTTAAAAAAATCATGCCACAAATAGTGGGGTATCAATAATGAGAGTCCTCTCACGATACTTCCATATTTAATCGAATAAATAAAATAGAATAAAAAATCAAATCGTTTTTTAAAACAGCACTGTCTCACTGATGGAAATTTTAGATTTTTAAAATATAAGGTTATGGATTGCTATTTTTCACTTTCAGTAGGCGTATACAAGAATAGCTCTTAACGCCTACAAGACTAATAAATATAAATCTGAGAACATGACATAATTATAAATAATAGCTCCACTTGACCTATAGAGAAAAGATCGTGGGCGAAAAGGGAGCAACTGAGCTTAATAATAGGCGGAACATAATCTGAATATCAAATTCTGGGTATTATTATCGGTCAGCGAGATAGTATGACATCCGCGATTTGTCCCCATCCCTCTTGTCTGGAAGTCTTCCTCCCCGTAGTGCCGGTGGGCTGGAGACGGTCGATGAGTCGACCTTGACTCACTGCCGGTGACCCGTTCCCGCCCCCACCCCCGCCCCGAACCTCCCGTCACACCTGTACCCGGCCGCAAAGGGTTGTCACTAAACTTTATATAGCTGTTTGAATAACTAAAAAACAATGTATTTTCATAACACATACATGTTGGAAGAGAAATGAATAAGCGTGGTTGTTATGTATGGAACAGAAGTAGGAATTGGCAGAAGAGGATAAAAGTAGTATAAATGCCGTAGAAATTAAATCATTTAGAAAGTATGTGATGAAAAACAATGTATGATAGAATACACAATGAAGAAGTTTGAAAGGAGTGTAAGGCGGATAATTGCGCCCTAAATAAAATTAAGGAAGCAAGAATTCCTAATATCGTGATGCACGAGACTCTAAAGGGCCGTCGACCACCAGGACTACCAACAAAGAGATGGAAAGAAGGCTGATTGTTTTCATCACAGGAAGAAGGTTGATATCCTGCATAAACAGATCGCAAGATCTACAATCAGGAGAAGAAGAAGAAGAACAGCGAATATAATCCATGCTTCTCTTGTATCTTCATTTGTAGAAGTACAAAAGTAGGTGTTGGTCATTTGGTGGCTTTTGGAAGAAGGAATCAAGTTAAGGAGATTGGCAGAAGAATTGAGCCCGGTTGCCCGACAGTATGCTACTAAATAATGTAGCCAGAAGAGCGATAAAATTGTGCTGACAGCGGGAAGGCCCTGGACAACACTGGCGAGATACCAAGAAGGAAGGCGTGGGAGTGGAGAGGCTTACATCCACCAGTGAATAGAGACAGGTTGACCATAATCTATATAAAATTGTACAATAATTACTTTATGAAGTTGATGAACAGTTAATTAATCGTGCGAAATAAAGTAACTTCTATAATAAAAAATGGATATTTCCATCAGCAGATCATAGTACAACAAACGTTAAATAAAAAGTGACTTAATTGGGTACAATAAATGGATATTTTCATCAACTATTGCGTACAATAAATAATTTGAAATCGATTGTAGTTCAGCCCTGAGAATCGAGTTTGCTCGACATACTACGGCGCTATAGGGCAACCGGCCGCCCGACCTTCCGGGGGAGACATTCAACATTTATTATGGATTATACTCCCTTACTATGGCGGGTGATGTGACAACAATAAACATGCATGGATGTCAATACGACTTATACACGGAATAAAAAAACACTTACACAAACAATTCCAATTAATCGTAGCTGTGACGTATTTATTTTATCAATTGTTTTCTTATTAAATCATTGAACACGTTGCAGACACTGTAACATGATAGAGGATTTGGTACATAAAAGTTGTACGTATCTGTTTTCTTAATCAAATATAGTTATATTTAAAAACATTAAATAAATTATAGACAATATGTGCACCATCTAATAAGAACATTTTGTGTTAAATTATTTTTATTTGTTTTTTTTTATTTTATATCATTGTATTTTATATTATTTGTTTTAGATTTATTTTGTGGGTGTCGGACGATCGAAGTGTGCGCGGGAGATGCCTATTAGTGGCGATGAGGTTCGCAACCCATCACACCGCGTCTCCCGCGGAGCGAAAAGAGAAGGATGGAGTGCCGCATCAGTAAAAGTGTGACAGTCCATTCTTTCTGCCTACCCTTTCGGGGAGACGGCGTGATGGTTAGTTAGTTAGTTAGTTAGTTAAATAAATTATAACGTCTATTTTCTATGATAAGAGCTTTATTATATATTATTTATTTAAATGTCACGTTTCGCCTTGCTAGAGATTCACAAAAAAGGCATTAAATAATGAAAAAATATAAAATAAATAAAACACTTTATATTTAAACACGGCACCTTTGGTTATTATATTTGATGTCAACTAGTTTAGCTTGGACCCAAGCTTCATCAAGGCAGTATAACAACTCTTGTTGTTATACTGCCCTGATGTAGCTTGGGTCCAAGCGAAACTAGTTGGCATAAAATATTATAACCACACCGTGGTTGAAAACGAATTGTTTTATTTATTTTATATTTTTTAAATGTCTAACCACAAGGTGAGTGCTTCATATGAAATTTTTCTTTTAAAAATGCATAAGCAAGGCAAAAAATAGAACATTCTATAATGCATTATTAATGAAAATTTCATTAAAACGTTTATATTCATAGTGATTATTATATATTGGAGTTTATAATAAATAATGAAAATTAAAATTAAAATCAAAATCTTTTTAAAATTTATCTTCTGGGAGAAGCTGCCATCTTCTCTTTTCAGGATGGCAGCAAGCTACCGAAGCCGGTCGAAGTCACAAACATTAGTGGAATTCATTTAAATAAACATTTTAAAAAGATTTTTTACGAAAAAATAACATTTTTCATTATTTACAACGAACAAACTATGAAATTTCAAATAACATTTAAAAAAATAATTATTATTGTTAGAGAAAAAAATAAACTAATTGAAGTTATATGAATGTTCAATATTAAGAAATTTAAATGATCTTCGGTAGGCTAAAAGAAAAACCTTTACCCAACGTCATAGTTTCAACTAAAAACAATTTGATTTCATTAATTACTTTTTATTGTTTTTATTTTTGCTAAAACTATGATTTCGTATTCACGATTGATTATTTAATTATAAGGAAAACGTACATTATGCAAATCATTTTTTATTGTTTTCTGTATAATATAATTTATAAAAAAAAGAGTTAAATTTGTTTTAAAGAAACTTAAGGCATTCGCTAAAGCAGAGGGAACCCCCCCCCCCCCCTCCCACACGAAGGTCTAATGACATTATAAAAATTGTTGGTGAAGCGAAGGGTTCAAGTTAAAATTATGTGGAGAAGTATGGGGGAGGCCTGTGTTTAGCAGTGGATGACATCGGCTGTATAAGTAAGTAAGGTATTCCTGCTGTGATATTTCAGAATTTTGATATTTAGTGTAAGAAAACAATGATATTTTTAAACATTCGTCTGTTCACAAAATTCCGAAAAATACATTTCATAAAAATGCAGACTAGTTACAGTTATATCAAAGTTGTAATGTTTTTGTAACAAAGTTAAAAATAAATTGTACTGATAATTATATTTTTCTTTCACGTGCAATGTGTTATCGCCTGTAAGGCTGCAAGGACTCTTCTCCCTAGATTTTTATTGTATTCAAAGACCGTGATTTAATATTATGCAACCCGATTAATATGGTAAAATATTCACACTGAATATGCAGCGTAGTGAAACTAGTTCAATCAATGAAATTATTATTCCAGAGTTATTCTAGCCTTGAAACAAAATACAAACTTTTGTTTGCTGTAAAGCGACCTGCTTTATCATTATGATAATTTAATTTGAACCGAATTTGGTTTGTGCGAAACAAATTTACTTATAATCAAAATGGAAGATTGTATATTAAATGATACTAGTTCCTATTTAATTAACATTGTATGAATATGAGCGATATTTTTTTCTATTTGTATGAGTATATTAGACACGTTTGGAAAGAAATATTCCAAATTAACACTTGCAGTATCGACAATAGTAAATCATAGCCACCGAAATGTCGGTATAGAATGACGAGCTTCACGGATTTTATATAATATAATAAATAACCAGCATGCCATCTCTCCGAATGGGTTGGCAGAAATATTGGACTGTTATACTGTTTTTTCCTGACATACTTCTCTCGCTTCCTCAATATTCATAAATCGTGTCATGCACGTACGTAGATTTCCCCGACACTTCACGAGGCCGAAATTCAATATTTGATTTAATTAATGGTAAAATGGTTTGGACGATAAACACAAATTTTTAAAAAGTATTGCATAGACAAGCCCTTGACTAAATGAGTGACTCATAATGTTTATCGAAATATCTGGATGGAAAGAAGTTTTGTATATTTTTAATAAAAAATAAAAATTAAATTCTGCGTAATGCTTACAAATAATCTCAATAGATGTCGCTAGTGTAGATTGAACAAAAATATGTGAAGTGTTCCTCAACATATTAGCATATATACATCTTTCAAAAATTTGTCGGACGTGGTGGTCGTAAGAAGGGCGGAATGGGGAATGTTGTATTACATAAAGCGATCGCTAAACCCAACCAATGACAGGTTATACGTCCCGTGAACGCCTCGACCACCATATTATGTTTCCAAAAAACATTTATACATCTTCGTCTCTATTGAGATAAAATTAATCGTCCAATAACGTCTCTATTGAGATAAGTTTAATAAATATTTGTAAAATAAGATTCTTTATGTGTAGGATTTCCACTGCCACAGAGGAGAAATACGTAGAAGCGAACAATGATAATATATTGTCAGGAGTATTATAGGTTATTCCATAGGATGGGAGTATTTTCAGGAACAAAATACGAATAGCTCTATTTCAGCGTGCTGAAACAACTAATTTGCATATTTTATTCAATAACTAGGTTCACACGTTCCCTCTTGATTGTTCTTTGAGAAAAAAACTTTTGTATGAGCGTTGAAATTCTGCATATAAATAGCACTTTAATTTTTCGATAGGTGCTGAAACGCGAAAACGCAAATTGAGAAAGTAAATTTTCCTCATTTAAAACGCAAAGCCTGACTACAAAAAATGTTTTCGATATACCAACGCTTCTTTATACTTAGCCTTATAAAGGTGTAAGTCTATGTATAAAAAAATCGTATGCGGATTAAAAACTAAAATTTGTAGTAAACTAGACTTTACTGTTCACTTCAATTTAAGTTCTATGAGCATATTAAATGAATCTATAAAAACATAAACGAAAACGATTTAATAATTATTAATATAAATTTTTAAAAAACGGTGGATACGTGGAATATAAATCAAATAATCACAAATTTCAAGTGCACCATCTAAAATACCTTTTTGTATTACATTATTTTTATTTTGTTTTTTATTATTTTATATCATTATGATTTGTTTTAGATTAATTTTGTGGATGTTGGACGATCCAAGTGTGCACGGGAGATGCCTATTGGTGGCGATTGAGTTCGCAACCCATTACACCGCATCTTACCCTTTACATCGATTTGGCTTGCGCTGTAATGATGTAAGGAGTTTTTTCAACAAAATAATAATAATAATCTCTCGCGGGGCGAAAAGAGAAGAATGGAGTGCCGCATCGGTTAAAGTGTGGCAGACCATTCTTTCTGTCTACCCTTTTGGGGAGACGGCGTGATTATTATTTTTTTTTAATATGAATAAAGAAAGTATGTTTTCTAGAAGTTTTTTTTATCCTGGAAAGGCGAAATCTGTTATTCCTTTAAAATATATTATTATATTAGGTGTATAACTTTGCTTCCGCCGTTTTTGCAATAGATGGCAGTAGCGGTAAGTGGTAGTTGGAATAAATAGATCATAGATGTCATACAATAAGCTCAAGTATTTGTAAACATAATGCCATCGAAATATTAGTCGATTTGTGTCTGCATCATAAAGTTATTCCCGGTTAAACATGTCAGCTTACGAGCCAAATTCTCGTCATTTGCGGGAGGTTTTAATTTTATGCTTTAATATGAAGGAATCTGCGGCTGAGGCTCGTCGAATGCTCTCAAATACCTATGGTGAGGCCGCTATTAGTGAAAGAACGTGCCGAGAGTGGTTTCAACGCTTCAAGAACGGTGATTTTAACGTCGAAGACCAGCATGGCGGTGGAAGAGAGAATGTTTTCGAAGATGCAGAATTGGAGGCATTACTTGATCAAGACTCGTGTCAAACGCAACAAGAATTGGCTGGATCATTGGGGGTGACGCAACCAGCCATTTCAAAACGTCTAAAAGTCATGGAAATGATTCAGAAACAAGGAAATTGGGTGCCGCATTATAATAAAACTACTAGAAAACAGATGTTTTCATTCAAATTAATTATGTAAATTAGCCTATACTTTTTTCCAAAATAAAATAAATAAATTGGATGATAATTAGTTTGGAGTGTATTTTATTTTTTTGACCAACATCAAATACGAGAATATTTCGTAAGCTTATTTTAGTACACGCTATAATCTCGGTGTAATAGAGTTTATGGTAAGACGCCATACACTTTATGGGAGTAATTTTCTAACACCGCAGGCCAATAAAAGGTTTACGGTTCTCTGTTTTATGTGAGATCTAAGGATTGTGTTGCATGATTGTAATTGCAGTGGCTATTACGTATTTTTTATTTTCTTAGATAATATGCGAGAGTACCCTAACACAATGTGAAAACATTTTCACATCGTTAATATTAAAAAATAAAATAACGTTTCAAGTATTTCTCCAACATGAAATAGTGGGTTGCTTGTTTAAATTGCAGTGGCCATCATGTAAATTCTTTTTTAATTTTGATTTGATTTATAAAAAATTAATTCCTTAACCATACCAAGTTAGTTGTTTAGTCGGATTTCATATTCGGATTATTCATCTCTTAAATGGGTGTCAGAGAACAGATTATGTGAGAGAATATTGTTTTTAAATTATTTTTAAATGTACTCTTTCGTTACTTTTTTTTAACTTTACTTAGACAAATATGTTCATCTCTTTGTAAAAAAAAAAGTGGGTAATTTCTCAATTGTTTTCTTTAGAAACATGGATAATAACAAATGGAAAATATTTTCTTTCGGCCTGATTAAGGGTTAAGAAAATATTTTTTGGGCTATTTTCTTTCCCAAAACCAATAGGACATAGAAGAGAAAACAAACCGAGCTTTGGGTAAATGGAGTTGTACACGACGGTCGTACTCTGGGTGAAACAGAATGGATACGAGCATTAACCGCATTGGACAGAGATCGGAAGAGCTAGCTCCTTACCTACTATAACTTATTCCAAATGATAGCACTATTTTTGTTGTTGTTTATCAATATGTTATTATTGTCGTTATTTTATATTATTGTTCTGATTGTCGTTGTTTAGTTTTTTAGTTGTTTATTATTTCGTTTTAATTGTTTCTTGAACAATGATGTTAAATTCCATAATAAATAATTAATACGAATGAAAACGTCTTTATTCTAGAAACGTCATTATATTTTATGTGAATGATACGATTCTCTTGTCTGTGGCATTATCAATTACATTTGATAATACCTTAGACAAGTAAAACATGTCATTGACATAAAATATATAAAAAAACTTCTAGAAAACCGATGTTTTCATTTGTATTAATCATTTATAATTTCATAGTCCATGTTTTGGCCGAAACACTATGATACCTTAACATTTTAAACTGTTAAATTCATTAACTTTGTTTTACAATTGTGATACAAAAAACAAAGTTTATTAATTTATAATTTCGTTATTATCGTTGTGATTGCTGTTGTTACTGATGTTATTGTAATTGCTTTTTGTTGTTTGGTTACACCAAATGTATATTGAACGATTGATTCAGTATTATTTTATACATAGTTACCGTTATTTATTCAATGTTAGAATTTCTTTTTTCATTATTTTGAAGTTTTTTTTAAATGCAGAAAATCTCAATTCGCCAAAGCTTTGCGAACAAAGGACAGAGGTGCGATCGAATGTACGAAGACGGGATGGGTGGACGCTATGAAGGGCCAAACGTGACTTGTATATAACGGTCAGCTTTTTGTTATTTTTAAGAATAGCATCCATTGAACATTTCCTATGTATATGACAACCATTTATGAGCCTATATCACGTCATCCAAGGAATATAGGTTAACCCTCTCCGCTAGGGGGTCAAGTGTTAATACGAGTGTAGATTCCAAAAAGAAACAGGGGCATTCGAAAAGAGCCGGATATACAACATTTGGCGCTCGGTTAAATAATTTTTTTTTACTTATGAATGACCATTCTTTCCGTTCATCCAAAAAATATTCGGATCCGTTTGGTTTTAAGAGATGTATTAAAACTATCTTTCATCTTTATCACAAATAGTTAATATTTCATACAAATCTCAAGCGTCATTTTTTTCAATGTAAAAAGATATTAATATAAACACACATTTTATTAACAATTTATTATGTTTTTAATTGCAGACATTATTCGGTCCTTTTTGTGCTCAAATTGTAACAATAAATAACAACAGAATCTACACTTATATACTAAAAATGGGAGTGGTGTTATGCATAAGATTGGGGGTAAATTTTAACTTATTAGAATTTAGACTAACTTACATTATAGTGTAATTATAATGCATTATTAAAACAAAATGTTATATTTTATTTTAGGCACACGGGAAGAAATAAAAAAAAGATTGGTAAAGATGTTATAAATAAACAACTAGAAAGAACGGAATAACATAGAAAACGTGGCACGATTAAATGAATCAAATATTAAATGTCACCCACGTGAGAAGTCAGAAAAAATCGACGTCTGTGCAATACACGATGAATGAATGTTGAGGAAGTGGGAGAAGTATGTCTGTAAGGAACGGTGTAGCGATCCATTTTTTGGCGTGATGGTAAGTTAGTTAGTTAGTTATATATAATAAAATACATTTCGTTACTAGATTTTTCATTATCATTATTGATCGTTTACCGGGTTAGCCCTAACAAACAATCAACAGTAGTTATATCAGTCAGGTAAAATTGAGGCAATTTTAATATTTTAAATAATATAATCTTGTTATCTTTAAAATCTGAACATGAGCGTATTTTTCAAAGCCACGGTAAAACCGGCTCTGCACATAGATATCATAAAAACAAAGCGCCCCTCACAGAACACAGAGATAACCATAGAAATAAAAGTTCAACGTTCCCTTTGTTTGAATACAGTATGCGTGGGTGAAACTACACAAACAGTTCTAAGTTACAATTTTATGTTCCATTACATAATGTGTTTAGTGTTCATTACCCTTCTGGAATGTTGACTAAATTGTGAATCGTTTAATTCTTTACAGCCCTAGGAACATCCCACGATACATGAAACAATATTATCTTAATAAGCTTAACTTTGTGTAAACTTTAGAAAGCATTAAAACCAAACAGCAGTGGCGGTCTGTGATGTCGCGTCTGTTGCGTGGAAATAATAATACGGCTACAAGCTGAATTTGGTCAAACTATATCCAGATGGTAGTCTAGTGCATAATTATAACGTTTAAAAAGATCTTAATCCTAAATGTATGTATTCGATATGATCCTAAATACCCCTATGTATTTTATTATTTTTTGTTCTTGAACAATGATATAAAACTCCGTATTAAATAATTAAAATAATGAGAACGTCTGTTTTCTAGAAATTTTATTGTATTTTAGGAATGACAAGTTTCGCCTCTCTAAGGCATTATCAAACATTTGATTATGCCTTAGAAGGGCGAAACATAATGAAAATTCTAGAAAACAAATGTTTTCTTTCAGATTGATAACTTCTATGTTTTATTGACGACTTGAATGCATCAACAAATATATATGAAACATTTAATAATGAACTAACCATAATTGTCTTTCCCCCAAAATACTTATTTTTTAGAAAACAGACGTTTTCTTTCAGATTGACAACTTCTACGTGTATGTTTTATTGACGACTGTAGTAAAATTTGTATACTTTTTTTGAACGAAAATAGATCATGCTTTTATTACATGCAACAAGTACCTCTATCTAAAATTTTAATCTTACTTAAAAATTAACTAATTATTTCATAAACGTTAAATACTTAAAATGGAATATACATTTTGACAGAAAAAGTACATTAGTATTATAATAACATATTCTAATTTCAGCAGTCTTCAGCAATTTTTGGGCGTGATCTAGCAATGTAAGATAATTGCGTAGCCTTTCATATTGCATTAATAAAGATTTTCTGCTTAATGCTTACACCTAATTTTAATAGATGGCGCTAGCGTAGATTGATCAAAAATATGTGAAGTGTTTCTCAACATATTATCTTATATACACCTTTCAAAAAATTGTCAGACGTGGTGGTCGTAAAAAGGGCGGAATGGGGAATGTTCTATTACATAAAGCGATCGCTTAACCCAACCAATGACAGGTCATAAGTCGTGTAAACGCCTCGACCATCATATTCTGTTTCCAAAAAACAATTTACATCTTCGTTTCTATTGAGATAAAATTAATCCATAAAAATCTTATAATTTATGTAAAATAAAAAAAAATTGTTTTCAACGCGTTCCAAAATTTTGAGAATTCTGATCTCTGTAACGAACACATCATAATACGAATTGATGAAGCTGTAGTCATAAAAAATATGTACTTTGTTAAATGAGAGCTGGAGTACGATAATTTAAAAGACTGATGCAAGTCATTGTAGATTATAAAATATATAACATTAATGGAGGATTGACTGTACAAAGGGAATTTAAAAAATATTGTTTAATATTCTATAAAAAATCATTCATCTAGAAAATTTAATCTTTTAAAACATAGTTGCAAGATGAAATTTTCAGTAGACTCGAAAAAAATATTTTGACTATTTTCATTTCACACTGCCTCTGTATAAAATTTGCCTAATTTATTATTAAAAGTAAATTAATTAAAGAGTTAAATAGATAAAAGTTCAAACTAACGTTTTCAAGAATTGGAGGGAAAATGTTGATGGGGGGAGCATCTTATCTATTCAGAAATTTGTCATTTTAAATGTGTCTCAAAACAACACAAAAAGGAACAATGTGATATTTAGAATATAAAAATAAATATAAAAATATAAAAATCTGAAAAAGTTTGTTTGTAATTAAAGTAATTATTTACAAAACGCTTTTCATTTAAAATAAATAAATAAAATAATTCATTTCGCGTTCCTGCTTATCGCACCAACTATGCTCAAAACGCGGCAATGTACTTAGTGTGTGACAGTTACAAAGTAAATATGTGATTTTACTTTTGTTTGAATTTAGTTTAACTTCAATTTCGATTGATTAGTACGTTCTTTCTACTAATTACTCAACCCTAACTAAATAAATAAATATATTATTTCTACAAATGTGTTAAACCATAGGTTCCTAAACTTTTTTGATCCATGGCCTCCCTTTCAGACGCAAAATTACACAAACCCCCCTACCCCCTGAAAATTTACTTTATTAAATTAAACGAACAGAAAAAAGTAGTGAACCTATTTTTATATACTTACTTTTAGTGTTATAAATAAGATACGCCGATACTTAAATTGTTGAGTAATTAATATTGTTTAAATAATTCTATTGAGAAAGACAAACCTGATGTACTGTCAATAACAAACCTGATGTGAAATCATCGAAAAAGATATTCAACTACGATAGCATTTTTTTTAAATAAGAAAGTAAATAAAACAATTCGAAAAAATAGAATTATTATTAGTGGAGAAAATATAAAACTAATAAAAACTCTTAGTAAGTAACAAATTATATACGTATGTTCATTGTGTGATAACGGATATTAAAAATTCTCTCCTACTCCCCAGGGATAGAATTACCCCCTCAGCTCTCTCCGGGCCAGGGAGGCTGCTTTGTGAACCTATGTGTTAAACGAAGATGTCATTTTGAACTTTTAGTGGACTTCATTTTTTTACGGTGACGCTCAATCCAAAATGATTCCTACTTCAGGCTAGAAATTTGCGGGGGAGGATCGTGTTCAGAAGTTCACATTTTCATTAGCCATTTAAATTGGTGTCAGTTTATTCTATACAAAATTAGCTTTGATTTATTAATAGGCATTCCAAAAATTGTTAACATAAATGAAAATAGAGCTGTTGAGCATGTGCCAATGGAAAACATTATTCGAACTATGGGAGTAGACTTGTGAAAGCAAGGTTTTGTTTAAGAATAAATTGTGGACCATAAAGTTTAAGTAATGAAGCGCAATAAAACAGAAATAATTTAACGAACTTACAAAAAGCTGTTAACTAGAAGTAACTACGTGCTCACTTGAAATAATCTTTTCTTGTTAAAATTAAATTAATCATAAAATTGACATCTGCCGATTTTTTAGATAGCTAATTTGTATATGAAATATCACTTGTATTATACGGAATGCAAAAGTGATATTTCATATACATATTCATCATCATCATCAGCCGTCTATCATCCACTGCTGAATGTAGGCCTCTCCCAAAGCCCGCCACCGCCCCCTATCCATTGCCGCTCCCATCCAACCATGTCCAGCAATCCTCTTCATATCGTCGGTCCAGCGGGCAGGGGGACGTCCAACTCTACGGAATCCTGTACGCGGTCTCCACTCCAGAACCCGTCTTCCCCATCGGTTGTCGGTTCTCCGACAGATATGGCCAGCCCACCGCCACTTCAGCCCGCCTATCCGTAGAGCCACCTCAGTCACCTTGGTTTGTTGTCGAATAAATTCGTTTCTAAATCTGTCCCTCAAGGTTATTCCAAGCATGGCTCTTTTCATGGCAACCTTGAATCTGTAGACTAGACCTTTTGTCAATGTCCACGTCTCGGCTCCGTACGTCATGACAGGCAAAACGCAATGGTTGAAGACTTTAGTCTTGAGGCATTGTGGTATTTTGGAAGTGAGAACATGACGTAATTTCTCAAAGGCCGCCCAACCCAACTGAATTCTTCGGTCGGCTTCTTTCTCGAAATTGTTTCGTCCTAATTGTATGATTTGGCCAAAATATGTGTATTCTTGTACCACTTCGAGAGCCGACCCATCGACGGTTACTGATCCCGGGGTAAAATGTTCATTATACATGACTTTCGTCTTGTCCAAATTCATCTCGAGACCCACTCGTCTGGATGCAGTGTTCAGTTCATCTAGCATGCCTTCTAGCTCCCCAGCAGATTCCGCCAGAATAACAATGTCATCCGCAAAACGAAGGTGAGAAATGTATTCGCCATTTATGTTGAGGCCACGTTCAGACCAGTCCAAAGTTTTAAATATATCTTCCAAAGCACAAGTGAACAGCTTCGGAGATATCACATCCCCTTGTCTGACTCCCCGTTGCAGCTCAATCGGTTTGGTCTTCTGGTTTTGGATTTGAACGGACATTGTGGCGTTATTATAGAGGCATTTCAACACCTGTACATAATTCCAATCAATCTGGTTTCGCTGCAGAGACTCCAGAACAGCCCAGGTCTCGACAGAGTCGAAGGCCTTCTCATAGTCCACAAAGGCAAGGCATAGGGGTCGATTATATTCTTCTGTTTTCTGGATAATCTGCATAACTGTATGGATGTGGTCTATGGTGCTGAAGTTTGCTCTGAACCCAGCCTGCTCCGGAGGCTGAAAATCGTCTAATCTGCGGGAAAGACGGTTTGTTATGACCCTTGAGAACAACTTATAAACGTGGCTTAGGAGTGAGATCGGCCTGTAGTTTTTTAACAAAGTCTTGTCTCCTTTTTTGAAAAAGAGGACCACGATACTTTCGCTCCACGCTTTCGGTGTGCATTCCTTACGCAGTACGGAATTAAACATTTTTTGTAGTGCGCATAGAATTGGGAGTCCTCCGGCTTTTAGAAGTTCTGTGGTGATTCCATCTTCTCCTGGTGCCTTGTTGTTTTTATGATGTCTCAGGGCCATCTCAATTTCATCTACGTTTATCTCTGGGAGATCGTCAGTATGGTGGCGGGTTATTTTAGCTCTGGGATCACCATCTTCGTCATGTAGTACGGGCCTTGTAGCGTGTTTAGAGTAGAGACGTCCATAGTATTTTTCAACTTCCGCGAGTAACTCTGGTTTGGAGGTAACGATATTGCCGTCTTCATTTTTCAGTTTAGTCAGTTGGCTTCAGTATACATATTAAGTAATCTAAAAAACAAGCGAAATATCACTTTTACAATTAATTTGTCTATTTAGTTATTTGATAAATTTGTATCGTCACAAAAGACAATAATCAGGTGACAACTTAAGGGAATCCAATAAATAAAATAGATTTCTTTTATACCCTGATGAAGCGAAACCGGCCAGTAACTTAAAAAAAAAGGATTTTGAAATAAAATATATTTAAGTGTATAATTATAATATAGTTACGTATTAAATAACTAACTCGTACATCATTATATTAAACAAAAATGTCAAATTCGAATCTCCATTAGACCAGACGCATTTAGCGTTGGGCAGATTTCTCTGCAGAATAAAACGTATTTGTCTTTTGAACATTGTTTTATTAATATAAAAAAGTATTCTTCGAAGCGATAACGTTCATCGTTTGATTTCCTTATCAAAAGTGGCAGGATGGTTTGGTCCATTGGGAGATGAAACAATCTGCTGACGCTGGCAAAGATACACAAGGTACGTGAAAATTTAATTTTCTGTAAAATGTCAGAAATATCAAAGAATCCTTAAATTTCACATAAGAGGTAGTTTAGTGAAAATTCAACTCTTAAAGCTTAAAATAGCAATATACTCGAGAGAATAGAGTGGAAGGGTATAAGCTACTAGTCTCTCTGTTGTAGAGTTTCTTCAGATCTGGATTCATTAAATATGATTGTTTAAATAAGCACACTCAATTTTATTTTATTTTATTTAAAGCTTAAAGCTAAGGAAGGTTACAAAAGCATATTTAAAAAATTTAATATTAAGCTCTGATGCCTGTTTTTTAATCAGTACGGTCACTAATAAATTCATAAAAAAGAGTCTGGTTTGGTGCTTATCACTTACTTATTTTATAGATAAAATAATATATAATAAATAATCTTTCTTTATTAAAATATGATTGAATACGGGTAATAATAAAATATGTTTGAATATAAAACACAGCGAGCAAACTAAATATGAAATAACATTAAATATTATATACAAAAAAATATTAAACGAGAACAATCCATTAAAATTTATGTTTATGAGACTGAATATTACGCATTTTGATAAAAATATTCTCAAAGTTAAGTGTACAGTTCCGTAAATATTTAGATAGTAAAATAATGGCATAATGTCTTTGAAACATGTGAAGAAAAATAAACATAAAAATATGGACAAAGTAAAATAATGTCAAAGGTAATAAAAAATTAAAAGTAAAATCACCATATATTTTATGTAAATCAATCAGAATGGTTATTTAAATTTCGTGACCTACACGTTTCCAATACCACTTCATTTTAATGTGTTTTCCTTCTTCTTTAATACTCTTGATTTTGTTGTTGGTGATTAAAAAACTGAATGGTCATATAAATATTGAATTTCTAAAAAAATTATATCAATAACAATTCTAAGCGCGTCGTAGTTTCAAATGTGTCTCTAAAAATTGCTAACTTTTGTAACATATAAATGAAAATACACGAAAACCTAGTATGTTTTATATTAAGAAGATATTCGAAGTCTCTAGCTATATTTGGATCTATCAATATGAATATATTCCTATAGGGTATCTTTGATTATGCGCTGCACATCGCTCCCTAGATTATTAGGCGAAGCTTTCATCGGATCTGAGCTGAATCTCGAGATTATACACTCTCTCTGAGGGTATTGTCAGCTGGCTCAAAGGATTTTGGGGATAAAGATCAGGTTCTCGGATTTAAAGATCCTCTGGCAGAAGGAAAACTTGGGTAGTGTAAACTAATATTAAACTGAATGCAGTTGTGAGTTCGAGCAACGTTATTTTTACTTTACAACACATAGAGATAAAACGCCATAGATTGGTAATGATTGAATCTTTTAAATATAAATTTAAAACTGTTAATGAATAAACTTTTTAAAGATTCGAAAAATTACGAAAATTTGACATTTGATATATTATTGTAACACCTGATGATGTCAACATAGGTTGCTGAAACAGCTGTCGCGTAAAATAAAATACAATTGTGATACAAAAAACAAAGTTTATTCATTAACAGTTTAAACTGTTAAGATATCAGTGTTTCGGCCAAAACAATTGATTTTTTAAATAGAAATTGACACATCATTATTAAACATATTAAAACTTTTTTTTCTTTCTTTTTTTCAAATTTATTTTCAAAATGTCGTTCCATACATATGCGAGTATTTGATGTATAAATAAAGGATTTTTGTGTATTGATTACTATATTTTATATAGGTTTATAAGATTGATTCCTTTCTTGTCGTCATTGAATGTGATAATAATAATATATTGGAAGATTTATAAAGCGCCGTTTTTTGGGAATTATTCAGAGCGCCATAGAAAATGCTTCATGTTAAATTTAGATCAGCATAGGATAATATGAAACGATGTTTTTTGAGTCCCTATCTAAACTCTTATAGGTTCACGATCTAAATTTTTACTTCCTCACATTATGGTTTTCGGTGATGCAGGTGCGGTTGGTTAGTGAGAATATCAAGAGATTATTTAATAATAATTATAACACAAGGAGCACCATGATGGATAAAATAATCGAAGTTCAGAGAAATGGGTAAGCCTTCAATATTGCAAATAGAAGTATTAATTACTTTTGGATGCAGTGTACACAAATTAGTTTACGAACATCCTAATGAGAATCACTTTGATTACTTATCATATATTATATAAATGTGCTATTCATTAGCGTTCGTAAATTCACTTATCAAAATGTAATGAGATCAATATCCGACACAATTTCGTTAAGAAGACGAAATGCTTTCAATAAACAATAAATTTGAAGTATTTCCATCTAGCAGTTTGAGATAGAAACATTGAATCCTTGTTCTATGATATTGTTCTATGAATTGTGAAAAAACATTGTTTTTGTAACTGTTCTGGTAGACAAATGAATGGCAGTAGATATTCTAAGTCTTGTTATCTTCTTCAAAATATCATAAAAAGCTCAACTCTGTAACAACAGTAGCAATAGTTAAAAGTTCAATTCACAAGAATACACTAATGGTGTATATGCCCCACGAAGCTCGGGCAATTTGAGCATTCTCACTACCAACAGTATTATAGCGGATAGGGAGAAGGTGAATGGTGACTGTTCGGTGCTAGATAACCAGACCAACGCTAGGGGTAGACGTCCACCAAAGAAAAACATCCTTCAAAAAAAGGCAACGGGAAAAAACTTTGTCTTTTCCCAGGAAATCACTTTGGAGAAGAACGAATGGGAATCGGTAGAACTAGCTGGGATGCCACGTTCCTTATTCACCTCTATACAGTCACAGAGTTTACAGGAAATCATTCCGGCTCATTATAGTGAAGTCAAAATTAAGGAAAACTGATATAACACACAAATAAGGTGATACTTTCTAAACACCGTGCACTGTCAATGTAAAAAATCTATAGAACTTCTATGTTCAGACTTAAATCATATTTATGTTTTCATATTCGGTTTCGAAGGAAATGCAAATTTATTTAACTTTGATCACTTTTTGATGCGACGCTTATCTCGTTTTTCATAACGTGATTCCCGATGGTGCGAAAAGTTTCCGCTTCACAATTTCTTTGTTCCCCTCAACCGACGCGTTCAACTCGGTTCAACTTCTTATAGATTCTGCGAGCTAAAAGTTAACAAAAAACTTGAAACAAAGTGGAGATGTTAATACAATGATGAAGAAGTGTACATCCGAGATTTTGGCGTAAATAAACATACAGCGATAAACGATACCCTAAACCAAGGTTTTCCGGGAAACACAAACCAACTAGAACTTTCTTTGGTTTGACTTGGAAATACTTGAACTTGTTTAAAAGTATATAAGTTAATGTAAGAAATACACTGTTAAGTACTTTTAAGATTATTTTATTCAGAAAAGCAATACTTTAAAATATACATATATAAGATAGGATGTATAGCGCAAGAAGGTTGTATGAACAAAAATAAGAAAGGATAGCTGCGTTGGTTCGGACATATGGAGCGCATGGATGGATAAATAATGGTTGAGAAAGTATGTAAATAGTGAGTAGGGTCAGTAAAGTCGAGGTAAAACGAGGAAAACATGGTATGACCATATTAATCAAAATTTAATGTTGGTCATGTTAGAAGTTGGAAGAATCGACGTGCGTGAATGACTCGTTGTATGAATGTGGAGAAAACTATAGAGGTGTATGAGGATAGAATGGCGGTCCATTCTCTATGCCTACCTCTGCGGGAAACGATGTGAAGTTTTTTTTTTTGTTTCAATACTTTAAACGTGGTTTAAAATATTTAATAAGGGGTGACTTATTTATTACGTACTATGTAATTACTTTTATTTAAAAATTTATGCTAATCAAAAAGCTATATACTAATTGTAGAATAACATTATCGTATATTTTTATTTTGAATTAACTAACCATCGCGCAATCTCCCCGAAGGGGTAGGCAGAAAGGATGGACTTCCACACTTTTCTTTCCTGACATATTTCTCCGCTTCCTCAACATTCATACATCGTGTCATGTACGCGCGTCGATTTCTCTGACTTCTCACATGGCCGACATTCAATATCTGATTTATTTGATCGTGCTACGTTTTCCTCGGTCTTCCTCTATTTCTGGTTCCATTTACATCATTAACATATAATTTTTTTACCATTCTTTCTTCATTCATTCTTTCCATATGTTCAAACCATCTTAATGATCCTTTCATTATTTTGTTCATGACACCATCATTCGCACCACATTCACTTCTTATATTTTCATTCGACACTCTATCATACACAGAGTATCCACACATTCGTCTAAGAGATCTCATCATTGAATTTATTTATAAATATCATATAAAAAATGTAGATAAATATTTTGTAACAAGCTTATTGGCAAAACAGTTCACTCACAGAATGAGGGTTGTGGAATTAAGTTTACAAACAAGAACCTATTTATTAAATTATTGTTAAATAATACACAATAAATTTGAGTAGGTTTCTTAATTCCTTTACTATTCTGAAAGTATGATTTTGTAACACTGTTTTTATCCACATTATTAATTAAATATGATTACAAACATGTGAATTTTTTTTTTTAATATTGAATAAATAAAGTGGAAATAAACAGTGTTTGAAATTCTCCTTAAAAATTAACAATGGTATTCCACATTGTTAACGCCATATCCTTCAATATAGTAATTCTATTGCATTGAATTTTGACATAATCATCTTGATTTATTTACCGCAAAAATAAACACGTGTTTTTGTAATTAATATTGTCAAAGCACAATTTCGAGATTTAGCAAAGATGACGAATTTAGATAATGGTTAAGGTTGTACACAAATATTCAGATCACAAATCAAACAAACGTTATTTTCATTTCGATACTACGCAATCGAAATAAAAACATTTCACCTCGGGGTATAGGTTTCGGTATTTCTATTATATCATAAAATGTTAAATATTTTCTTATTAAATGGACCTTTATGAGTGTATTGTTTTAACTTTCATAAAAAACGTACATTACAAATAAAGCAGATAAAATCGTCAATACTCAAGCTTAATGCGTTTCATCTGATCGAATAAAGCTCTCGTGTTAGGTAAAAAAGAAAACACAGAGCTTTTATGTGTGTTATTTTTGACAGGGTAGGTTATAGAGATATGTAAATAACATAATATTTTTTTATATATTATAATATTATAAAACATGAACATATAAGTTATTCTTCTTTTTCTCCTTTTAGACCCTTGCTCTGTTCCTATAATAAGGTTGGCTTCTCTTGGAAAGTTGACTTCCAGTTAGCCCTCCATCTGTCCCTAGTCTCCACCTATCCCATTAGGTAGATTTCTGGGAAGACCGTAGTCAACAGGAATCTAATGCATTACAACGTGTGGGATTCTGGAATGATCCATTTCCTGTACGTGTGCTTGCCAGAGTCTTCTGTGTTATATATCTCATCTGATAATATTTCCGAAATTGCAGATTTCACTTCACATACAAGTACAATGAAGAGAAATACTTCATGGAAGGAAATAAACTTTTTAAGTAACCGTTTTTCATTTATTTTTAATGAAACAATAATAATATACACTTAATGAGATACGGGAAAACTATATGAAGCATGATACAGTTGAGTGCCACTTGCCACTTAAGGCCTTGCAGCTGTCACACTATCCGAACAAAGCGTCGGGAAACTATGAGTGACTCAAAGAGCCACGATAAGAGCCATGTTAGAAATAAGACTTACAGAGAGAGTCAGAAATCACTGACATCGTCCACCGCGTAGGTTCTATGAAATGGCAAAGGTCCAGAGGTTTGGATGAAAAATGAACTAAAAGACTGCTGGATTAGAGACCCTGAACGGCAAATATAATACAGGTCGACCACAACTACGGTGGAAGGATGACTTGAAACGACACGTCGGTATAACGTGGATGTAGTCTACATAAGACAGAGTGGCGTGGAAGTGGATGGAAAAGGCATTTGTCCAGGAGTTGACGGGAATAGACTGAAGAAGAAGAATGAAAAGTTGTGATATAAAAAAAATTCTGTTGTTACTATAATTAAATTGAAATTAAGTGAGACGTGTTATAATTTTGAAACACTGTTATAATACATATCATAATTTAAGTACTATATTTTTTGCGATTATCGCGACGGTTGTATGTAACTCCTGATGATGCCAAGACAGATTAGTGAGACAGCTGTTGCGACAATCTCATAAAAATCATTAAATAAATTGTGATACGTATTAACAATTCTTCAAAATTTAAACATTTCATAATGTTGAAGTATCATAATGTTTTGACCAAAATTATTGATTATCTAAAATTTTGTACTAATATTCTGTATACAATCGTGTTATTTTTTTACAACAATAATTACATATTTATTCGAAGCCTGCTCCTATATGTAGGTTATCTGTAAAAATTATTTGCTTTTAACGTCTTACGATTTAACTCATGGCTTTTATACGGGAATATTTTTACATTTAACCGCTGCGGTAACTGAAACAAATCCGCATTGATTTGCAGCACGAACGGGAAAAATAACATCAATCGATTTATGCTTCCGCCCAGAACCAACAAGGAAACTCTGAAGTTCCTTCCTTTATGCAAAGTTCAAAAGGCGACCCAGGGCGGAGTGGAATAAAAACAAAAATGAAAGAATAGCGGGAGCAGGTAGTCCCGAGAGCTCTTGGAGCTGAAAGGAGAAATACAAACCCCCTTTCTCCCCCATGAAGTGCCGGGGTTAAGTTGGTCACACAGATGTAGCTTGCGACCTCTAAGCCTGTTATCAGTCTGGTTTGCGTAAATATTGCATTCCAGAACTAAAAATAATATAGTAAAAACAAATTGATAAATTTGCATTACTTTGGGCAGTAAAATAATGCTAGTAAATATGGCAGATTATTTTTTAAACGTTATTTTTTCTACAACCAACATAAATTTTTATCTGAGGTAAACAAAATCCAAGTCCAAACAAAGTGCCGAGAAACTACGAGTGACCCAAAAAGCCATGGAAAGAGCCATATTAGAAATAAGCCTAAGAGATAGAGTCAGAAACGATACGGTGAGAGAAAAAACAAAGGTCACTGACATCATCCACCGGGTGGCGACACTAAAACGGCAAAAGGTAGGTCACGTAGTCAAAATCTCAGATGAAAAATGGACAAGAAGACTGCTGACTTGGAGATCGTGGACGACAAAGAGAAGTGCAGGGCGATTGCAACTACGGTAGAAGGATGATCTGAACAGACACATCGGGATTACCTGGATGCAGTCTGCCCGAGATAGAATGACATGGAAGCGAAAAGAGGAGGCCTTTGTCCAGGAGTGGACGGGAATAGGCTGAGGAAGAAGAAGAAGAAAAACAAAATCGAAACGAGACTCCCAGGGATGTGATCTCACAGAGTTTTAAAGTTATTATGGCACATAGCCCAGAGAAATCAGGACAACCTTGAAAAGCGCATCATCATGGGCAAAGCATAAAAAAGCGACCACAAAGATGTCCACCAAACCTCTGGTCCGATCAAATCAGGGCGCTGACTGGTCTTTCATTAGCTGCAGTCTGGACACTGACGGGTGACAGGAGCGCATGGCGTGCCATGTTAAATAGTTAACAAGATGCGCTCTACCCTCAATCATGAGGAATACGACTAAGAAGAAATAGAGAAACGAAATTGTCACCAATCAAAAAAAATAGTTTTATTATAATATTATTCTAAGTTTAAGAAAAAGAGTTTTTGAACTTTTAATCAAATAACAAAAAAATAAATAAAACGCCTTCTTCCATTGCAAATAAAAAATTCTTGAATTTAATTTTATATTTTTTTATTTTAACTTTGAATGAAAACCTTCACAATGTCAACCTGTATTCATTCTACAGAAGCGGGGTGGTAGCCAACTAGCACTAGAGATCCTGACACGATAACACCTTCTTGGAAAACATGCAGATCCCTTCGCGTTACGTGAAAATCCTTGTTCCTGATCCCCGGTAATATAATTGGCATAATCACTCATCAGACCGCACGAACCAGAGCTTCGGCGTCGGCGATGTTAAGCTTTCTTTCCCGTGTATTAAGTTATACAAGACAACAGATTGCGGATTCGAATTTTTTATGTTTGCTGGATATTTGAAAACATAATAATATTTTTTATGGAGGAATTTATAATACTATATTAAAAGAATTTATAAATTGGCTACGCGTTTAAAGGATATACAATATTTCTAAAAAATAAACTACGAGTATTTATTTTTCCACGTAAAATGAAAAATATTTCGTTTTCATGAAAACGTAAATTTTCTGGAAATTTAATTATATTTTATGAAGGCTGCTTTTTCTACTTGCTAATAATACTTAAAATAAAATGAAAATATTGATTTTTAAAGCATCGTTTTTTATTTTTAAATAATCATCTCAATGAATTTGCATTATTAAATTTAAGAACGAATGTATGTTATATTATTATACATTTGATAACAGTTCAGGAAGGCAAAAAATGTAACTCGTATAAAATATGATTAAAAACATCTAAAAATTAATGTTCGTCAAACATAAAAATAAATAACACTATTGTTAAAGCAATAATAAAAAAACGATGAATTTATAAAATAAAACTTGTTTCATCTTTACCTAGCTTTAACATAAGATGTTGTTGAAAAATGGTAAAGAAATTTCATGTAAACAGCGTAAACCGAACTAGAAATAGAGGAAGACCGCGGAAAACGTGGCATGATCAAATAAATCAAATATTCAATTCGATCGAAGAAGAAAAAGTTGCAACACGTGAAATTCACGGAAGCAAAGATTTTCTACCCATTAAAAAGTTGGTTCACTTTATAATAATAATTAGTAATAAGTAACTTTTAATTTAAATCTTTTTTTTTCACACAAAAAATTTAACAATTAACAACACCAAAATGTTTTCATTTAGCTTTCAACATTACTGCCATACAATAATAATCAGAACAAAATAATCTAGATACGTTCTCGGACACGCGAATTGTGTTCATTTCGAATAACTATCGGAGAGAATCGAAGTTTTCCTCTCTCGGTCTCTTGTATTCAAAGTATTCTCGTACTCTTTCTCGACAGCATCTAGTTTTTGCCTATTTATATTAACCAACTAACTAACCATCCGCCGTCTCCCCGAAGGGGTATTTCTAGTTCCATTTACATCATTAACATATACTTTTTTTACTATTCTTTCTTCATTCATTCTTCCCGTGTGTCCAAACCATCTTAATGATCCTATCATTATTTTGTTCATTACACCATCATTCGCACCGCATTCACTTCTTATATTTTCATTCGACACTCTATCATACAGAGTGTCTACACATTCGTCTAAGAGATCTCATTTCTACTGCATTTATTCTATAATACTTTTATCCTCTACTGCATTTATTCTATAATACTTTTATCCTTCTTTTGCCAGTTCCATGCTTCGATTCCAAACGTAAAAGAATATTTATATTATGATATGAGAATTATTATTATTCCATATTTCGCGTTAATATTTTAGACAAGAGCATTCACATTGACGTCATCGTGTCTATAAAGGTATGTTCACACAGAACGGTTACCCCACATAACTTCGCTTTGATATTCGCTGGGTGTTTTCACTCCGGATATAACCATATTTGGTTATCTTCCCCCATTCAGGTCGCTGCAGCGGCGGCGGGGTCACGCTAGTTATCGTGCAAGGAATCGTGGTTAGTTACCAGATACGGTAGCTGTGGGAGAGAGCGCGGGTAAATTAAAGCTCACCCGGTTTATCTCAAATAACCCATATAGAAGTGCATTTTATATTTTTGAAATGCACAACAAACAAACCACCGCGTTGAAAGCAGAGAGAACGGACCGCCACACTACTCCTTCTCGAAAAACCCCATTTAAATAATTAAATTAAAATATAAAAAGTGAAAACAGAGCGAATGAAAGTGTTATGAACAATATAATAAGGCCTCAACCTCGATTGTAAATGCCTCGACCACCATATTCTTCTTCTTCTTCTTTTTATAGATCTGACGATCTGTGACACAGAAATCATATCTCGTCGGATGATGAGATCCAGCTGTTCATCCATCTCTTAGGCGGTCTTCCAGGTGGGCGGTGTCCGGAGGGGATTTCATAAGCGGCTGTATATGCGAGTCTGTCACCATCCATTCGGGCTATATGGTCTCTCCAGTATCTTCTTCTGGATCTACTCCACTGAACGATATCCTCTATTTTGCAGGTTTTTCGTATGTCTACGTTGCGGACACGATTTCGGAGAGTAATCTTAGGACCTTCATCTCCGATGTTCTTAGTAGTCCCTTGGTTCGCACAGTGTCAGCCCGCATCTCTACAGCGTACGTCATGATAGGTCGCAAGCATGTTTTATAGATTCTGATCATGCTGTCGATACGCATGTGTTTGTTCTAACCATACTCTGTTTCCAAAAAAAAAATAAAAAAAAACAATTTACGTCTTCGTCTCTATCGAGATACAATTAATCATCAATATAATAAGGATCACTAAGATGGAAAAATGGACAAGAAGACTGCTGACTTGGAGACCGTGGACGGCAAAGAGAAGTGCAGGGCGACCGCAACTTCGGTAGAAGGATGATCTGAACAGACACGTCAGAATAACCTAGATGGAGTATGTACATAACAGAGTGACATGGAAGCGAATGGAGGAGGCCTTTATCCAGGAAAGGACGGGAATAGGCTGAGGAAGAAGAAGAAGATGTATATACGAGTATGTTAACGATGCAAACGGGACTAGACCGGAGAAAACGTGGCAGGATCAAATAAATCAAATATTGAATGACGGCCACGTGAGGATTCAGAAAAACCATCCGTTCATTGCACGATGCACGGATGCTGAGAAAGCGAGAGAAGTATGTCAAGAAAGAAAAGTGTGGCAGTCCATTCTTTCTGCCTACCCCTTCGGAGAGAGGGCGTGATGATGAGTTACTTAGTTAGTAAAATAAAATTTTTAAAAATGTAATATATTTAGTTTTATTCTAGGAGTCCCAAGGGAGACCGGATTCCACTAGACGCCACCTAAGATAGACAGTCCTGTACAGACAGTTCAGCCATACATGAAAAGCCAACCCTCAAGGCTAGAGAGGAGAAGATTTAGTTTCGACAGCTTGCTCCCACCTTCTTCACTCTACATTAAAGTTTATTAAGCTTATTCATTGTTACTAGAACAATGATTACAAAAGCCCATCGTATTAAATATTTAAATCTTCTGTTTTCTAGAAGTTTTAAATTATAATAGTTTATGGGAATGACATGTTTCGCCTTTCTAAGGCTTTATAAAATTAACATTTGACAATTGAGGGGTTGAATCATTGTTTTGTGTATTCACATTTCGAATGCCTCTTACCGGTTCAAAATATGCACTTTAATAGTCCAGGTTTTCGAACCATATAATTAAATAGAACTGATATATACGAGTATTTTCGTTTATAAATTATATTTAATTATTTAAAAGTAAATCTATTTTATTATTAAAGCTACGTAATTACTTTGCATTATAAAATTATCCATCAAAGCTGAGATTTCAGGTAATTAAACAATTTTTTAATGATGCCTGAGATATCAGATTTTTTTTCAGTATCAGGAGATAATAAGGGGACTTTGTTTGCTGTGTCAAGTTGGAGGGGCTTCGATTGGACCGAGATCAACTTTCATGTCGGGGCTTTTAATTATAAAGAAGTTCAAGTGTCTACGAAAAATCTCGATTATTAATTTGGTATCCGATTTAAGTTTTCGTAAAAAATACGATTGATAAATGTTAATAAATATTCAGCAGAAGGGAATAACATTCAGCTGTTTATTTGTACATATATAATGTAATTATTACTGTACAGCATACATATATTTGTACATTGATGTTCTTAGGATTTAAAATATTCCGTAACCTCATTGATAGCCCATACGTCTTAGATTGTTATGGCCTCAATGCACCGGACAGGTATGCTCGCGCTAGAAGGCACGATATGTTGTGCATACCGCATAGCAGAACAAATGTCATGGCGCAGCATACAATGACCCAGGGTATGGCGCTCTTGAATGAGGTGTCAGTCGATGTGGACATTCGCCAAATGACCTATGCGTCCTTTAAGGATCATATAGGTACATTGTGTATCCACAATTGATGATATATGTTTTTCTTTTTAACATGCATGTCTGTGTTATTTTTGTAAATGTAAAATGTATACAGTAATTGGGTTCTAAAGACCTGTTGCATACAAAAAAAAAGTAAAATAAATTAAAAAAAAAAAAATTGTAATTTAATTCAATATCTACATATATAGTTTATTCCACTTATGTTTATGGCTTGGACCAATTTTGGCAGCTTGCTACCGTTTTCTGGGATCTGAACCAGAAGATTTCAACGAGCTGGTCAAAGCCATAACCATAAGTGAAATTAACTAAATACATAAAAAAAAATTACAATATGTTTTTATTTTCATTTTTAAAAATTAACTTCTACCATGAAATTTCAAATAAAAACTTTTTTGTATATTTGTTTATTAGATGCATCCGTCTAAAAATCTTTGCCTAAAAATTTATAACGAAAAGTTTGTAAAATATAATAGTACTTACATATAGATTTTCCCACCAAAGTTAACGCGACTGCACCTAGAAAAAAAAATTTCATTAAATTTATTTTAATGAAAACCACAAACATTAAAGATTTATAATTCCAGATCGTTTGCAATTACATTATAAGAATTTAAAAGGGAAGCATAAAAAAAAATTAAGCTTAAGAATTAGAAAGAATCATAACATTGATATTGCATCCCTGAGGCAACTCACACTATCACGAAATATGTCGAGCTTCGAGGTGACTCGATTAAGCAATAATATTGCCCTACCCACAGGCATAACCATTGGCAGGTTGGTTTTGCAGCGGGGAAAAAAACAATCTGTGCTGTCTTTGACGAAGATAATTATCAGATATTATAAGATACAGATTATTGTATATATTTAACATGACAGAAGTAGGGGTAGGCAGAGATAATGGACCGCCACGCTACTCGATCCTGACACACCTCTCTCGCTTCCTCCACATTCATACAGCGAGTCATTTGCGCACGTCGAGTCTTCCGACTTCTAGCATGGCCGAACTTAAAAATTTCATAAATTTCTCTCGATGTGATCCCTCCAGAAACGTCTTCTCTGATTACTCCATCTCACAATGCCATCAACTTTGCAAGATCATCGAATTTCTTCGTTGGGTATCTTATCTCTGAGGGTTCTACCCATGAAAGGTCGCAATGTTTTCATTTCTGCTACTCTTAGGAGATGCCGGGTTCCGATAGTGTTTGTTCTTGATTCGATTCCGTAATTCATTATGGGTCTGATGAATGTTTTATAAATGCTAACTTTGCTTTGCTTAAGTGTTATGAGAATACAATGTTATCAAAAAGATATTCACTGTTAATGTTTATAACACTGATGACCAAAATTATCACAATTTTTTGCTGTTTATATTGTTTGCCAACCGATGTTTGCATCAACAAGTGATGCCAATATCGGTTGGCGAAACAGCTGTCGCGACCCTAAAAAGGTAATAATAAAAAAAATTGATATTATTGAGTGTTATAAATTTGAACAGTTAATAATGTTGAAGTATTATGGCGTTTCGGCAAAAACAATGGACTATTTAAAAAGTTATTCAAATTTTTTTTATTATTAATTACGCTCATAATATACCTTAGTAAGAATTCAGAAGTGAGGGTATTATTTGCAAACCCGGCACACTTCACCAACAATCAAAAGTAAGATATGAATTGGGTCTTATTCATAATACATTTGCACACAATTTTTATTGATTTTTAGTTTCAAATTCGGCTTCTTTCTGAAGAATTTTGCTATTAAAATATAGGGTTTGTTGAAAACATGGCAACCTCCACTTGAGTGTTCAAAAGCTGATAAAACTCCAAAATGAAATTTATTATTTTATTTTAATTATCAACATAATGATGACTATTTCATGGCTGATTACTTTTAAAATATTAACCGGTTGAGATGAAAAAAATAAATATCGTAAAAAAGCGCATTTTATTAGCGTATCAGTTTTTTGCGATTTACTCAAAACATCTAATGATGGAGTTTACCAGGTTTGCAACTAATACCCTCAAGTGTTAATTAATGAATAAATACAGTTTCTAACTTGTACCTGCGACGGCTGCTGTGGAGCCGTGAAGAAGCTTATATACGAAAATAAAACCCGTCTAAAAGGCGCCGTTCCCTCGAACGCCGGCGACACGTGAAGTAAATTTCTATTAGCGAGAATTTAGCCGACGCGGGAGCGTTGTATTACAGGCTCTACAGTCGCTGTAACATGAATAAATAAAAGCCAAAATGCTGTCCCTCTACTCCTCAGTTACTTCTGCTTATCGCGTTACACCTTTGATTCTCTTCAAATGAAACAAAGACGACGCACTGTGAAGTGATGTCGACTTCGCTGAAGTGGTGTTGGTATGTAATACTGAGAAAATTGTGGTTTGATTGTATTGTAAGGAGAACAAGTTCAGATATAGAATATATAACCATTTCCATCATCATAAGATAATCGAAAGATTTTTCTGAAATCTCATAATGAAAATTAATTTTAAATAATAATTAAATTCTTATTTTTGTCCTGTCACACCTTCGAGGTGCATACGGCCTCAAGGAACCTTCTCCACCCGACTCTATCGCATGCCTGATGCCTAACATAATCCCAAGTGAGGCCTGCTGCCTTAACCTCGTCCTGCAGGGCTCTTCTCCAGGTGGCTCTAGGTCTGCCTCGCTTCCTCTTTCACGACCACTCCAGTATGCCTAGAGCGATGCAGACTGGGTTCCGTCTCAGAGTGTGACCAATCCACTGCCATTTGTGTCTAGCGACTTATTCTCTAATTGGCTTTTCGCTTGCCATGGACCAGAGAGCGGCATTTAACACTGGTTGGGGTATATAGATCTTGAATATTGAGCGAAGGCACCTATTTATAAACACCTGGAGTTTTCCAATAACGTCCGCGGTAGATTTCCAAGTCTCACATCCGTACAGCAGTACGCTTTTAACGCTACTGTTGAATATTTGGAGCTTGAGCTTTCTCGAAATGATATTGATAATGAAATAATATGATGTATTTTTAAGCAATTAACATTATTTAATTTAGCCACGCTCCTTTCGATATCAGCGAGCCTGGCGAAACCGGTCGCTTGTTATTTAATTATCATATGATTCGTTTATATTTGTTAATATATTATATAGAATACGAAAATGTTATGAACAAAATAATGAAATGATCATTAAAATAGTTTGGACACATGGAAATAATGAATAAAGAAATAATGCACAAAATAGTACAAGTTAACGATCGAAACGGAATTAGAAATAGATAAAGACCGAGGAAAACGTAGCACTATTAAATAAATCAAATATTGAATGTCGACCACGTAAGAAGTCGGATAAATCGTCGTGCGTGGTCACAATATCGTATGAATCTTGAGGAAGTAAGAGAAGTCTGTCAGGACGTTGCGATATATTATTTCTGCATACTCTTTCGGAGAGACGGTGTGTTGATTAGTTAGTATATAATTAGTTATACAGAATACTAACGTTAGTTCCGCACGGATTGAAGAAACGAAGCTGACGAAAGGCGCCGGCCGTAACGCATATAACAACTTCGGGTAATAGATGGGAATCTTCTTTAACCACTTCCATTAAATAATAATTATCGTTATGGATTTTCATACTGTTAAGGTCTTAAAAATTTTCGTATGGAGCACTTCATTTATGGTGTGGCTTTATTAACAATAATTTAAAACACTCTACTTTGTTTTATCGAACCATCAGGTTTCAATCCGGCCGGATCTTAGTCAGAGTTATAACAATAGACTAAATTAATAAATGTATAAATAAATATTCTAATTGCTAGTCAAATATGTATTCAATTGGACATTTTGACGGATGTTAAAAGGGTATTTTAGAAATTTGTTAGAACTATTTAGAATTTGTTTCAAAACAAATTTGAATTATTTCATTAAAGTTCTTAACGGCGCAGGCGTTGTAATAATTGTAGCGGCCAAATCTCACATCGGGATGTATGGTAGCTTGAGAAGACGCATTACGGGCCCACCACGCGCACATCACGTGCACATCATGCGCACATCACGTGCACATTACGCGCACACACGTGAACATCACGTGAACATCACGTGCACATCACGTGAACATCGCGTGAAAATCACGTGCACACTACGAGAACACCACGTGCACACCACGTGAACATCACGTGCACATCACGTGAACATCGCGTGAAAATCACGTGCATATCACGTGCATATCACAAGTTTGCGCGCGCATCACGTGCTCGTGCACATAATATGTACATGCGCCCGAATCTTGCGCATGTACATGTTACACTTGGCGCGCGTGACGTGACGTGCGCTTAAAGAGCATCACGTGCGAGTACGTGCACATTAAATGCGCGTCCAGTGCATATCATTCGCCGCATTATTCCTAATTCGTGACTCTTTCTGTCTATAGTTTTCTATAAAATGGTGGGCTATTGCACTTTCTTACTTTGACTATGGACGATTCTGATTGATGTAATAATGAATATGAATGTACGTTTCTCCTCGTTAAGATATTTGACGATATCTTAGAAAGACGAAACATGTTATTCTCAATAAACATAATAAAACTTTTAAAAATCATATGTTTTAATCAATATTAATGATTAAATAAAAACAGAACACAACTCTAATGGAAATATTGATGAGTACTTTTTCACCTAAACATTCAATTATATTTTACGATAAACGAATAATATATCAATAATCCGACTAAGTTTATCAAATATTAATGTGCAAGGGTAAAATGAAATAAGAATAATAATAATAATGGTTCAGAAATATAAAACTTGCCACTTCCAAAAAAAATTAATAAACTTCCAGAAAACATATTTTTTGACATTAATTGTTAAAATAGATATTCCAGTAACTAAAAAATCAGAAAAAAACATTTATTTGATTGATAAAACGTTTTGTAAAAATTAGTAAATTGAAATACCAGTTTTAAATTATGCTGATTTAAAACGGCTATACGAAATATATAAATAATAATTATGAAATAATTAGAATCAAGATTCATTAAATAACAGAATTAGACGTTTATTTAATTTTTAATTAGGAAACAAGTTAAAATTACAGTTGATACTTAATTTAAAATTGAAATTTCTGTTTATAAAAGTATTGTCGTAAAAACCAGACACAGAAAGTCTCCAAAATATGAAATAATTAACTTTTTCAATTTATTATCAAAGCAAGTGAAGTAATTTTAAACATCTCATTATTCGCTGACATAACAATACAAAATTTCAAGTCACGGTTTTACGCCTAAGAAAATATTGATGGAAACTCTTTCAGTAATGAAAATATTTACTCAAGGCGCCACCAGAGAATAAACAAAAGGGTGGAGGGAACAATCTTAAGTTTTCACTTTTAAGGGTGTCTGAACGAGCAAAATACAAAGAGTGGCATAAAAACTTGTAATTTATGACAAAAATATAAGTTAATGTTATACGAGTACGGTTAGACTCGCTTTCAAAAAATAAGATATTTTATGTTCATACCTCACCTCAAGCCTGGTATATTAAGGTAAGTCTCTACCTCTCGATCAATCGATTCCGATTTTGATGAAAACTCATGAAGAGCAAATTCTTTGAAATATTAGGAAAGAAAACATCTGTACTATACTCGTATATGTTTTATTTTAAATTATGGGAATGGCATGTTCTGCACTGCTAAGGCATTATGAAATGTTAAAAAAATTAAATAGCCTTTATAAAATGAAGGACGGAAGCCAACGTATGTACGCGGAGTTGAAACACAGAGTTCAAAAAGGCCTGCGAGCTGCAGCCTCCTTGCGAACGTTCCTACAGTTCAAGCTTCTATCCAGAAACACCAAGCTGTGTATTTATAACACCATCATCAAGCCAGTGGTGACATTTGGTTCTGAGTCGTGGACAATGACTCTGAAAGAACAACAAAGGATCTACTGGTTTGAGAATAGAATACTTAAAATGATCCTGGGACTTACCCACGGTGTTGCAGCGGGATCTTGGAGGCATAGGACCAACCAAGAAATCCGTGCGATGACCCATCAGCCCCTTATAATGAGCACCGTGAGAGCCGCCTGCCTAGCAGGGATCAGGCACGTATGCTGGGCTGAAGAGACCAGAGCAATCAAGACCCTGTACTCGTCTAGACCGGCTGGAGTAAGACCTCTAGGAAGGCTATTGGACTGTTGGGAGCAAAAGGCGCAGGATCGAGGACCTTGGCGAAAAATCATCAAGGAGCCTAAAACTCTTCAAGAATTGTATGGCCATATGAAGTAAGTAAGAAGTAATTAAATAAAGAAAGCTTCTTGAAAATAGACGTTTTCGTATTCATTATTAAAAAAATTATCTGATAAAATTTAAAGTCCGTTGCTGGATTTAGATTTTGTATTTTTTTTTTTTTCTTAATGGTTTATTTTCTTCTACTATACCTGTCTGAACCACGTGCTTACTTGGATAACGTACTCGTATATACAGTGATACTGGCATGAAGTATGATAATATATTTGTCATTTATACGGACTGGCCATATCTGTCGGAGAACCGAAAGCCGATGGGGAAGACGGGTTCTGGAGTGAAGACCGCGTACAGGATTCCGTAGAGTTGGACGTCCCCCTGCCCCCTAAACCGACGATCTGAAGAGGATTGCTGGACATGGATGGATGGGAGCGGCAATGGATAGGGGGCGGTGGCGGGTTTTGGGAGAGGCCTACATTCAGCAGTGGGTGACAGACGGCTGATGATGATGATGATGATGATATACGGATGAGATATGAACTGTTTTGTCTATTAATATTTTGCCATAAAATTGCTTTGAGAGAGGTTAACCAAATATTGATTGTGAATTTTATAAATATCTACAACAATCATGGAACAAATAAAAAATTTTCATTATCGTTGTTTAAATAATTTAAAATTTCTTTCCTGTATTCGAGATAAGTACTTCAATACATTAAATTGTTTAAAGAAAGAGATTTTTACTCAGTACGAATTCAATTACACGTAAAATGATACGATGTTTTGTATTCTCTTCAGTAACCAAATCAATTATTCTTGAACGAGCGGCTTATTCGTTTCTTCTCTGTGGGGTGGGTTATATGTATGAACAAGAGGCGAATAATTACGTGGGAGTCTGATCGATTTGTAAAGATCAAACCGGCTTCGGTATTCGAGGAAATAACAATATTACCAGAAGAATAATTTTGTATATATTATTTTTGAATATCAATTACATACAATTTATGTCACAATTTTAAAAAACATTTAAATTTATATTATTTCTGTGAATGTTTTATGTAAAAATTATCTTTTTTATAAAATAATAATTAAATCGTCTTCCTAGAAGTTTTTAAACAAAAACCTAACTAACTAACCATCACGCCGTCTCCCCAAAGGGGTAGGTAGAACGTGGCAGATATTCAATATTTGATTTATTTAATTTTGCCACGTTTTCCACAGTTTTCCTCTACATCCAACCCTTTCAGTTCTTTCGTTATATAAAGCTATAAGTATGCTTTATCTATCTATTTAATTAGGTATTCGTTCATTTATTTGAGAATCAATTAGATGCTCTAAAAAAATGAACCAATTATATTATTTGCACAACTTTTGATAATTATTGTACTTTCAAAAAACTTTTAATTCCAAAACAATGACTTCAGAATACAATGTTTCTCAAAAATTATTAAAATGTTATTTTTTCAATGAATTATACTGTTTAAGTCCATTTATGAGTTTAAGTTTCTAAATGTTTAAAACCTTCACCATCGGGAGAACGTTATTTTTTCTGATGATGAAGATAAAAAACCTTGTGAAAAACAAACAGTGTTTACATCAAATATTATTTCAATGTGAACCACAATACAAATAAATGACGAATATAGAAAAAAAAAATTTTTTTTACCTCAAAACTGTAAATAATCTTCTTCTAGCCCTCACTCTAAATTAAAAGAAAACTGTCTCATTATTTGTTATATCAAAAAAATATATATGTGTTTATGATTTCGCAATGGCTGGTTTTAAAAATGTTCTAAACATGTATTGTACTGGATCTGAATACAGGAAAAGTTGATTCCACAAACCATTACGATTAATCACAAATATTCTGTATCGATGCAAATAAAATCATATTTCAAACTATTTCCACCTAAATGCATCGCGTGATTAAAGTTTAAAGTGTGTATTGGGAATTTTTTAATCGAAACATTATTTTGTATGATTCCGAGGCGCAGAGCACATTTCGCAGCAAACGACAACAAAAACAAATATTTAATTTGACCTACAGCTACAAAACTTCCGTTAGCATACATGAATAAATGATCGTATCGTGCGCTGGGCACCTGAGCACGGGCAGTGGGCAGGGCCAGAGATGCCTATGGTGCTACGGCGTTACGGCGCTACGCCGTCTGTTACGGTGAATTACTAAAGAACCCAGGTGAAAACCAGGAAAGCGAAAAATTATAATTTTTCAATAATCAAATAGATGGTGTTATATAATCCATTGTTTTGGCGGAAACACTTTGATATTTTATTACTATTCACTGTTAAATTAAAAACACTGTTTCAATATCAAAAATTGAGCTTATTTTTTATAAAAACGTCGCGACAGCTGTTTTGGGTAACCGATGTTACCATCGTCAGGTGTTACAATCAACTTGTAGATGGTAACATCGGTTACCGAAACAGCTGTCGCTCAAAATAAACAAAAAAAAATCTATTAAAAAAAATATTTTTTAATTTAACAGTGAAGATGGTGTTATTTACATGCCATGATTGAATTGTATGATAATGGAGATAATGGCATAGTTATGAAATTTGAAAAGCTTATTTTAAAAATTAAATTTTTTGGTTAAAATTATAAGTTTTACTATACACAAGCGTTTATATTTTTTTAAATTTGTTATTTAATAGAAACGTTTAAAAAAATTACATATATTGGTTCGTATTCGAATTAAAAAAAAATATATATATAATAAGTTATATATATATATATATATATATATATATATATATATATATATATATATATATATATATATATATATATATATATATATATATATATATATATATATATATATATATATATATATATATATATATATATATATATATATATATATATATATATATATATATATATATATATATATGCTATATATATATATATATATATATATATATATATATATATATTTGAATCAATTATACATTAAAAAGCTTTTTGTCTTGTCATCAAACTTACGCTCCTCAAAACAATAGCTAAGCGTTCTGTCATCATATCTTTCTCAAAGCTCTCAAAAATTATCTTGTTTTTAAAATTAACAAGCGTTTTCATCAATATTAAATTATTTTCTTTGTAAATTATTTTGTCATATAATAGTGTTGTGATTGCTGGTTATAACTTTTTTTAAAGCTGAATAGTTAGTTGAACAATTTTATCAATCAACCTTGTTTATTTTGTTCATTGGATACGGTGTAGAAGTTCTAAATAAGTTCTACAGACACTATGGGCGCGACCGATATCCGGTACGAAACGCTTTGGGACCGGACGCGAATTAATTAAGCTTCACTCGTACAAGCGGCACACTCCGCACTCGCTGCCCGCCGCCCGCCTCCGCTACCGCCCCCCCATGCATGTACATTTAAACGAAATCAAGTTAATTAACAGCCCTGGCTTCAATTAAAACGCTTAGAAATTTACAGTCTCGTGTGTAATTTTATTTGGACACATTGTTATATTTATTTGAACACATCCTTATTAATAGGAAATAATTATAAACATGTCGACATATTCAACAGATCAAACTTCTTCTTTTTCTTGTGCCATATCGGGTTTCCCGACGTTGAGCACATCACCGAAATCACTTCTTTTCAGCCAATTTTTCTCCATTTGTGGAAAAAGGCCTCTTCCAAACTTTTCCAACAATTTCAATCTTAGGCTATCTATTGCCACCTACGACCCGCAATTCGGATCACCTGTCCACCTTTTTGTGGTCTTCCTATGCCTCATCTGTCCATATGCCCCGCCCACTGCCATTTTAATTTAGCTGTTCTTTCTGCAATATCGGTAACCTTTGTTCGACATCTCTCATTTCTAATTTTATCACGGAGACGTGACACGCGTGTCTTTCCACATATTCAAAACGTCAATCTTCTTCTTCTTCTTATGCCATATCAGGTTAACCCGACGTTAAACACATCACCGAAATCACTTCTGTAAAGATTTGTCTGTCTTCTCCTTCTTTTTTTCGGCCAATTTTTCTCCATTTGTGGATAAAGGCATCTTCTAAACTCTTCTAACATTTTCATTCTTGGGCTATCTATTGCCATCTACGACCCGCAATTTGTCCACCCTTTGTGGTCTTCCTATGCCTCATCTGTTGTTCCAAGATTTTCACTTCAGGATTCTAGGTGACCACTTGAGTTCACCCTGTACCGCCACATGCCCCGCTCACTGCCATTTTAGCTTTTCTGTTCTTTCAGCAATATCAGTAACCTTTGTTCGACGTCTCTCATTTCTAATTTTATTACGGAGACGTGACACGCGTGTCTTTCCACTACTCACTGACCACTTCTCTGTTTTGCGCCACCTGGGATAATTCCTCCACCCTCCCTATTCCTGTCCAATCTTTGATGTCGCGGAGTCAAGACGTTTGCCTTCGTCCAGGATCACGTCGTCCTTCAATTCTGCCCATTAACATAAGTTGGAGGATCTTGTATTTGCCTCCATGCTAGATGTGAACCAGATAAGAAATTATACGGACAATACAATTCGACAGTAATTATTTACTGCAATGAGCCCTACTCAGGATATATGAATTGCTGATCAAATCTTGAGGAAATAAGAGAAGTATGTCAGGAAAGAAAAGCGCGACGACTCATTATTTCTACCTACCCCTTCGGGGAGACGGCGTGTTGGTTAGTTCATTATTTAATTGGTTATACACAATGCTAACGTTATTTCTACACAGCTTGAAGAAACGAAGACGACGAAAGTCGCCGTAACGCATAAAACAGCTTCGGCTAATCGATGGGAATCTTAAATAACCACTTCCATTAATTATCGTTGTGGATTTTCATACTGTTAAGGTCTTAAAACTTTCGTATGAAGCACTTCACTAATGGTGTAAAAATAATTTAAAACACTCTACTTTGTTTTATCGAACCATCCGGTTTCAATCCGGTCGGATCTTCGTCAGGGTTACAGCAATAGACTAAATAAATTAATGTTTTAATATGCATTCTAATTGCTAGTCAAACATGTATTCAATTGGACATTTTGACGGATGTCAAAAGCGTATTTTAGAAATTTGTTAGAACTATTTTAGAATTTGTTTCAAAGCAAATTTGAATTTTTTTTAATATTTCATTAAAGTTCTTAACGGAGCGCGGCGTTGTAATAAATAATTGTTCGCGACCAAATCTAACATCGGGATCTCTTGGACTCACGTGCACATCACGTGAACATCACGTGCACATCACGTGAACATCACGTGTAAATCACGCGCACACTACGCGCACATCATCTGAACATCACGTGTACATCACGCGCACACTACGCGCATATCACGTGAACATCACGTGCACATCATGTGCACATCACGTGAACATCACGCGCACACCACGTGCACATTTCGTAAACATCACGTGCACATCACGTGCGCATCACGTGTACATCACGTGAACATCACGTGAAAATCACGTGAACATCACGCGAATATCACGTGCACATCACGTGCACGTCGCGTGCATATCACGTGCAAATCACGTGCACATCACGTGTATGCGCGCGCATCACCTGCATCACATGCGCACGAATCACGTGCGCGTGTGAACCAGATAAGAAACTATACGGACAATACAATTCCGACAGTAATTATTAACTGCAATGAGCTCTACTCGGGATATTTGATTTGCTGATCAAATCTATCAACGGTATACGAAGCTTTAATAATTAAATACAAATATATTTCAACAAATTATTTTTCGGCAAATAAAACTTTGGTAATAGGATAAATTGGATCAACTGGTTATTGCATACTTTATCTGATAAATATGCACTTATTATTATTTATTTAAATTTAATGTTAATTTCAAATTGTTGTATTATTTAACGTTTTTACCTTGACGCACTGTAAAACTGTACACACATTGATAATTTAATAAATTTTTAAGTTATTCAAATACACAAAGATCAGATTTGAGTCCTACTGTTAGCGTTAAATACTGTTTTTAAAGTATCGGGAAAATCTGTTTTGTTTCTTTTTTCTTTGAGATGTCATTAACATTTTTTTTACCTTTTGGTCTGTTATTCTCTGTGTCAAGTTTTTTCTTGGGAAGTGAACTGTCAGTTGTCTTTCCAACTTTTTGGAGGTCTACTTCCTTGAGGTAAACCGCCCCTTGCTGTCTAACGAACCTAAATTGAATATTTTATAGTTTAAAAAAATCTATTGAAATATAATTCCCGTGTTGCTCGATAAAACATTCGTTTTGAATATTTTCAGTGACCCTTTTTGCGTGTCCTTATTAAGGATAGTAATGCAGTTACACACTACAATTCTATTATAGTTTAGATTAATTTCTTCAAATATTAGTTCGCTTAGTTCAAGATATGTTATAACATATATGCACCTGTTTTCACCCTAAAATATTTTGTTCACATCAAGACAATGCTATTGTGATTTAGATAATGTTAAAATCATACTTTATTTTTAGTTTAAGGGTTAATAAATGTTCAACTAATGAATCAAAGAACCTGTAGTTGCATACTATAATTGGATACTGTATCTGATAAGGTAATTGAAAAATAAAGAAGTCTGAATTTAACCAAGAAAAAAAATCACTAAATGAATTTATTAAAAACTTATAAAAACACCGTATTCTGAAATCAATTTAATACACTTTTCACAGACTTGTTATGATAGTTTACATCATTTGGTGTGCAAATTTTTACACCGATGAACGATGAGAACTACGCGAAACATGTTTTTGAAGAGTGTAGTAAATTGTTGTGAAAGTACAAGGTTTTATCATAGTTATTCGGGGGCGAAAAGAGAAGGATGGGGTACCGCTTAAAGTGTGCCAGTCCATTCTTTCTGCCTACCCCTTCGGTGAAACGGCGTGATGGTTAGTAAGTTAGTTATTCAAATGTCGTGACGATCTCATAAAAAATAATTAATCAATTGCGACACGTACAATAACAGTGTTTCAAAATTTTGTTAAATTCACAACACAAAGTTATATTGAATAAAAAAGAAATGAATTAATTTTATTGTTATATTAGGAATAAGTTCCCAGACTTAATACTCGACAAATCTTACAGTATAATTTTGTTTCTAAGTAAAAGACAAAAGGTCCAAAAAACATTTCGAATAATTTTTCTTCCCTATTTTAGATCCGCTATCATCGTTTCAACCTTAAATAAAACATTCCGCTTGTCTTCAGTAAGACTAATAACGGTTTAAATTTACGGTGAATATATTTTTTATTCATTGCGACTGCTTTACTCTGAATTAAACTCACGATTTAGATGTTTGGGTGATTTTGCCGAGAATAATATAAGGGCTGTTTTAAAATACACGCCATTTTGTAGTTGGCGTGCGCTCGAATAATATTCACGATATTCATTACAACAATCTAAAGTTCAAAGTTTTCAATTATTTTTAAAGTAAACGCAAGAACGAATGATAATGTATATTATTTATAAGCGAGTGGATAAACTTGAGCACACTAAATAAACATGGAGTCTTGAATATATTCATTTCTTAAACTAACTAACCATTCAATATTTTATTATATTATTTTGATCGTGCCATGTTTTCCTCGGTCTTCCTCTATTTTTAGTTTCATTGGGATCTTTAGAATATACTTTTGTTACAATTATTTCGTCATTCATTTTTTTCATGTGTCTAAACCAACCATGCTCAACCTGCGGCTCGCCAAGCTTTTATGTACGGCCCTAAACACATGGAACATAAATCATTCTAAACTTCGGCATTCTAAATTCGACTTTGACGCACAGAGAGTGACACCCGAAGAGGATTGTTATTATAAGAGTGTTGCTGTTGCACACGCTAGATTTATTTATAAAAAAAAACGAATATTTGACAGACAAGTACGCGCACCAATAATTTTGCTTGTGGCAACCCACAAACTATTATTTTTCTGTTTTCGTTTAAAATTCTTAAATCGCCCTTGAGATGCGGATACACCGAAGGATGTTACGCATCACCTGGACTGACATGGTCAGCAACATAAACGTTCTCCATAGAGCCAGAGTTGACAGAGAGTTGCTGAGCAACATTAAAATCCGTAAGGTGTCCTACTTGGGCTATGTTCTGAGAGGCGAAAAGTACGCACTGTTACATCTGATCTTGGAGGGTAAGATTGAGGGTCGACGAGGTGTTGGGAGAAGGCAAGTTTCCTAACTGAGGAACATCCGAGTGTGGACAGGGCTGAGGACCGTGGAGGAGCTGTTCTGAACTGCCCAGGACAAGGAGGGCATATTCAAGGGTGATAGTCAACGTTGGGGAAACCTGACAGGACACGGAAAGAAGAAGAAATCTCAAAAATGTTTTCTAAAAAAAGAGGGGTATCGTGATTTTTTTCGTCAGACCAGTGTAGTGTTGCGGCCCGCATAACTTTACAAATATATGTATGTGGCCCGAAAAAAAAAGGTTCAGTATCATTGGTATAAGCCATTTTAATATTCCTTTCATTATTTTGTTTGTTACAGGCAATATCTACGACTAGATTGGCATAAACACGAAACAGTTAGAATATATTACCTCGGTAGTTGTCCTTGCGGCTGAAAAGTACTATTTACTATAGCTTTAAAAGGAAAATCAGAAGTGTGATGTCGTGAATTTGGCAGAAAATATATAATATATCCTGGCTGTAAAATATCAGAGTGGGGACACTTAAAATATATGGTTGAACTATTTCTCTCAGCCGAAGAGAGAAGTTTACTGCTAATCGATAAACGTCGGGGAACTTGATAGAAGAAAGAAGAAGTAATATATTAACTGAGTGGTAAGGTAACGTTCTTTGTTAAATAGAACTCAAACATGAGCTAGCAGAAGAAATTGCACAAAACAGAAATAAAACGCTTAATTTGTCTTATGCGGTCTGTTAACTTTCTGCGCCCTAATGAACGGATTAACCAGCGACCGAGAACATGTCTAACTTTTATAAATGCGACGGCAGACGAGATAAAACTAACTTTTCTGATATCTTAAAACTTTTTCAAAAAGTTCCGCCGGGAAGTTTAAAGATAAAGGAAGAGACGTGATGTTATCGTTTAATCTTGCAGTTTAACCCGAGGATCTCGAGCTGTGTCAAAAAGAAATATGAAGTTGACCTTCAAGAAACGTTATTTCTCCTTATTAAACACGAATACATTGTTTCGAGCATCATTCAAACGCGGTTGAATGGGAAATTATTACATTCATGTTTCAACAATATCTTCTAACGATCTTACGTAACTTGCCTACGTAATATAATATTAAACCAAACGTACAAACATAAGTTTAGATAAATATCATACAGTGTGGTAGGCAACTGATTTACAATAAAATACATATGACACACTATTTTTACGATGCGGTAGACTTTTCTTAATTATGTATTTTTTTTAAACGATTGCTTGATTTAGTATTTCCCGACATACTTGACTACTATAATTTTTTTTGCTCTATTAGTAATTAGTAAAGTCATCAGATCAACAACGATAATAGTAGAAACAAATGAAGTTAAAAAAATGATCTAATTGTTGAAAAACCAATAGACAAAAACACTTCAAAATTATATGTCGATTCTTGATCAGCATGGCTCTCACGGATGTGCTCTCAGAGAGAATTCAGGTAATTTGGGCACATAGCCCTGAGAGATCAGGAAAACCTTGAAACGCTCATCATCATGGTCGAAGTACAGGGAAAGCGACCACAAGGAATAGTTTACAGGATGGGAACGATCCCCAATCGTGAGGAATACGACTGAAAAGAAAATCAATAAGATTAAACTCCATATTGGTTAGAAAGTTTCAATCCTGCGATTGGTTTGCAGCAATTTCTTCTATTCTTCTCTTCCATTCTTCCCTGTCTTGTGTGGCTCTTTTGAAATCTGCATATGATGAGCAGCGCACGTCCACCAATAGGTCCTCCAGGTCAGTGCCATCTTGACGTAATAACAAGCCGCAGGGTTCGATTCAATGTGGCCGACGGAGGAGGCCATCGCCTCAGCTGTCACTTTAGCTGTCATTCGGTCGTACCTTTCATACAGATTTGTTACGATGAATCGATGTTTTTTTAAATTATTTTTTAAATTGTATTCGATATATTTTAAGAATGCAAATGATTCTTCATGACATTCCTAGTAAACATAAAATTTCAATATTTATTAATAAAGCTTTACGAGCGAAATAATCGAGCCTGCAATCAAATCATGTGCATTACTTATTTTAATAAATCTGATTCGATGGAAAAAAATATGGAAAATAAAATAATGTTCATTGTAATATCTCAAAGAAATATTTTTATATAATTTTAACCCAAGTTTCGCAAAATAATATTATATCATTTAATTTTTATGCAGAAATTGCATGACAACACGAATTATTTCAAAGTATCAAAACACCTAGGAATCCAATGTGAAAAAGTACATTTAATAAAATAAAAATAGTATATAAGAAAATAGTTCATCCAAAAGAGAAGAAAATATTTTTTACATATTAAAGCATGTGCAATTGTTGTGTGTGAAATGGAAGTTAACAAGACTAATAAGTTGTCCGTCGTCCACTGCAGAACGTAAACCTTTCCCAACGCATGTCACCAGTCAGTCCTCCGACAAATATGGCCTGCTCACTGCCATTTCAGTCTGCTTACCTTCTAAGCCATCTCAGATACCTCGGTTCTTTGTCGAGTAAATTCATTTCTAGCTCTCAAACATGAATAATTCTAACAAAATCGAAGCAAGAGCAGACACTGTCAGAACCAAACATCTCTTAAGAGTAGCAGAATTGAGAACATTGCGACTTATTGTGGGGAGAACTCTTAGAGATACAATAACCAATGAAGAAATTCGCAAATCCTGCAAAATTGAAGACATAGTGAGTTGGAATAGGTAGAGAAGATGATTCTGGAGGGACCACATTGAGAGAATGAATTCAGGAAGAATTCCTAATATCGTGATACATGAGACTCCAGAGGGCCGTCGACCACCAGAACGACCACCAAAGAGATGGAGAGAAGGCTGGTCGTCTCCATCACAGGAAGAAAGTTGATATCCTGCATAAACAGATCACAAGATCTACAATCAGAAGAATAAGAAGATGAAGAAGAACATGAATATCGCTGGTTATGATATCATATGGAAGCTTTATTAAATTAAGAGTGTAATGAAGGAATAGGGTGGTGATTGAAAACATGTTTTTGTATTCAATATATATTTTATTGAGTTTTTAAGATTCCAGAGATCATCGGCAAAGAAAACTGACAGACTGAACAAACAAACACAAACAAACCATTACGCCGTTTCTCCGCAGGGGTAGGCAGAGAATGGACCACCACACTACTCTATCCTGGCAAACCTCTCTAGCTTCCTCCACATTCATACAACGAGTCATACACGTACGTTGATTCCTCCAACTTCTAACATGACCAACCTTTAAAATTTGATTAATTTGGTCATGCCATGTTTTCCTCGGTCTGCCTCAACTTCGTACCCCATTTACATCATTTACGTATACTTTCTTAACCATTCTTTCTCCATCCTTACGTTCCATATGTCTGAACCAACGCAGCGATCCTTTCATAATTTTGTTCATAATACCTTCTTCCGCTCTACATTCCTTTCTTATATCAGCATTTGAGATTCTGTCGTTTATCGTTCTACCACACATACGTCTTAGGGACCTCATCTCTACCGCATTTATTCTGCTCTCATCCTTCTTCTGCCAGTTCCATGCTTCGCTTCCATACATTAGGGTTGGGACCAGAACTCCATTGTGAACGGCCGTTCACAATGGAGTATTAAAAATAAAATAAAGCTGTGTTCCAGTGTCTGCAACTCGCTGCTTCTTCTTTCAAGAAGTAGATCTGAAACAATGTACAAAAAGGCCATGAATACATGCAAAGGTTAATTAAAAATATATAGGAATTAGTTGGACCTTTGTATTTGGGTTAGTGTTAATAATTTTCTATATTTATTGCTCTGACTCGATGCTCGATTAATTTCTAAATTTAAATTATTTTTGGTTTTACAATAATTATTTAATAAAATATTTATCCATACAGTTGTAGACATTTCGAGAAGTGAAAATATGGAAGATTTACAAATGTTGCATGCATCAGATTTAAAATTATCAATTTCTAATTTTTCCAGTATTAAAGTCTTCAAAACATATTTTTGATTTCTTAAGTTTTGGAAAAAGACTTCAAACTTTTCCGTTATCAATGTTTGGAAAATTTGATAAGCTACCAGACCAACAGTCAAAGATTGACTAGATGGATATTTAAGCCCCCCGCGGTTTAAGGTTTCCAAATAAGATACGTTCGATGAATAATCTACAATCAAATCACGAGAAGAGGTCAGAATCTCCAGGCACCCTTCGCATTGACACTTTTCAGTAATTTTTTTTGCAACATACCCGCAAATATATACGAGTACTTCATGTGATAGGTCATCTATCTCTACCTCATGGCTCAATAACAATATGTCATCAATCACTTCATCTGAAATTAAGTCTCCCGAGTTTTCATCAATGGAAGTCATAGATGAAAAAATTTCTCTAATGGTAATAACACCCGAAAGATGAGAATTAAATTTAAGTAGACCCATAAGTTTAATTTTTTTCTCAGATTCTAGAATTTGTTGAACGGAGATATGATAATTTGTTCCGCTCATACGGCGATATACACCAAAACGTTTTTCTAATGGATCGGTCTGAAACTTTCCTAGAAGAACATACTGGGCATTGCACTTATTCAATAAATATTCCACCAGCTCTATCATTGCCTGTGTGGTGTGGAAGAGAGCCGAATATGTCTCCTTGGTCAGTCTGCCTCTATTTTGAGAATTCCATATTTGTAACCATTGGCAAAATTTTAAAAAGAATTGAATACTACTCTGCTCCAAACTGTGAATAGGTTCGGCAAGAGGCAAAAGTAAGTTTGAACCTTTTTCAGGATGCTTTACATTAACGCATGTCCACCAATCGCAAATAATTTTTAAAAAATCCCGTGTACCTGAAGATTCTTCCCCAAGATATGACTCTAAGGCCGCTATATTTTTATCATTGAATAAATTGATAACTAATTGAACATTTTGCCGTTCTAATTTTGTCGGATATAATGTTTTCTGAGATAATGCATAGGCTTGTTTTATTGGTAACATTTTCTCTAATTCATAAACTTTAGCTAAATGTTCCATTTTGCATACTTTATATTCATGAAAATTGTTAAATGATGGAATATAAAATGTGGAATTCCTAGTGTTCAACCAGTTATTTCGTATATTTTTAAAAATGTGAACAGTGTCAAACAAAAAAAAAATTTTTTTATTTGAATCAAACGGTGAGGGAATACTTGATTTCATCACACCGCCACACATCCTTTTAAACAAATTTCTATTCACCTGATTATTATCACTAATAACACTTAAAATTTCATAACCCACATTACTGAGTACCCCCAAAACCTTTGTGACGATTTCCAATAAATAATGACTATCTAAATTTTTTACAGGAAAAATACCAACAACATCAGTTTTACCAGAAAATACTGATGTAACCATAAAGGTTTGCACCGTGGTGGCTAATTCTAAATTTTTATTCATAGAAAACCCTTGGAGTTTCCCACCTTTATAATTAACTTCTGGTTTCACATATATTTCATCTAATAAGAGATTCACTAACCTTTCATTAGCTGGTAATCTTTTAATTGTTTCTTCGAGATATTTCTTATGTATTATCCCAGTGCAATTAGAACCTACGTTAAATGTTTTGATGTAATTTGGGTGAGGTAGCACTAACAAACCAGAATCCCGTAAAAAACGATATGCGGCAGGATACATAAAAAACATTGAGCTACTAAATATCAATAATTCTGTTGAATATTTATTCTTTGAGCTAACCCATAAACTTAATTGTTGTTCAATGAACTGTAAAATTTTTTTGTCTTCAGTACCAGAATATAATTGTTGTAATTTTGTTGTTACATCATTAACTATTTCAGTGGCTGTTAGTGAATCTATGATTGTATTGTCTAGTGAACTTAACAAATTCTCAAGTTTTGAAAACCGATCACATTTTAAGTCTTTCCCCAAAACCCACAGAAATTTCTTTATATCTAACTCATTATTATTATAAAATATTTTAATATCAAATTGATCAGTTATTGTAATGGAATGTGAAATTGAAGCTTTACGATTGAAATTTAATTTGTATAAAATAATATGATCATCAAATATTTTTGATCCCCAATTCCTGATATTGAACTTCAGCGGTTGGTTCAATATATCCTCCATCCTCGAAATTTGGTCCGATACGAGCCAATTGGTGTTTGCTTCGTCAGACCGCCTCAAAATATCAGCTCGTCTTTGGGAAGGATCTTGTCGTGAAGTAGTCTCTGGCTTGGAAAGATACGAAGGCAAGTTTGGGAAAATCGATGGAACTGCTCCATTTCGAAGGCGCGTTCTTTTCTTTGGCAAGATGTGTACTTGGTCTGAAAACCGAATAAATAAAAACATTACATATTGTGCCTACTAAATTAACTATAGCAAATCTGAAGCACATTCGAATTCATATAGTTATGACGGTATTTTTTCAAATGTATGTTCAAATTAATATACGAGTACAGCTATAATTTCACTTTATTTCATCACAATTTCATCACTGTATATTTAAACTACTTTTAATTACAGAAGGAAGAAGAAAATATATACCTCCAAAAGAAAACTTGTCCTCTGTAAGGATGTCACTGGTATGAAAATGTTTCGAACATACAATCATATGTCGTTTGACCACTAAATTTTTTCGAGGAATGCAGGACACCCACTTTTTGGACATTTCGGCATCGAGGGGGAATTTGAATCCGGAGACATATTCCCCTTGATTTGCATAGTTGGATTTGCAGCCGGGAACACAGCATTTTCTAGGCATCTAAAATGATAACATTCGAAACGATAACATGTAACTTATTTAAATAAAAATATATTATTTATACTTTTAATATCCAACATCACTAATCTATATTGAAAGAACAACTGCAAATGGCAAACTTGAGGTTATTCAATTGAAATTGAAATATTTTGCTTGAATTACATCTCAATACACAATATTTTGTTTTTGATAACACACATTGATTTAACTTATTGAACGCTAAGGCATTAACTTTGTGGAATTCCATAGTTATATACTTAGGAAATTGAAAATAACTTTGTTTAATCCACTAAGTACACGTTGATTTAATTAAATAATGGTTTTATCACAAAAACATATCTGTTTAAATTTAATAACACAAAAAGCACTCGCTTCTAAATGTCAAATCACACGCGATACTGAAAACAGGAAATATATCAACTGAAACTTAAATTTATAACACAGACATATCAAATACATATATATTCACACCTTTTATGAATTCTCATAAAGATTTTACCAGAAATAATGTAAGAAAACCCATAAATTTATCGAAATACACTTGATAAACGAGAGCTCATGTTATGGAGGTTAGAGTGAAGATGGAGGTATGCTCCGAAACATGTCGTGTTTTTTAATAATTAGTGGATTAAACAAAGCTATTTTCAATTTCCTAAGTACACGTTGATTTAATTAAATAATGGTTTTATCACAAAAACACATCTGTTTAAATTTAATAACACAAAAAGCACTCACTTCGAAATTTCAAATCACACGTGATACGTGATACTGAAAACAGGAAATATATCAACTGTAACTTAAATTTATAACACAGACTTATCAAATACATATATATTCACACCTTTTATGAATTCTCGTAAAGATTTTACCGGAAATAATGTAAGAAAACCCAAAAATTTATCGAAATACACTTGATAAACGAGAGCTCATGTTATGGAGGTTAGAGTGAAGATGGAGGTATGCTCCGAAACATGTCGTGTTTTTTAATAATTAGTGGATTAAACAAAGCTATTTTCAATTTCCTAAGTACACGTTGATTTAATTAAATAACGGTTTTATCACAAAAACACATCTGTTTAAATTTAATAACACAAAAAGCACTCACTTCGAAATTTCAAATCACACGTGATACGTGATACTGAAAACAGGAAATATATCAACTGTAACTTAAATTTATAACACAGACTTATCAAATACATATATATTCACACCTTTTATGAATTCTCGTAAAGATTTTACCGGAAATAATGTAAGAATACCCAAAAATTTATCGAAATACACTTGATAAACGAGAGCGGCCGGTACGAATTCCTAGGAGACTCAAAGAAGTGCATGGCCTCAACCCAAGTCAAACCATAGACAATATCAAGGATCATTGCGGCTTGATATAATGTCAAGATGGCACTGTCCAGGTACTCTCGGCGTGGGCGTCCCCTAGAGTTTGTCCCCTCGGTCATATCATCCATTATGGCATGCAAGAGACCTTCTTGAGGTTACCTGATATTAAATCGTTAATACGAATGAAAACATTTGATAATGCTTAGCGAAACATGTCATTACTATAAATTATAATAAAAATTCTAGAAACAGACGTTTATTTCTATTTTTATTTTATATACACTTTGTATTATATATAAAACACTTATTAGATCATGTAAACATGATCATGTCAGAATCATGTAAACAATCATATAATATTTTTTTAAATGTATCTTTACTAAAGAAGGACTGTTTGTCCGAAACATGTCTATATACTTTTATTTTTTAATATAAGTATTGTATATACAAAGTGTATAAAAAAATATAAATAAACGATCATAACAACTTAAAGTATGGCGTATATAGAAGAAAGACAGACGTTTATATTTGTATTTATAACTTTTAAACAAATTTAGATACCCAATTTGCTCAGAATATTTTTAAGAAATGTTCGATTATTTTATATTAATTCCGAAAACAAAGATTCCCGGAAATCAATGTTAACGTTGACATGAATGAATTACATTAGCCGCATTCAGTATTTATTCATACACCCCGAGGGGAAAACATCTATCCAATAACCTTAAACACATTTAACTTGAACGTTCAACTCAGGGAATTGAACGTTTTCGTTTATTTTTGCTACGAATTATTTAGAAATTTATTCGAAATGTTACAATCAATATTAAACAACTAATTTCAAACCATAAAGTTTGAATTTTAAAATTGAATAATACAAAATAATAATTTATGTAATTTTTTTTCCTTATTGCCTGCTTAATCAGGTTAATTTTTTTTTTAATAAATTGTATTTTTTTGGTAACCATAATCCTCGATTTTTTTTGTAACTGTATGGTGTTCGGTGCAATAAGTGACAGCGTCGACGCAGTATAGCACATTTGCTCTAAGCGTTGCTGGCGGTACGGTATCATGATGGAATACTAAATTTTACACTTTTTCTTTCTAAAAAAATAATTTCACCCCCGAGAGCTAGATGAATCTTCTTTACGGTATATTACGTGGCTTCTTTATAAACTAGAATTGTGCACATATATAAATAATATTCTGGATTAAAACCACCTACGCTGGTTGAACTGTTGATCGCTGGTTGATCCGAAACTACATATCATAAAATAAAAATAAAAGAAACGCGATATTTAAATTTTGAATATTAAACTTCGAAACACCTTGTTTTGATGAATTTATGTCTAGCAATTAAATTACCAGAAACCATATCATATAATATGATACGTTCACAGTATACAAGCAGTTACTGTTAGTCTAAGATTATTTACGACACAAATATGTTGAAGGTAGTTAGCTAAAATGTTTATTGCAGTGATGGAAATGTTACAATAATGTTGTGGTTGAAGCGCCGAGATAGTGGGATGCCGTTAATAGATTTAGTCGTAACTGGTTGTAACAGTTCAAAAACCCTCGAACACGTGTAATTAGAGAAGTGCCGGGACGAGCCGAGTTTCGAGGGGAAGAGAAGTCTCCGAGCGTGTTGCCCGAGTCACGAATCACCGTATTACAAGAGGTGCTACAATTATAATCATATTATATGGGTCTTAAGAACAACGGAATTAATTGGAATGCAACATATTTAATTGGGCCAATTAAATATGGTTTTCATTTCTTTTGATTATATGGTAATAGATAAACAGTGTATTAATATTATTGTATTAATTTCTACTACGCTTATCTGTCCCTTACTTATAATATTAAATGTGTAATGATAAAATATTGTGAAAAAAATGTATTATGAACAAAATAATGTAAGTTATGTATTATGAACACCTAATTTTAATAGATGGCGCTAGTGTAAATTGAACAAAAACATGTGAAGTGTTCCTCAACATATTAGCATACATACATCTTTAAAACAAAGTCAGATGTGGTGGTCTTAAGAAGGGCGGAACGGGGAATGTTGTATTACATAAAGCGATCGCTTAATGGGTTGGTTGGGAAAAATGACAGGTCATAAGTCGCCTCGACCACCATATTCTGTTTCCAAAAAAAAAAACAATTTACATCTTCGTCTCTATTGAGATAAAATTAATTCTTAAAAATAATGTAAGGGTTTTTATGATGGTTTGAGTACATGAAAGGGATGAATTAAGAAAGAACGATAAAGAAAGTATATGTAAACGGAACAAGAAAAATGGGAAGACCGAGGAAAACGTGTCTAGATCAAATCAATCAAATATTAAATGTCGACCTCGTGAGGAGTCGGAGAAATCGACGTACATATTTGACACCTTGTATTAATGTAAAGGAATCGAGAGCATTATGTCAGGACAGAACAATGTGGCGGTCCATTATTTTTGCCTACCTACGTGAGACGGCGTGATGGTTAGTTAGTTAGATAGGGACGAGGAAGCAAAAATTAATTTCATTAGGGTCGAGTTAATAGCAGTGTTCTTGTGACGTTAAAAGTGTTGGTGTGGACTTTCCCCCCTCGGCGTGCATCACGCCATAATTAACCAAAGATCTTAACCAGATTAGGGGCTTACGGGTTACTGTTGCTGTCTACCCTTGCACGCGGAATGTAATTCGAGGAGAATTTTCTTCCATTACAGTATAATTTCTCAAAAGCGTAATGAATAACTGCTAATGAAATTGCGCTGGAACTATCTTTCATCACGATTCTGAGAAAATTATAATTGTTACAAGGGGTAAGGGTACATCTCTACCAAGAGATACTTCGAGACTCTTGTTCCATTTGAGAGCACGCCTTTTCTTTGTTTTAAAAGTGAACACTCTGGTTTTCTCTTCTCTGATATAGCAAAGATCTAATTTGATTATACAAATGTAATCTTTAGGATGAAGCGAAATCCGTGTTACAATTTTGAAGAGAAAAAAAAATAGAGTTCACTATATTTTTTTACATTATATTTATCAATGTGACTGTAAATATAAATACGCAAACTTCCATAGTTTTTTTCTTGCCCCTAAACTATCCTTAAGCACCCTTGAGGTGAGCTACTTAATCCCATATATTTTTTATTAAGAGTTTGTTTTTCTCGGGATTCGAATATTTCCGTCTTCATCATCAGGAGAACGATATAACTCAATTATTTTCGTTCTCATTGTCAGTTTATTTTGTTCTCCCCAAGATAAAGGCATAAATCTTCGAAACTTGTCGATAAAAATAAAAATGAATGTGAAAAGAACAGAGCTTTAGTTTATAAAATATGATATTTTTATTATTGAAGTTCGTATCTACACTCTATATTATTAAAGGAATAATTTATTTTAACTCTTCCGTTTTCTCAAAACCATTATGTGTAAACTTAGTATTTATTGTATTATATAGTTTAGTTCCTGCAATCCACGGATCGTAGATGATATAAAAACAACTAAATAGGGGGCTAATTTTGATTTCAAATCAGTTTATTTTCTCAAAAGATATTACAAACAACAATTATAGTTAAACACATGTATTTTTAACAGGTGAAATAGAATAAATATACAATACCAGGAATACAAAATACTCTCTCAAAACAAGAGTATTTGTCTCTTGAAAGTATGTACTTTCACGAATATGAAAGACGTCGATCTCCGAAGCGATCATGTTCATCAGTTTGATTGCTCTCCCCACCGAGATCATCAGAGGCAGGTTAGTTCTGCATGATGGAAGATAAAACAGTCTTCGCTGACGCTGTCGAAGATAACCATCCGGAACATGAAGATGGATAGCCTCCAAGATGATGGAATTCTCGAAGAATCCCCTGATAGGTCTGAAGAAATGTGTAAATGTGCACCCATCCTTCCCGTTATAAACTACGTTATTAATCAATTAAATATAGAATGTCGTCCATATGCGTAGTCGGAGAAATCGACGTGCATGAATGACACAATGTATGAATCTTGAGGAAATGAAATAACATTGTGGCGGTCCAATGTTATTTCATTTGCTGCCTTCTTCTTAGGAGGCAGTGGCCGATGGTAAGTTCTTATTCTTATTCTTCTTCGTCAGCTTTTATCGGTCCACTGCTGGACATAGGCCTCTTCCCTTCCCTTCCACTCGTCTCTATCTCCTGCCAGCCGTAGCCACATTTCCCCCCCCCCCCCCCACGGCAGCAATGTCGTCGGCCCACCTTTTTTGCAGCCTGCCGACGTTTCTCCTATTCTCCCATGGTCTCCACCTTATTATTTTCTGGGTCCATCTATCCTCACTCTGTCTCACCACATGACCCGCCCATTGCCACTTCAGCTAGTCGTTCCATGATGTCCGTTATTTTTGTTCGGCGTCTAATCTCCTCATTTCTGATTTTATCTCAGAGACTGACGCCGAGCATATGTCTCTAATGGTAAGTTAGTTTTTTTTAATAGCACTATTTAGATTCGAAATCCAATTCTCACACGAATTGCGTTCGGAATAATTCGACCATCTTTCAATACAAACAGCGGGATCAAAATCGCTTTGCAGATTAATGTATAAATCTCAGCATGAGAAAGGCGGATCTCAGATTTTCCAGATTTTTTAAAGAATACGTTTTATTTATCGCGTTACAAATTGAATTAAATCCATCACGGTGAAAAGTATTTCTCCTCGAGAGGAAATCTCAGAAGTAAAATTATTATTAAAGATCTGATGGTGAATTTGTATTCCGTTTGAGAATGTTGATTATTCCGGGCGTTCTTATTTCAAACAAAGTCATTTATTTTTTTTCCTTTGTACTTAAAAAAAATACTTATTAAACGCCATACAATAAGTTAACCAAAAAAATGTTCTTATTATTAAAAAACAAGGTTTTGGTTAATTACAAAATGTTCACAATTACATTTGAAACACAATTCGAATAAAATAATTACGTATTTAATATTGAAAAAAGCGGTTTATAGGGCGTTATCACTCTGGAAATAATAATAAAAAAATAAAAATGGAAAATAAGTGTTTCTGTTAAATAATTTTAGTCAAATTTGTGACAATAAGTTTTTGAAAATGAAAATACAATATTTATTTACAATGTTAAATTTTCCTCTTAAATTGACGTTAAAATTAATCAAAACTGTTTCGCTTTAATGGGGAACATTCATACATGTACGAGTACAATTTTCAATGTTTTTAATAATCTAAATATTACATTTTATAAAAAATGTATGGAAGCGAACCATGGAACTGGCAGAAGAAAGATAAGAGCAGAATAAATGCGATAGAGATGAGGTCCCTTAGACGTGTGTGTATTAGAACGATGTACGACAGAATTTTAAATGCTGATATAAGAAATGAATGAACGGAAGAAGTTATTATAAATAATATTATGAAAGGATCGCTGCGTTGGTTCGGACGTATGGAGCTCATTGATGGAAAAATAATTATTGTAGAATGTAATATGAGAAGTAGAAAGTATACGTTAAAGATGTAAATTGAGTACGGAGTCTAGGTAGACCAAGGAAAACATGGCATGTAAGAAGTCGAAAGATTCGACGTGCGTGTATGACTCGTTGTATGAACGTGGAGGATACTAGAGAGATATGTCAGCATGGAATATTGTGGCGTTTCATTCTCTCTGCCTTACCATGCGGAGAACCGGCTTGATGGTGTGTTGTTGTATAAAAAAATTTAAAAACTCCATATTATTTAATTAATAATTTTTTTGTTCTTTCTCTAACATATGTTATTTATGTATCAATTGTGTATTTGCTTTTGCTGTTGTATTGCTATGTGTGTACGGCGGGACATCGAGGGAGGGTAGCGTAGCTTAAATGTGGTCTGGGTCCCCCTTGGTTTCAAATATATATATATATTTTTTTTTTAACGTAAGTCCCGCATGGACGGGGGATGGGCCTAGGGAGTGCACGAGTGAAGCTGACGAAAGGCGCCGCTGCGCCTATAACAGCTTCGGGTAAGCGGAGGGAGCCCTCTATGGCTCGGCCATTATAAAAATTAATACGAATGAAAACGTCAGTTTTCTAGAAGTTTTATTATATAATATTTTATGGGAATGATATGTTTCGCCCTTCTAAGGCATTATCAAATGACATTAATAACAAGTATTTATAACTATGACGCTAATGTCAATGATTAAAATAAATTTAAGTCTATATATTGAAATAAATTATTTAAAGCTTTCAAACTGAAATATTATAATTTAAAAGTAATTTCGCGACATGGCGGATGTATCTTTATCTTTTCCCTTGTCTCTTTCCCGTTATTCTGGTTACTTTTTTTATCGCTTGTAATATACAACACACACTTTTTATAAAATCTTTGCAATCACATAACACACATTTTTTTATTATTAATGTAATTCTTCCTACCGCAATAAATAGTAAAGTTTTTAATCATAGCAAACTTTTCGAATTACCTATACCCAAATTATTTTAGGGAAATTTATAATACTTATGACGCGCCTTCCTTCTTTACTTGCGTGATGCTATGTTATCCAACTACTTTAGTTTCTTGAGTCATAAAACTGAATTTAAAATGCTTCTGGTTAAGGAATTTAGAGGTTATTTTCGTTTACTATTAATTACAGTAAAAATAATTACTTAACACTACTTGAGTAGGGACTTGAACCTTGAAATATAGTTATTATAAACGTTCAGGTGTATTCAAGATGTAGAAGAAGCTTAAAATTAATTATTATGGAATGACAAGCAGCGTGAAAAATTTGCTTTCAAAGAGTTTATATAGATTATTTCCATCATATTAGAGACATTATGATGGTCTAAAGAATCGAAACGATTCAATGATTAAAATCACAAATTATCCTTTATCATAACTGACATAATTGACCAAATAATAAACAGTATTGAATATTATAATATTATGAAATCATTATTCCAATGTCATCTATAATTTAATTTTAAAAAAAAATGTATGTATACAACAGGTCGCTGGAACCCTATTACTGTATACAATTTATTTTTTTTAGCTATTATATTGATTCTCATGACATGTGATGATAGGTAGCCAATCTATCGCCCATTTTATTGTCACGTGAATTCTACCAAAGACAGTGTGACAATCACACTGCCATCGCCGGGAATCGAACCCGGGACCTTCGGTATGGAAGTCAGAGCTTTTACCACTCTGGCACGAAGGTCGTCAATAAAGTGCAATAAATTATGTGGAATAAAGAGTCTTTCTAATAAAATGGGTTTGTTAACAAGCAAAAAAATAGACTACGTGGAATTCAAGAGTAGTTTATTAGCGATAATTCTATCCACTTAAGTTAAGAATTCGGTGTACCCTTTGTATAGTATGAACCATTTTTACAGTATAGTATCTTTCAAAAGGATCATTGTTTTCTTTTTCGTCGAAAATCGATGTTGTTTCGTTTAAGCGAGTTCCGCAATCACCTAAAAAATCTTGCTAAAAAAATTATAATTATTTGAGGCCAACTGTGCGAAATCATTCCCATCTGTGGTTCCATCAAGATTCCATGAGAGGTGCCTCCACGTGTGGAGTTACAGAAACTATAATATCCGGCGCCTTTGGAAATGACACAAAGTCGGCAAAATCTTTCACCACAATGCTTGAGAAGCGGAGAGATAGGATTATCTTTACACCGTACATAACAAGCTTGCCATTGACAAGATATGCTGTCAGAGAGACAATGTTATGGGACACATAAAGGTCATTTGGTACCGTTTTATAGAAGCGATTTTGCAGAGTCCAGGAAAAATAAGCTCTATTCCGAGTAAAAGTTTACATCGGATGTAACGGAAAAATATGAGAGACAGTTTCTTCTATTTTCACCATTACTTTGTGTTGCGGATTCATAACTGAACAATATATATTTTCTTTGCAACACGATACTTTATTTTTAAATACAAACAAAATTAATAATAACAAATTAACCCAAATATGTTTCGGGACAAAGAAGCCCTTCACTCGTGTAGTGAAATTATTATATGTACAAAATAAATATTAAAACAAATTATATCATGAACCGAATGTAAAGTCATCATGACCTATGGAGTAGAGGTCAGAGCCGATACCAATAGAACTAAGAACCTTCTTATTGTAACAGAAATGCAAACCCTACGTTCCATCACAGGCAAAACCCTCAGAGATCGCATCAGAAATGAAACGATAAGGTCTGTATGTGGTGTTGAGGACATAGTAAAATGAGAAAGAAGCAGAAGGCGCTTTAAGAGAGACCACGTGGACCGCATGGAGAATATAAGATTTGCAAAAATTGTTAAAGATGAAAACCCAAGCAGGAAGAGACTACCGGGAAGGCCGCTAAAAAGATTGAGAGATGTCTGAACATCATCACAGGACGACTCACCGTCGTAAACAGGTCATACGACCTAAACTAAGAGGAAGAAACTAAGATGACCATTTTTTAACGTCTTTTGTAATTCATGTCATTGTTCAATGATGAATCATAAATTCGAACTTTAGATGTAAACAAAATATTGTTTAAATAGTCCATTGTTTTGACCGAAACACTATGATATTTTAACATTTTATAACTGTTAATGCAAAAACTTTGTTTTATATCACAATTGTATTTATTTTACGACAGCTGTTTCATCAACCAATGTTGACATCATCAGGTGTTACAAAAATATTTCATATGTCAAATTTTTCCGTAATTTTTCGAATCTTTGTGTATTTGTTCCTATCTCAATTTGAATAATTTCTTTGAAATAATTTTGAAGTTCTTGCTGAAAAGTTAAGTACCTAAATATTTAATATGTAAAGTACCTAAATACAATTGTGATATAAAACAAAGTTTTTGCATTAACAGTTACAAAATATTGTTTCTTAATTAGTGACCATACGAAATTAGTTAACACGAAAAATAAAACATTTGAAATTGATACGAGTAGTAGGTACGCATCTATAAGACCTGTGTGCGACCAATCCTCACATATGGCATTGAATCGAGGGCAGACACTGTCAAGACAAATAGCATGCTCAGGACAACCGACATGAAAACACTCCGCGCTATAGCTGGCAAGACCCTAAGTGATCGAGTTAGGAATACAGCAATCCGAGAAATCTGCGAGGTCGAAGATGTGGTCAGATGAGGACGTCAAAGACGGCGATACTGGCATCAACACGTAGAAAGGATGAGCTCAAATAGAATACCACACATAGCTCTCCATGGAACGTCAAACGGACAACGCCGACCAGGAAGACCCCCGAAAGGATGGAGAGAAAGCTGGAGTTCAGCGTCTCAAGAGGACCCGCCTGAAATAACAGACTCCTGAGTCTACCAAAAGGGAAGAAGAAGAAGAAGAACGAGTAATAGACTCGAATACTTTTGTTATGTTGAAGCGTATTTGGCACACTGTCAATTGCTAGGTTAATATGCAATAGTCTCCTAATTATTAAAGCATGCTTAAAGAATTTATCGAGATATAGGGTAGTTCAAATGATTTAATAGATAACCAATAAATGTATTATTCTTCATTCTTGCTATAGACCTATGTGGTCTGTTCTCCAGAAGTTTATTCCTCTTGTGAGATGGATGATAGGATTAGGATTCTGGCTGATTATATCCATTCTTTGGACATGACCGTACTAGACCCTCTTTCTCTAACTGTTTCATCTTATAATATCCTCAGCCTCACATATTTTTCTTATTTTAGTGTTCCTCAAGCAATCTCTTAGTGTCTTGCCTAATATCATCTTCGGTCTCTTCTTTATAACTTCGTTGAAACATTCATTCATTCATTTCTCGGCGCTACATCCCGGTGTGGGACATGGCCTCCTCCACAACGGTCCTCCACTGACTTCTGTCTCTAGCCATCTCTCTCCATTCCCCAGCTCCTTCCATTTTTTCCCAATCTTCTTCCACGCAATCCGCCCACCTTTTCCTCGGTCTGCCTCTTGGTTTTTTCTCGCGGGGCACCCATCTGGATATAATTTGTAGGGTTCTACCTCTGGCATTCTTTGCACATGGCCAGCCCACCGTAGGTGTTGAGACTTACTACTGTTTCCTAGTTTAACAGTTCTTCAAGTTCAAGGTTTACTTTAATTTTGCAAGTCCCATCCTCCATTTTGGGTCCAAAAAATATGTTTACATGAAAAGAAAAGCCATTTATTAATTAGGTCTAACAAAAACCAAAATACACGTAAATTCCAAAAAGAGTCAATTATGCAGGTGAAAATAAACAACTTTCATTAACACAGTTCCATGTTTTTTTTCGTACTGCCACCTCTAATAATTAATAAGAAATGTTCTGTTAATTAGGTCCTATAATCAGTTTTCTTACAAATAATTATATGAACGGGAATATTGTATGATAAAATGATTTACCGTCTTAAGGAGGATAAATGCGGTAGGAATGAGATTACTGAGAAGAATGTGCGAGAAAACAATATATGATAGAATACCGAACGACGAAATAAGGAAGAAATGTAAGGCAGATGATTCCATCATAAGTAAAATTAAGACATATGGAATGAATGGACGAGAGAAGAATGGGTAAAATGTTGTATACAATCAGTGTGAGTGGGAAGAGAAGTCGTGGAAGACCATGGAAAGCATGGCATGATCAAATTAACCAAGCCCTTAAAGGCGGCCACATTCGAAGTGGAAAGAATCGACGAGCGTGCATGTAACGATATATGAATGTGGAGGAATTAGAGGGGTATGTCAGAACAGAACGGTGTGGCAGTCCATTCTCTCTGCCTACCTCTCCGGTTAAACGGCGTGATGGTTAGCTAGTTAGTTAAATCTAAATATTAAAGCTGCATCTGATATACGCGATCGATTAGAAAATAACATAAACCAAATAAAGGGAGAAAATGCATGAAAAGATCATTTAAAACAATACCTATACGAATATGTAAGTGATAATAAAATTAAAAAATCCATTTTATTAAATACGAACCTCCTTGAATACCTGTAATACGAATATTTAAATTCAGTAAATTTTATATAAATATTTGAAGATTATTTTTGTATAGAATCATGTTTACCACCCCTGATCTGTATATATAATATATAAAGGACTAAGTTTACAATAGTGTCACCAGTCTGTCGATGCTAGCGAGCCTGGTGAAACCGGTGACGGTCGATATAAATACAAAAAAGGGAGAAGTTAAAAAACACAAATATTTAATTATTCTTTAAAACATACCTGTTACATTTTTATCTTGAAATCGTTAACAAAATAGATCTTAAAACTTTCAACAAAATATAATTCAAGAATACTCGTTAAAACAGGGTTGCCATAAGAATTTTTTATGACAGACATGATCTCAATAAAAAATGACGCTTCGAGTCGTAAACGGAATTAAAGCAGATCTATATTGAGGTGTATATTTTTCATAAAAATTGTCATGTTTATTACTATGTTTTATACTTAACGTAAATATAAGTCTACTTTGTATTTGAAAGTTATGTCGTATAGTTTTAAAGTATGCGAAAGTTTCATTGTTTCAATTTTGTTTTTTTGAAAAGATACATTTCACACAAGTTTCAGCTGAAGTTTAAACTTTGTTATATGTTAAACAAAATACGATTGAAAGTTATTAATTGAGTTAGCGTAAGTCGCTACTCAAAAACATTAAGAAAACAAAATTCAACAATTCATACTGATATTCTTGACTTAACAAGCCGCATATTGCCATAATATGTTCCTATTTTACGAGTATTAAAACTAAAATTTATAAATGTATATATTTTAACTAACTAATTTAGTCACCATCGTGCCGTCTCTCCAAAGGGGCAGGCGGGAAGAATGGACCGCCACATTATTCTTTCTTGACATACCTCTTTCTTTTATTCAACATTCACACATCGTGTCATGAACGCAGGTCGATTTTATCGACTCTTCATGTGGCGGATATTAAATATTTGATTAATTTTGTAATGCCACTTTTTCCTCTGTCCCTTTCCTTTCTTTCTGTCCACTCCCCATATACTTTCTTCATCATTATGTCTTCATGCATTATTTTCATGTGTCCAAACCATATTAATGACCCATTCATTAACTTGTTTATAACATTTTCATTCGCACTACAAAAACTTCTTGTTGCATTTGACACTGTATCATATGCAGATTTGTTACACATTCGTCTAAGAGATCTCATTTCTATTGCGTTTATTTAATTTCATCCTTATTTGACCAGTTCCATGCTACTCTACCATACATAAGGGTCGACACAAGAACACAATTGTGCACTGCTATGAGCAAATTAAAAAAATTTAATTTTAATTGAAATATATAATATATTTACATCGCACAATGGTGTTCTTGTGCCTGCCCATATGTATGAAAATGAAACGTGGAGCTGGCAAAAGAATGATTAAATTAGAATATATGCAGTAGAAATGAGATCTCAAAGACAAATCTTTGGTAAATCTGTGTATGTGTCAAATCCAATATACGAAGTGGATGAGGTGCGAATGAAAGTGTTATGAACAAAATAATGAAAGAGTCGTTAAGATGGTTCGGACACATGGAAAGATGAATGAAGAGAGAATAGTGAAGAAGGTACTATATATGTAAACAACGTGAACGAATCTAGAAATAGAGGAAGGCCGAGGAAAACGTGCCACGAATAAATCACGAATAAATCAAATATTAAATTACGGTCACGTGAGTAGTCGGGGAAATCGACGTTCGCGTATGATACGATGTATGAATGTAGAGGAAGCGAGATAAGTAATTCAAGACAGAACATTTTGACAGACTGCATAATGGTTAGTTAGTTAGTTACATCGACTTAAACATTCATTCACTTTATCCACAGGGGTAGGGACACGAATATCAAAAAAAGTAAAACTTTTAATCATATACATAAACTGTGATGCACATATACGCGTTAATTTTTCAGTCCAATCAGCTGATATGGGTTGTTTTATGTTCCGTGGGTTTATTAAGTAAATGACTCCGACAGGGGAGGAGTTCACCACAACCCCTTAGTTCAGCATTCCGAGTGAAAATTATTAAAATATAACACCAACCCTGTAATGCACTGCCGAGACGTGTCGAAAATTGTTAGTCGCAAGCTGGCGGGCTCACCTGTGAACCTGGTATTACATTTTCAGTCTTTGTATTATTTTCACAATTTATATCAATAAAAGGTATAACGTGTGTTATATGGGGCCAAAGGGTCTCCACGTATGGTATTATTTAACACCTGGCGCCCCTGAAAACGAAAGTCCCATTTATTGTTTCATGAACAATGATGTTCAATTCTTTACTATATAAATTGATTAACATGAATGAAAACGGCTGTTTTTTTAGAAGTTTTATGAAACATGTCGACAAAAGTAAACTTGGTTCATAAAATGTGTTATTTTTAAGATAATCAAATGATTTTACTGAAATCTCTTACACCTTTATATACATAAAGATCAGGGGTGGTAAAAATGAGTCTATGCAAACATAATAACGAAAAATTTACTGAATTTAAATATTGCTATTAAAATTGTTTAAGATCATTCTGATTTTTTTGTTTGTTTTTAAAGCTGGTTTGTATCTACAATATAAAAAGAATCATTTGTTTATTTTTTCTTGAGCAATCATGTAAAACTCCATATTAAATCATTAATACAAATGGAAACGTCTGTTCTGTAGAAGCATTATTATATTGTATGGGAATGAGATATTTCGCCTTTCAAAGGCATTATCAAATGGAAAGAGAAGTTTTAAGAGCAATCCCAATTATACATATTATAAAACTCACTTGCTCTTACCGAAAAGACGAATTAAATATTATAATTCCTGAGTAAAAAAAATATATTTAAATAGAAAATATTTCATGATATTCATTAATAAATTAGCTTTTTATAAACTAAAGACGTTAAAACTACAGAATGCTGATGGCTGATGAATTGAGGGCTGATGATTTCAAATGTGACAAGTATAAATAATTCAATAATTAGTTTTTTATTCCACTTGGTGTAATCACAAAAGCCAATAAGTGTTCAAAGTTTCACACTTCCCACTAAAGATGCTAACTATATTACATGACACATGTTAAATTAAAAAATAAATAAAAATAAATATTTTTTGTTTAAACCATTAAGAACTTTTACGATAACCTTCAATTACTATTTACATATAAATTTAAAAAAAATGTTTGTCCCGCATATGTGTAATATCTTTGAAACATGCTAACTAACTAACTTTCTAACCATCACGCCGTCTCCCCGAAAGGGTAGGCAGAAAGAATGGACTGTCACATTTTAACCGATGCGGCACTCCATCCTTCTCTGTTCGCCCCGCGTGAGACGCGGTGTGATGGGTTGCGAACCTCATCGTCACCAATCATCTCCCGCGCACACTTCAATCGTAAAACATCCACAAAATAAATCATGCCTAGAAAAATAATAGTGTAACAAACGAAGCGTGTGAAAATCAAATATCAATTCGGTTTAAATATCTTAATTGAGAGTATAATACTGACTCTCAGGCAGGAACCGCATTCGTCGGCGAACTTTTTAATTAACCACCCCGCCCCTTTGCGGGGGAAAAATTGCAGGGCGCATTCTGTAATTATTTTTCATGGTTTTACCAACAACCGCCTGCCGGATAGGTTACCCCGATCCCCTCAGAAGCCTGGCAGGTGGTGTAAGCTAGGGGCCTCATTAAAACAAGCCTTTTTATTACATGATAAATGCGGTTACTTTTTGTCTTCATTTTTTTAATCGTGTGAACACACGTTCAGGAGATCTTTTAACTCCCTGAATTCCTGAAATTAAGTATGAAAATAATCAAATATATTATTAATTAGATTATTTTTTTTATACAGTGAGTTCATTTTTCTGATTATAGTCCCTATTTTTTAACTAAAAAATAATAGACAATGATAACTTTTAACCTGTGTGCGACCAATCCTCACATATGGCATTGAATCGAGGGCAGACACTGTCCAGACAAAGAGCAAGCGCAGGACACCCGAGATGAAAACACTCCGCGCTATAGCTGGCAAGACCCTACGTGATCGAGTTAGGAATACAGCAATCCGAGAAATCTGCGAGGACGAAGATGTGGTCAGATAGGGACATCAAAAACGGCGATACTGGCATCAACACGTAGAAAGGATGAGCTCAAATAGAATACCACACATAGCTCTCCATGGAACGCCAAACGGACAACGCCGACCAGGAAGACCCCTGAAACGGTGGAGAGAAAGCTGGAGTTCAGCGTCTCAAGAGAACCAACCTGAAATAACAGACTCCTGAGTCTATCAAAAGTGAAGAAGAAGAGTAGAAGACAACTATTAAATAAACTTAGATCAGGCAAAATAGGGTAGAATGTAAGCTATAGATATTAAGCATGTGCGGAATGACATTATATGATAGAATGCCGAATGACGAATAAAGTATAGAATGTTTGGCAGATAAATTCATTTTAAAAATATAAAAAAAGAGTTCCATAGATAGTTTTGACATATGGAGACAATCAGGGAATAATGTTAAAAAATATTTATACATTTAGTGTGAAGGCGAAAAATATCACTCCTATACAATGTGATGAACCTTAAATTTAACTATTGACTAATAAATTCAGATTTCTATTTTTAGTCTTCCAAGCCAGCAATCCAAAAGAATGTTTTCAACGCAATCAATTATTAATATGTAAGCAAAATATGTATTTTTAAATGTATGTTTTTTTCCGAATAACAATTTTATATTATCACTTACAATTATTATTAATAGCGTTAAAAAATAAAGATCTTAAAGCAATTATTATTATTTCACATATCCTATATAAATATATTATACATAACATGATGTTATTGTATGAACCTTTTATTAAGCGGATTGAGTCGTTTCTTAATACAGAAATTGTTGAACGTATCTACTCAGTTCATTAATAATGGGTGAAATTAAGATACAATACCGGAACAATCGCCAGAGAAATGGGTCTATACGATGAGTCACAAATATTTCCTCTCACGAATTGTTTTTCTGGAAAAGGTTTAAAAAACACCTAAAAGCAATAATGTATACAGCCGTAATCTATACATTTGTTATTATTATGTTTAAGTAACTAACTAACTAACTTATATATACCATTAAAATATATAAACCTATAACTATATAGTGAAACGAATAACCACGAGCATTTTGTTTATTTATTTAAAAAGTATTCTATAATTATTTTGTAAATTAGAAATATTAACGAATGATTCGAATTGTCGAGTTCAAATTGTCGAATTCAAGGGGTTCGAATTGTCAGTAGGGTTGCAGCGAATCACATCTTGCTGGAGGGTGTGATTCTATAAAAACGCCCAGATGCATTCCACCGGCAACACTACTGACTAGTCCAACTCGTTAGCGTCCCTGTCACGAACCCCGGGCAATGGGATCACTGTCATAACCGTGTGATCACGGCAGATAACGAGGGGATGAAAGGCGAGTTTCTGGTACCTCATAACCAGATCCAACTAGCTAAGGGAAGGTAACCCCGACAGAAAAATCCACCAGAGAAGGCAACGGGAAACCACTCTGGTCACCTTTTCCCAGGAATCACTATGGCGAATACCTGTAGTGATCGCCAACATTGGGGGGACCTGGCATGGCACCAAAAGAAGAAGAACGAATAATTGAAAGGTGCGTATTAAACAATGTAGAAAAACTGTATTAATTCAATTAAATATCTTGTATTAATTCGCCCTTCTAAGGCCTTAAATGTCATTTGACAATGCCTTAGAATGGCGAAACATGTCATTCCATATGAAATTTAATAAAACTCCTTGAAGACAGATGTTTTCATTTACGAGAATATTAATTATTTAATAGGAGTTTAACACGAAACAATAACGTTCAAGAAATAATAAATATCTAATTTCTTTATTTCATATCTGATCTCTAAGACTCTCGCCAAAATTTTGTCTCTCCATGGATGTGTGCATTTTAATTTTAACAAACATACATTGCGAATGTATCCACAATATAACATAAACACAACAACTAAATTTAGGAGTTTTTCCGGAGCGAAAGGAGACTTCTTAGAGTTTTTTTTTCGAATCCATTAATATCAAGTGCCTTGTTCACTTTGTTAAGAGTATCGGGTAAAACTTTAAAGAAGTATCCAGTACTTAAACATAGTCCACCACTTCTGTAATGAAAAATCTTTTCACTCGCGATTTTCTGACGGCTGTTGAGGCAGACGATTCAAAGAAATAAAACGTGTTAAATGCCGTGAAAAAATCGCAAGCCCTCCTTTTTGTAGTGGGTAATGCGAAAATCTCGAAATTAATCCGCGTCATTCATTGTGAACAGGATTTCTTTATATAAATTCTTTGTTCTTTCCCTTGTTCAACGTGAAAAGACAATGACGTTATTTTTCACCGTTATTGTTCAGGATTTGCGTGAATAATTTATGAATGAATTCATTGCAGTTGTGAGATTTCAGGTTGATTAGTTTTTCTTATCAGTCAAGTAGACATTATTTGAACAAATAAAATTAAATTTTATTGTTTATCGCCTTTAATTTATTATGTTTCATCGTTTTTGAATATATTATGTGTAATTGTTCCTCCAAATTACTGTTTTTATTATTATTATGATTATTATATATTTTTTATTATCATTAAATTTTCCGCCCTTAATATTTTCTCCTATAAATAGTAACTAATCGTTATTTTAATTAAAATAATTAGGTGCCTAACTCAACTCCTGCAAGAACTTCAAAATTATATCAAAGAAATAGTTGACATATAAACAAATACACATAAGAGTTCGAAAAATCACAAATATTTGACATTTCATATATTATTGTAACACCTGATGATGTCAACATAGGTTGACGAAACAGCTGCCGCGAAAAAGAAAAATACAATTGTGATACATAAACAATTTATTTTATTTTAACAGTTTAGAATAACATTTTGTATTTTCACAGCAAATTATTTATCGATTTGCAAACATGATTTGGTTGTGACCCAACCTTCTTCGATGCACAAACTTTCTACTTATTTTTCTTATAGGTCTGTTGACTTGTTATTGGTTGGATCTCCGTCCTCCAGGGTAATGGACCGCCGACTATCTCGCCATCTTATCGGAGGTCGGTCGGTCACGTCGGGAACCCTTTGGTAAACTATCGCGTCGCGTCATGACAGCTTTTGCCGATTTTAAAATTTCGCTAATTTAAACATTAAAAAAATCACTTATAAGAGTGATTTTTTTTACACGCCATAAAATCAGATTTAAAATTCATAAAATTTACATATCTTACATATTGGTAACTGTTGTATAACTAACTAACTAACTAACCATCACGCCGTCTCACCGAAAGGGTAGGCAGAAAGAATGGACTGTCACACTTTTACTGATGCGGCACTCCATCCTTCTCTTTTCGCCCCGCGGGAGACGCGGTGTGATGGGTTGCGAACCTCATCGCCACCAATAGGCATCTTCCGCGCACACTTCGATCGTCCAACACCCACAAAATAAATCTAAAACAAATAATATAAAATACAATGATATGAAATAAAATAGCAAAATAAAAATAATTTAACACAAAATTTTCTTTTTAGATGGTGCACATATTGACTATTTAATTTATATTCCACGAATCCACCGGTTTTTTAATTTAGCACATAATGTAATAACAGATAATGTTTTTTTCAATGTTGCACATGTTGACATGGACGATCCGGACTTTTGTATAACATAGATATGTTGACATGGACGATCTGTTGTATAACCTAGCCAGAAAATAATTAATGTTTTTAATGGAAATTTCCTGCTAGAAGTTCATTTTAAATAATGAAAACTAAAACATTTTGATACAAAATTTCTTTATTATTTTGTACGTATTTAGTGTGCTTCAACTAGTGTTTATGTTCGACCGGTTTCGGCAGCTTAGACCAGATGATAGCAGCAAGCTGCCGAAATCGGACGAACATAAACACAAGTGGAAGCACACTAAATAGATAATAATAATAAAAAATTGTATCAAAGTATATTTTTTGTTTTCATTATTTAACCAAGCCGGTCTATTTTCTAGTTGGTATAGTTTTAAGGCAGTATGAAAATATATTGATCATTGCCATGAAATTATGGAGAGGAAGAACATACCGAGTTAAAATAATTGTTATTAGACATGCAATAAGTTCCTCAAACGACCTAACGGCGAAACCGTAATAAATTAATGGACATAATGATGTAATATAATACGATTTATTTTATTGAGTTTAGGAAATCCAACACTCTGCCATGGTACAGTCATCTTGACCATAATGTATCAAGCAAAAAGAGCTAAAGGAATATTTAAGCGTGAGTTGAATGTATCGGTCTGAATTTCTGTCAAGATAATAACCTCGTAGAAGCGAATCGTACTCTTTGTGATTGGACTCAAATATGGAAGTACAATATTTTCGGAGAAAGCATTTTTTTTGTCTATCTGCCAAATTATTTGAAGTCTTTTTGTATCATGTATAAAATATTAGTAATCTGATTTTGAATCGAATTTATAAGAATTGTAAAAGAGTCAAAAACGCAAGTTAAATTACTGACGGGTGATTTCTGTAGATAATATTAACACTCGTCTGATACATGTAAATTTAATAAATCTGAATTGACAGACATTGATTATAAAATAAAATAAACAGATAATAACTTTATAATGGGTCATGAGGATCTAGGAAGAGAACAAAGTATAGAGGGCGCCCCCAATAGATAAACTGCTTCTCATGTGTTGAGTTTAAGAGGGCTGCAGAAGACCAAGCGTAAAGGAGGTGCAAACCATCCCTAGGATTGTAACTGCGATGAGGAAACTGTATTTATTTTTCAAAACATTGTAAAAAACACAATATTTTTTTTTTCACTTTTCACTAACACTAACATGACTGTGCGCGTCTTTCCATGTATGTAGAAAAAAATTTAATATTTTTGAATGATTATTAACGTATCATTATTTCTACTTTTCCCCTACACCAGGTAAGACAATTGGGTTAAACTCGCACTGAGGGGTTGTCAAAGATCACTTTGAGAATCACCCTTAAACCCTCACGCCTCATTTTCTAAAATAAACAAAACTTTAATTTCTCGGATTCAACAAATTATGAAAAACAACAACATGATGTTTTGCAAACAAGAAAAGGAACAATAATAACATAACATAACCTTTATTCAATAAAGAATAACAATAACTTTATAATTTCACCCACTCGGTATTTATAGGCTCATAAAATGTATACAATACTATATAGAGAAGTGAACAGATATGTTAAAACAACAAAATTATGAATTGCAAATTACGAATTTTTAGTAAATATTTGAAAATAATAGTTAGAGTAGGTTTTTGCTACATGAGTGACGATATCGAATGATGTCGATGATAAAAAACCGTTACATATAAAATAATGCATAATATGTAATTCTAAAATTATGAGTATTTTTAACATTGATTTGAAAATGATAGGAATGAATGAGAAATAATAGGAACAAATGGAAACGGACAGGAACGAATAGTAATGAATGGGTATAAACATATCATTATCAAAAACATTTGATAATGACTCAGCTGGGCAAAACAGATTCCTATAATCATAATAAAACTCTAGAAAACACATGTTTCCATTTATATTTATAATCAGTGTACCTAATGATGTGAATTGAACAGAAAATGGATGAAGACCTAGAAAAACGTGGCATTATTGAATTAATCAAATATTGAATCTAGGCTACGTTAAGAGCTAGAAAAATTGATGTGCATGACATGTTGTACGAATGTTGAGAAAACGAGATTAGTAATTCAGGAAAAAAATGTTTGGCGATCCAAAATTTCATAACCTTTATACAGTTTAGGGTGGTTCTTGATGGTTCTGCCTACCCTCTCGGACAGATGGCGTGATTGTTAGTTAATTGGTTAAATAGTAACACAAAAATATTTAAAAGATGCCTACTAAGAACATCTAGTTAGTTTTTTGTTTAATGATGTGTATTTATATGTATATATACTCAGTTGGAGACCATGGGCAAATAGGCGAAGTGTCGGAAGGCCACCGATGAGATGAACTGATGATATTGTCAAAAAGGTTGTAAAATCTTGGATACAAAGGGGGCAGGATAGAGACAAGTGGAGGAAATTGGAAGAGGTCTATATCCAGGAGTGGAGGGAAGAAGGCTAGCAATGAAGAAGAAGAAGATTTATATGTGTATTTTTTTCTTTCAAATGCTTCAGTTTATAATGGTATTGCTCTTCTAACGTGACAGCCTCGTCCGACTCAGGTGTGCCGAAACACGTAAAGCGCACACCTATACGCACTTTATTGCTGCCATTTCGGCGGTCAGTGTTTCCCGGCTTTTGTTTCGATGCCTCCATTATTCCAGACGTTTCCATCACCCGCATACCCTAACAAATTCCATGCCAACATAACGCACGCTGAGCACAGAGCACAGGTAGTCGCATTTCACCATGAATGCCTCGAGGTCACTGATTTACCGTATTTATTTTCATGGTTCGTTTTCACACACTAAATAAAAATTTCCCGTAAAAAAATCTTTCCGATCTAAAGGGCTGCGTTATCTTGAAAAACACTCGGAATATTTAAATGAATCATTCTGCGATAAAAAAAAACACTCTTTATTTTACTTTAACGTATTTTGTAATTGAGATATTTAACACTAGAAATTTCATTGTTCGGAGAACTTAAAAAAACTTTACATGCACGATATTTTTTATAGAACACGGCAACGATTTCAACAAAGTTTTTTCTTAAAAAACATAAAATATATTTTTATATTTTTACCCAGTATTTGTGGATGTATTCTCACCATCATCCACGCCGAAAAAGTGAAACTTTTATAATATCGTACATGCTGCGATGCAAAATTACGTTTCGCAAAAAATACTTTTAACATCTAACATTGCTTACTTTTAAATAAAATTTTCATATGAGGCACTCCATTTGTGGTTAAATATTAAATTTCTTCTATATACACCCCATACTTTGTGTTGTTATGATGGTTTATTTCTCTTTTTCTATTTCTTTAACTATGTATGATAAATCTCTAAATTTTAGAAATTAAATGAAACTTTTAAAATTAAAGAAAATATTCTAAATAATCAAATAAATTTAACGTCAAGTCCAATCTTTGATTTATTTCCTTTGTTGTAAGTAATTACCTGAACCCCAATAAGAACTTAAAATTATTAATATTTTTGTGAATGTATACTTATACTTGTATACGAATCCTGGATTTCATTTTGGTCAATTCTTTGGTACATAGATAGGAATAATACTCCAGGCAGCTTCTAAAAACAATACGCTAATAGGCGATAGCCTTCGCATTGTGTTAATAAAAGTAGTTTGCTAAATTCTAAAAATCATTCTCCATAGATGGCGTTAGTGGGTGGATTATATAGGTTAATCTTAAAAAGATTGACATGTGTAATCAAATCTACATAGATGGCCAATTAAAACTGACACGTGAAGATGAGTATGGATTTGGAGTATATATACAACTTCCAAAAATTTATCATGCATGATCATAAAAACAAAGGTGGAATGGGGAATGTTGTAATTACAGAAAGCATGCGCTTAACCCAACCAATGACAGGTCATAAGTCCTGTAAACACCTTGATCATCCATATTCAGAGATACAATTAAATTTAAAAAAATATTTTAAATTTTAAATTTAATCATGATATTTGTTATAACAAAAGCATTAACGTTCCAAAATAAATCTTTGTAACATCTGTCAGATCATGTAAACAATTTTATAATATTTTTAAAAATGTATATTTATAATATGTACTCGTATCACTGAAAAATGACTGTTTGTCCGAAACATGTCTATGTAATTTTATTTTTTTAATATAAGTGTTGGGAGAAACAAAAACATTTTATTTAAATTTAATTTAAGTATCAAAAATATCAAAAACATATTGTATTTTTACCGCTTACCGCTTATCCCTTTCTCTCTCTCACCCCCACTTACTCTATCATCGGCTATTATAAATATATTCATATGCAATCTGTGTATTGTTTTTTTAGTTTTTATATTGCCCCGATGAAGCTAGAGCACAAGCGAAACTAGTTTGCTTCAATTATGATTACTTTTATTTGCTTAAAATACAAAGTGTACCTTTTATTTTTATAAATTAAAAGATTCGATTTCTTACCAAAATTTTAATTTTTACAATAACGCGTTTTGTTGATTCTTGGGCTCTTACGTTAATATGGCAAAGAGGCATCTCAGCGACCCCTATAAACATATGTAAATATTATTAAATGTAACTAGCTAAGTAACCATCAGGCCATTTCCTGATGGACCGTCAAATCGCTTTGTCCAGACATACCTCTCGAGCTTCCTCTACATTCATACATCTCAACATGCACGCTTACAATTTATATACATAAGAAATAAGTAAAATCATTCGATTTCTGCCGAATTTGAAAATTCTCAAGAAAAGAGAAACATGTAAACCGTCATATCATAAATCACTGTTCAACAGATACAAAAGTCATATCACCATTCCTTATTTTGAAAGCTATGAGATTTACGGATGCCTCCATTATTCGGAGAATTTTTCATCACTGGCCTTGTATGTAAATTGCACCCTGTGACCTGGAGGTGGTTGGGTAAAGAAATTTGCATATAAGCCTCGGAGAGCTACAGCGGTATAGAATACTTGTCTTAAACGATGCTTCATTTTAAAATAATCAATCTTTTTAATTTTTATTTGTAATATGTGATTGGAGAATTTAAGTTGATGAAGTCTATCGCTACCGTCTTCAATATTTTATGCCTAAAGAACTCCGTGATAGGAATAATACAACTGATGCGATATATTTTGTTAAAGTGATAAAATTATAATAAGTTATAAAATTATAATCTAATGATTGTACTAAAATTTCTTGATGCTGGTTTACCTTAAAAAATAATTAAATAAAACGATACTTCCACGTTTGTCTTCATTTCAACAGCGACTGCTTTCGCTAGGCTAGCTGGTATCAACAGCCTTGCGAAACCGGTCGCTATCGAACTAGAGACAAAAGTGGAAGTAGTTATTAGAAATGGATCATTTTACTTTATTTTATATTATAAATTATTTCAAGCCTGTTTAGAAATAATTTAATGAATTCAAAAAATTTTTTTTGTTTTTTGTTATATTTGGGATTTTTGATCGTTTTAAAATAATTTTCAATAGAACTCAACGTTAATTCGAGAAGCTTCAAGTAAAATTCATGCGTACTGCATGAGCGAATGTGTAGTTTTCGTTAAGTGTATTACACCGCAGCGCTAACCGTCTGAATGGGTAAGCAGCTAGCATGGAGCAACAGCCAGTGGCGTGCCGCGCGGCCATTGGGAAAATCTGCCCCCGCGATCCGACACTTGAGGCACATAAATCAACAGCGGCGAGGCTAACTCATTATTTTCTTACAGGAATCCTCCGTTTCATATTAAGGCCGCGGTTGCGAGCGTTCCTCTAGTGTTCAGCCACTGTTTGTTGCTCCTTGTTGGAAATTATTATTTAAATAACTTAGCGTTTTCCTCTCGTAGACTTCCGCGGTAAACAAATATAACTAACTAACTAACATAACGACGACCTTCGTGACAAAGTGGCATGAGCCATGACAGTGTGATTGTTACTGTCATCGCCGTGTTTGTTTCTGTGTCCATAAACAATACGTCAAAATTAAATGGTTATAGAACAGTTACCTGTTGAAAACAGTAATTGGGTTCCAATAACCTAATGTGGAAAGTAAAGGGAAACTACCAGTTAAAAACGTCCAAGTGGCAATTACCAGCAAAGATGTTAATAAGTCTTGCTGCAAACCAATCCCTAAGATTAAAATAAATAAAAAACTAACCTAAAGAAGGGTAAGTACAGAGGATGGACCACCATACGGCTCTATCCTGACTTACCTCGAGAACTTCATAATATGTACACTCGTGGATATTTCCTTTTTCGAATGTAGCTGCCTTTCAGAATTTTATTAATCATGCTTTCCTCGGCTTCTTTCTCCATTCACACTGCTGTTATACAACATATTAACCATTCTTCTCTCATATATTTGTTACATATGTCTATTCCATATCACATTTCCTTTTATATTTGACTATGGACGCAAACATCCGCTTTACATTTCTTCCATATTTTGTTGTTCGATATTCCGTCATACATCGTTTTCCCACACACTATTCTTAGCGATCTTATTTCTAAAACAAATATAAAATATTAATTATTAATAACTACTTAACTAATTATAGTTGCAAGATATGTATTGAATTATTTAAAACTAGAGAGTTTTATGATATCAGTTAATTAGTTTATTAAAAACTTTATTCTATTTAAAAAATAAATGGCGATAGATAAGCTTTCATCTACATAAAAATAAATAATGCTCCATCGACTGAATGATTATGAGTGAGAGGTATTATATATTATGAGAAATATTAAATAATATTATATTTATTTATAATATACCTTACCAGGAAAAAATACATTAATTTTTGTTGATCATAAAAATGTTTTACCTGAAAATATCGAAGTCTTGAAGATAATATAAATTAATTAATCTTACAGTAAATAAATTGAGATAAACACTTTGTAAATTCTTCAGAAATGCGAATTATATGAAACCAGTTTTTTTTTTCGAAGCGAATAAAAAAATTGTTAATTTTATTTAAAGGAAAATGATTAATTAAAATGCAATAAAATAATCGTAGCTATAGTGTTAAAAACTGGACTCAAATTGAATATCCATGCTCGTATTTCCTTCGTGTATTTTTTTTTCGTTTGCCGTTAAAGAAAGTTATTTATTTTGAGGCGGAATTGCGTCGGAACTAGCGCCGCCATATTACACTTCCCGCCAAAAGATCAGAGTTTGAATTTCGAAAAAGCGAGAAGCCGCGAGAATAAATGTATAATATCGCGCAGTACTTACATATTTATTCTGTAGCTTTTTGTGTTATGTATAATATATATGAAAAGCTATTTTGTTGATTGCTATTCAGCTGTGTGATAGACGAGTTTTCACAATTGAAATATATGAGTATTTCACCTTTATGACCGTTTGAATGAAATGCCCATAAATGACAAACAATTTTCTTTTAATTACTTATCGAATTTTTTTTATAGTAATAGCTTATCTCATTAGGAAATCAAACTTATTGATTAATCCTGACAGTTACCGTAAATGTCGATGGTAAAATTCTTATTGAATAACAGGAGATTCAATATGTTTTAGTAGTTTTTTTTAAAGATATTATGTAAATTTAAAATATCTAACCCTCAAAAGTGTACTTCATATGATAACAAAGTGTAATGATACTGTAAATGACACCAACTTAGCCGGTGACATTTAAAGTGAATTTGTAAAAGAATTAAAGAAACTTAAAAATGTATAGTTATGATTTAATTTAATACGGACACTATTATGGATAAAATTATTTAAGTTTAGACACCAAAATACTCGGATGTTTGATATTTTTTTATATTTGGGATACCAAAATATTCTACTTCTACTTCTTCACTTTTGGTAGACTGAGGAGTCTGTTATTTTAGGCGGGTCCTCTTGAGACGCTGAACTCCAGCTTTCTCTCCACCGTTTCGGGGGTTTTCCTGGTCGGCGTTGTCCGTTTGGCGTTCCATGGAGAGCTATGTATGGTATCCTATTTGAGCTCATTCTTTCTACATGTTGATGCCAGTATCGCCGTCTTTGACATCCCCATCTGACCACATCTTCGAGCTTGCAGATTTCTCGGATTGCTGTATTCCTAACACGATCACTTAGGGTTTTGCCAGCTATAGCGCGGAGTGTACCAACATAATAACACAAATACATGAAATAATAAAGTATGGCAATAAATACCCGGAGGCCTTGCTTTAGGAACTATGGCCATAATTGATATTTCAGAGACTTTAAGTCTGTCAGACGATCAATTAGTTAAAGTATTCAGTTATGCAACCTAAGGTTAATTAAACATATACAAACAACTATCTAAATTGTACTAATTAAACACAATAGTCTGGACAACAATAATATGCAGTTACAAAATAGTATTTCAACTTTGATATACTAGTCAGTGGTCAATATTGGGATATGTGAGTGGTATATATAACTTGACGACCTTTGTGGTCGGGTGCAAGTGCTATGACTGCCAGATCGTAGGTCCCACGTTCGATTCTCGGCGATGGCAGCATGATTGTTACACTGTCTTTGGTCTGGTGTAGAATTCACGTAACAATAAAATGGTAATAGATTAGCTACCTATCACATATCATGAGAATCAATATGAATGCTTATATACCCTTTATGTTTAACAAAATAATAATAATTATTATTAAATTATAAGTCCTGTAAACACCTTGATCAACAATATTCTGTTTCCAATTTGCATCTTCGTCTCTATTGAGATACAATTGATTCTTGTATTATTAAGTAGTCCATATATACTCAAACATTTTATAACTATTAATGAAAAAAAAAAATATTCTTATCACAATTGTATTTATTTTACGACAGCTGTTTCATCAACCAATGTTGACATCATCAGGTGTTACAATGTTTATATCGGATTGTTATTATTATATAATATAAATATGTAAATTGATGTAGATATGGCTTAGGGTATACGGTAGATAAAAAAAATCATATGAAGCGGCAATTTTGTAGTCGCAGTAATATACATATATAAAATTGAAGCAAAGAATCTACTCATGAAGAACAGTCATAATATTTCATTTAACAAAAAAAAACTCGGAGCCACGCTTAAAAGATTTCCCCAGAACATGGTATATTTATCACTCAACTCCGGCGAAGATATTCACAAAAATGTTCCAAAACAATTTTCCGCTGGAATGTTAAAAATTTTACTGCTCTACAATTTGTAAATCCCAATGGTGCGATAAAAATTCAAATTTACATTTTCCACAATAGCGCATTATTTTTGACGTCTGTATTTGCGTCTCCGAGGACCAATTTACATACGCCGAGAACAATACTTATACTTGATAAATTACTCGTATACGTTTCTACAAACCGAACTGTTTGCGGGAACTATATGTGTCGAGGGTACAAGATATTAACCACCAAATTTTGATAATTAATTGATAATTAATTTAAGGATTAATTGTATCTCAATAGAGACGAAGATGCAAATTGGAAACAGAATATTGTGATCGAGGTGTTTACAGGACTTATGACTTGTTATTGCTTGGGTTAAGCGCATGCTTTATGTAATACAACATTCCCCATTCTACCCTTGTAGAATGTCTGACAAATTTTTGGAAGTTGCATATTCGAGTATGTTAATCTGTAACACCAAACTTCACATGTTAGTTTAAATCTACACACTAGTGCCATCTATGAAGATTAGATTTAAGCATTAAACAGAAGATCTTTTTATTAACGCAATGTGATTATAAATTTTTTTATGAAATTTAACCCCGATTGTTTCGCTTTTGAAATAATTTTAATAATATATATTTTTAAGTTTTCCTATCATTATATAAACGTTTAAATCGTTCTCCCGGAGAAAATGATATAAAACGTTCAAAATATAAAAAAAATATTATCGTTAACAATTATTAAGAAAAATGTATATTTCTGTGTTAAAATTTAAATGAAGTTTTTTTTTAAATATATTATTCAGTTTAATTCAATTTAAGACATATTCGATTCGTATGAGGGGAGTATATAAATATTATTACTAAATAGTACATTGTTTTGGCCGAAACACTATGATACTTCAACATTATTACTGTTAAAATTTAAAACACTTTTATATAATATCACAATTTCTTTTTATTCACTGAGAGTGTCGCGACAGTTGTTTCGTCCACCGATGTTGGCATCATCAGGTGTTACAATATACTCAAGTTTATTGTAAGTACTCAGTTTATTTTAACACCTGATGATGCCAACGTCGGTTGGCGAAACAGCTGTCGCGACACTCTTAGCGAATAAAAAGAAATTGTGATATTATATAACAGTATTTTAAATTTTAACAATAATAATATTATTATTATTATTTTGTTGAATAGCTCTTTACAATATAGCGCGACCCAAATTGATGTAAAGGGTGGGAAAAAAATAACATCAAAGGAAATATGCATAGAACAGTTGTCTCATTGTATGGGTATTCACGAATTCGATATATTTGCATTTAAAAAGATCTATCACTGTTGCTACCTCGTTTAGAAGACAAATCCCCTTCAATTCCTGAGAACTTCGAAGAACCTCTATGCGAAAATTTATATGTTTCGATAAAACTATTAATTTATATATAAAAAAAACCTTAATTGGTTTAAGGTTATTATTTTAGGTAAAACATATACTGAGTCTCGAAATGCCTTTGGGAAACAAATTTTTAAAATTTAAAAATTATTTTAACTAAATTTAATGTTGATACTTTGGATTTGCGGTGTTTTACCTCGGGTGTAGATAACTTGTTTTCATATCACGCAAGAACATTCATAATATTTGTACGATTACGCACTCCGTTTGTAGACAAACTACCGATGTTATGCTTGGTATCTATAGCCGAGACACTGAAATTATATTTATACTTCAGACACTGAATAGACTATAGCTTAGACACTGGGTGGATGTAATTTTTATTGAAGAGCGATTATATAACGCCGACGCTCTTAATTAAATCATCTTATTCCAAAGTAAATAGATTTTATTCACATTCGTACTTTATTTAACATTATTATTATTATGATTGTTGTTATTGAATCGCTCTTAACATCATTACAGCGCGAGCCATAGCCTTTACCATCGATGTAAAGGGTAAAGTTATCAAATTGATTCTCATAACATGTGGTAGGTAGTCTATCGCCATTTTATTGTCACGTAAAATCTACGCCAGACCAAAGACAGTAAGACAATCACAATACCATCGCCGGGAATCGAACCCGGGATCTTCGGTGTGGCAGTCATAGAACTTGCCACTCGGCCACGAAGGTCGTATCAATTTATGTAGACGTAGGTATTAATCTTGATGTCAAAATGTTTTTAGATTAATTTGCCTAATTACAGTTCACAGCCGTTTTCGAATAGACAAGGCAATGCAATGCACTGCCGAAACTACACTGCTCGTTTTAAGCGAAACTTCATTAGGATAACAAAAAACTGACGAAGTTGTTACCCTGGTGAAGAATCGCTTGGAGCGATCCCGGTCAGCAGTTTATAAATAAAAAAATCGTATTAAATGAAACATGTTTTTTAATGATTTATAAAAATGTCATACGGCAAATAAAGTGCTTCGAATTATAGTAATATTTTTAGTTTTCATTAGTTATATAAATAATAATGGGGTTCGAAAGGGTAGTACTATGATGGGGTATATTTTTCTGGAAAACATGCTTCTACAAAATGTCGTAAGACGCCATGTTGCATTTACAACAGCAACACTACTATCAAGTCCAACTCTCTAGTGTCTTCGAGAGGTCTTTTTAAAGACCCCGCGAACCCCGGGCAATGTGGCACATATTACTAAGTGCCATAGCAGATAGAGATAGGACGAATAGCGAGCTTCCAGCGCCATAAAACTGGATACACCGAGCTAAGGGAAGTTATCCCCGACAGAAAGTCCTCCAGAGAAAGCAAGGGGATACCACTCTGGATATTTTCCCCCAGGTCATCACTCTCAAGGGTGATAGTCAACGTTAGGGAGACCTGACAGGACACAGAAAGAAGAAGATATAAATTAGTTTGTATATGAAGTTACATATTGCTTATATATTTTTTTAATTCTTTTCTTAATTTGTTCATGTTCTGCTCACTTCTGACTGGAATATCTTCATACATTTATGGAGCCTTACATTTAAGGTAATTCTGAGATTTGTTTATTTTTCTTTCGAATATTAACAGCTAGTCAGAATCGTGAATATTAATAGGCAAACGACGTTGTGTACATAATTTGTTCTTAACTGTCACTCGCAATAAGAAATAACAATACTCCGAATGATATTACGCTCAAATAAGAAAAAAATACCGTAGCAGATCATTAAGCTGTCTAGACGGACCATTAAATAAATGTGAATGTAATTCACCCTTTAGCTGGTACTCCTACATGTTCATAGTAGTTCTGCTGGTATAATATTCTATGTAAAACGGTATGGCAGGCCGACATGACATGGTTCTTTACAGTGCGATGTTACCAAAGATAAAGCTAAAATTGAATAATTTAAGTGTGAATCAAAACCTGGGATTTGTGTATTGAAAATGAATAAGTGATGAAAAGTAAAAACGGCGTACATACATATATTTAATTTATTTAAAAATAGCTTTTTCAAACAAACAAACCATCACGCTGTTTCCCCGTAGGAGTAGTTTGAGAGAATGGATCGCCACTCCTGACACACCTCTCTAGCTTCCTCTACATTCATACTACGAGTCATACACGCACGTCGATTTTTCCGACTTCTATAGAACACGATCAACCTTTAAAATTTGATTAATATGGTCTTGCCATATTTTCCCCGGTCTACCTCGATTCCGTACGCCATTTACATCGTTAACATATAATTTCTTAATCTTAAGCATTTTTCTATTAACATATAATGATTTAATGATTATATTTAATTGATTCTTTTGTACGGGCGTACGTACGAGTAGTTGAACTTCTCCAAAGCGGCTGGACCGACTTTGATGATTTTTTTGTGAGCGTTTGAATGGGTTCCTGCATAGTTTAGATTCACAATTGGACCCGGTAAATAACCGTTGAAACCTTCTAGGAAGTTCATGAATAATTAACCTTCTGAGAATAATTCATAGTTATGTTTGTTTATCAAAGATGGCGCTGATGTCGAACTCTATGGCATTTTGTTTATTTACCTTGCCAGCTAATAGCAGACAAGCCAACGTTTGGGGAGAATAAAATCTGTCGGGTCCACTAGTTAATTATAAAGTTTTTTTTCCAATTATAAAAATACGAATGAAAACATCTGTTTCCAAAAAGTTTCAATATACAATAATTTATTGAAATGACATGTTTCCCCCGTCTTAGACATTATCAATTGTATATTTTTATCTATCACATGTGAATATGCCTTAGACAGGGGAAACATGTCATTCCCCTAAATTATAATTAAACATTTAGAAAACATACGTTTTCATTAGAATTAATCGAATAATTACTTAGGAACTACTACGAAAAAAATCGTTTTTTAGCGATTAATAGGGAGAAAGTAAATGCTCTTTCATAATTGTCAACCACGGTCTATCTTTATAGATTATTTATTTATTTAACACAATTGTGATTATATAAAGATAAATAAGAAGTAAAAAAAACTTATTTTTTCATATAAAATTGTCAAACAATATTTTTGTAAAATTACACATAAACCACAGCCTGACATGTAAAGGTTGACAGGCAATCGGTGTGATGACGTCAGGTAATATTTAGAAGTAAATTACTCCGTTGGTATTATAGTTACATTGCTAAAACTTCGAACATTTGTGACACGTGGCTTACAGATGCCAGTATCGTTCGGTACTTGCGAAGAAATTGAATAATAAATTATTTGTAGACGCAACAGTAGCCGTACTCCCATACAGCCAGACGGGTTAAAATGTATCTATATTCATGTATTATGTATCATTTTTCACTCAAATATAATTATGTTATATAATTTGACAGATCTAATTGTTATTTTGTTCCAATATCTTTGTGCATTAGGGGTACGTCGCAAAGGAAACAATTACTTAATTCGGCCTACATTAATCATTAGGTAAACATCACGTAACACATTCGGCCTCCTCCCCTCAGTACGTGATATCATTACTCCGGACGGGGGCCGATAGGGCCGCGCCTATAGCATCCACTTTTGTTATAATATTCCCATAAAAACCTAACGATGGTGTTACCAAAATTATCAGAGATAAAATTTTACGTGTGAAGGTCGCGTTGTTTTATTTTACATAAATAATAATATTAAATACCAATACGTATGTGGAATTTAACTAAATATGTATATTTAAAAAAAAAATAACAAATCATCAAACCGTTTCCCCGCAGGGGTAGGCAGGGAGAATGTACCGCCATACTACTCTATCCTGACACACCTCTCTAGATTCCTCCACATTTTTACAACGAGTCAAATACGCACGTCGATTCTTCCGACTTCTACCATGATCAACCTTTGAAATTTTATTAATTAAATCTTGCCATGTTTTACTTGGTCTACCTCAACTCCGTACTCCATTTACATCATTCACGTGTACTTCCTTAAATATTATTTCACCATCCATGCGTTAGATATGTCCGAACCAACGCGACAATCCTTTCATAAAATATATAATAATATAATATATTATAATAAAATATAATATAGTGTATTTAATATAATATAAAATAAAAGACCTTTTTAAAAAGTAACATCAATTACAAAAACAATTTAACTTTCTTTTAATAACATGACACGTTGAATGAATGTTGAAGAATCAACAACAGTATGTCTGGAAAGAATAGTGTGGCTATATATTATCTACTTATTCCTTATGGGAGATGGCGAGATGATTAGTTAGTTAGTTATATATCTTACATCTCGCAGGAAAAAACTAATAATTGGTCATAAGCATCCTTATGGGACCAGTCGATACGTTATAATGCCATTAGAAGCCAATAAAATCACGCAGAGTCAAACGCCTTAATCATTCTAAAAAGGATGATTTTTTGTCACCAATGAGCGTCAATGACAATGAGATTTTTTTGAAGTTGGAATTTAAAGCGATTTCTGAAATGTTAATATTAGGAGATACTACAGACACAGACATAATTAAGATTTCAATACATATTTTAAAACGTTATATGATTTTTCGGTCCAATTCTGGACCTGAAAGAGTTATTTGCCCACGTCGATTGAGTCAGAATAAAGAGTCGAGGATTTCGAGTGTGTGTTTATTGATTATTTGATATTCGAGAGAGACACTAGAATATCTATACATATATATTTTTTGTAAATAAAAAATAACGTGGTTTAGATACAAATACTAAAAGTGTATTATTAACTAATTGAACGCTAAGGCATTACCACTGTGAAATCCCATAGTAATATACTTAGGAAATTGAAAAACTTAGTTTAATCCACTATTTATTAAAAAATATTAAAACAACACGACATGTTTCGGAGGATACCTCCATCTTCAGTGTAAAAATATAATAAAAACTAAGCAAAGGAAGACTAATAAAAAACGCGTAAAAGTTTTTTACTCCTTTCTCCTTAAATACTTCGTCTACATTTAATCTCCTAAGCTCCCATTCCCAATCAAATTCAAATTAATCATTTATTAATTCCTATATAAATTATGTCTTTTCAAATAAATGTTTTTTCTAAATTACATTTTTAAAATATTTTTTATATTGTCATCATGTACTCGTATTATTATTATTTAATATTATTTATTAGTTCTAACTGTAAAAAAATAATTGTTAGTACCTACTTACAACAAATAGTCCAGGTTAATTTTTAAATTTGAATAATGGTATCGAATTTCAAATGCGTTTTTTAATAGTCTTTCTTTGTTTAGTTTTTTTTATATTTTTACACCTGAAGATGAATCCTCCGAAACATGTCGTGTTTTTTTTAAATATGTTTTAATACATAGTGGATTAAACAATGTTTTTTAATTTCCTTAGTGTATTATTATTTTACTGAAATAATTGATTATTGCCATAATGATTTAGTATGCAAGAAAATCTTTTTATTCCAAATGCGTCTACAAATATGGTAATGTGCCGCGTAGCGATGATAGATAGAATAACGTTTACTTAGCGATCTTAGGGTTAATAGAAAAGTATAAAATTCGTCTCATTTTAGTATCGAAACCGATAAAGTTCTGCTGAGGAAAAAATCCCATTTGGCGAAACAATAAAAAGAAATAATACGGTTTGATGGAGGTGGCCATAACACGTGTCGTGTGACCGCTCTCCGCCTTGCATGCTATGGGGGCATATATAAGTGGAGATAAACCGACAGCATGCGTTCTATATTCGAAACCGAAACATAAATCTCATAATGAAATGTTAATCTAAAATTGAAACTTCAATCTGAAACTGAAACAAAAATATTATACTAAAAATAATTACTTAAGTCAAAGATTTTATAGTGAATTTGAATTAAAAACTACAATTCTAACGTTAACAAATATGCAGCTGTAACCGATAACAATAATTATTGGTAATGAAAAAAAAACTTTGATTACGATGCGACGTTAACTAAGATGCGAAATCTCCGTACGCCAAGAAAAAATTGAACAGGTAGACCAATTCAGATATCTCGGAAGCGAAGTAACCAGCTCTAATGACCTCCACAGAGAAGTAAGGTCACCGGTAGATAAAGCTGCAGCGGTCGCAGGTTGCCTGAAAAATGTCATATGGAGAATCAAGGACATGAGGACTGACAGCAAGGTACGCATTTATAAGACCTGTGTACGACCAATCCTCACATATGGCATTGAATCGAGGGCAGACACTGTCAAGACAAAGAGAATGCTCAGGACAACTGAGATAAAAACACTCAACGCTATAGCTGGCAAAACCCTATGTGATCAAGTTAGGAAAGCAGCAATCTGAGAAATCTGCGAGGTCGAAGATGTGGTCAGATGGGGACGTCAAAGACGGCGATACTGGCATCAACATGCAGAAAGAATGAGCTCAAATAGGATACCGTACATAGCTCTCCATGGAACGCCAAACGGACAACACCGACCAAGAAGACTCCCGACTCCCCAACAGTGGAGAGAAAGCTGGAGTTCAGCGTCTCAAGAGGACCAGCCTGACATAACAAACTCCTGAGTCTATCAAAAGTGAAGAAGAAGAAGAAGAACTTTAATTACCAAAAATAGCATTTGAATTCTAAATTAAAAAAAAAAAAAATTGTTTTGTAAACTGGCAACTAAACTGTGAAATCGCAAAATCGTGTTTTTTATTAATTACACATTTTTTTCCACATTGGAGGGGATATTGTTCTCGATATGTTTAGAACATAATACTTTCATTATCAAAAGAACGGTAAAATCGTTTATAGAAACAGAAAAATATGTACAATATAAAATAAAAAAATAAATGTAAATGGATTTGAATAATAACATTTTTTTTTTTACATATACACAATAATTTTTTATGTTTTTAATCGAAATTTCTTGGTAGAAGTTCATTTTAAATAATGAAAACAAAAAAAAATTATACAAATTTTCTTTATTATTATGTATTTAGTGTGCTTCCACTTATGTTTATGTTCGACCGGTTTCGGCAGCTTGCTGCCATTTTCTGGTATCCAACCAGAAGATGGCAGCAGGCTCCCGAAACCGGTCGAACATAAAAAAGTGGAAGCACACTATATACATAATAATAAAGAAATTGTGCATCAATTTTTTTTTTGTTTTCATTATTTAAAATGAACTTCTACCAAGAAATTTCAATTAAAAATATGAAACATTATTGTATGTATAATTTAAAAAATATATATTTTACATAACTAACAATAATCGAATATTGGTTCACCCTGTGTATAAAATTACTGCTTCAATTTGTCTTTAGTGTACTTTGTTATTTTAGGTCAGTCCTATTGCCAGTAGCTAGGAATGGTGACCTATATTATAGAGACTTGTTTATTAATATAGTACAAACGTTGAAAAAAGATAAAAAGAAAGGATAACAGAGACTAACTAGGTTTAACCTTTTTTTAAAATATAAGATTTTGCATTTAAAATTATAGAAAATAGATTTTCGTCATTAAGTAATTATATGAGATTTTTTATCTCAAGATATGAGTTATTAACTAACCATCGCGAAGTTTTCCAGGAGGGGTTGGTAGAGAGGATAGACCGCCATACTGCTCTATCTTCCTATATATGTTTTAAACGACCTTCGTGGCCTAGAGGCAAAAGCTATGACTGCCACACTGAATGTCCCGTGTTCAATTCCCGATTCCCCGCAGGGGTAGACAGAAAGAATGGACCGCCACACTACTCTATCCTGACACGCCTCTCTAGCTTCCTTCACATTCATTCAACGAATCATACACGCACGTCGATTCTTCCGACTTCTAACATGACCAACCTTTAAAATTTTATTAATTTGGTCTTGCCATATTTTCCTCCCAGTCTACTTCGACTCCGTACTCCATTTATATCATTAACGTATAATTTCTTAACCACTATTTCTCCATCTATGCGCTCCAATTGTCCGAACCAACGCAGTGATTCTTTCATAATTTTGTTAATAATACCTTCTTCCGATCTACATTCCTTTCGTATATCAGCATTTGAAATTCTGTCATATATCGTTCTACCACATTTTCGTCTTAGGGCCCTCATCTTTATCGCATTTATTATGCTGCCATCATTTTTCTGCCAGTTCCATGATTCGCTTTCACACGTAAGGGTTGGGACCAGAACTCCATTGTGTACGGCCGTTTTCGCTTTCATAATTATAATAATAATATTCATACATAGAAGGTTACCCGCCGCTTACCCGAAGCTGTTATAGGACGCAGTGGCGCCCCTTCGTCAGCTTCGCTCAAACAATCCCTAGGCCCGCCCCCCATCCACGCAGGACTTACATTAGCTGGAGAATGCACCATTCCAGAAAAAAGCAAAAGGGTATCTAGGCCACATTTAATCCAGTTTAATTTCAATCCTATGTCCCAATCTAACAGAACAAAGCAAAATATGGTACATGATTTTACAATATGGTACATATTCATATATCGTAAAATGCACGCTTATCGATTTTTCTGACTTATATGGCCGTCTTTTAGTAATTGATTAATTTGGTCGTGCTTTATTGTTCTCGCCAATTTAGGGTTTTTTATTCTTTACAATTGCATAGATCATTTTTTCTCTCATCCATTTGGTCCACATGTTCAATATTGGGAATATGCGAAACATGTCGCTCCCATAAAATATTATATAACTTCTACGCGGAGGATGGAGGTTTTCATCAATAATATATCTTATTTGATCATTTGTATGAGAGAAAAAGAAAACAAACGTAGAAAAAATCTGCTTAGAGTGAAATGTTTTCCCCATCCATCACAGACTTGACGTTTAATCCCTGACGAATCAATTAGTCACGTGTATGGGGGATTATTCTTCGTTCTCTGCCACAATCTCAAGCAGTATCCACCTCATCCTAATTGGACACAGTTAATCCAGAATAACGTTTATTAATGAGACAGTTTTAATAAGGACATCTAAATACCCCCGTGTCAACGTTCCTTTAAATTGTCCCTTTAATTGTATCGCGAAGGTATCTCCCTAGGGATAAATAAGAAAAGATCTTCTAGTTAGATTTACGTGAAGATTTCGGGTATTAGTAATGACGGTATATACCTACCTGCTAATACGTCTTTAATTATCTCATTAGTTTAAAAAATTCATATAAGAACAATAAAATCGTGTATGTACTTATGTATGCATTTAAGAAGTTATATATACTTCTTTGGCGTAATAAAACAAAAATTTCCTTCGAGCCAATTCCTTATATTCGTAGAAAGGACGATAAAATATAAGAATAAAATATTAAATACAATTGTCAAAGCAAGGGCAGACACAGTAAGGACCAAACAATTTTTGAGGACTTCCGAAATGAAGACACTGAGGACGATAGCAGGCAAGACACTGAGAGATCGCGTGAGGAATAAGAGAGATATGCGAGATTGAGGATATTATAAGATGGAGCAGACAGCGAAAAAGGGACTGGTACGGTCATGTTCAAAGAATGGACACCACCAGACTCCCCTATATTGCATTGCATAATCAGCCTCATGGGACTCGTCCTCGTGGAAGACCTCCTAAAAGATGGAAGAACAGCTGAGAATCTACCTCACAGAAGGGGCAACACCTTTGAGAATAGACCGCATAGGTCAGAAGAAGATTATAATTTTATTATTATTATTATTATTAACCTGGAACATATATATATTGCTCAAGAAACTTTCCATTACTTGCCATTTCAGAAAGTTTAAATGATATTTTGTTTAATAAATTCATTACGAAATATATTACAATAAAACGTTTGCGAACATTTGAAAACTTTTGTTATTATTCTTTTTGATTTTCAATGAGCCCTTTAAAACTTAATATGTACCATAAGACAGAAATGAATGTTTTTGTGCCTATGTTGTTTCGTATTATAAGAATTGATATAAAAGATTTCTACCTAAAAACTGGTTAACCAAAAATATGGTTATTGTTATAGGGTTTTACTGCCTTCTCTTGCGTGAATTATAATGAATAACTCGTAAAATATTTAGTTTAAGTTTGTTGTTTATATAATAGTTATTTTACCTGGGTGGAAGATATTATATTATCAAAAGTGGCGAGAGGAGTGCGTTGACTTATACACAATATGTACACTACTGTCTCTTCGAATTGACTAAAGTAATGAAATGGCCGACCCTTTCGGGGAGAACCATTAATTTCGGATAACAGTGAATAAATACATAGAAGAGTGTATTGTATAAAGGCAGAACAATATTTCTACTAATAACCATGATCTACGACCCGTTGGGATGTTAGTTACTCTGCTACACTAACACACATTTAACGATTAACAGTAGTTAGAACAGCAGATATTTATCTCCTATTATATATTCGCCTTTGCTTTAAGATATAAATTTACATTTGAAATATATTAAACAAATTTATTTGGTACTAAACAGTCGCGACAGCAGTTTCGCCAACCGATATTGGAATCATTAGGTGTTACAAACAATGAGTTGAGATTTTATAACAGTGTTATAAATTTAAGCAGTAAATAACGTAACAACTGGGTGGTCTAGGGGATAGAACGCTTGGCTCCTGATTTAGGGGACATGGGTTCAAGCCTGGACACGATCAGATTCCTTCTTCATAATAATGAGCTATTTTCTGCTCACATTGAAGATTGTAAAATAAATTCTAATATCATTGGTATAAATCCTTGATATTAGTTTTTTTTAAAGAAAAAAAATGTGAAGTATCGTATTGTTTCGGCCAAATCAATGAACTATTAAAACAAATTTAGATTCTTTCACAACAACCGCCTTTTTGACAAAAACAACAATTTTTGACAAAAACATGTATTAGTATTGTATTTTGTAGATAAAGTTCGTTTTTCATATGACATTATATTTTAAGGGAATAACATGGTTCGATTAACGTTTACAATTATTTAAATACCTTTGTATATTTGAAACTGTACAAATAATGCAAGATCATATTGAGTATAAATATAATAAGAATTATTATTTTATTGAATCACTTTTTAGATCATTAAAATCAATCTTTTTACATCATTAAAGCCAAATCGATGTAAAGGGTATAGCTATCTTATTGATTCTTATGACATAATCGCTATTTCATTATCTTATGAATTCTACACTAGACCAAAGAAAAAATGATTATCACACTGCCATCGCCGGGAATTGAACCCGGGACCTTCGGTGGCAACTATAGCACTTACCACTCGGCCACAAAGGTCGTATATATTGTTCACCAAATAATTTTAATAATCATCATTAATAACTTAATTAAAATCACTGTTCAAGCAACAATAAATGTATATAGTACATATACGAGTACTCGTATGTTTCAGGTAAACATCGACCATTTCATAAATCATCGTTAAAGCATCGTCTCCATTATTAAGTGTCAGAGACACAATTTTAAGATTCTATGATTAAAAGCATCGTCTCCAATATTAATCATCAGAGACGCGATTTCAAGATTCTATTATTAAAAACATCGTTTTCATTATCAAGAACAAGAGACACAATTTCAATATTATTAAAATTACACGGAAGAAGTGTAATGTTTACTTATTATAAATAAATACGAGTATATAAATACAATAGTTGTATTATTCGTAGATTTGTTTAATGAACAACATTTATAACATGCAAAACATCTTAAGATAAATAAAAATATGTTTAAAATTAAGTATTGCGGATATTCCATTACTTTACAAAAATAATTTATAGCCATCCCAAATTGACAAATCATCACACTCCAGCGTCAATAAACAGTTATATTAACATCGCATGTTGTCCTTTGCCTTAATTCGTGTATTTTTACTTCAAGGCTGTGAGAGGAAGTTGCTAAAGAGGAAGCAATCAGCATCACTTGCCCATAATACTTTGTCTACATCACGATTTCCGTTTCCGGTAAGACAATCCTCCTCCGACACCATTCCAGCCCACGCAATTATCTTGCCGGGTTCAATATTATTGCTCTTTCATACCACATGTAATGCTTTATGATTACAAATTCTGCTCATAATGTTGATTTGCACAAGACAGAAAAGATTAATATTAAATTACATGTTTTTTTAAAGCGTCCATTATTATCCATGTATACAAGTACTGAAATGTATACACACAAATTAATAATAATAAAAATCTTTACTCTTTCATAATGCAATGATATTTTGTAGTTTCCTTAAAGATTTTTTTAAAATATTATAAGTGTATTATTTTACACAAAAATATTTCAGATACTTGATAATACCTTAACTGGGCGAAACAAGTTAATCCCATAAAGCATACTTTTTGAAAACAAGCGTTTTAATTCATATTAATGATTGAATATGGAGTTCTACATAATTGTTACAGAATCCATTTAACGTTAGTGTCTATAAAATATTGTCAGGAGCACGTGTTTTGCAGGTATTTTTTCCATTGGAAAAATTTTACATCATCGCTTATTTGTAATATATAGATGTAAGAATCCGATCTTATTTTTTTTCGTTTAGTAGATCTTTGGCATTTAAACACCATAACCACAATTGCCAGAAAGATTGACAAGAAAAAGTTTAGAAAAGGTCTAAATCCAGCAGTGGAATGATCGAGGTTGAGAGAAAAAGAAGAAGAAGATATCGATACAATGCAGTTATATTTTAGAGTTAAATAAAAAAATAACCGAAACATCACTTAAAAGTAAGAAATTAATAACAACATTTTAAACAATCGATACGTATAAAAATGACAGTTTTTTAGAAGTTTATAATAATTAATGGGAATGACATGTTTCACCTTTCCAGGACATTATCAAATGTGACATTTAATAAATTACAATAAAAGTTCTAGAGAACAAACGTTTTCATGCGTATTAATTATTTTATATGGATATTAACATCATTGTTCGAGAAACATAATATTAGCATTTTTAACATTTTATGGTATACGCATTTCGTTTTTAATATATAAAATAATTATCTCTCTCCAAAATTGTTTGGTATGAAATAATAATTTCGGATTTTTGGAAAAAAACACAGAGATACTTTTTTGTCATATTATGATAACGTAAAAATATTTTATGGCTGTAGATATTCTTTATCAATATTCAAGGATCCCCCTTTAACATGTGAAAGAAAATAATATTTGCTCATTTCTAAATCACAAAAAATCTCTCCCTCTTTTATGGGTGAAATGGTTTAGTATTCTACTTCGAATCTATACATACATTATCCGGAAGCCACAAATCATTATGTTAATACAGCAAGATAAAGGAACATTTCGGTGCTATTTTACAAATAACGAAGATTAATGTAACCGTTTTCCTTCCAAATGCCATTTTATCTCATTACACATACCTAAATATTGACGGATAATTTTAACTGATTCATAAACATATTTTGTTCTATTATACAATACTTTCTAATGGATCGCGAAAATCAGATGCAGCGTTCACAATTTAGATTTAAAACACGCCTTAATGCGCTCTTGAGGTGATTACATCACAAAAACGGCGCTTTAAAAGTTAGCATATTATTATTATTATTATTAAGCAGAACAACGTGTCTAAAAAACTTGAAGATTAATACAAATGATTTTTTACGTACAAATAGGGTGGCGCAAAATGAATTATATGATTTTTTAATGTTTGTTGAACAATGATGTTAAACTCCATATTAAATACATTATATGATTGAAAACGTCTGTTGTCTAGGAGTTTTATTATATTTTAGATGGAATGACATGTTTCGCCATTCTAAGGCTTTATCAAATGCCTTAGAAGGGCGAAACAGTTCATTCCATCTAATATATTAAAATTCCTTGAAGACAAACGTTTTCAATTGTATCTCAATAGAGACGAAGAAACAAACTGGAAACTGAATATGGATGATCAAGGTGTTTACAGGACTTATGACCTGTCATTGGTTGGGTTAAGCGCACGCTTTATGTAATTACAACATTCCCCATTCCACCATTGTTATTATGATCATGCATGATACATTTTTGGAAGTTGTATATATACTCCAAATCCATACCTATCTTCACGTGTCAGTTCCAGTTAGCCATCTATGTAGATTTGATTGTACTAATTAATTTTTTAAGATTAATCTATACAATCCACCCACTAACGCCATCTATGAAGAATGATTGTTTAGCATTTAGCAAACTACTTTATTAACACAATGCGAAGAGGCTACCGCCTCCTAGCGCACTGTTTAGAAGTCGCCTGGAGTATCACTCCTATTTTATACGCCAAAGAATTGACCAGAATATTTACAAATATTTGTGAAATGTATACTTATATCTGTATACGAATCCTGGATTTTCACCTGTGGGTGGTTAATTTAAATTTTTTAATTGTATCTCAATAGAGACGAAGAAACAAACTGGAAACTGAATATGGATGATCAAGGTGTTTACAGGACTTATGACCTGTCATTGGTTGGGTTAAGCGCACGCTGTCAAGGGTTTATTTATTTTAATAATTATTTTAAATCACTTTGAAATTACTGTTTTTATGAATAAACAATTTAAGAAACTAAATAAATATAAACATTTCTGATGTCTTATTATTTCGGATGACAAAAAATTACCCTTGTGGTTAAAATTACATTAAAAATCTTTCAAAAATATATAATACATCACTTTCAAAAATATATATAATATTTAAGATAATCAAATATTTTGCTCCAGAAAATTCGATGTTTAAAATGGAATTTACGAATTAAACCGTCTGTTTTATAGAAGTTTTATTATAATTTATGAGAATTATATGTTTTCGAATTTCTATGCATTATCAAAGGTCAAAATGTTGCGTATTATTTATTTAATATGTAGTTTTAAATCGTTGTTCAAAAAAAATACGAATATAAATGATAACTGATCGTTTTAAATTTTTTATCTTTTGTTCTTTAAATATGATTATTTATAGAAAAATGTGAATACATTTGATTCTACAGTTATACTTTGTATTCATGAAACACGATTTTATTTCCAGTGAAAATCGCAAAACCTCCGGAACAAATATTTCATATCGCCTGTAAGCCCTTTGAGAAAGTGTCCGCAGCAGAAGGAGAGGCGAAAATATTATATCAACACCATTATTTGTTGAAAATTGACATCGGGTCGGGAATGGCTTCCGAGTAATGCCTTGGCAAAACCAATTATTATACGGAAAGCAATATAAAATACAAATTACCAAAATTTGAACGTTTTCATTTTAGTTACGTGCAGAATTCAATTGTTTTCAATATTCAAATTAAAACGGGATTCATATTGTGTTTGTGGGCTGTTCAACAAATTATTTTATCGTGATGATCATTTATCTGTTATTTAAAAATAAGCACTGCTTAAACTATGTATTTTTAAACATGAAATTTCACTAAGATATTGATACTGAAAAAGTGTAATACGCGTACGTTTTACAGTATTTAAAAAAAAATATTACACCCAATCTTAACGGATGGCGCTAGTGTAGATTGAACTAAAAAATGTGAAGTGTTCCTCAACATTGTCCAACCCTCCAAAAAATTGTCACACGTGGTGGTCGTAAGAAGGGTTGAATGGGGAATGTTGTTGGTATAAAGCGATCGCTTAACCCAACCAATGATGTCATAAGTCTTGTAAGCGCCTCGCCCACCATATTCTGTTCCCAGAAAACAATTTACATCTTCCTCTCTATTGAGATACAATGAATCCTTAAAAAAATATTTCTTTATTAACAAAACATGATTTTTAACAAAACCTGATCATTTTACCTGTTTCCAATCGGTTTTATTATTTGAGTATATTACCGAATTAATCTATTTGAAAATAAAAACACTTATTTTTGTTTTCTTCCAATAATTTTTCATTTCGTTGCGGTCGTCGCCATCATCTGATGGCAGACGCTGACAGACTATGATATTTGAAGCATAAAAAATAGAAATATGGCGTATGAAAATGTATATATTAAAAAATCCATTCATTTTGATTTTCACAATCTACAATAAACACCAAGATATTTCAATCAACCCATAAACCGATTAAATATTTTTAGTATTTAGAAAACGAAGAGGGGTTGAAAGTATTATATTAAGATTTTTTGAAAAAATACATATTACAGAGCTTTCGGTGCAGATTGTTAATATAACAACAACAATAACACATCATCGCACCGTTTAACGGAATGCTAGGCAGAGAAAATGAACCGCCACACTACTTGATCGTGACATACCTATCCAGGTTCCTCCACATTCATACAACAAATCATACACGCACGTCGATTCTTCCGACTTCTAACATGGCTGACCATTAAAATTTGATTAATTTGATCATGCTAAGTTCTCCTCGGTCTCCCGCGACTCCGTAATCCATTCAAATCGTTAACGTATACTCGTATTTTCTTAACCGTTTTTTCTTCATCCATGCGTCCTTTATATCCAAAGCAACGCAGTGATCCTTTAATAATTTTGTTTATAATACTTTCTTCCTCTCTACATTTCTTCTTTATATCAGCAAATTGTTAATGATTATTAATTTTCTAAACATTATATAAACAATTTCATGGATAAATATTCTAGTTTCTCGAAAATAATTTACATTTCTATAATAAAGATGAATATTATTATCGACATTCGTGGCAGAGTGGTAAGAGCTCTGACTTCCATACCGAAGGTTCCGGGTTCAATTCCCGGTGATGGCAGTGTGATTGTCACACTGTCTTTGGTTTGGTGTAGAATTCACGTGATTATAAAATGGCGATAGATTGGCTACCTATCAATGTCATGAGAATCAATATAATAGAGCTAAAAATAAATTGTATACAGTAATTGGGTTCAAACGCCCTGTTGTATATACAACGAAAAAAATATAGTTAATACAAAAGCGCTAAAAATTAAATAACTTCTAAATGTGTTTTTTTATGGATTATAAAAAAACGAAAGGATTATCACAACATTTTATAATGAAACAGGAAATGAAGCGTTCATAAAATCATTTACTGTTATCTTCTTTACAGTTTCAGCTATAACAAATTATTAAGCGCATAATAAGGGGGATTCCCGTACACGTAGACCATTAAGCTTTTATCTTGCTGCAATTAAGATACAAGAATAAGTGGGGATCAATTAGAGATAGGAAACACCAAATTTCCGGGCACGTTACGCCGATGTCACCGGCGTGGGTCTATTATGCCATCAACTTTCGTTTTTATCCGATGTCAGTACCGGAGTTCGATAAATTGCCGGAATAAAAAGGGGGGATTTCCTCTACGGGAGGAAACGTCCGGGGGCGGGCAGAAGAGGGTCGGATGTCCGGTAACGACATGCAAATTATCTGGTCGGGGATGTACACCAGAAGATTGCGTTGGAAAACCTATGAAACCGTGTCCGGATATCGATAAAAGATGTAACGAGTTTGTTTTGATATCGTAACAAGGACGCATTCGCTGCTTTTCTTGTATGGGTGTGTACAGGTGACGTTAGAGCCTTCGTTTTGTTGGTGTTAAATGTTTAATTTGTTTTAATAAATAGGCATACAGAGGTGAATTTTATCATACAGTTAACGAATTTCCTGAACCAAACCAATAAATTTCGATCAATTGTATTTATCATAAATATTAAAAAAAAACATTTATCATTTCGGGTTCGATTCCTGGCGAGGGCAGTGTGATTGTCACACTGTCTATGTTCTAGTGTAGAATTCACGTGACAGTAAAATGGCGATAGATTAGCTACCTATCACATGTCACGAGAATCAATATGATTGCTATTATCCTTTACATCGATTTGGCTCGCGCTGTAATGATGTAAAGAGCGATTTAATAAAATAATAATAATAATAATAACAAAAACCATGACGCCGTTTCTCCAGAAGGGTAGACTGAGAAAATAGACCGCCAAACTGTTCTTTCCTGACATACCTCTAGTTCCTCTACATTTATACAGCGAATTATATATGCAAGTCGGTTCTTCCGATTTTTAATGTGGCTATAAAAAAATGTGGAAAACCCTCATTTTCATATATTTGTCTACAAAACAGATGGAGTAGGCATTCGACAACCACTCCAGTGAAACTTCTCAAGTAATCGTAGCAACGAGAAAGCATTCGACATAGCGATCGCCTATGTCAGAGGAACCTGACCCGGCACTATATAAAGAATAAGGAAAAAGAAAGATATGTTTTTTAACATACTTTGTAGTAACACTTCACGTCTTATTAATTGCCTGTTCTAAAGTTACGATTGTATAAAATGCTTAACTTCAGTACATATACGAGTAGTTTATAAATAGATTGCATGTCGGTGAGATGCCACATTACCATAGTTTCATGAATAGTGCATCACGAGAATGCCCTAAAGTTGGAACCGTGTTGCACATAAATTTGAATTCAGAATCTTGCATTTAGCATGAATGGTCGTCAGACACTACTTAAATTCCATATGCTGTTTGCCGAATAAAATAAGATACATTAGGCTTTAAAAAAAACTACGATAAAACTTGTGATATACTCTAATATTTATATTCAAATATTGAATATCTTTCTTTAATATATTAAATTTAAATTTAAATATAAAAAGAAATGTTATAATATGTTAACTGGTTACTTCGTATTTAAAAAAATATCGTTTTAATTTTTTTTTTAAATATATAAAAAAATTATTGAAAGATGTATTTAAAAATATATTTAAAAATTTACTCAAATTTTTTTATTTAAAAAATATGTTAGAAGTCAGAAGAATCAACGTGCGTGTATGACTCGCTGTATGAATGTGGAGGAATCTAGAGAGTATGTATAGAGTAGTGTGGCGGTCTATCCTCTCTACCTACTCCTACGGGGAAACGGTGTGATGGTTTGTTGTTGTTGTTGTTGTTCGTTTTAGAATAATAAAGAGTAACGTTTTTCAAATGTGAATTCACAACACAGTACATCACTTATGTAGATGAAATCATTTAGTTACAAATGTATTTTGTAGTTATAATTGTTACTTTGGTCTAATACTACGTCAATTAACGTCTCGTTTGCTCTCGAGTAGGACCAAGACTCCTACTAAACCATTGTCAAAACTGCCCTTGAAAACTTGGATACTGACAAAAAGAGATGAAAGAAATCACAATGTGTATTATAATAAATTTCTCATGACCGATATACCATATGGCCCGATAGAGGTGCCTAAAAGGAGAGAAGATGCTTTAAAGAAGTGAACAACGGCGTGGGCCTATCCAATACGATCAAGAAATCGTAATTGTTGAAATCATATTTGATGGATAGATAAAGAAGAAACAGAACAATAGGGGATTCAACAAGACGCTGAATTGTAGGCTAGCTGAGATTTCAATGGCTATACGGGGTTGGTAAATGACTATCGTGCATGTACGATACATCCAGGAGATTAGCATCACTGGACAGGGACCTCATGGCTACCTGATCTACCCGTGTTGAAGGGTTATTGAATGAATGAGTTATTATTATTATTATTACAATAATTACAAATTGATGTAAAGGGTGAAAAGAAAGAACATCAAAGGAAACATTCATAGAACCATGTGAATAAAAATATGCCAGATATCTCTTTGCTGCTCTTTCCATAAGGGTATTCACGAATTTGCTATAATTGCATCCAAAGAGATCTATCTCCTTTGCCACCTCATTTAAAAGAAGAATCGCTTTCAATACAGAATAACTCGAAAGGGCTCTGTGCGGCAATTTGGAACATGAAAATAGATATGCCCCCTTGCTCTGCTATAGCTTTATGGAACGTATATTTATATTAAGTTACAAACTAACTCTCAAGAGGATTCAGGAAATACGTTTCCCAACGCGAAGGAAATAACCAAGGAAGTAAGTATTACCCTGGTGAAGCTTGGGTAAGTGAAACAAGTTGTTTTCAATTGTAATTATCATTCCATGATTAAATGCAAAATGTTTATTTTTATTTTATTTTATTTATATATTTATATTTGATAACCTTCGTGGCATTGCAAAGAATGTAGTACGAATTACACACAGTATCACAAAGGCCAAATATGGCTATATCAGTCAGTAAAACAAAAAGTCTCATAGAGGGACAGCTGGACCTCATCAGCCCACGAGGCATGATTTCTGTGTCAAAGATCGTCAGATCTATTAAAATAAAAAGAATACCTTCGTGGCCCAGTGGTAAGTGCTTTGACCGCCACACCGAAGTTCCCTACTTCGATTCCCGGCGATGGCAGTGTGATTGTCGCACTGTCTCTTCTGGAGAAGAATTCACGTGACAATAAAATGCCGATTGGTAAGACCTATCAGATGTTACGAGAATCAATATGATATTACCCTTTACATCAATTTGTTTCGCGCTGTAATGATATAAAGAGTGATTCAACAAAATAATAATTATAAATTTTATAAGTATAATTTTTTAATTGAACACATTTTTAAACATAAAATTTACAGTTAAATTCAAATTCTGGCGTTTTCGGCTAAAATCATTTCTAAGCAATTCACATTTTTATTCGCTGTTTAATTTTCCAAAGTTTAACTTTGCAGTTTCTACATGGCGATATGCAAAGCGTGGGGCTTTTGTAAAAATGTTTTGTCAACACGACCGTGCCTGAATTCGCCTCTTTGAATATAAAATGAACCTAATGCAATAATCCGACGATCCAATTTGAAAATATAAAAAAAAAACTTCTCAAATTTGCTAAACGAGGTGTAATTTGAACCGACTCGTGGGCTAAATAAATATTTTGTCTCGATTCTATCGGCAATTTTGTAACGCAACCTTGTTTTTAAAGGTTTTATGGGGGATTTTATGTCATCAGCATCTATTTATAATGGCCACCTTTGTTATTTATTCATGTTAACAAATACGGTTAATTTGGTCATGAAATTTAATGCGTTATTTTAGGGCACAATTTGCTGAAAGGTAAAAATTATTCTTGAATTTCGCATATATAATATTTGTGAATGTACATATACACAAACAAGGTAAATAAAATTAAATGCTACAAGTGTTTGTATAACATTTAAAAATATTGTTTTTTCACAGCACTTTTCACAACCATTTTTCGGATTATACAGGTCCTCCTTATGTGATTTTTTTAATATCCTTAATATTTGTTTCAATCCAGCAAGGCGAAAAAGCGTCGGCAGGCCAATACTGCGATGGTTGGATGCTGCCGTGGCAGACTGTCGGGTCCTGGAGCAGCGAGACTGGGGCGTGGCGGCCAGATACAGGACAGGAAGGAGACGTTTCATGGAGGAGGCTAAGAAATACCAAGGGTTGTAACGTTGAAGAGAAGAAGAAGAAGAATGTTTTTTTACTATGGTAGGAAATTTATAGACCGAAACATATATGGTGAAAAGTACAAAAGTGTGTTGAGAAAATTCAATATATTTCAAAAGTTATTCACAACGTAAAATGATGGCGAATATAGACGAGAAGTGTTTTTAAAAACATATTGCATATTACAATATGTAACTGAGTTTCTTGTAAATAAAGCAGTACTATAATTTATTTACAAACCACATAAGTCATAAGGCAATGAAAAACTAATTGGTCTACAATAGGATTTTATCATATTATTGATGGTTGTGGTATTAGTTTTGCAAAACTCCATATTAATTAATAATAGTAAACACTAAATTGTGACAAATTTGTTTCGCCCAAAAAAAAGAGTTTGAGAATGCCCTCGCAAGGCGAAACAAATTTGCCAAGATTTTATCACGCTGACGGAGCTCAGTCACAAGCGAATCCTGTTGGCTATTTACTAAACCTTTAGCCGTGAGGTCTCGATATGGAAGTCCCATATTAGAACAATGTTTTGTTTTTAAATATATTTAAGTGTTACATATAAAATTTAACCCGGTAGCAACAACCTACTAAACCGATAGCTTATATATAATAATTTGAAAAAAAACGATAATCCATTGTTTTGGCTGAAACAATACGATATATTCAACATTATTAAATATTTAAATTTGTAACACTGTTAATACGTTTTACAATTTATTTATATAAGTGTCGCGACAGCTGCTACAGCTCATATAAATAAACTGTGATACATAATAACATTGTTTCAAATTTAAACAACATATTTCGCTAAAAAGTTTTTTTTATACGTAAAGCATTGTAAACACACGTAAGTAAGTTATTTTCAATTGATAATAGACAATTTTAATGTACATTACATATATTTTCAAACCACCCGTTACTAGATATTTCATATTCATATCGTCGTGGAAGCCAAACTTATCAAAATCTTAAGACGAAATCCACAGTAGTCCCTCTGAACAGGTAAAATTACATAAGATGAGAACATCAGATTATACGTGCCATAACACATTATTTGTCACGTTGGTGCGGTAAAACTGGGAAAACGTGAAATTATTAGAAGTGTGGGGTAAGGGAGGCACAAGATTTTTGTCTGCAAAATTTTGTTTTTTTGGGGGTCACGTCACTAAAAAGATTGAGAAACACTGCTATCTTTTTATACAAATATAATATGAAGATATTTTTATTCACATTGATATGAATGATATAAATGGTATCAACAAATTTTTTATTCATATTCAAATTTTCAAAAAATCTGCATATAAAAACTAAACTAAACTTCTTCTTCTTCCCTTGCGATATGTTTATGCAGGATGTATCAACTCTCTTCCTGTGATGAAGATGAACAGCCTTCTCTCCATCTCTTTGGTCGTCCTCGTGGTCGACGGCCCTCTGGAGTCTCGTGCATCACGATTTTAGGAATCCTCACTGGATCCATCCTCTCGATGTAGTCCCTCCAGAATTCTCTCTTCTCTGTCTACTCCACCTCACTATGTCATCAATTTTGCAAAATCTGCGAATCTTTTAGTTGGGTATCCTATCTCTAAGGGTTCTATACACGACAGGTTGCAATGTTTTCATTCCTGCTTCTCTTAGGAGATGTTTGGTTCTGACAGTGTCAGACCTTGCTTCGATTCCGTAAGTCATTATGCGTTTTATAAATCTTAACTTTGCTTTCCACTAAAATATGCTTTTTGTCCCAGACAGTGTCTCTCAAATATCCGGAGATAATTTCTGCTTTATAAGTCTGTTAAAAAAATACGAAAATAGTTATTAAAATGTTTGATCAATATTTTCATTTCGGTAAACATTTCGTACTCATTGATTTAACTAAAGCAGAGATATTATAGAATATGTTTACGTTAATTAGAATACTAAGAAATATACGAGATTTGTTAAACTTACTTCCCAAGAACGTTTATTTATTAAACAGAAATATAATTAAAACATAACATTTAAAGCAAGAAACACTTCCAACTTTCTTAAAAAGTTGTAACTTAGCAATCAGACTTCTTAATCAAAATGTAAATCAAATCACCCATTTCAGTTTGCGAGAGTCAGAAAACGCTGGAGTCAGTTGTAAAAGAAAAGCATAAATAAGGTTCAACAACTTTTGGCTTAGTTCACGATAAATTTTATGTCCCTAAATTACGGGGATTTTTTTTTCGCTAAGGAAATCTCCGCAATCGAACCGGAATAATTGTTTCCTTTCCTTGTACGCGATATCTTTACATGTGCTTCAAACAAGAAGAGTGTATATTTATACAATAATTATTTAGGACCCGCTTTCCCTCGCTCGGTATACGGGGGACTTGTTCGACCTTGGAATAATTCTGTCTCGCTTTTAATATGGAAATGGCGTGACAGGAGGAACAAATTCAAACTCAGTCTATTAAATTCGCGTAAAATTCAATACACACGTGTCAAGTTGCCATTCAACCGCGGGCACGGAACTAAAAAATTGTCTTTGCTAATACTCCTATAAAAAAGGTAGTCATAATAATGATTGGAGGTTTTTACTGTGTGGTCAAGTTCAATATGTAGCTATGCAATGTTGGAATACGACTACATTTCCAGGGCTCGTGCCGCAATATATTAATATTGCCGTAATAAAAGAGGTCTGCTAATAACGTGTCTATCATTTTTAGATTGTATTCATGTCATTCGTTAATTGGCGTATTGTGTAGACACAATAAAATATAAATGTTTAACTGGTATAAGCACAATATTGTTTGGCCGATAGAATAACTTAGTAAATTATGTAACACGTGTGGGAATCTAATGAACCCAATAGTTACGCTTCGACTATTATTCAGACACGTATAAAATCTCACAACTTTTTACATATAATTAAATTGATTCCAGAAAACGAAATTGTGAAACATTTAAGTATTCATATTGCAATCCTGAAATATTGGTTAGCAAAGGTTAGCAATGTAAGTACGCTACAAAGAGCAAGAGTTGATGACATCAAGGTCCGAAGATGTCCTACCTGGGACATGTGCTAAGAGGAGAGAACTACGAGCTGCTGCAGCTAATCGTTAAGGGAAAAATAGAGGATCGTCGAGGTGTAGGGAGAAGACAGATCTCCTGGTTCCGAAACATACATGATTGGACGGAAATTAGAACAGTTGAGGTGCTGTTTAGAACCTCCTCCGAGGTCTATTCAAAGGGGTCAATCCATGTTTTTGGTAGTGTGTCCGAGGGTCGTCTATCTTTGGGATGGTCGTGCAACACATCGTGAATCTCTTCTCTTCTGCCTGGCCTTCTCTGGTAACTAACGACATCTTCTACCTCCGATATTTCTCTCATTATTTCATTCCTTATTCGCAGTGTCTTTCCATATATATTCCCGAGTGTCTTCATTTCTGACACTGAGTGCTTTTTTGTAATTGTGGTGTCCGCTCTGCATTTTATTCCATATCTTGGTGGGTCACCCACACTTTTTATAGATCCTTACTATAGTGCTGATTTTCATTTCAGGGTTTTTCCATTTAAATTTTTTCAAACATCGTGAGATTATCGCAGCCTTATAAACTAGACACATCACTTCAAACGATAGATCAGTTTGTCCACACAAGTCTATACCCAGATTCTTGAAATCTTCCACCTTTTCCACTGAAATGCCTTCCACAGACAGAAAATTTGAGTAATAATGAAATTAAATAATTCCAAAATTAATTAATGGTTTTATTTTCGATTTAAATTGTGTTTTTGTACCATAAGAATTTTTTATTATTTGAATAAATTTTTCTGCTACCAATAAAATTAAACAAGCTTTCTTTTCTGTAAATAAAATTAAATGAATTGTCCCTTTTTTATTAAAAATATTAGTTTATTTATGCAAATTTATTTCACCGAAGTTGCGCAACGAATACACACCTTCAAGAAAAGTAAATTCCTCTTGTTTTAAATAGGACAGAGAACGTAAAAAGTGAGATTTGTTTTGTATTTCATTCTCATTACTAATGTTATTTGCTTTGGGAAGTTGAAAGCTGCTCTGAAATCGGGGCATGTCCTGTATTGGGGCGACATTTACGAGAGGCCAAGGAAACTAGCTTGCGAAGCGCGATTCGCTGCCGCGGCAATGTGAACTCATATAAAACCACCCGAAAACGTGATCAAAACACAATTTATCGCGTTTGTATCATCGACACGCTTGAGTGAACTTTTGTTGAGAATTGTATTTTGTGGGTTGAATGTAGTTATTGTGACGAGTGTCGGTAATGCAAATCGTGTTACGAATATATCGCGATATACCCATATAAGTTGACATCTGATCGCAGATTAGTAGTAAACAGAGTTTACTTGACTCGAAGACTTAGTCATTATATCACAAAAAATATTATTCTTAGACAAGTTAAAAATGAGACTTTTGGGGGACTGGAGAATTGTTATTTTATTTTTTTGTTAATTATTTCCTATTCATAAATCATCTTTGTTTGGAGTTTTGAATGAAATTACTGTAGAATCGGATATATTCAAATTATAAGAGCAATGAAACTGAACTCGTTTTCTGATATTTTGAATTCCTAGAGAATATTAATTCATTTGATATACATATTCATCAAAATAAAATGTGAATAAGTTATTGTGCGTGCTACGATGTATGAATGTTGAGGAATCTTGAGAAGTATGTCAGGAAAGAACAGTAAGTAACATTATTTCTGCTTGACCTTTTGAGAATAGGGCGTAATGGCTAGTGGCTTTTAAATAGTGAAAACGAATTTGAGTCCAAATCATACTTTAAAAAACATTATAATTAAATGAATGAAGATTTTCCGCATAAATGAAGGCTTAAAATGCTTTAAGAGTAATTGTCAGTGGTAAATACAATGTGTTTTTAATATTTTTATACTTATAAAACTAAAATATCTAATCATAAAGTGTTTCATACGATAATATATACATATGATATAAAATTAACGAAATTATTAGGAAGTACACACAATTAAAGTAAATAGCTTCTAACTAACTAACTAACCATCACGCCGTCTCCCCGAAAGGGTAGGCAGAAAGAATGGACTGTCACACTTTAACCGATGCGGCACTCCATCCTTCTCTTTTCGCCCCGCGGGAGACGCGGTGTGATGGGTTGCGAACCTCATCGCCACCAATAGGCATCTCCCGCGCACACTTCGATCTTCCGACATCCACAAAATAAATCTAAAACAAATAATATAAAATACAATGATATAAAATAAAATAACAAAATAAAAATAATTTAATACAACGTGCACATTTGTCTATTTAATTTATGTTCCACGAATCCACCGTTTTTTAAATTTAGCACATAATGTATTATAATAACACATAATGTTTTTCCGATGTTGCACATGTTGACATGGACGATCCGGACTTTTGTGTTTATTTAATTTATGTTACACGTATCCACCGTTTTTTAAATTAGCTGTTATATGATTTAATTAATGTTCCACGTATCCATTTTTTTTTATTTGGCAGTAATTAGGCACTTAAAACCAACCAACACCAGCAAGAACTTTAAAAGAATATTGAAGAAATTATTCAAATTGTCATTGGAACAAATGAAACATTTATTTTTACACCTGTCAAAATTCTTTATATAAACGAAAAAAACTTGTATAATTTTGAGATCAAAACAGTACAAACGTATTACGTCTCACAATTAACTATTATAAAGTGCGGCAACAATCAAAAATCTACCTTCTTAAAGTCGTTATATGTAAATTGGACTAAAAAAGCACTCATATAACAACGTGTGAAAATTATTTTCAGACTTTCCCAGACGGATAGCTTTGGCTAATTTCGTATTGCCGCGCGCCGCCCGCGTTCTCGGTGTGGAAACAGGGTGGAATACGGAACAAAGCACCCCCGGCGACAGAGGGGTCAAGGTTTATCCGTTAAGCCAGTGCATGTCAACGGGCACATAATGGTGTTAAACGTGGCCTGCACGATGCACTGTGTGAATGCATTAGTCTAATTAATAATACGCGCGGCTTACTGTCCTTTGGTGAACTATTTAATTAGTTGTTTGTTAGTGATATAAAACAATTATGATATTTATAATCTTTCAAGGTTTTAAAATACTTATTTGATATATTACATATATTCAATGTACTATAAATTTATATTAATGAAAACGTCTGGTTTCTAGAGTCTTATTAAATTTAATTGGAATGACATGTTTCGACTTTTCTGCTTTTTTTCTCCTTTACTTCGATAAACAGACGATTTCTTTCGTATTCTTGATTTAATATGGAGTTTTACATCATTGTTTAAAAAAATCAATAAAAAATAATATGAATGAAGTATTGTATGCAAATTTTGTTTATTTGCAGATTTAATACGTTTTTATTGAGAAATGTCATATGACATACATCATGACAGCATGAGCCAAACCGATGTAAAGGGTATTTATAGCTATCATAGTGATTCTCGTGACATGTAATAGATAGCTAATATATTGGCATTTATTGTCACGTGAATTCTATACCAGACCAAAGACAGTGTGTCAATCACACTGCCCTCGCCGGAAATCGAACCCGGAACCTTCGGGGTGGCAGTCAATGCACTTACCACTTGGCCACGAAGGTCGCCTAATTTATTATGTACATGCGAATCATAAAATCTTAAGTAAATATTTAATGGCCTCGTCAGATTTTTATTACGTTACGATTCGGTGTAGGGTCATTGTATATCCAAACGCTTACTATATTACAAGTTGTAACCTGTGAAATATTCACTAATATAAAGATTTTCTAGCATTTAAAAACTTGGTTCACTGTACAGTCGTTATTAGTTATAACTTTTAACTTTTAACAATTAACTTAAAAATTTCTCAATCAACAATACCATATTGTTATCCTTATATATCCTACACTACCTTCTTCTTCTTCTTCTTCACTTTTGGTAGACTCAGGAGTCTGTTATTTCAGGCGGGTCCTCCAGCCCTCTCTTCACCGTTTCGGGGGTCTTCCTGGTCGGCGTTGTCCGTTTGGAGTTCCATGGAGAGCTATGTACGAGTATGGTATCCTATTTAAGTTCATTATTTCTACATGTTGATGCCAGTATCGCCGTCTTTGACATCCCCATCTGACCACATCTTCGACCTCGCAGATTTCTCGGATTGCTGTATTCCTAACTCGATCACGTAGGGTCTTGCCAGCTATAGCGCGGAGTGTTTTCAGCTCGGTTGTCCCGAGCATGCTCTTTGTCTTGACAGTGTCTGGTCGCACACAGGTCTTATAAATGCGTACATTTCTGTCAGTCCTCATGTCCTTGTTTCTCCATATGACATTTTTCAGGCAGCCTTATTTACCTGTGACCTTACTTCTCTGGGGAGGTCATTAGAGCTGGAAACTTCGCTTCTGAGATATCTTAATTGGTCTACTTGTTAAATTTTTTCTTGGCGTACGGATACTTAGCATTTTAGTTGATTTCTTGAGAATGTCATACACTACCGTCATAAAATAATAATCAGAACAAATTTTAAAATAATCCAGAAACTTTCACGGGAAGGAAGGCCTATGTTCAGTACTGGATGCCAAATGGCTGCTGATGATCATGATGATATTTATTTTCCAATGAAAGTTATTTTAATTTACTGTGAACGTTATTATAAACTTTTTTTTATCAAATGACTATTTTTTGCTGACTTTGAAAGTCCTCGCACAATAAACTCACATTAATTTGTATTTTTGTTCCGCTAACAGCTATTACCCCACTTAGCCCGATGCTAACTGTGACATCGCCCACCGTATTCCCATTGTACACGTTTTATTGCGTGGGGTTCAAGGGCAGACGAAGTATTTGTAAAAAACGGCTCCTCAATGACAATAGACACAAGGGTGCCGTTCTCTACACGTGTATGCGAATTTATAATTCACAGCTTATACAGGGTTTCAGGTAACTTAAACCGCACCACCTTAAAGGGTGTTAAGAAAAAGTGTAGTCTAAGGTTACGTTAGCATAGGTTAAGCTGAGTTATATCAAAATATTATGAAAGGCGAAACATGTCATTCAAATAAATAATAATAAAACTTTTAGAAAACAGACGTTTTTATTCGTATTACCTACTGAATTAAAATATGTATAATATTTACATATCCATTGGTTTCTCTGTATTTTAGTCTGTTATAACATTATTACCAGTCTGTCGATGCTAGCTAGCCTGGCGAAACCGGTCGCTATCGAAATAAAGACAAAAGTGGAAGTAGTTTAAAAAAATGGTTTAATTATTATTTCAAATGAACTTCCATCATATTTTCAAAAAAAATTAATTTATTCATAAGATTTGTTATAACAAAAGCATAAACGTTCCAAAATAAATCTTTTTAACATCAAATCTGTCAAAACTGACCATATATGTAAACAATTTTATAATATTTTAAATATCTATATAATATCACTGAGGAATGGCTGGGTAGTCCGAAACATGTGTGATATAAATTTTAATTTGTTTAAAAAGTGAGTGTTGTATACAAAGTATATATAAAAAAAAAAATATTCAATAAAATCATTTGATTATCTTTGTATTCTTTGATTTGGTATTTAATTATTTTTATTTTGTTGAGTTCAAAAAATCTTTCTACCTGACAGGTTAAGGGGTGATGTACCACTCGTATATGCCGTTGTATTGTATATAGCGGCTATACTTGTTATAGCCGGTACTGTGGAAGTGGCGACCGTCCTGAGTGGAGAGCATTCCCGAACAATAGCAGCCCGCTAGCCGCTCTATTAAACGTGACCTATTTAGAATGAACAGAATTTTAATTTCAGTTCAGAGGGAAGAGAGATTTTGTGATACACAATACGCGCGGACACGGCAATATTCTTTATTAATTATTTTATTGTGGACCGTACTAAATAGGTGTGGAACGTGTTTCGCAAATATTATATATCGCTTTTACTTGTATTCTATGCTAAAAGCTGGTTTCATATTTTACATTACATGTTTTAATAACTAACTAAACAACCATCACGCCGTCTCTCCGAAGGGGTAGGCAGAAAGAATGGACTGCCACACTTTTCTTTCCTGACATATTTCTCTCGGTTCCTCAACATTCATAAATCGTGCACGCTCATCGATTTCTCTGACTCCTCACGTTGCCAACATTCAATATTTGATTTATTTGATCATGTCACATTTTCCTCGGTCTTGCTCTATTTCTAGTTCCATTTACATCGTTAACATATATAGTTTTGCCCATTATTTATTTCCATGTGTCCTCCATTCGCTTCCATGTCACTCTTGTGCAGACTGCATCCAGGTTATTCCGACGTGTCTGTTAAGATCATCCTTCCACCGTAGTTGCGGTCGCCCTGCACTTTGCCGTCCACGGTCTCCAAGTCAGCAGTCTTCTTGTCCACTTTTCATTTGAGCTTGTGAACTGCCCATTGCCATTTTAGAGTCGCCACCCGGTAGATGATGTCAGTGACCTTTATTTTTTCTCTCACCGTATCGTTTCTGACTCTGTCTCTTAGGCTTATTCCTAACATGGCTCTTTCCATGGCTCATTGGGTCACTCGTAGTTTCTCGGCACTTTGTTTGGACAATGTAACAGTTTCAAGACCATAAGTACCAACTGGCAGAACGCAGGATTCATAGACTTTTCGTTTCAGGTTGATCAGTATTTTCCGGTTTTTAAGGATGTAACTCATGTTTCCGAAAGCTGCCCAGCTTAGTCCAATTTTTTTTTAGCTCCATACTGCAGTAAAGAGTATAACAGATAAATAAATATAACAGACAAGACATACTGAGAGCAGTTGGCAACCGATAGGGCGGATTGGAAAAGAGTCGTCGCAATGTGCCAGGAGCCAGAGAGTCGGAGAGGCTGTAATTTAGCTGTTGGGGCAGAATATCCTTGTCCGGAGTGTGACAGAGTCTGTTATTCTAGGATAGGACTACGAGTATATAGCCACATCATTATTCTCTTCCCTGTCTGCTGCAACTCTAAATGTTCCACCTACCAATGATATAATTCCGTATATACTTTTTCCTATCTACTGCGACTCTGAATGTTTCACCTACCAACTATATAATTACGTATATATGGTACTCTTCCTGTCTATTGCGACTTTTTCGCAATTATATCATTAGTAGGTGTTTCATCGACTAATGTTATAATTACGTATATATTATTCTCTGTCTATTGCGACTCTAAATGTTCTACCCATCAATAACATAATTACGTTTATGGTATAGTATACTCTTCCCGAAGTTAAATAGCATTCGATTCGCTTGAAATTCTTAGTACTCGAATGTTATTTACCAACAACAGTTAGCAGTAAGTAAGGGAAATTCTCCGTATCGTGACTGGAAAGCTTTTCAGTCGTAATAATATTATTGTTCAATAAATAAATAGTTTACGTTCGCTATTGAGTTAAGCGCATAACAGAACAGCTTGCATTTGAAACACGCCAATCCGAGTAGTAAAATTTATGTATGTAACTGAGATTTTAATGCTTTGTGTGGTTACCCTTAAATTCCTATGAAAGCGTGCAATAAAAATAGAGAGGTTCCTTTATTTATATAACAACAACAAGTAGGCAGAGAGAATAGACCCCCACCCTATTCTATCCTGAAAAACTTTTTTAGGTTTCTTCACATTCATACAGCGAGTCATACATGTACGTTGTTTATTACGACTTTTGACATGGTCTACCTTTAAAATTTGATTAAACTGGTCGTACGTAAGTTCAATAAGTCCTAACATTTTTTTCGTAATTTTGTTCACATTTATTTCTTCTATTCAAAATTCCTACCTGATATCAACGTATTTAATTCTATCATACATCGTTTTACCACATACCTATATGTGTAGGGATCTCATCTTTACTGCATTTATTCTGCTCTCATCCTTCTTTTGGTAGTTCTTTGCTTCGGGACGATCGATGAAGAGTATATATGTTAATATGCGTGTTTATATAATTGAAGGTGAAACATTTAGGTTCGCGATAGACAGGGGTTTTTCGATTGCAATATTATTGATTTGCAAAAAGCCATAAAATGAATAGAGAAAAACTGGGGTCAATCTTCTCTGAATACGGAGTGCACACAGAATTGATACGGACCGTTGCTTCCTTTCAGAAGGAAGCAGTGCCGGTGTTAGGGTAAATGAAGACATCACTTTATTTATATACTCGTAAATAGTTTATTAATTTGTGTTGAAATAAGGTATAAAGCAGTTAATTCGTATTTTGTAATATCCACATAGTAAACAATATTAAATTGAACGACGCTAAAAACGTAAATTTTACATTCATATTACTAAAGGCATTGTAAATTGACGCTAAAATGTTTTAATAATTGAAGTTAATTTGCTTAAATGGAGAAGGGTAAAGAATTTTAATTACCCGGCTACGTTTTTTTACATTTCTCAAAGATCAGCCGAAAAGTTACTTATAATATAAATTCACTAACATATTATTATATAAATATTATAATTAATAATATGTTAGTTTAAAAGTACTGGTTAAAATATTGGAAAATCTAATTAAATCAAAATGTTTTGGGAGCAATGAAGATGTATTATAACTATGATATAATACCCAGCGCCCCTGGAAATGACACAAAGTCAGCTAAACCTTCCACCACAATGGCAAAAGAGAGGAGAATTATATCTTATCAGGGGATTCTTTGAGAACTCCGTTATCTTGGTTATCCGTTATCTATCCATCTTTATGTTCCAGATGGTTATTTTCGACAGCGTCAGTACAGACTTTTTTTTTTATCTCCCAGCATGTAGAACCAACCTGCCTCTGGTGATGCCGGTGGGGAGAGCAATAAAACTGCTGAACATGATCGCTTCGGAGATCGACGTCTTTCATATTCGTGAAAGTACGTTCAGAAGACAAATACATTTGACTTTGGAGAGTATCTTGTATTCCTAATGTCGAACTATCTCTTAGGCGTTCCTCGATAATATATTTTTTATGGTTTACCTGTTCTCAACCTTAAACCATAATTGTTGTTTGTAATATCTTTTGAGAAAATAAACTGATTTGATTTGATTTGATTTTTAGCTAAACTAGCTTGCCATCGACACAATGAAGAAGAATTAGATACAATTATATCAATCTTTTGAGTAATAATATTATATGTATTATATTTCATATTCGTCTTCTTTAATATTTTATGTTCAATGTATGTATAATTTCTCATAAAGTAAAAATAATTCTAAATCAAAATTTAATAACAAGACACATGTGACATAAATACAATATCAAGGAAATCTTAAAGGAAACTCATTTTATTTATAAACAAGTAATTGTTACTTTCTTGGAATTTCAATATGGGTCCCTTCAAGTCACGTTCAGTTAATTATTAATTAGTATATTATATTATACTCCCAAACCCAAAATATGAAAGCGAAATAATATTACAAAACAAAGAGTGTGGGTCTTTGGAGGAAACGAATTACTTAATACAATGTCAACATCTTCCGAGCTCTCCAACTAATTTATCAAACTTACCTCTCACTCTATTTAATAAAATAAGTTAAACGACAAGTAGATTCCAGATGAAACAAATATTTATAATTCAATAGAATTAGCATACTATTCTAGATGAGAAATGAAAATTTCGGCAAATTGTAGACTTTAGCAATGTCGTGTATAATTAAAACTGTATAATTAACAAACTTATAATGAATTTGAAACAATTATTACGTAGTATCTCATAACAAGTTCACTATTCAATATTAAATTAAATGAAGAATAGAGGCAGCATATTCATCATTCAATAAAACGATAATTGTCTTTTGCGGCGATAGTCTTAATTTAAAGCTCCAACAAAGAACGGTAAAGTGTAATGTTTTGCCAGTGTTTTTTTTTCATTTTCATTTATTTATTTAAATATATCCTAAGCATTACAGAATTATTTTCCAACTCACTAAGGATACAAGTTGGAGATACATAATAATAAGTAAAACATAGTAAAATAATGTCATAATAAAATGATGTCGTCGTAAGGGTAAGCTTAAATGGCCATTTGCGGGTCATGTTGCCAGATTGACAGACGATAGAAAAACCAGAAGGGTGGTAGAGTGGAGACCCCGGGAAGACAAACGAAACAGAGGGAGACCCCGCACACGATGGTCCGATGACATTAGAAGAATTGCTGGCGATTGGATGCAAAAGGCACAAGACAGGGATACGTGGAGAAATATGGGGAAGGCCTATGTCCAGCAGTGGACGACAACGGCTGTCTAAGTAAGTAAGTAAAAAGATAATTAAATGAGCGAGAAACATAAGATACGTGAAAAATTAATATACAATCATAATAAGGACAGTGCTTCCATCAGGTGAGCCAGACTATAACAAAATACGTCAAATTCCGAGGTGATACGATTTAGTAAAGATATTGCTCTACCTACCGGCATAACTATTGGCAGGTTGGTTCTGCATCATGGGAGATAAAACAATCTATGGCCCCTTTGTCGAAGATAATAAACAGAGACGAACAGACCAACAGCACTCAAGATTTGTTAGTAGTGTATACAACCGCCTATCAGTTGAAAGAAGTGAACACCCAAGTGAATGTCTCGTCTCCTCTCGAGTGACTGGTGGCCCATCATCAAATCAGAGAAAGAGCCACGAGTAATATCCATACTCCCTAAGATAGAGGTATCGCAGATATTTCTTCTGCACCCTCTCCACCATCGGGGAATATCGAACCTCATGCGGCGCCCAGATAATGGAACTAAATTCCAACTGACTTATACGGAGTTGAGCCATGGACCCTCAAAATCAGTTCTATGAACAGGTTAGAGGCATTCGAATAATCGAGATGGTCAGCAATGTAATTGTGTAACAAAGAACAAGAGTTGATAGACAATTGCTAGCTGAAAGCAAGACACAGTAATATTATACTCGTATACGAGTATATATAAAATATATAATACAATAAAGTTAAATATTGTGATAATGACTCAATAGATTAATGCATTGCTGCGCCTGATCATTGAGGATAAAATAGACGATCAACGAGGTGTTGGCAGGAGGCGAATATCCTGACTCCAGAATATATCTGGCTTGAGGAGCGTAGAGGAGCTGTTTTGCATTTTAAAATTAGAACGTCTCACAAAAATGTTACTGACCGTTAACAATAAACTGTGACTAATCTAGCAAAAAAATAATAACACTGCCTTTAACTTTTCTCACCTTTCTTATTAATGTAATCTGCTTCCTTATATTGTTTATCGTCTTTAATTTATTATGTTTCATCGTGTTTGGCTCTAAACTACGTGTAATTGTTTCTTCTAATTACTGTCATTATTATTATGATTTTTATAATTTTATTTTTATTTTTATATTTTGTACCTTTAATATTTTCTCCTATAAATAGTAACTTACCGTTCTATTAATTAAGATAATTAGGTACCTAACTCAACTCCAGCAAGAACTTCAAAATTATATCAAATGAATTATTCAAATTGACATAGGAACAAACACACATAAAGGTTCGAAAAATCACGAAAATTTGACATTTGATATACTATTGTAACACCTGATGATGTCAACAAAGGTTGACGAAACAGCTGTCGCGAAAAATAAAAATACAATTGTACACGAAACAAAGTTTTTTAATTCAACAATTGAATTGATCATAGTGTTTCGGCCAAAACAATGGACTATTTAAAAAAATTGTTTAAAAAAATCAGAAAGGGACTGTTATATTTCTTAAATAAAATAATAAGTTACGTGAGTATACAATTAAATCAGTAATCCGGATCAAGGAAAGATTTTTCTTTACATGTTTAGTTATCTAACCCTCGCAACTCCTTATCTTCCTTGTTATTTCGGCCTCTCCTGCACAAAGGACGGGATGTGAATCCTTAAGGGCGGATAGCTAGAGGGATCAATGAAGGACTAGCCGGCTTATTACGTTAATCACTATTATGAGTAATTCACACGTGACAAAGTGGATGTAGGGTACGGATGCGACCACGAGATCGTTAAATTTGAATAAAGTGTGGTCTTTGAAATAAAAAATGTATTTTGTGAAAATAAAGATCAGAAGAGGCTAATGACAATGTATTTATCGTTTCTTGAACAAAGATGTCAAAAAGTCGCTATTGCGACATAAAAATAAATTGTGTTTTAATTTGAAACCCTGTTATTGTAATAATATTAAATAATATTGAAATATCATAGTGTTTCGGCCAAAACAATGGATAATCTACTCTATATTAATTGCTTCATGAACAAAGATGTAAAACGCCTGTTTTCAAGAAGTTTTATTATACAAGAATTTATGTGAATGATATGTTTCGCATGTCTAATACACTATTAAATGTCTAGTGTCATGTATAATAACATTTGATAATTCCTTAGACAGGCAAAACATGTCATTCATCTAAATTATAATAAAACTTATACAAAGCAGACCTTTTTATTCGTATTAATTATTAAATATTACGTAATTGAATGAAAACATCCGATTTTTAGAAGATTTCTTATATTTTATGGGAATGACATGTTTCGCCTTACTAAGCCATTATCAATTGTTTTGAAATCATTTTATCAAACATCTAATAATGCCCCAGCAAAGACGAATCATGTCATTCCCCATAAAATATAATCCAACTTCTAGACAATAGACGTTTTTATTCGTATTAATTCATCATTCATTCATTAATTTCTCGGAGCTACATCCCGGTGGGGGACTTGGCCTCCTCCACAACGGTCCTCCACTGACTTATGTCTCTGGCCATCTCTCTCCATTCCCCAGCTCCTTCCATTTTTCCCCAATTTTCTTCCACGCAATCCGCCCATATTTTCCTCGATCTGCCTCTTGGTCTCTTTTCGCGGGGCGCCCATCTGAATTCGTTTTAATTAGCTAATGACAATATTTGTATTAGGTATGTAAAAAAATACATATACTCGTACGTAATAATTTTATAGTTTTTTTTACAAAATCAATTAAGCAACAGTTGGTTAAGAAAAAAAATTGTATAACTTATTATTTTTTTGAAACATTCGTAGTTTTGACAAATGTGAATTTAAGTAAATATTTAAATTTTCCTACAAATCCATATTTATTCAAAGGAAAATGTTTTTTAACTAAAAACTTTTTTGTGAATATTTTGGCAAAGAAAATTAATACAGTATAAGAAATTTTCTTGCCAAATAGAAGTTTATCATAAACGAAAAATAACTTCTCTGCGACGGGATGGATCTCACAAATACCATCCGCCCTGTTAAACTTGAAAGAAATCACAATTGATTCAACCAATAAGCATTGAACAACGTTAAACTATCAGTACAATGCTAAAAACTTATTTCAATGAGGATTTCATTAAAAGTTTATTTTATTATACCACAAATATCAAACAAAATCCAAAAAGTTTTAACGATTTCACATAAAAAAGTTCTTGAAATAAAATTTAATGTCTGAAGAGAAATTTCTTTTATTAGTGAAAAGATCCTCATATAGGTATTTTATATTATCTACATAACTTGAAATTATCATCGGAGAAGAAAACATTGTTTTTATTTCATTGTTCCTTATAAAATCCTCGAGAAATAATATTTTTTGCGTATCCTTAGGGAGAAAATGAATTAAGCAGACTTCTATGAACCTTCTTAATATTGCTTAAACACGTTTAAGATAACAAAAGGAATAACCTTGTTCACAATCCCCGGTGGATTGATCAATTAAGAAAGCAATGAAACGACAAATATTTTTTCACTGTCGCTATATGTAAGAGCTTAGTTGATCTTGGAAAAACTTCTAAAACAATTACAAAACCGGATGTCAGAAATAAATAAATAATAAGTGGTAAATGTACATGACAGTCTGCAACATTAGTGTAAACGGTGAAAATCTGGAACAAGTGGATGAATTTGTTTATTTAGGAAGTATGTTTACAAAGGATGGGAGGGTGGAGAAGGATATTGAAAGAAGGGTTGGGGCAGGCAACAGAATAAATGGTGCACTTAAAGTTGTCATCGCAAACAAAAGCCTATCCAAAAAAGCCAAGATGGCAGTGCACAATGGTGTTCTTGTGCCGACCCTTATGTATGGAAGTGAAGCATGGAACTGGCAAAAGAAGGATGAAAGTAGAATAAATGCAGTAGAAATGAGATCTCTAAGACGAATGTGTGGCAAATCTGTATATGATAGAGTGACAAATGCAAGTATAAGAAGTGAATGTGGTGCGAATGAAAGTGTTATGAACAAAATAAGAAAAGAGCCATTAAGATGGTTTGGACACATGGAAAGAATGAGTGAAGACAGAATGGTAAAGAAGGTATATGTAAACGGCGTGAACGGAGCTAGAAATAGAAGAAGGCCGAGGAAAACGTGGCACGATCAAATCAATCAAATATTGAATGTCGGTCACGTGAGGAGTCGGAGAAATCGACGTGCGTGCATGACAAGATGTATGAATGTAGAGGAAGCGAGAGAAGTATGTCAGGACAGAACAGTGTGGCGTTCCATTCTTTCTGCCTACCCCTCCGGGGAGACGGCGTGATGGTTAGTTAGTTAGTTAGTTATAAGTGGTAAAATTAAGTACGAACTATCAAAAGCTACAGAAGCATTCACAATCAAAAAATACTGTCAGAAATAATCAACAGTTACCCATAATGAAAAAGGTAATTTTTTTATTGTATACAACAGGTCGTTTAAACCGAATTACTGTATACAATTTATTTAAGCTATTATATTGATTCTTATGACACGTGATAGGTATTTTATATCGCCATTTTATTGTCACGAAAATTCTACACCAGACCAAAGACAGCCATCACACTGCCATCGCCGGGAATCGAACCCGGGACCTTCTTTATGGTAGTCAGAGCTCTTACCACTATGCCACGAAGATCGACAATAATAAGAAGTAATTCACTATAGTTATAATATACGAGTAACTAACTAACTGACTAAACAAACCATCAACCGTCTTCCCCGTCTTCCCCGTCTTCCCGGTGGGGTAAGTAAAAATAATGGACCGCCACACTGTTCTTTCTTGACATATTTCTCTCGCTTCCTCAACATTCATACATCGTATCATGCACGAACGTCGATTACTCCGACTCCTCACATTACCGACATTTAATATTTGATTGGTTTGATCATGCCACGTTTTCCTCGGCCTTCTTTACCATTATTTATTTATTCAGTCTTTCCATGTGTTCAAACCATCTTAACGACCCTTTCATTATTTTTTTCATACCACTTTCATTCGCACCGCATTTACTTCTTATATTTACATTTGACACTCATACAGATTTACCACATGTTCATCTTAGAGATCTCATTTCTACTGCATTTATTAAATAGTCTATTGTTTTGGCCGAAACACTATGATACTTCAACATTATTACTGTTAAAATATATAACACTGTTATAATATCACAATTTATTTTTATTCGTAGTTTCGTATTTTAATATAATTTGTAGTTTCATCACCTAATTAATATTAACTGTGACAATGCCCTTTTATTTCTTGTACTCGTTGTATTATTGTCCCTCCTAATCTCTGTTTTTCCCACCTTTGTTATATTTGTTTGTTAAATTGTTAACAGATTTCGCATACTTAATTTTAACTATGACTAACTACACTAATGAGTTATTTGCACTATAAATAGTAAATCTTTTCATTTGTTACTTTAGTTTATTTTAACACCTGATGATGCCAACATCGGTTAGCGAAATAGCTGTCGCGACACTTTCAGTGAATAAAAATAAATTGTGATATTATAACAGTGTTATAAATTTTAATAGTAATACTGCATTTATTCTACTTTCATCCTTTTTTGCCAGTTCCATGCTTTACTTCCCTACATATCATATAGAACATCATTGTACACTGTCATCTTAGATATCATAACAGTGTTCCATATTAAACAGTCAAGAACTTTGAAATTCCAGGATTAGTTTGAGCTTTGAAATAAAAAGTTTGTTGTCGTAAATCTTTGTAAATTAATATTTTTTCCAGAAAATTGAAAAAATATTAATTTACAAAGATTTACGTTCCAGAAAACCATTTTATATGTTCCAGAAAACATATTTATTAAAAAATTTTATATGTTCCAGAAAACATATTTATTAAAAAATATTGGGGAAGGATAAAACTGTCGAAACATTCTCAGGCAAAACACCGAAACTTATGCGAGATTTTATAAAACTCAATTCAACAACTTCCTTTCTCCGTTATTCAGTTTTTACAACATCCGTTTCCCCTCGTGACTTCAAGTCTCGACCACCGTCCCCCGGGCGGCCGATGTGCGGGGGATGTATCCCCGCACCCTCACAACATTATACACGATATCCCGAGTACGGAGTACGATGCTCCGCCAACCTACTTCTTGTTCATGAGATAACCTTAGGGGAGCTGAACCGAATCATTTCAGTCGAGATAAAACGTATTGATTTATTGTGAAAATTTCTCATCGGTTAGCTCAACTTTACATTTTCGCTTCAAATTCTAACAATGGTTCTTCTGATAGTTAATAGTTTCAATAAACTTAATATTATTTAATAAACGCAGTAGAAATGAGATCTCTTAGACGAATGTGTGGATACTCTGTGTATGATAGAGTGTCGAATGAAAATATAAGAAGTGTATTCGAAGCGAATGATGGTGTCATGAACAAAATAATGAAAGGATCATTAAGATGGTTTGGACATATGAAAAGAATTAATGAAGAAATAATGGTAAAAAAATTATATGTTAATGATGTAAATGGAACCAGAAATAGAGGAAGACCGAGGAAAACGTGGCACGACCAAATAATTCAAATATTGAATGTCGGCCATGTGAGGAGTCTGAGAAATCGACGCGCGTGCATGACACGATGTATGAATGTTGAGGAAGCGAGAGAAATATGTCGGGAAAGAAAAGTGTGGCAGTCCATTATTTCTGCCTACCCCTTCGGGGAGACGGCGTGATGGTTAGTTAGTTAGTTTTATTTAATAATTCAACATTCAAAGTTATCTACAAAATTACATGGGTAAACGTAAAAGTTATCTACAAAATTACATGGGTAAACGTAAATAAAGGTAATCTTACATATGAAATATAAAAGATCTAACCTCATAATATAACAACAATTTGAACCCAGGATTTTTTATTTTTGTAATTAAGATAGAAATATCAAAATACTGGAATTCATTTAAAATTGTTTCAATTTGAGGAAAACGTACGTTTTCAAAATGAGAGACGCAACTATAATCTCAACCTGAAACTCCCAAAAAAGGAATTTTAAATTCTGTATGTGGTATTTTCTACTATATGGCTGAGAAACTTGGATTCTGAAAGTGATTGTAACGAATCCGTAGGAGGAATTTGAAATGTGGATATGGAGATATGGACGTCAGTAATTCAGACATACTATAGAGAGCCGGAGCCAATGAAAAGCTATTGTCGAGTGTGTAGGTTAGAAAGGTCAGAGGGGTAATAAATATCACATCCTTCAGCTGCTCATCAAGATCAAGATAGATGAACGATCGCGATTTGATAGAAGGCATTTGTTCTAGCTGCGGAAAGTAAGGAGTTGGAAAGAAATGAATAGAGTAGAGGACCTTTCCGTTAGCTTTTCAGAGATCCTTTCGCAGTGATCGCCAACGTCGAGAAAACTTGAGGCTGCCCGGAAGAAGATGTTTAATGTTTACCGGTTGTGTGCTGGGCATTTTTTCATAATATGTAAAAAAAATGAAAAATTTGGATGCTAAATAAAAAATCATAACTAGCGGACGCATCGCACCAGCCGAATACCAGAGATATACTGCGCGTCATATCGTCGATATATCGACGACACGCAATTTATGATAGATATTCGTTCGTCGAAATATAGACGATACGCATTCAAACGGTTTAATATACTAAAAAGACAGAACACTTAAGTTATTTTAAATGCAATAAATCATATAAAAAACAAATGTTTTTCATCTAAAGGAGTTATTTAACATTTTTCTCTTTATAGGTATATACTGTGCGTTACTTTTGAACATACAAGTATTTTAAACGACATGAGTTTTTAATATATCGTTTACGAAAACACTAATAATTATAACCCACGCGTTCTAGTTTGTGTCCGCGGTCGTTAAAGCGACAATAAAATATAATAAGCCTTCATTACAGCAGAAACTCAGAAGCTTCTGCGAGAATTTTAATCAGCTTTGAACTGATAAAGATAATGAAAACATGTCGTGTCCCGCCGACATAAAGTTACGTTAACCACAGTACAATTCTAATGAAATCTTACTAAACTTCACTACCCCCGAATCTACATTTTATTTCTCCGCAAAAACTCCCTAATCGGCATATCAAGAAAGTTTATTTAATTTATTCAACGGATTTTGATTATTTTTATGATAGTTAAGTGGAGGCAGATTTACGCTAACTGTAAGAACATCAAAGATCAAGGCCCTTAATACGGTCGAGCTTGATTGCCTTAGTTTCGGGTAGAGAGTTTATTCGGAGTAAACATTAAAAATAGTTTAAAATAATTTATGTAAATTATGTAATTAAGGTGACCTTGTGATGAATTTATTCAAACTCTTATCGAATGCTAGCTTTTGTGTTTTTTTTTTATGTTATTCTATCATTGTTTAATTGAAATAAGCCACTATCTATGTTTTTCACACCATTGGTAATATTCAACTGACAAAAAAAGTACGCATAGATTCCACAGACAACAGGATTCAACATGATTCATCATACGACCGCAGCGACAAAGTTTTGTTTTCACGTCAGGGGTGACTGACGTCCATTAAGGGTTAATTATTGATAGAATGGAAGATAAAGTACACGTATTAGTATAAAAAGTGTACGATTTAACCGTCGCACATTGGGGCAGGATTCAGATTTCTCATACAATAACCCAAAAAATAAAAATTATGATTCATTAAACGCTTTGTTATTATATGATGACTCAGATATATTTAGCATATGATCACGAGCAGATAGACAAGCTAGACTGTGACACGTTCGCTCTAGCACCCCTCAATCGGAGCCGATTACTCGTAGAGGTTACACGTCCGTTATTTCAAGTCAGCGCAACACCTAGTTTCTAACATTTCTTTAGTTGTATTATTGATAAAAAATTTAAAGTTTTAGTATGGAACCTTACATGTCAGGTATGTATCCTCTTTTTCGAGTTAAATTAATTGTAATTACGGCTTGTTTTAAATGTAAAAAAATTAAACCGATTTCGCATTAAAATGATACAGAGGTTTTTGTAATATTAAAAAAACATTTAGAGATTTAGTATAGAATCCCGATGAATTCCGCAAGTATTTTAATTGATTTATAATAAGTAATTGTTGTACTTTATTAATATGATGTTATTTTTTGCCACTTTTTGCACTTTTTTATAATAACAGCACATTTCGAAAAACCAAAAATGAAAAAAAAATACAATAATTTTGTATCTTATTCTGTTTTTCCTTTTCTCGCATACCTAGGTACCAGCTCCAGCACTTTGTTCATGACAAAGCATCAATTAATAACGCTTATGAAGAGTTTCGGAAAAGAAAAATTGGAGGATCAGATTGATTTCCTGCAAAAAGAAATCATAAAACGGACAGGGTGTGTTGATGAGTTAGGAAAAAGTGTTACGTGTGTTAAAATCTTTATTCGGTTTAAATTTGATTATTAATCATGATGGGAATCAGCTCACTGGATGAAAGAAAGATTTCTCGATGTTAATAAAACGTGGCTTGATACATCCGTTTCTTTCATTCGCGCTACAAAAACATGTGGCGGTCGCCCGATGATTCCTTTTGAGGAGAGTACAGAAAGGGTGAAGCGGCAAAGACGGTTAATCTGAGGAATTCTGCATCTCTGCCAGACTTACTCTACGCAACACAAATGGAACTTAGAGCTGCATGACAGGCAGATGCCTCAAAGTTGGTTCGAGGTATTTTATCTGTTCCAACAGGTTCAGGTAAATCTCATCAAACTTCCAGGGAGTCTTTTGGAAACGTGTTCATGTTAGCAGAAGATGCTTTAGCACTTTTAATAGAAGCGGACTTGCCTCCACATCAGTATAACGCTATTAAGTTGAAATCTAAAAACTTATATCCTTCGTATAAAACTGTACAGGCCTAAAAAAGACGATGTTATCCAGAGCCAGAAAATATACATGTCACGGATACTTTAATATATGTTGATTTGCAGATCATGCTTAATCTCACGATTGAGCGTTTAATTATCACCCATCAAGATGTTGTTTTTACACTCAAACCCAAAGAATTAAATAATATGATATTATATTCCAAATGGGGAGTTGATGGAAATTCGGGGCACAGTTCACATAAACAGGCTTTTTTTGACGCAGATGCCGATGATGCAGCGGTTTTTATCACATCATTTGCCCCCTTACGCCTAGTGTCTGGTGCCAAAATTATTTGGCAAAATCCAAGACCTGGTTCAACGATGTATTGCAGACCTCTGAAAATAGAATTTATTAAGGAATTTATAGCAGTACCTTTGAAGAGAAACGAAGGGTAGATGAAGAAATAAAAAATATTACCACAACCATAGTCAGACTAGATGGGCGCGTTATCGTAATCAAACATCATTTAATATTCGCAATGATTGATGGCAAAGTATGTAATGCTTTCACACACACTTCTTCTACCCAAAAATGTTACATACGTGGTGCCACATCTAAACAATTGAATTATAATATATAGATGCATTGCTAACAAAATAAATAAAAACAGAAAATTTAGAATTCGGCATTTCGGTCTTGCACGGATGGATACGCTTTTTTAGTGTCTTCTCCATTTGACGTACAAACTGCCTATAAAAGCTCGAGGGACAGACAAGGAAATCGTTGAAGAAACTAAGAAAAAAATTCAAGCTCAGTTCAAAGAAAAACTAGGTTTGATCGTGGACAAACCAAAGCCGGGCTTTGGTAACACAAACGATGGAAATACCGCCAGGCGTTTTTTTTTTTAAATGCAGAGGTGTCTGCAGAAATAACCAATTTAGATGTAGAATTAATAAGAAAAATGCACGCCATTTTAATAGTTATATCATGTGGTCATGAAATTAGTGTGGAAAAATACCGGGAGTATGCGTTACATACAGCCAGATATTTTGAAGAAAAATATCCGGGGTGTAATATGCCACCCACACTTCACGAATATTTAATACACGGACCTGAAATAATAAAAACGTCAATATTGCCGATAGGTCAATTAACCGAAGAAGCGCAGGAAGCACGTAACAAAGATTTAAAAAAGTTTAGGGAGTACCACTCGAGGAAATCCAGCAGAACGAATTCAAACACGGATATTTTAAATTTTCTTTTACTCTCATCAGATTCTTTAATAACTAGTAAGAGGAAATCACCGAAAGAAAAACTAACTAGATTCCCCAAAGACGTTTTGGATCTGATAATACCTCCATCTACAGGGTCCTCCAGCCAAAGCGAAAATGATGAATCCGATGACAATGATGGTGTCTCAGAAATATCTGATAACGAGTAAAAAAAATATTGGTGTGTATTTATGAAGGTTAAAATCGACGTTCTTTCAAGAAACGTATATATTATGTAAAACTAAGCTGCATTTTACGTTATTAAAAATAATAAAAAATGACTTTAACCAGCATATAAAAATAAGACAGTATTTGACACATATTTCATTGTTATTGGAAAAATAAAGTGTTAATATTCATGACATTGTCTCTTATTTTCATTAACCTACCTAATTACATTAAATCCTTTGATTTATAGCTATATATATAGCTTCTATGAGTTAATGACACGTTTTCATATTTTGGCCCCACTGTGCGTCGCGTTGCCATGTGGTCAATTGAGTTTCCGCTGCCAATTTAAAGTTGATTTTCTTAAAACCTATGGACCCTAATATTATAAAAAAAATTGTAATCCTCCATTGAAGTGTTCTCAATATTTCGTAATATAAAAAAAGCAAAAAATTACTTCCTTCATCCCAAAAAAAATATTTTCTAAGACTGCCCTTACCTTCATTCGTGTTAAGGTAGAATTTGTTTTGCTAATATTTACAACTTTATCAAAAGTGACAAATACTTACTCGCTGTTTTGAACGTATTATAAATTATATCTTTGACCTTTTCAATAGGTACGTAATAATACCGACTGGATGAAAACGCAGCACGTAACTTAATAATATCAGAACTGTGAAAATATTAACACTTTACCAAAAGGGACAAATATTAATACGTACTCGTTGTCTTGAACGTACTATACATTTTGCCTAGGTGCCTTTATCCTCGCCCCGCCGGCCGCGGCGCGCAGACAAGTATATACCCGATGTCCAGTCGCCCGTATGCTGTGACGCATTACATATCAGAAATCGCATGGTTCCAGAAAAAAATTAATAATGATATGTTTTTCAAATAATCCATGTATGTTATAGATATCGATCTATTCCTAATGAAATTCCCTACAAGATGACATAAATTAAATTTTGATTCATCTAGTCATATGCTTGATATTTAGATAAAGTTAGCGGTAAACTGAACTTACCACATGGGAGCGAGCGTTTTGTTTTGAACACGGTACGTTAAGGGTTAAGCAATAAAAGTGGCATTGTGAAGTCTGTATGGTATTTTCAAAACAATAATGTAAGACCATAACAACCAAATTTATATATTTATATATCTGGAAAGCATGATTTCGTCAGAGACGGAGTAATTTTGAAAAAAAATCGTGGAAATTTTGGTACACTCAAAATCATGACAGAACCGAATCAATGGTGGCAGTATACTAGTATAATGATGTTCTAGTTCTAGTTATTAATAATTATAAACACTAAAAAAATATGCGGAAAGAGGGTGTACTAGAGAATATAAAACAAGAAGTAATAAAGGAATATGATGCAAATAAATTAATCTCACAAACAAATTTAGAATGCTTCGATGATGGTTTGGACAAATGAAACAAAAGAAGGTGGAAGAAAATGTGGTCTACAAGCAGAACGAAAGGAAATATTATCTATCAATATCGAGGAAAATAAAGACCGAATTAATGATTATGCTAAAAGGCGGCAATTTCCAAAGTCGGTTAAATCCACTTTGAGTGTCCCAATGTACAAATGATGAGGAATATTTGGAAAAAGAACAATAAACACTGTTTTGTTCACTTTATATTTAGTGAACAAATAGTGTTTAAAATTCTTATTCCAAATTAACAATAGAATTCCAGTACGTATTAACTGTCAATAAAGTGAAGATGAATATCAACAGCGCAGCGTGGCGGTCCATCCTTAGGGTGCCTGTCCACCGGAGCGGAGCTAGGTGGCGGAGCGGTGAGCGAGGTAAAAATCCACCAATAGAATTGCATAAAATCTCGGCTCCTCTTCAGTGTACAGGGAGTTGCGAACTAGTTTAAAAATTCATACAAAAGCGGAGCGAGGACGCGGAGCGGGGAAGCGGTCTCGATCTAGCTCTGCGTATGGAATAACACAGTCCGCAAATCCGCTCCGCTAACTAGCTCCGCGTCTATGGACAGACACAGTCCGCAACTCCGCTCCGCATTACTCCCTCGCTCCGCTCCGGTGGACAGGCACCCTTAATGTCTTCAGCTCTGAGAAAATGAGCTTGATAGTTAGTTAAGAAGCTATGTCAAATAAAAATAAAATATTAAATAATAATTATAAATGACAGAACATCGAATACGTTTCCCAATATCAATCGTTGTATAACGAAATTCACGTTCAATCGCGTAATATTAAATAAAGACAACGCTCTTTCTTTTTAAACTTTTAATATATTTCCTGATTGTCATCGTTGGATCGTTAATACTGATACGAATATCTTAAGCAAACATAGGAAAGGTTAAACGTTTGCTTGGCTCTTTCATATGCAAATAAGGAATTTCAAACTTGACGCATGAAGCGGGAAGATTTATGATTCATCCGGGGCGGGGTGGGGCTGGCGGTGGGGGCGGATGGGCGGGGGCAGGACGGAGATGTTCCGCCCGGGGCCCCGGGAACTTAGCATAATTAAGATGGAAACAGGAATCGAAGACACTTCTAGCATCCCCCGAGAATTACTGAACGGTGGCACTCAGATTTCAGAATCAGGACGAAGAAACGATATGAGTGTCTTTGACATTTTTGTTACAGGAACGTGCCAATGATGGATATCCCTACTTTCCGAACCCTCATCATTGCCGCTTGTTTTCTGGCAGCTCAGGCATTTACTTCACCTCAATTTATGTGGTGTTACATGCACCGCAGCGGGGGAGCTTGTGGTAATATAGTGTTATCACAAGATAACTGAATAACCGCGGATTATCAAGTTAGACTTAGCTGAAATTATTAGCGAGATCTCGTGGAATTAAATTTCATAAATTATTATAATATACATGTGGAACGAACGGTTGAGAAAACAATGATTAAAAAGTTGTATATAAATAGTGTTAATGGAAAAAGAAGTCGAGGACGACCGAGGAAAACATGGCATGATTAAAATTAATTAATTAATAAAAGCGGCACATTTAATGTGCTTGCATGTCGACGAACTTGCATGTTACTTGTATGGCGGTATCCTCTCTGCTGATTTTTGTATTTCAATATGATTTATTTGAAAAGTGATAAAATAAACTAATACAAATAGTGCAATAATCTGATTTAATGGGAAAGATCTAAAACATAGCCGATTTTTTTTTACATTTAATATAAAATTGTTGGGAAATGTATTTTTAGATTTTATTTCATTTTAATTATAATTGAACATCTAAAAAGTTAAATATTTTCTTCCGATGAATAAAATTGTGGAAATCTAAATGTAACTTTGACGTATTTTGCTTTAAAAATATATTCAGTAATCTAGTTAATTTGATTATAGTAAGAGTATTTCTTACAATAGTATTAATTAATTGTTCTATAATCCAGATGCCTAGATTCTTTATAATTAAATAAAACATATTTAATTAAATTCAGTTTAGGATAATTAATACGAATGAAAACTATTGTTTTATAAATATTTTATTTTACATTTAATGGGGATGACATTTTTCTGTTATCAAATATGCGAAACATGTCATTCCAAAAAAAAAAAAAAAATCTAGAAAACAGACGTTTTTATTGGTATAAATTATTTAATATGAAGTTCGATCCCATTGTTCAAGAAACAATATATGAGGTTTAGGGTAATAAAATAATGACATGTAATTATTGCTCATGATTTCAAATCTAGTTTCAAAAACAACTATATGATTAACACTAAGTTTACTAGCGTTGATCGTATCCCCATGTTTACTGAACTTCCGTAAATCTAGTGTTAATATATTAATGCACCATACACAATTTGCTCTACAGGCGCAAACACAATTTAATGATGCGAAAACAGCGAACTCTATAAAAGTTCCAGTATCGCTAGCATTAACCGTTGCCTTGCGAATTCCTTGCTGCTTGCTTACGAATTCAGGAACTAATATTCGCAGGCCAAACGGAGCGAAAGCGCTGTCTTTTTTATGCTTAATTATTTATTTAAGCTACAAAACTAGCTACCGACTGGGGTAGACCATACCAACACATAAGAAAGAGAGAGGTAGAACGCATGTGAGTCATATTTAAACGTAAGTATCCATGTATACAAAACTTAAAATACATACACAAACTAACATACGAGTATAGTATACCATATACGAGTAACATTGTCAAGTTATTATACACGAGAAGTTCTATCTTAAGTTTGAGAGGCCTATATATTTTTATTAAAAGGACTCGTGACTGAGGTAGTTTGTTTCGCTCACCTCTTGTATAATTTTAACTAAACACAATTTTTTATTCGTTGTCTTTAAGAAATCATTTAAAAAAAATAGAAATAAACTTTTGGGGACTTAGCTATATCCGTGTCTCGTGGTAATATTCTTGAAATATTGGGTATATCCAAGTCTCGTGGTTAAATTATTGGGATCTTTATATTATGGTCTCGTAGTTCGGATCCTAGATATATCTTGGGTATATCAATATATAATAGTATCAACAGAAATATAATATCAACACACTTTTAATTTGTTTTTACACCAACACAGTATACAAGCATTTATTCATGTTAATAAGATCACAGTTTTTCAAGATAATGACCAAAAATATACATTTACCAATATTCTCAATTTAAATCGTATTAAGAATATTCGGTCACCTATAATTTAAAAAGAAAAATCGGCGCACGCTTTAACGACGAAGTGTCAAATTTCTAAGGCAATGAATACGCTTTCGGTACTTGGACTCAGCTATACTTGAGGTCACAGGAAATGGAAAAGCCTCCCCTTGATATTTGAAATTGGAATAAATGTAGAATGTAAAAAAATGACAAATAGGAGCAAGTTTTTGCGCGCGACCGGAGCGGTCCTATCAAAATAAATGGACGAACTTTTCGCGCGTGTCTCCCTATGATTTGTGTCCTCGTATGGGGCGATGTTGTGTTGACTTCTTTATGTTTTCTTCAAAACTTTATTGTGCGAAGGTTTATCAAAAGGAAACGATATGAAAAAGGTGCGGATACATAATAAAGTGTTTACTTTTTCTTGTACTTCTGTATTTGCAAAGAATTGTATTTATTTTTAATACCCAATGGAGGGAATATTTCGTTAACACAAAATATGTTATCATAATTGTATTATATCTTTACTAACAGTACTACTGCACAGTACGGTCATTCCTTTCGTAATGCGCCATTGGGGTAATTGATTCAATCATCATACAACAATATCGGAAGAGTTTTCAGAGATCCTAATGTACTCAGAGTCCTATACAACGCGTTGGTTCGGAGTAGACTCGAAAGTGGTTCTGTGATATGGAGTCCTCACGAGGCGAGATATTCCGTTATGCTGGAGAGGGTTCAGAAAAAAATTCTGAGGTATCTCTACATGAGGGAGTATGATCTATGGCTCTATCCCACAGCATTTCTTTTGGGAATGCTCGGAACCAATTCTCTACAGCTTCGAAGAGATGGACATCTAATAACCCATTTCCTTAGATTAATGTCGAACCATCACTAATGCGTTCCTGGTATTATTTTGTATGTGTATAATATTTGACTTGTACTCAATAGATTCCTTAAACATTTATGCGGTTTGTAATGTCTTTTGAGTAAATAAACTGATTTGATTGATTGATTTATAATAATGATAATAAAGGTATGGTAAAAATTAAATCTTTATAGACGAATGTGTGGTAAATGCGTATACCATAGAGTGTCAAACGCAAATCAATGCAGTGAGAATTGAAAAGTTCATTACGATGATATGGACACATAAAGTTTTGTAAAAATGGTTAGTAGAAGTGACGTATTTCGATTTGCTAGGGCATTCTCAAAATTAGTTATTAATTTAATTTACGAAGAACATTTTTTTCCTTATAACACTGTTATTTTAAAATATGCAATTAAAGTTAACATTATCAAGGGTATAATTTAAAATAAAGTACTATTATTGTTTTGAGGTGAGGTTATCTTTATAAATAAATTAAACACTTAAATATGTAGGTTTGAAACTTTTATTTTTATAAAATGCTTAAATTTAAAACATTAAGTATCACGATTCTTTTAAACGAGTTTGCCGCGACAGCTGTTTAAAAGATATTGGGTCTCACCAGACGTTACCCAGAAGTCCTGGAGACAAGATACAATAAGAGTAAATGGGACAAAGGCTAGGAAGAAGTAGAAGAAGAAGATTGGTTACCCTCTTTCGTCTAAGGTATTCTTCAAGGACTTTCGTGGCAGAGTGGCGAGAACCATGACTGCCACACTGAAGATCCCGAGATCGATTACCAGCGATGGCAGTATGATTGTCACAATGTCTTTGGTCTGGTGTAGAAATCACGTGACAGTAAAATGATGATAGATTAGCTACCTATCACATGTCATGAGAATCAATCAACAAAGAGTAGGTTTAAACGACCTGTTTTACACAAAAAAATATATAGATTAATTTTAATAATATGAGTATGTAATAACATATTTGAATAGAATTTCATTATCTGTGTACGCATAATTTTCAAATAATACAAAATGTGATTTAAGGAATCCTTGAATGACGTCCAAATGTTCTATCAAAACACGTATTCGATGGATTCAAACGTACGTAGATACTATATAAATACGTATTACGAATTAAGGGTGTGTATTCTAGTAATTACATTTCCCGAGAATCCATAACACCACCCCCGCGTGCGGTATTGCTTCATTCATTTTAAGAAAGTGTCGCCCCTAAATTATGGCATTCATTTTGAAAATTCACGCACAGAAGATAAAAAATGAATATTTCACTATATCAAGGAAATAAAAACGTGATGTAAATTTACATATTAATGAAATTACTTTTTGGAATAACCCGGTACATGGGTACATATTCTAACAGTGGCGTGCACTTCACATGCCTGTAAATATTTTAAGTGGGCTGTGAGCATCGCTTGTCTACACCCTTGATACATAAAAAAATATTGTTCGGTTCAACATTTAAAGCTTCATTTTATAAAAATTATTTATCACCAATTTTCGCCCAGTCAACGCGTCGAACTTTCAAACGAGCTTTAGTCAGTAATATTAAAATGTGTTAACTAATTATTCAAAGGTGTTTATTATTGGTAAATAATAAGCACTACCTCAAAAGTAAAAAATAACTTGTTTTAAATAACAAAAAAAAAGCATTTTTATCATCACATTTTTTTACTATTTTTAAATTTATTTATTTAAATATTCGGTTTGGCGACAGAAGTGTATGGAGAAACGTGCATGAGTGTTCAATTGGTGCGCAAGTGGTGAAAAGAATTCAAAGAAGGGCGCACAGACGTCCATGACGAACAGCGTTCCGACGGCCATCGGTCAGTGACGAAACGATTGCGAAAGTGGAAGCGGCAATGCTGGCAGATCGAAGACTGACGGTTCGGGAGCTTAGTTGGATGATCCCAGATGTCAGCAAGGCAAGATCTTAACAGAACATTTAGGTTATTCAAAGGTTTGTGCAAGGTGGGTGCCCAGGCTGATTACGGAGGACCACAAAAGACGCTTATTGAGAAATTCCAATGGGAGATCGTCCCACACCCACCATACAGTCCGGATTTGAACCCGAGCGACTTATCATCTCTTCCCTGATTTGAAGAAACACCTCGGTGGAACGCATTTTGCAAACGAAGAGGAGCTGAAAGAAGAGGTTCTGAGCTACCTTTACGGTCTGGCGGGAGACTTCTATGACCAGGAAATCAAAAAGGTGGCGACCCGGATGAAAAAGTGCATCGAAGTCAACGGGGACTATGTAAAAAAATAGCTGAAAGTCTAAGCTTTCCAATGATGTATTGTTCGTTGTAAATAAAAATGTTTTTCATTGTGAAAATAAATAGGGAAACTTATTTTAAGGACAACCCTTTCCGGACAACGGAGACAACAATCTCCATTATGAGGAAGGAATCCCCTGGATAAGAAGCCAAGCGTTCTGTATCCTAGACCACATATTAATCAAATTAGCTAACATGTATAACTTTAATCTATATATATTCTATACTACACGTTGTACTGAATCTTGTTCTATTTTATTATGAAAGACTATATATTACAATACTTATGGATTATATGTTACAATTGTATTTATTTTAAATCAAATATGTGAAAGTAGTATCCTACATTTGTAATAAAACCGAAAAAAATACTATTAATTGTTTGATTAATAATATTATGCATATAATTTCTCCTTAAGATAAATATTGCAAAATTAATATCAAATGCACGCCACTGTAAACTAAATACACAGTATTACTTTTTAAAACCGTACAACTTATTTACATAAACATGGTCAACTGATTTTTATATGTTAAAAAATGGCTGATTACAATTCTATTTGATCACTATATAAAAACATCCTAATATATATACACTTAATTGGATTTTACTTTAAGAAAAAATAAATAATAAAAGAGATCGACTGGTTTCTAATCGGAATCAAATCAATAACTCTAAACTGTCCCTAAATATTTTGCTAATTCTGTAACCGTAATTTGAATAAATAATATGGTAATTTAAAAAAGTTTTTTATTAATTTTAGTTCGTAATATCTATAAGTTTTTGGTTCGTTGTAAGTAAATAATATTTTTGGTTTGAAAACCCCTCGAAATACTTTGTAAATCTAATGTTTACAAAAATTAATACGGAATATTTTATTTTACATTTTTTAATACGTTTACAAAACAAGGGGAAAAAATACTTTGTATATGAGCAATGCAAACATTAAATACTAGGATTGTCAATTTAGAACTATAAAGGTCAAGAATAAAGGAGCAATGGTGAAAAGGAATATTAATTTATGTATTTATTTCGACCGGTTTCATCAGGCTAGCTGGCATCAACAGACTCGGTCGATGGCAGCTGGCGAAACCGGTCACTATCGAAAAATAAAGATAAAAATTAAAAGAGTTATTTAAAAAATACCGTTTTATATAATAATTATTTAAAAAGAACTTTCATCAAGATATTTCAGATAAATCATTAGATTATTGTAATTAATTTCATTTGCTTTTTTTACATTGATTCATTGGTATTCGTCATAGACTTCCATACCGAAGGTACCGGGTTCGATTCCCGGCGATGGCAGTGTGATTGTAACACTGTCTTTGGTCTGGTGTAGAATTCACGTGACAATAAAATGGCGATACATTGGCTACCTATCACATGTCATAAGAATCAATATAAATAGCTAAAATAAATTGTATACAGTAATTGGGTCCAAACGACCTGTTGTATACAAGAAAAAAAAATTTTAGTGTAAAAAACAATACTGTGAAATTGTTCCAAATGTAAATATACAAGATGATTAATATTCTTATGCAGTTTCGTATATTTTTCCATTTGAGGTACATGCGAGAAGGACAACAATAGAAATGGTTCGGTGTCAAGATATAGAGGTGGGTGTAAATTTATTTCGGTACAAATCTTCTCAATAACCTGTACTTGGAAGCGTGGAACATCTTGAATAACAATCACCTTTCGGGTTTATACTTTTACGGAGGGGAAGAAAATGTTATGGCTACAACCAAGAAATTATTCAAACAACCTCGGGAAATGAATATATCCAAAGAAAGAGTGCGTATTTTGTTTGTAGGTGCGTATAAGATGTATTATATATATTTTCATATAAAGTAAGTAACTTAAACGTACATTTACATTTTTTTACTGCGTTCAGATCAATTTTCCAAGTAGTTCAAGTATTTATAGAGATAAACCATTCACGATTTTTTTTATACATTAAAACACAGTTTTTTTCAACTTCTTAGTTTATTATTCTAAACACGTTTCGAAGGTTTTTACACCTTTAAGAAAACAATATAAGTGTGTAAAAACCTTTGAAACATGTCGAGAATCTCAAATGTAGAAAAAATATTGTTTTAAATCATTAAAAAATATCATTATGGGATTCCATAGTGTTAACGCCTTGAGTTAATGAATAAAAAAAACACCTTTTTACTTCATTGTAAATTTTGTATTCATGTATTTTGTGATAAGAAAAAATTTCATTAAATATTTATTAAAATTAAATTATTATTAACATTAACATTAAAAATCCTTAAAAAGAAAATGGTTTTGAAATTTTGCATGTTAATAATAGAAATATAACTTTGAGCAATCTCGAAATTTTAGAAGTTAAAAAAGAAATTAAAAATAAAGAAAATATTATAAATAATCAAATAAATTTAACGTCAAGTCCAATCTTTGATTTATTTTCTTTGTTTTAAGTAATCACCTGAACCCCAATAAGAACTTTAAATTATTATTGTAATTGATTCATAATATTTGTTATAACATCTGTCAAAACTGATAATATTTGTAAACAATTTTATGACATTTTAAATATGTATCTTTATAAAATGTATCACTGAAGAAGGACCGGTTGTCCGAAACATGTCTGATATGTAACTTAATTTTTAGTGTTGTGAGTTAGTGTTGTATTATATATACGAAGTATATGTAAAAGAACTAGACAAATAAAATATTTTAAAATTAACTCTAATGAAAATTCATTTAAAACGGGGCCTTACAAAATAATTTTATTTTCTCACAACAAAGAAATGTTATTTTCGTCAATAATTGAAGATTATTAGAAATGCGTGTTTAATACAATATATTTTTTAAATAGTTTATATAAGAAGAGAACGAAGTGTTTCAAAACAAATATTTTAACAGATTTCACTTAGTTTGTATATATTTACACCAAAATAAATCATGCGATATTTTTTTAATATGCAAAGTTAATTTTAACAAAAATAAATTGTAAATTATTAAGAATAATTTTCTAAGTAGCCAATCACATTAATTACACATGTTCCTTACATATTGTGTCTATAAACAAGTATTTATCTAATAAAGGTATACCCACACAACAGTTGATGGATCATATTTAAAAAATGATCAATTATCTAATCACTCCAATGAGACAATTTATTATTCCCTTGTATCGTAACTTAATCGTAGCACATCGTAGACTGCTACGCGGCGACGGAGGCGTAGGCGGAGACTGCGTGGGAGTCGCGGCGAGTGGGTTACCGACTAGGAAACGTTCCTTGCCATAAGGCCATTTAAGTGAACCACACAACAAGGAACTTAGCGAAAATACAAACGGCATATCTTATTACAGCTAGTTATTTTTCTCCGGCTTCCAAATAGAATTTTCGTGGGACGTGTGCTATCATTTCTATTGTATTATGTGAAATGGAGTCTGTAAAAACGTTTACCTTTTGTGCTTAGACAAAGATACATTTATTTTGTTGTTGTACATTGTCTTTTATAGATTTTTTTGCGAAGCAACCTAAATAGAAGTTACAAGTTATTTGAACGTATATTTTAATATTATTTATTTATTTAAAAAAAATGTAATTTTCGCTCAAAGATTATTTTATGGTAAAAACAAACAAACATTGCTTAAAGCAGTATCATTGTTTAAAGAGTAGGAATATTATAGTTATTTAAATAATTTATAAATACATGTATTAAATATTAAATAATAGTTTTCATATAATATACAAACAAGAAGAATACATCGATTGAGTCTACGTACACAGGATGGCGATTTTATTTTATATAATATTATAATACTATTTTATATAATTTTATATAATATCATTAGTCATCTTGAAATATGTAAAATCATTTGAAAACAATTTGTTAGATGTTTTTCTTAGAAACACTTCATTTCGTCCTACCTCAAATAACTTATTTTTGATTTATAAATATAATATCATTTATTATCCCCTAACTATGTAATCATTGTCATAAAATTTCTTAACGAGTTCCAATATTTCTAGACCTACCCAAATAATTCTTTACATTTTTAATAACCTACATTTTTGTCAATATTGTGTATTTTGCTTGAAATGTCAATTGTGTTTTCTTTATTTACAAGGGTAAAGTACATCATGAATCTATGCCAAGAGATCGTACAGCCAACAAAGAGTATTATCTTGGAGTTTTACAACGATTGCGTGATAATATCCATCATAAGAGACTAGAATTACAGGCAAATAACTTTTGGATCATCACGATAATGCGCCGGGTCACGCTTTATTGCTTAGACGTTCATTTTGTGCGAGAAACATCACCACTGTTATGCAATAACCTCCGTATTCACCTCTTTCAGACTATTTATCTTTCTTAAGATCAAAATAATTGAAATGACAACGTGTAGACATAATTGTCGAATTATCTTTTTTTTAAATCGCTGGACCGTCTATGTTAGACACCATCTCTAAAATCATGTTCGTGGGGTGTTTTGATCAATGAAAAAATGGTAGCTACATTAATCTAATGAACTATAAACGAGGTGGCACCTGACATAGATCCGAGTTGGATGCAGTTATAGCGAATTCGTGAATACCCTTACGATAAGAGCAACAGAGAGATAACTGTCATATTTGTTCACATGATTGTATGCATATTTCCTTTGATGTTCTTTTTTCGATTTTCGATTTCGATTTGCTTCGCGCTCTAATGATGTATAATACAATATAAATGATAATAACAATATAAATAATAATAATAATATTGTAATAATACATTCGACAAGGATTTCTTTGAAGGAGGTAAAATCTAATCTGATAAATTAAATAATATTAATTTTAATATAATCTAATAATTTTAATAATAACTTCCATGTCTTGATTTTGACAGGGACTGGTTTCGCCAAGTTAGCTGGCATTGACAGAGTCTGTAGATGCCATCTAGCCCTTCGAAACCGGTCGCTTATATATTAAATAAAAACAAAAGTGGAAGTAGTTATTTAAAAACATCGTTTTATTTAAATATAAAATTTAATATTTATTAAAAAAAAAAACAGAAAACTAACAATTTCACCGAAGAAGTAGGCAGAAATAATTAACCACCACACTGTTCATTCCTGGCATACTTCTCTCGCTTCCTCAACATTCAAACATCATGTTAAACACGCGCATCGATTTCTCCGTTACCTCACGAAAAAACCCGACGTTTAATATTTGATTTATTTGATCGTGGCATGTTTTTCTTCTTATTTCTTCTTGCTTAAATGAAATTTTATGGTCGTTACTTTAATTGAAACTCTTACTAAATATTAATGAGCATGACTACAAGTCCTGGTGAATAGTATGTATGAGGTATGCATGCGAAATGATCTGATGATGAATGTTAATAAGTCCAAGGTAATGATTTTTGAAAAGGAAGAAACCATTACAGTCTGCAACATTAGCGTGAATGGTGAAAATTTGGAGCAAGTAGTTGAGTTCGTGTATTTAGGTAGTATGTTTACAAGAGATGGGAGAGTGGAGAGGGATATTGAAAGAAGGGTTGGGGCAAGCAACAAAGTGAATGGTGCACTTAAAGTTGTCATCGCAAACTTGTTCTTCTACCGACTCTTACGTATGGAAACGAAGCATGGAGCTGGCAAAAGAAGGATGAAAGTAGAATAAATGCAGCAGAAATGAGATCTCTTAGACGAATGTGTGGATACTCTGTGTATGATAGAGTGTCGAATGAAAATATAAGAAATGAATGCGGTGCGAATGATGGTGTCATAAACAAAATAATGAAAGGATCATTAAGATGGTTTGGACATATGGAAAGAATGAATGAAGAAAGAATGGTAAAAAAATTATATGTTAATGATGTAAATGGAACCAGAAATAGAGGAAGACCGAGGAAAACGTGGCACGATCAAATAAATCAAATATTGAATGTCGGGCATGTGAGGAGTCAAAGAAATCGACGCGCATGCATTACACGATGTATGAATGTTAAGGAAACGAGAGAAATATGTCAGGAAAGAAAAGTGTGGCAGTCCGTTCTTTCTGCCTACCCCTTCGGGGAGACGGCGTGATGGTTAGTTAGTTTGTTAGTTACTAAATATTTACTTTTACTTAATTAGTCTCGCAAAAATATGTTTGTATTATGTTACTCATATCAGTTAAAAATATTAAATAGATTTCGAATTGCATTATGTACAATATGCACGAGTACGTGAATGCATACGTATATATAATTTGTTATGTATAGCGTACAAGCGTCCTTTGGTTAAAACATTTATTTTGTAACCCGCAAATCGAACGGAGGGCAGAGGGCACAAAGGACGAAGAGGGTACAGCTTCTTGGTTTTATGGTTAAAGTTCAATGACAGTAGCCCGCGCTTCGGGCGGTACTGGCACTTCTCATGGGGAGGCCAGTTGTGTTTGTTTATACTAAACTCCATAACGTAGCATAACATTGCTATTGCCTTAGTGTAACGCAACAAACATAATTACACAAACTTCTAGAAATAACAAATCATATCAAAAGTAAACAGTACCTATATACGCGAAATTCACCACGAGATGATGAGAAATTTCACAAAATATATTAAGTTCTAAATAATCAATTAATTGTTTACTCAATTGCAAAGCAAAATTGTTTCAATTGAGTAAACTCAATAGAAAATTGTTTTCATAAACTATAGCAGTATTTTTACAGAAAACCATAATAATAATTATATATTAATCAAACAATTTTAATTCGAATTGATTATATAAAATCAGATCTTAATTGTTAGGATAGAATTTTTTCTCATAATATCTTTCAAAGCTTTTAAAAATAAATATACTCATATCAGTATAATAAATACTCTAATGATTAAATTTTCGTATGTAGCATTCACTTTGTGGTAAGACATTTTAATTTATTTATATTTAAAATAGAATAAAAATAAAAACACTGCAATTTGTTTTTCAAAACTATGCGGTTATTTTAATTGCCGACTAGTTTCGCTTGTATCCAAGCTTCCTCAGGGCTTCGTAATAACCATTATTACGAATTATTACGAAACCCTGAGGAAGCTTGGGTACAAGCGAAACTAGTCGGCAATTAAAATAACCGCATATAGGTGAAAAACAAAGTGCAGTGTTTTAATATTTATTTTATTTTAAATATAAATAATAATAAAAATTCAACTGTAATGATTCACTACTTTCTGCTTTATGATAAAGCGGGACTTACAAATATTGTGGCCTACTTTGGATCAACACCTTTCCATTGAATTTCCCGATTGCGAGTAAATTATAAAATAACATTTGTAAACTTTAAACACAGTTCACTTTTCGCTTAGGGAAGAAGGCTAATGGGAATAACAAAATTGTACATTTAAACGTAGGCGTTGGGTTAAGTAAAATGTAAATTGGACAAAATATCGGCAATGCGTACCGACACCAGCGAGCCCTCCGTGCCGCTGTCAGTGTCCACGTGTTGACCTTTAGCATTTAGTATCATTCATTCACAGGCATGCAAGGCCCTCACACTCGCGGAACTCTTTCTCGTTTGCCTGTCCGCTGTCCGCAACCAGCTCATTGCATCTAATTAATTCTCAAAATGGTTAGAACTCTCTTAGAGTATACTTCTCTCTCCTTTATTTACTTGACTAAATTATCCGATATAAAAATATATTATATATCACTTCATGAATAAGTTCATTGCACTTTGACGAAAAGTTAGTTCTTATAAAAATATATATAACATTTTGCCGCATAAGAAAAATGCAGGTTTATATAAATATACAAATAAATTGTATCATAAAAACAAAGTGAAATAATTTATGAAATGTTTTTTTTTTTTTGACAAGTCTGCTGTAACACGAAACTAAGAAAACGAAGAAACATTTTTTTCCTCAAACAAAAAAGACACAATAATCAAAGTCGCTTAATGACAGCTGCTTAAAGCGATCGTATCGCCTTCAAACAAAGCGTTTGCGATCTTTTTTACGTAGCCGCTGAAAAAGGTAACATCGAGATAAGATTCAAAAAAGATTAGTGCGGGGAAAGGACGTCTAATAAGTGGATTGATTCTCGCATACCTGGTCTTTCCGGTCCGATTATTCTCCCGCTCAGCGTTTCGCGCCACTACAAAACACGGGGCTGTTAGCTCGGGCTCCGGACCGTCACGGCAACGACCGACTGGCGGGTCGCTCGACTCGCAACTGACGGGGCGCAAGTCTTCAGGGCGGTCGATAGCGCCGCCTCCCCGCCCCGGAGCGTCCCGCCGCCCGCTACGTCATCAGACGCCACTCTCGAAGAAAAACTCCCGTACGCTCGTGAAATGGCGCTACGATGGGATGGAGCTGATACGGGCGCCCACCCCGCCCCCTCCCGTGCAGATACCGCTGAAACAAATAGCCTGCAAGGTAATAAAAATGACCAGTAGTACCCGAGCATAAAAGCTGATTTCCGATGCGAAGCAAATCACTAGAATTGCCGCTGCGATTTGATCACTAAAACTTTTATTGAAGTCGAATTTTTCTCGCATAATTAGGTGAAGCGAAAAGGGTGAAAAGTTTGAAAAATTAATAGCTCCGTTAGTATTAAAACTTCGAGTTCATTAAGATTATTTTCAGATTTATACTGACTGGGAAATCATTCACTTTCCATAGCTCAAGTTTAGAATGTTGGATGTAACTACTGTGTTTGCATTCGGTTGGTAACTTCGAGAGCTTAATTCAAAAAACGGTTGCATAAAAATATTCATCATTAATATATTTTTCATGAATAGTTTTACATTCATATTAACTTAACTGTAATGTAAACATAAATTAACGATAATCAAATGATTTTACTGAAATCTCTTGATGGAAGTTAATTTTAAATAATAATTAAATAAAACGATGTTTTTTTATTACTTCCACTTTTGTCTTTGGTCGCTGATGAAATAAAAACAAAAGTGGAAGTAGTTAAAAAAAACATCCGTTTTATTTATTATTATAAATTAACGAAATGTGAAAAACGGTTTATTTTCAATTTACCTAATGAAGGATGAAAGTAGAATAACTGCACTAGAAGTGAGATGTCTCAGACGAATGTGTCGATACTCTGGGTATGATAGTGTCAAATGAATATATAAGAAGTGAATGCGGTGCGAATGCTGGTGTTATGAACAAAATAATGAAAGGACCATTAAGATGGTTTGGACACATGGAAAGAATGAATGAAGAAAGAATGGTAAAAAAAGTATATGTTAACGATGTAAATGGAACTAGAAATAGAGGAATACCAGGGAAAACGTGGCACGATCAAATAAATCAAATATTGAATGTCGGTAACGTGAGGAGTCAGAGAAATCGACGAGCGTGTATGACACGATGTATGAATGTTAAGGAAACGAGAGAAATTTGTCAGAAAAAAAAGTGGGGAAGTCCATTTTTTCTGCCTACCTCTTCGGGAGACGGCGTGATGGTTAGTTACTTAGTTAGTTTACTAGATAAACCTCACGCCGTTTATCAGAATGCATAAGCGAATGAATGGAGCATCTCATTCTTCTACGCTGACCAGTGGCGGCTCGTATTTTAATTTTCGTGTTAGTGAGTGATTAATAGATTAGTGAGTGATTACGATGGTCAGGAACTGTGATAATGGCACGAGTGGCTAGTCAGACAGAGGAGGAGGAGGACGAGGTCCGGCATTACAGATCAGTCTCCTCTCTCCCCAGCAAGATAATCGGCACCCCCTCAAAGGGACAAGTGACTTCACAAAACGCCAACGTCCGATCGAGACGATTGGCCGATGTTAAAAAAAATAAAATAAGCAAGAAAGAATAAACAAATGATAACAGTAATAACAACAATAATAATAAATAATAAATCTGGACCAGGAGCAGCGGCCCAGAGATAACAAAAACAAATAAAATAAGAAGAGAAAAGAAAAATGAACGAGCAAATTAAAACAAGTTATAATTAAATTTGAGGATCGGCTAAGTTTCGACCTCAGCAAAAACATCAGTCCATGCTCTCACGAAGTTCTTCAGACATCCAAAGTTGTGCTCGCGAAGAGAAATTCGCGAAGTCTGAGTTCCAGACCGGGCGAGCCGCGACTATCACGTCTTCAATCATCCTATCTCTCGCACTCGTGAAGAGACGACATTCGCAGAGGACATGAAAGTTCGTTTGGGGCCCCCCGCCGCACACACACTCCGGGTCCGACACCAGTCTAAAATCAAAGAGCCTGGCCCGAAAATTGCCGTGGCCCGAAACATCTGGACGACGTGGTAATCCAAAACGATCCACCCACAACTCATCCTCCACTTCAGGGAAGGGAAGAAGGAGGAGATCCACCTCCCTCGGGGCGAGTCGTCCCACCTATCCTGCCAAACTCTTATGGAGGCCTCCCTTACTCTCCCGCACAAGGCGATGAATCCGTCCTCATCCGGGTTGAGTAAGAGGCTCAGGTGGGACACCCTCTCACCCCGTCTAAGGCGCCTCCTGGCAACGGCCTCCAGCACCTCGAGGTCGGCAGGGAGAACCCTCCGATGACGCGCCACAGAGGCCGCAGTCCTATAAGCACCCGTCAGCGCCAGAAGAGGGGCGCGTTGGCCCCTCAGCAGTGTGGAGAACACCGTCCGAATCGCAAAGCGACCCGACCACACCCTGGCCGCGTATGTGACTCTCGTCACGTACACAGCCTTGTAAAGTAGTCGGATCACAGGCGATCGGAGGCCCCACGCCGCAGTGCTAAGGCGCCTAACCTGCATAAACAGATTCGCGGACCTCTCCGACACAACCTTGACATGCCCCAGGAAGGCATGTTCAATTGCATTATTTTTCTTATCTTAAATATATATAGTATAAACTTTTCATGTTACTTTCCCTATTCCAAATATTAAATAAATTTCCTTATTTCCCCCATCCTGCATTTCGTCTCCTCCCTCCCTCCGGTGCCTCCTGCTGTGCATTATTTCTTTTTTATTCTTTCTCTAATACGTTTTTTATGAATCAATTGTGTATTTTCTTTTGCTGTTGTATTGCTATGTGTGTACGGCGGGACATCGAGGGAGAGTAGCGTAGCTTAAATGTGGTCTGGGTCCCCCTTGGTTGCAAATATACATATATACATATATTTTTTTAACGTAAGTCCCGCATGGACGGGGGACGGGCCTAGGGAGTGCACGAGTGAAGCTGACGAAAGGCGCCGCTGCGCCTATAACAGCTTCGGGTAAGCGGAGGGAGCCCTCTATGGCTCGGCCATATATAGTCAGACAGAGGGTGGTATTGTAGCTGGCCAGCCAGCTAAAATGCCTGACGGGAAGGCGTGCAGAGCGAAGCACAACCTGAGTGGGAGAGCGTACACCGTGTGATATTTTTCTTCTATTATAAAATACACTTAAAATAATAAATCACCCACCGTGAGGCACATACATGTACGAGTATATAGAACTTTTTTAAACCATCTCACATTCCAAAAAGTACTAAAACAAAGACCAAAATGCATTTTCTTATAAGAAATTTCAAATGACAGCTTGCCAACGGACGCCATTTTGATCAGAGGATTCTTTGAGAATTCCGTCATCTTGGAGGATATCCATCTATATTTTCTGGATGGTTATCTTTGACAGCGTCAGTACAGACTGTTTTATCTCCCAGCATGCAGAACCAACCTGCCTCTGGTGATGCCGGTGGGGAGAGCAATCAAACTGCTGAACATGATCGCTTCGGAGATCGACGTCTTTCATATTCGTGAAAGTACGTTTAGAAGACAAATACTCTTGACTTTGGAGAGTATATTGTATTTCTAATGTCAAACCATCTCTCATGCGTTCCTGATATTATATATTTATTATATTTTACCTGTTCTCAATAGATACCTTAAACTATAATTGTTGTTTGTAATATCTTTTGAGAAAATAATCTTATTTGATTTGATTTGATATTGACATTCCCTGAAAGTTGACTTCCCGAAGTTTTACTAGCTTGTGTAACTAGTCGCAGCCCGCGCGTGTCGACTTTTAGGAAGTGTTTTCACAGTTAAAGGTGCTTGCTTATACCTAGTAGACACTCTTTTAAAAACATAACAAAATCATCTTGTAACAAATCAGAATATTTGGGTTTTTTTTTTCCAAAAATGATATATATATTTTTTTATGAGTTACAATCGCACTCAATCAATCGAGACGGAAAAGAAACACAAGTTCATGACAGCAAGCAAACGTAGATTTCAGTTAACGAATATTTTAAGTATACCAAATTGTATTAATTATATAGCAGAATCGTAATTAAAACGTATCACGCCGTGGCAGTCATATGTTACCATTACGCCCTGGCAATCATATGTAACTGTCAACGGTTGAATTACAGTAAAGGTCCGCAAGTGCCGTCAATCACACGTTAACGGAGTTTTAATAACTTATTGTGTTTTTTTACACCTGAATCCTGAAAAGTTCCGTGGCGTCAATGTGTTAATGATATCTGTTTTGTTGTAGAATAACCCCCTCCTCCCCAGAATAGTAAATAATATCGCGTCTATAACAGAATAGCCCCTTTTACCAAACCATAGACAGTATCATTTTGCATCTATCCATCTATGCACTGTCAAATTTCACCCTCAAATAGCGCTGTTGTCAATGACTTCGAGACGGCATTGGCTGTTGTGGTGTGTTTCTTTTGCTGAATGATTTTAGATTACTTAATCTCTGAAAGCCAAACATTCATAAAATATTACAAAATTGTATTTTAATATATTCGTAGTGTCATTTGGAGATTTCGGTTACAAAATATGGGCAAAAGAAAAGATTTTTTCGTTGCAGAAGATAATCTTCAAATGGGTGCGTATTTTTTAACATTCTGATCAATGTTTTGTTTATATCTTGTAACTTTCATTATATGTTAATTTTGCATTATTTTCTTTTGTACGCTCGTTTTGTTTTAATTGTAATATTTTACAATGGATGCATTTTACAAAAATAAATGCAGATTATTTTTTGTTGATGTAATTAAATTTTGTCCTTTTTTACAGATAACGCAGATTTGCAACAAAAAAGGCATAAACGACACAAACACAAAAAGCACAAGAAAAAGAAAGACCAAATGGACGAATTTGATAGTGACGCTTCTATCGACGTATCATTCGAAGATGGAATAGATGCTAAACCGGCATTTAAAGTTAAAATTAAAATGAGCAAAGATACGCCAGGGACGTCGGCTGCAGACTTACTGAAAAATCAAATAAATAAATTCCCTGATAAGAAATTAGCAATTTCATCTCTGCCCGGTAATATTATGTCTCCTAAGGTGGCGCCAAAAAAGAAAAAAGGAAAAGGAAAAGACAGTGGAACGTCCAGTGAAGAAGAGAGATGGTTGGATGCCATTGAATCGGGAAAATTAGAAGAGGTAAAATGTTTGTTTTCTCCTTATATTTTATTTAAAACTAAAAAAGTGCTGTCATCAACTTGCCCCAATATGTTAAATATATTTAATTAATTTCTTCGAACCAGCCAAGTCCCCCAACCACTTAAGATGGCTATCGTTACTCCTCTTCTTAAAAAATCTCAATTAGATTCTGAAAATCTATTAATTATCGTCCGGTCTCAAACTTGCCTTTCATTTCCAAATTATTAGAAAAAATTGTAGCTAGCCAAATCAATTCCCACCTCATAGCAAATGATCTATTATCAAAATTCCAGTCTGCATACAGACCTAATCATTCAACGGAAACAGGACTTCTTCGTATCATGTCGGATCTGGTATTAGCTAATGAATCGGACAAGTTAGCACTGCTTTCTTTACTAGATGTGAGATGAGTGCTGATTTTGATACCATCGATCATTCTTACCTCATTAAATGGCTCGATACTACTTACAGTTTCACAGGCAATACAATAGAGTGGATAACTTCATATCTGTCAGATCCTTCACAAGCAGTTCAGGTCGCAGGGAAAATATCGTCTTTCTTCACCCTCTAGTCTGGTGTTCCGCAAGGTTCAGTGCTAGGACCGAATTATTTATAATGTTCACTAATGACATTATCAAAATAATTGATACATTTGGCCTGCTGTCTCATGCTATGCTGACGACCTGCAAATTTATTTCTTTTGTGACCTTAATAACATCAGTCATCTAAAATCTATAACTTTAAAGTGCATTGAAGCGTGAATATAAGTGTGAATATCGAATTAGATGGCCTCAAATAGATTAAAATTAAACCCTTCCAAAACGAAATTTCTCTGGACCGCCCCAATGAAGCGCCAGCACTTAGTCGATCATGCTCCGATATCAACATTCGGAATTGACATCATCCCTCATAACTCTATAAAACTTCTTGGAGTCAACTTCGAAGCGGATCTTTCATTAAAAGCCCAAATAAATAAGAGTGCCAGTGTCTTTCATCTAAGGCAGCTCAAAACAATCAAAAGTAATGTTCCCAATGATGCATTAAAAACATTTGTTAATTCCTTCGTCGTTTCTCGACTCGACTATTGCAACGGCATTTATGCCAACATACCCATGAAACAATCAAATAAACTTCAATCTGTTTTCAATGCGGCAGCACGACTTATAAAAGGTGTTCCAAAAAACTCGCGTATTTCACAACATCTAAAAGATCTTCACTGGCTCAAGTGTCCTGAAAGAAACCAGTATAAACTATGCTGGACGGTTTTTAAAGCGCTTCACGGAATGGCACCAGCCTATATATCTGAACTTTGTGTTGCTGATAGCCCTAACTTTCGGCAATCTATGCTTCGATCAGCAAATTCCTCGGCAATAGGCAGATTAGTTGAGCCAAAGCGCAACCCCCGGATCAGGCTTTTGCAGTGGCAGGTCCGTCCGCTTGGAATATGCTTCCTGCACGCCTCAGATGCATTGACAATCCGACAGATTTTAAATCTCACCTAAAAACCCACCCGCGTTGCTCTAAATCCACCTTGTATATTTGTTTAATTTTACTTTCTTACCGATCGCGAATATCAGATGCAGTGTTCATATTTAGATTTTTTACATTTTAAACACGTCATAATGCGCCCTTGAGGTGATTACATCACAAAAACGGCGCTTTAAAAGTTAGCATATTATTATTATATCAATATTCTGCTTGTAATGAATTTCCTTAATTTTACTTTGAATAACCTATGAAAAATATTGTATTTTCATAAACATGTTTCGAACTATAGACGTCCTTCCTCAATGTTAAAAAATTACACTATGTTAGGACATCCAGTCTGAAAAATGCAAATAAGTATGGAATTTGTATGGAAAATTGTTATCTTATAATAATATTAAAAAATATTTATTTATTTTTGATTATTTACAGGTTGATGATGAATTGAAAAAAATTAAACCAAAAGATCCAAAAATGATGACCGCACGCCAAAGAGCTATGTACGAGAGAGGTACTGACAAAGAACCCAGCCCTGGGGGAGAAGTGTTATTAGCTCTTCCATCAGGATACAAAGAAAAGGTTATGACAGCGGAAGCAATCCAGAAAGCGGCACTCAAATCGCAAAAGCGGAAACAGCTTGCTGACGAAAAACGCGAGAAAGATAAAAAAAAGACAATGGAAAGGTTATTAAAAAAACAAGAATCAAAAATCCTAAAAGGAATCCCGAAAAGTAAACCTTTTAAGAAAGCAGTACCTCTTATAACTTACAAGAATACCCGCGAAGGTATCACAGTTATGATGCCGCCTGAAATAGACTTTCCCCTCCATGCCAAATGTGCTGCCGAAGCTCCTAAACCTAAAATATGCGGACTAGCGGATTGCACCAACCTGAAGAGGTATTCTTGCTCCAGAACAGGGGTGCCATTATGTAGTTTGGATTGCTATAAGAAAAATTTGTTGAGTGTTGTAGTTTAGTCTAATAAATTATATTTCTATGCAATCCATGATTTTCATTTATCTATGCCTACACATAGAATTTGTAAACATTATACACATTAATAAGAATTATTCTGAATATTGATTTCCCTTTCATACGTAGCATGTAAATAAACATTTTTGTTAACTTAACACTGGAATTCCATGACAGATTTAAAAAAAATTTAAACATTTTTTTTCTCTTTGTGAGTTTATTTTTCTCGACTTGTTTCCAAGGTTTTACACCATCATGGTGAGAACGATATTAACTGTTTATATCGTTCTTCCGATGATGGAAGTGTAAAACTTTCGAAACACGCCGAGAAAAAAAAACTCAAAAGTGGAATAAACAGTTTTAATTCATAAAAAATCTATAAATAAACAATAAAATAATAAACTAAAACAGCTCTAAAATATTGTTTGCAACATTACATTTATTCAAACACTAATTTTATATAAATGCAACAATGATAAAATACGTACATTGAGAATAAATGTTATTGCGAGTAGCTTTTCAACACTCCGTAAATCTAACATTCCTTCACCAATTCATAATTCCCTCAAAATGTTCACACTCGTGTTCTGAAAACACACCATAGGCTTTTGTCAGAACTCACAACATAGGTACTTAATATTAACATTCAATTCATTTTGAAACATCAATAAAAATAATCCTTTTACAATAATAACTAGTAGGACTCTAGGTGGTTAATTTGCATTCTAAAACATATCACAGTTTCAGGGACCCTGCTTATAATTAAAGGTGAAAAATAATGGGGGTAACTAAGTGAAGTCTGAAATATCATTGAGGGTGAAAATTTTTTAAATTTCTAAAGATTTGGCAAATTTTGAGCTGTTTATTTTCACTTAGCCCTTAAATTTGTGCGCTTCTACACTGTCAAATGTCTATTGTCAGTTTAAACATGTCTTCTCTAAACCAGATTGATGCACTCAGAATCATCTCGGTCGTGGAAAGAGTCTAAGAGACCTGCGATCCACTTGTACACAGTAGAGAGAATGCCAAATGTTCCGACAGAGGGGAGTCTAAAGCAGGGCACCGACTCAGCAGAGATTATTCTGCTTGCTGTTCCGGAGTCGAGCCAAGCCGGATTCTAAACGCTATGATTGGTTGTTCTGCTTGTTGGAGCGCAGGCGCGCCAGGCCGGAGCGCTCTTCCTCCTCGTCGCTGGTGTACGACATCCCGGCCACGGCTCCTCGGGAAGAAGTCGCCTGCATCAAGTCTTGGTCCGGTCCATTGCGATTCTCATACAAGAGAATGCTTAGAGTCTCTTCATATATCCTCGCTTCAGGAAACTCTACCTTTGTGTGCTTTTTATCAGTTGCATACACGATGGAGGTGCAGCATACTTCGGCACGGTTCTTGCCGTGGCCATAGAAAGACCAGCAGCATATCTCATTGGATCCTATAACATCCTTGATGAACAACACTCTTCCACTGAACCGCAAAGACAACTTATCAAATAATTCTATATTCTTGAGAAGGTTATCATCTGAAGTACTTGTGTAGGAATACTTATTGTTGTGTCGATTAATGAGCAATTTGACAACTGGCTGCAAAATAAAACAAAAACCATTAATTCAAATATGAAAAACAGTAATATTAAAATTACAAGTGGTAGGCTCTGACTCATTATTAAAACACTGTTTTTTCCATTTTTGAAAACTGGAAAGCGGAAAAAAGTGTCTTAATACTAACTAACTAACTAACCATCACGCCGTCTCCTCGAAAGGGTAGGCAGAAAGAATGGACTGTCACACTTTAACCGATGTGGCACTCCATCCTTCTCTTTTCGCCCCACGAGAGACGCGGTGTGATGGGTTGCGAACCTCATCGCCACCAATAGGCATCTCCCGCGCACACTTCGATCTTCCAACATCCACAAAATAAATCTAAAACAAATAATATAAAATACAATGATATAAAATAAAATAACAAAATAAAAATAATTTAATACAAAATGTTATTTTTAGATGGTGCACATTTGTCTATTTAATTTATGTTCCACGAATCCACCGTTTTTTAAATTTAGCACATAATGTAATAACACATAATGTTTTTCCGATGTTGCACATGTTGACATGGACGATCCGGACTTTTGTGTTTATTTAATTTATGTTACACGTATCCACCGTTTTTTAAATTAGCTGTTATATGATTGAATTAATGTTCCACGTATCCACTTTTTTTATTTGGCAGTAATTAGGCACTTAAAACCAACCAACACCAGCAAGAACTTTAAAAGAATATTGAAGAAATTATTCAAATTGTCATTGGAACAAATGAAAAATTTATTTTTACACCTGTCAAAATTCTTTATATAAACGAAAAAACTTAATTCTTAAAAAAATGTCTTAATTCTTAAAAAAATGTCATTATGGACTTCCAATGTTTATGGACGCCAAGTTTATCTAAAATTAAGATGATATCTTTGTTTATACAACAGATATATTTATTTTAGAATTAATCAGTTTCCCCTATTGCGATTCATGGGCAAAAAACACAATAGTTGTTTTAGCTATATCATAAAATAATAAGACTTGTATAATAATACAAAAATATCATTGGCTAATCTCATATAAGTCATAATTTTTTTGCTTTGTAAGAATTTTTTATTGAGAATAGTAGTTTTAAACCAATAGTTTTACTAAATTAATCACAGACATGTAAATCAGTTAACTTTCAAGAAATTAAATGTATTAATACATAATAAATAGTCATTTATAATACAGGATATTACTCAACGTGCATCATAACACTATCAGATCTGCTAATCTATTTTAACTTTATTAATTCGAATCACGTAACACATGAATATATTTCGCTCTGACTCGAATATTTCCACTTATTGGTGTTACAAAACATGTAGCGGAATTGAGATTGCAAAGATAAACAAGCCTCGTGTTTCATAACAGATGGAAGTCTTAAACAAAAGAAAAAATATTACTGTTGCAGTGCACAAACCACCGGTTAATATTCATCTTTATTTTACTATTTGTATAATACACAAATTAATTTACAAATACATAATTCAATCCACCATAGCTTTTCTTTCACGTTTTCTTTTTTACAATACGTTTATCTTTATAAAATTTGATTATTTTGGTGGGGGGGAAAAATCTTCGTTTTTATTATTTGCCTATATTTAATGGGGTCAATTGATAAAAATTGTAGTCAATTGGTAAATCTAGAATACAAAATTTGGACTGCATCACTATGGAATAGATGTCAGGTGTAATTCAGGTGGTTGATTTTGGGATAATTTTTGTTTCTAATTTCAATTAATTCCATGCCAAAATCTGGTGGTGGTCTAGGGGATAGAATGCTTGGCTCCTGAACCAGGGGACTTGGGTTCGAGCCTGGACACTACCAGATTCATTCTTCATAATAATGAGCTATTTTCTGCTGTCATCATTGACTCAAAAAATTTAATAATATTCCTTTAATTTTGACAATACTGCAGTACCCTGTTGCAGTAATAATAAAAAATTGGCTGAGTTTACGTCTCAAATATTATTATTAATTTGCTGCATCGCTCTTTACACCATTACAGCGCGAACCAAATCGATGTAAAGGGTATAGCTATCATATTGATTCATGTGACATGTGATAGGTAACTAAGCCATTTATTGTCACGTGAATTCTTCACCAGACCAAACACAGTGTGACAATCACACTGCCATCGCCAGGAATCAAACCCGAAACCTACGGTGTGGCAGTCAAAGCACTTACCACTCGGCCAAGAAGGTTGGCAGACATTTTTTTATTATTTTTTCCTTTTATACAACAGGTCGTTTTGAATACAATAACTGTATACAATATATTATAGCTATTATATTGATTCTCATGATATGTGATAGGTAGCCAATCTATCGCCATTTTATTGTCACGTGAAATCTACAACGGACAGAAGACAGTGTGACGATCACACTGCCATCGCTGGGAATCGAACCCGGGACCTTCCGTATGGAAGTCAGAGCTCATACCACTTTAGTACGAAGGTCACCTAATCATAATATTACGCACAATTTAGTAGTACAGAACTAAGGTTAAGGTTTATAAGATGCATTCAAATATGAGCTGCAAATGTAGGTTTTTGCAGTTCGAAACTTATTGTTTTTGGACTGCAAATGTAGCCAGCCACACTATAAGGGTTAAAATATACAAATATATTTTAAAGATCTATGGTATTTCGAGTATCGAACCCAAAAACACCAGAGTCAAGCAATTGAAGGCCGCCACTAGCATAATTATAATGATCAACAATCACAACACACCTTAGTAGTTGAAGAAATGAGCATTTGTTCCTCCGTTTGGGAGGTGATTAATGGCACCCGGCAGATGGGCTCGGCATCTCTCTCTTTCTTGGCCAGAGCCTGCTGGCACGACTCCAGCAGCTCCTCAATCAGATAGTACTTGGCCTCTGCCAACAGCTCCGCAACTTCCTTGCAACTATCTGGTAAAGGTACTGTGCCATCCCGTAAATAGTTGAGAATGGTTCCAAAATGTTTCCCGCACCGATCAATCAATATCCAACCTAAACAAATTAAAATTTTCTATGCAAACAATGTAATTATGATAAACTTGAAGTATTTTTTACATTATTACTAATGAATACATTATTTAAATGATTTCAATATAAATACAATTTTTTTTTATAATAACATGCCACTTGCTAATAAATAATATATTGGATTAAAAAAAAACATTGTAAATTCCTTATATTAAAACCTTTTCATTGAAAAATCCCGAATGACATAAGCGATTTTGATAATATAATGAAGTGAGTTGACTTGGGTTATTATACGAATGTGTAAATTATAAGCCAAGTGCAAAACAAAAAAAACAGATATACCTTCAGAGTCTGTGAGGACCTCCATTCTTCCGCTGAACATGGCCCTTAACATGGTGTCATTTTTAGTCAGGGTTCCGATGGTGGTATAATATAGATTCCCACCGACATTGAGTTTAACATATTGTGACAAATTCCCTTTTATGTAAGCCTTGTGGTCGCCAGACATGGTGACAATCAAGGTTTCAGTTTGCACCGAAATTTTGACTGAGTTTTTTTGGCCGACTACAGGAGCTCCACAAGAGCTCAAAAAAACTTGTAGAATAGTTAGTTTAAAATTAATAACCGTTTAAAAATAAATATTTTAAATCATGTTAGTAAAGTAGTAGAAAATATCTTCAAAAAAATCACTGTAAGGTGTATCCAACTTAATGCCGAGTTACCAAGAAGAATAAGTCGAAATTATTGATTTCTAACAACACCTATTCTCCATTGGTTTCTTCACTCAGATTCAGATTCCAGTGTTGCCATAACACGCAAAATGTTGCTAGGCTAAAAATATATAATTTACAATAAACAGAGGGCCCGATAGGAGACAGATGTCCTGGCTGCGAAACATGAGGGTATGTAAGGAGTCTATTGTCGTCACGGGGTGAAAAATGAATTTATTGAACTCATTCACTCCCGATCTAGAGCAACTTTCCAACATTTCCCCATGTAATTCGTTAATGTTAACAATATATTATATGAGCTATGCTCCGGGATGTATTATGATATGAAATTGATACCAATATTTACTATTTAAGAATTACATTTATTCAAACACCAAAAATTACACACTGAAAAAGATAACTTAAGATTTAAAGAAGACTTACATGCTATTCGCTGGTCAACGAATTAAAACATAAGTAGACTACAAGACAATCGCGCCATGAGGAAGGCGGTGACGACCGACGCTGATGGAAGCCGGCGTGGCGGCGAGTTAGCCAGCACGAGGACTGCCAGAGGCTGCACGGCACAGAAGGCTGCCCGGCGTCCACTTCTATCTCCCGGGCTGCCAGCATCACGCGGATGATGGACCGCGGAGGGCACGTGTCTCCTTCATAGCGACAAAGGTGGCCAGCATCAGGCCCCAATGGTGATAATGGCCCTTCATGGGCCCTGTACGAGGTTGTTTGTTTGTTGAACTCCTCGTTCAGATCATCTCCCTGGCGTTCGACCGTCCGTCAAGCCGAATGAATGTTGCCTCGCTGGGGGCCGGAGTGTAAGAGAGCTCCCTCACCCCTCGAGCCTCACGAACTTCCAAAAGCCCGCAGGGTAGGGGTTGAAAATCACGTGGGGTAGAATCTCGCCCCCAAAGTGTTGCCACTCACGAAATTGTCACTTACAACTATTATTGTTTTTCATGATATAGCCATGTTTCATGGCATACTCGATGAGATTGCACTAAACAATTTTTACATGGCAGAAAATACGTTTTCTCTCTGGAGGCTTGTTTAACCTTAGTGAAGTTTAATTTTAAAAAGTGATAGTGACAATTTTGTGAGTGAAAAAAATAGCTTTCTGCCCCGGTATTGCAATTAAGTTAAGTACTGCTGGCCGGATATGCCGAGCGGCAACACGCGCGGCCATGTTTTTTGAAAACGGAGGCTGAAGATCATAAACACAGCGGGGACTTGGAAATCAGACTTCAGAGGAGGCGGACGGGCGGCTCCCCAGCGCCCGCTGTCCACCGGCGCGGCGCGCCGGCCAAGGACATTCCCGCCTCGCACGTCCCTCGAGGTGCCGGCTGCCTCAGATTATCATCATTGGGGCTTGATGCTGACCACTGCTGTCTCAGCGAAGGAGACCAAACCGCCTTTCGCTTCCACACTCTTCCCCATCGTCCGCCTCGCACGTCCCTCGTGGTGCGGATGCCATAAGCAGCCAGATGCCGTGCAGCCTTTGGCAGTTCTTCGTGCCGGCCAGCTTGCCGCCGCGCCGACTTCGCAGATCACCGCCTTCGTTAGTGCTAAGTCAGTGACTCGTTAGTTTTCATTCGTTGGCCAACGGATAGCATGTAGGTCCTCTTTAGTTCTTAATTAAATGTTAATTTTAAATAGTTAATATTGGTTTCAATCTCATATCACAATACATTCCGAAGCATATCTCATATAACATAATATTGACATTGGCAAAGCACATGGGCACGTTGGGAAGTTGTACGAGATCGGGGAAGAATTCGATTAAATTCATCTTTTTCACCCCGTGACGACGACAAGCTCCTAACATTCACTATCTTAAATTATTATCACTTAATAAAATTAAACTTAACTAAGATTAAACCAGCCCCCAGAGAGAAAACGTATTTTCGGCCATGTAAAATTTGTTTATTGCAATCTCACCGAGTATGCCATAAAACATGGCTACATCAGGTACAGCCACACCCGAGTGCCTGTGTAGGCGCCAAAACACAGTTCGCTTGTGATCACGCCCTGTGGCACGAACCCTATAGTGTGGCCGGTCCCATAGTACGCCATATGTTGGTTCGCCAGGTGTCCACCTAGCCTCCGACCCTGGCACTTCGGTTCGTACCTTGAGGGAGTGGATCGGCATCCGAAGTGTGGAGGAGCTGATCCGAGCGGTGCAGGACAGGGACAGGTTCGCCGAGGTGATCGCCAACGTTGAGGGACCCGACAGGGCACTCGAAGAAGAAGATAAACATCTAAATAATATTTTCTATAATGAAAAAATATAAATGAATTCTGGTAGAATATAAAATAACTTAGGGTCCGGCCACACCGGAGTGCCTGGGTAGGCGTCCAAACATAGTTCGCTGTGGCGCGAACCCTATAGTGTGGCCGGTTCCATAGTACGCCATATGCTGGTTCGCCTGGTGGCCACCTAGCCTCCACCCTGGCACTTCGGTGTGGCCGTACTCTTAGATGAATAAAATTTGCTCCCGAGTACGTAGGACAAGAAAGAAAAAAAATTGTATACGTGTAGGTCTATACTTTTAAATTATACCATAAACTAAAGTGGCGATCATAGAAAAACGCAGTTGTACTCTCTTCTATGGTTGTACGTGCATACCAAAGACAATAAATAAAAGCCGTGTTTTCGTAAATAATCGTGAAGCGAAGTTGAGCGCGAAGATATAATTTTATCGACCGAAAATGGCGGACGAACTAGTGAAGGCTGGTTTATCACTAGACGAAATGAATAGAATAAAAATTATAAATCCTGCAGTATCAAACCATACTAATAAGTTGATTGAAACGAGTCAAATTTTTAAAAACGGTATATTTTTCTCTCATGCACCAATTATTGTTTCACATTTATTTTAGATGAGTTTTCATGAACAAGTTCGGAATAAAAATAATGTTTTATAATTACAAGCCGTTTCACTACATTGTAATGTAGTTTGAAACCAACTAAAAAATAAATATAGTGACTGGGGTCATCAAAAAAAGGTTTTTCCAAGCAATATGAAGTCTTTAAACTCCCATATCTCCAAAATGTTTATTTGTACTTATCTCGGTTTTACACTCACGGTGCGATATATTATAAGGCTTACTTGGCATCGGCATTAAAAAGAATGGGATTAATAAGATTTTTTATCAAAGCAAAGCTGAAATTAAAAGTTATTCAAATCTTTACATTTGTATAGATGCCGATTCATTGGAAGCAACCCTTGATTCCGTTATAAATGTACTGGTGGACAATGGAACGACTGTTGACAAAGAACAATTTATGGCTATAGGACTTCGAAATTCACTTCATTCAGTTACTACAGACAGAGAAAAGCGCCAAATGAAGTTGCAGGTAAAAAATGTAAAATAGAGGAATATTTCATAGTAAAATGGATTTTTTGATTGGTGGTAAAAAGGTATACTGATAGGAATTTGTCAATTGTTTTTATTACAATGAGACATAATTTTTTTTTTAATCTATGCGAGTTATTGCTGTGAATATTATATTTCACTCATTCATTCTGAGATATTCAGTGCACCACTCTTTCATGATTGTAACAAATATTGTTTAACTTATTTTATCGTGAAGTTAATTTATCCCTACACTTTTAGGAAAAAATAATGGAAAAAACAATGGAGTTAGATATACTGCAACTGGAATACCATTCTCTTCGACTGATTCATGCGGAGCAAATGGAGACCTTAGAGTATTTTAACGAAATGCGCTAATTTATTTTAACTAGACATTTATTTATAAAGTTAATATTATTTGAGACTACAAGAAAATATATCAATTGAATACATAGTTGTTATTGTCAATTCCTCAATGTTCTTTCTTCCACACTATTTTTTCCATCTGAAATGAAAATTAAAAAAACGTGTTGTGATTCTTTATGGGTATGTTGTGATACCAGTGGACTTTTAAGTCTAGAAGTTTCACCTGGATCGAAATTCATGCTTATCATTTTAAACATCTAAAACATTGTAAGATTACACATTTAATAGAGTAAAATACATTTTAATTTTGTTTTCCTGTAAATTATTTATTAAAAAAATAATGGGATGGGTCCAGGATTAACACTGCTGGAGAAAACACAAAACAAGAATGCAAGCAGTAGTTACAAGGACTAGGAAAATTATAATGTCACCATCTTAAACCAAAATATCAGATAATAAAAAATAAAACCTTTTATCATACTACAATATGCAATAATTTATTACAAAAATTAAGAATCAATTCAAAACATGTACATATTCTTCAGATTTGATATTTGCAATTCCATCTCTGAATGCTTTTATGTACACGCATACCATTTCATATCATGTTATCATTTCTGAAGGCGGACAATATTTTTAGGAATTCGTGGATTATTCTGGCTTGATTGAGTTACTTTTGTAGGAAGCCAATATGACAACAAAGGCCCAGAGTGTGAAGAATATTTACCAAACATCTCAAATCAAAAGATCTGAAGAAAAGCAAGGACAGCATGCTCTTGTCATTCCAAACAGAATTAAAAATTCACAATGTATGTTAGCCACAGAATTAGACAAACTCAACACCCAGGATTTATTTCGCTCGCTAATGTTGAAAACAGTAGCATTCAGCAGTAGCGTTAAAAGCGTACTGCTGTACGGATGTGAGACTTGGAAGTCTATCGCGGACGTTTTTGGTAAACTCCAGGTGTTTATAAATAGGTGCCTTCGCTCAATATTCAAAATTTATTGCCCCCAAACAGTGTCAAATGCCGCTCTCTGGACTATGGCAGGCGAAAAGCCAATCAGAGAACAAGTCGCTAGACGCAAATGGCAGTGGATCGGTCACACTCTGAAACGGAACCTAGCCTGCATCGCTCAGGGTGCACAAGACTGGTCCCCTATGGGGGGAAAGAGAGAGAGAGGCAGACCTAGAGCCACCTGGAGAAGAACCCTGCAGGACGAGGTTAAGGCGGTAGGCCTCACTTGGGATGATAGGCATCAGGCATGCGATAGAGTCGGGTGGAGAAGGTTCCTTGAGGCCCTACCCACCATGGAGGTGTGACAGGACAAAAAAGAAGAATGTTGAAAACACTGTAAACTATTTTACATTGTAGTTGTGTCAATTTCAACTCAGAGCATAGATCCAGAATTCAATCTTGCAATGGAAGTGGAAATTTGTCAACAGCAATGCCCAATGTGTTGTAATGTTATAACATATTTTTTTTATGAAATGATTTTAGTCCAGCTTGACATCTGCCTGCATGCTTAGTGATAATATTTTTGCTTCTAAAATTGGCTCTTAGCCATCAATAACTATATCAACGCTGTAAGAAAAGTAAAGCTTAGAAAAAAGTTAATAACATTCCAACATTCTATCTGAACTTGGCATACCAGCAACTTTTATAATCTAGAAGTCACGTCGAAACATTTAGACATCAATTTTCGTGATGTTACCTTTTTTTTTGATCTGGGGAACACACCCAATTGTTGTTCTTTTACAAACTCAAATAAGTGAATATCTGAAGACCTTGGTCGATTTCAGCTGTCTGAATACTAATTTCTAAAACATGTTTCAAGCTAATGCTGGCCGTAAGAGTATTCCCATCACAATGAAAAATGATAACATGTGGTTGATAATGGTTACCAAATATTATAGGCGTTAGTAGGCGAGTTCTGTTCCTGGAAGCACAAGGGGCACTGTTTCCACAGCACTTGGATCCAGTGATGAATACCCTTATTCATTATTAAACGTATTTTAATTGAAGGAAAGCCACTTGAAAAAAAAAGTTTATTGGAATATTTGACCGTGTTTTCATTAAGATCTATGTCATTTATTAATACTATTGGACTAATTTTATGGAAGAGCTAGAAACTAATATGTAGAGTAATTATAAATTGAATGTGATGTTAAAAATTTGGATGGTGTAAAACATTTTTCAGTCATGGTCTAAGTGCACATTTATTAATAAAACAATTACAAAGAAAAATGAAGGAATATATGGAAAACACATTACCTTGACTGGTCAGAACCAGCTGACACATCCTATATATACATTGAGCACTAGACAATAACAAATCTGATTATATTTCTCGCGTATTGGTATTTGTTTTATAGACATGCGATGACTGATAATTAATATCAAATCTAACCTAGCATTGAACTTGGTTTGTGCAAATTCTTTCCATTTTACCACTCAGAAAAAATAATTTGCAGAGTTAGACCAGTTCAAGATAAAATATTGTAATACAATAAAAGGTTAAATAGCGTTATTTATACAAATAAATTCTAAAGGCAAATTTGCAAATTTCTTAAGACTATTGACTTGTATTTTCCTTTGATAACATTATTAAGTTTATTCTAAATTGATGAATTCTCTAATGAATTTAGTAAGCTACATACAACACTGAGATCACTATAATATGGAATTCAGCCTTGTTAGAAACAATCCAAGGGAATACATATAAGACAGAAAATCAAGCATATTTCTAAAATGTCTCAAAACATAGTAAATCGGAAGCCACTTCCTTTATATATTGTAAAAGCTGCGGGCATAAATAATTGAAAAAACTTAAATAAATACACAAAACATACTTCGTCGCAATGAATTACTGACAAAAGCAGAAACCATCTGACACCTGTCTTTTGCGGGTAAATTGAATAATACTAATTGACTTAAATAATAAATATAAAGCGTCTCGAACATAGAAAACCAATTAAAGGGGGCACATACTATAGTGTAAAACAGCGTATCGCACATGCTGTAATTCAAAATGAAAAATAATACAGAAATAGACACAACCTAATAATTTTTTAAGGAAATTACACAAAGTCACAATATAAAAACGGTGATGTGAGTCAATTTTTTTAAATGCCAAAACTTGTTGAGTGAAAATATGAGATATTAATAAAAATAAATCAAGAAAAAAAAAAAAAAATCTAAATAAAAAAGAAACAATACACGGATGTGAAATAATTATGTTTAATAGTTAAACAGGAATGATTAAGAATTTGAAAATTAAAATAAAATTGAAAAAGAAAGTATAAATGTGTGAGCAGTAATCATAAAACTTTTCATGTCAGTGGTCATAAGTACTGGATTGCACAGATACAATTTGAAATAAATATTTGGGTTAATTTTTTATTTTAAATCATACTTTGTCAAAATTTTTACCAATTATTAGTACATGAAATACACCCCCAAATAAATAAGTCTCAACAATATTACATGTATTGGCAACTGTCCACTGTGCGGTAACATAATAAAGAATACATTGGCATCAGATATCCTATATGTACATACCACAAAATGTAGATAAAAAATTGTTCTCACAGAGATGGATGAATCTAAGAATTCCTACAATCTATACAAGAATACGTATTAAAAAAAAATATACTGGCTTGTCGAAATTTCACATTATAATTGTCTATTGAAACTGATTGTCGGAACTAGTACAAAATATTTTCACAATCGTTAATTAGACCAATGTTGAAAGGTCGACTACACATTACTTTAATAATACCTGGAAGTCAAACCATACACCAGTATCAGAAATACAAAATGCTTTATCCGAGAATATTATACCCGGTTTTTCTTCAATATATATACGTACTTCACAGTTATCTTAGTTAACTAAATGAGAACATCAGTTCAAATCGGTGAATATTCAATCTGAACAGTTTGAAACCTGCAATTATAAAATTGTGAACTTATTCTTATGCGATGAAATATATTAATTAAAAAAATCTATTGCATAGTTTACTAGATACAAATATAGTAGATATTTTCAAAAATAAACAACAGGCTGGTGTACAAGAAATCAATCATTTGCATATTAAATATACTAGAAAGACTCTTATGTGGTCCATATCCAAATACATTGATAGACACTTTGATCACTATTATTTTATGCAGTAAACAAAGATAATGGACACCCTATAAAAATACACGATACGTCCACATCGGATCTGGATAGTAGAAATTATTTTGTTATGCAATGTCTTCTTGATAAGTATGCAAGCATTACGAAAATAAAAAAAGCAATTCTCATTTAGTCACCCAAGTCTTCTTACCACTACTGTATGGTTTGTCACGTTGATTATAGAAATAAAAAGTGTTCAACAGATTAAAAGATGGCACAGTCACTCGGGAAATACCACTGTAAGTGTTTAACTATTTCAATTTTAGTACTTCAAGCACCTTTATAAAAAAAAAAAGATCACTTATAATTAAACACTGAATTAAACGGCGACACTCTCTTCAGTCTTGGTGCGCTTCGCCTGACTCTCATCAGCCTCTTCATCATCGGAAGGCCGTTTTTTAGTACTACTGACACCCTTTAACTTGACAATCACAGCCGTCATGTTGTCACAACCTGTTCCGTCTCCAGAGGTGTTAGGTGACAGGCAGTTATCAAACATCTGTAAGCAAATTAATACTTGAAATGTGTGCTTTACGGAGAAGGTGAGTATTTAACAAATAAGCCGAAATAGAAAGAATACAATCAAATAAATAATTAAATAAAAAAAGCATACCTCTTCACATATTTTGGAGAGTTTTTCAACTCCCTTTTCTAACCTACATCTTACAAAATCTACAACCTCTTGACTAGTCATGGAATTCCATATTCCATCACAGGCTAATACGATGAATTCATCTGTTGCTGAATCGATTGTTAGTGTTTTAACATCGGGAAGTGCGGTGATCATTTGTTCTTTGGGGCCAAGTTCCTTGTTTTGCTTATAGCCAAGATCTCCGATAGCTCTGGAGAGATTAAGTCCCCCATTGACCCTTCCATCACTAGAGACTTTACCGCCCGCTTTGTTGATTCTATTTAACTCGATTTCGTCTTCGGGTTTGTGGTCAATAGACATGTCTATCGCTTTTCCATCTCTGCACACGACGCATCGAGAATCCCCAGCATTTGCGACATACAAATTATTTCCTGTGAAAAGTAAACGTAATGAGATAAAAAAAAAAACTGTAGATTAAAAAAAGAAAATATATGATTCAGCATTAAATGAAAATGTAAAAAAAAAAACTCAAAACACATTGAATAATTCGAAGTAATACAAAATCAATTTATTTGTCCTGTTATTATTAACAGTTTAACTAAGTAACTTCATGTTTAACCGTTTGAGTGCCAAACCTATTTCGCCAAAATATTCTAAAATATCAAAAGAAATGTCTACTTTTATAGATAATTTATATTTACAAGAAAACAATGTGCCATTTCTGTAAAAATACACCAATTTTCATATTTCTTTCAACATTCTCTTCACTAGGTTTCACACCATGATAATAAAAATACAGAAATTGAATACGATTAATTTACCTACAAGCGCGACGGCGCTCCTCAGCACCGGTTAAGGTTATCTCTAACTCTAATTATCAGTGAAGATAGAAATATTTTTATAAAGCATTTTGATTTTCAAAATATATTCCATTAGTGCATGTTAAACCTTTATTCCAATTAGATTGTTAAATGAACAGAAATGAGTATATATCTTACCATTGAGCAGGGCAACTACAGCTGTGCACCCACTGTTGGATCCTGGCTCATTCTTAATTATCATGCTGAAGGCGTCCATTTCATCATCCGCATCCTCTTCCTCATCATCGCTGGTGTCTTCTTCATCTCCATCTTAAGGGACCAATTTAAAAATTAAATCCACAATAGTATAAAACATATAAAATAAGTATAAATTAACCCAATCCACACATGCAAATTGCAAGATGACATTCCCCAGATGTTATACGTTTTATATTAATATACTCAGGTAAGATATTTGAATACGATCAATAAAATTAGACTTCTATTGACTTCCATTTTTTGAGAATGTGAATAAATATGTATTTATTTCATTAATCAAATAAATCTATTTTGTCATGTACATTGAAATAAACTATAACATGAATTGTTATCACATAAAACTGCGAAGAAAATATTTCATACATATGCACATAAGGCTTACATCCAATATAGAGTCCAACATAAAGCATTTATTTACTGATATTATTTTGAATAGCCGACTCATAAATAAATAATATAAAAAAATACTTGCATACAAAGTTTACAATAAATTAATTTGTGATAGGTACTCCTATCACAAATTAATTTATTGTAAACTTTGTATGCAAGTATTTTTTTATATTATTTATTTATGAGTCGGATCTCTAAGACGAATGTGTGGCAAATCTGTTTATGATAGAGTGACAAATGCAAGTATAAGAAGTGAATGTGGTGCGAATGAAAGTGTTATGAACAAAATAAGGAAAGGGTCATTAAGATGGTTTGGACACATGGAAAGAATGAGTGAAGACAGAATGGTAAAGAAGGTATATGTAAACGGCGTGAACGGAGCTAGAAATAGAAGAAGGCCGAGGAAAACGTGGCACGATCAAATCAATCAAATATTGAATGTCGGTCACGTGAGGAGTCGGAAAAATCGACGTGCGTGCATGACAAGATGTATGAATGTAGAGGAAGCGAGAGGCGTATGTCAGGACAGAACAGTGTGGCGTTCCATTCTTTCTGCCTACCCCTCCGGGGAGAAGGCGTGATGGTAAGTTAGTTAGTTAGTTAGTTAATTTGTGATGTGATACATTTAAAACATGGATTGTAACACAATATCATTAATGTTGGCAAAAATAGTTTATTCAATACATGACAAAATAGATTCATTTGATTAATGAAATAAATACATATTTATTCACATTCTCAAAAAATGGAATACATTCATTACGAATCTTTAATCTCACAATCATGTTCAGAGGGATGGGGGAATATTTCAAAATGTCGATTTGGATAAAATTGTGAATCGTCTTTAAATATATGCCTGATTAGCTGGGTATAAATTAGACGGATATTGCAAGATGGCAGTATTGTAAAGACAAGAGTTTTTTAAGTACAAGTTTCCTCATACTTACGTATGTTTTAATTTACTTATGAAGGAAGCAACTTCGTAACTCACGAGCGAGTCGGTCACGTACCGGGCAAGAACGGAGGGACTCACGGGCGAGTCGCTCGCGACTAGAGTTAAATGAAAATTACCTTCTTCTGAGGAATCGGCGACACCATTAACGGCAACTTCACCTTCCTCATCCGTCTCAGAGGTTTCTTCTTTCCCTTCAAAAGTTTCATCATTGGAGTCACTCTCTTCATCTTCCGAACAGTTAATAATTTGAAGCAAACTGTTGTACAATACGGCGGCAGCACGTGGGTTTTGACGGAGTAATTCAGATTTCTCTGGGGACTCACTACTCGTGACAGCTGTTTTGGCTAAAATTTTTGAGAACAAAGTTATAAAGGGTGATCTGTTCATAATACTAGTAAATATAATTGAATTCTAAACATTTGTAAATCCTTTATGAAATTATTTGACATACCTAAAGCCTTTCCCTTTTTGCTTGGTGAGCTGTTCACTTCCCCATTCTCTTGCGAAGAAGAGGTGACATTTTCCTTCGACTCAGTTTTTGAATTAGTAACTTCTCCATTGCACTGTTCTTCTTTAGGCGAAGTAGAAGATGCAGTTGTTTCCTTAGCATTATTGCTCTCGGAAGTTGGTTCGCAGACATCCTCAGAGCTATCGGGAATGGAAGTATCTGCAGAAGTAGGCTTTTCTTCGACATCATTTGAATTTTCTGCAGTCACTTCGTCTTCACCAGATTTACTATCACCGTTACTGGTAGACACCTGTAAGATTTAACAATGATTTCAGACAGTTACCTATATGTATCTAGTAAATCTATGACAATTTAAAAAATGATAAAAATTTTTATATAGATTTAGATATGAAAATTTAGAAATCATAAATACTATATATTGTAAACTTGTTTGCATAAAAAAATAATCTGCTATGTGTATCACATAAACAAAATACAGTTAGCATCTAAACACAAAACTGACGGTGACGTTATCCTTTGTACCGTTTGCAGTTAAAAATGTGCACTTTCCTTATTGTCCGACTCATGAGTCATTTATAATAAATGTATAAATCTTCATATTTCGTGATACTTTAAAATATTCCCTTTTATACAATGCTGTTTTAGTAAAAAAATGTCTCGGTACAAAGTTTATTGTAAGGAAAGAATATATAAAGGTATGTTACTTGGGCTTCATTTGATTTTTCTGGATCATCCGAGTCTTTAATTGATGATGATACATCAGAGTCAGTTTCCTCCATCATCAGCTTACTGGAACAGCCCGCGCCTGCATCTGCTGAGCCCCCGAGTCTGCGAGACCTCAAGAACGGGGAGATGGGTGCATCAGATCCCTGTTTAGCCAACTTGGCTAACAGCGGATTGACCTTTCCGTCCTGATACATGGCCATTATTTTGTCTAAGGGCATGGATGCTTCTTCATAGAGGTTGCTGACCTCTTCCTCTTCGTCGATTGCTTCTTCTGTGTCACCTTCCTCGTCATTTTCTATTAAATAAATATGAACATGAAATTCACCATCACTTCTATTACTATAAGCATAAAACCAGTTATCAACATTTTGTCAAATATATTAATTACATATCTGTTTGTCATTTATAAATTTGGTATCTCTAAACTTTTTTAATGTACAAAAACTAAATCAAAATTAATTTTCCTGTCTCTTGGTTAAAACTAATAAATCGTACAGGTCACGAGAATTCTTGTGTTTATGTGTTCTGCGCTTCATGACGAAACTTGTGATCATAAAATATATTTTATTATTGATACCTCATGAAGTAAATACGTACTACTTAATGAATTAGTTTAGAAATTTGCTTTAAAATATTTTTTCTATGGAACTATTTAAACATTTCACATGTGCATCATAAATTGATAGTTGAATTTTTAATTATCAAATCAAAATTTATAAAGGCACCTACTTTGAAAGATTATAGTCGTAGAACATTAAAAAAATAATAATAATTCGGGTGATTTGAATAGCACCTTTTTGTGAATAACTCACCCTCAAGGGCACTTTGACAATGTTTTTAGTCATGAGAGCTGCATCTGACACCAGCATAGATGTTTATATTTTAAGTGATATTTTAAAAAACCCAATTTATATTACGTTACATTATTATTGTAGTAAGATATTTAGAGAGTACATTTTTTTTTTGATTTAGGTGTCTACGAATAGTATTAACAAATACTGGGGATTACAAATAATCATTTTCATAAAAGTATGAAAACAATATACATGTTTAAGCAAGTATTATGCTCCGCAATGAATTGTCAAAAATATGAAAATAAAAAGCAACACACATCAAATTAAAAAGTGACCTGATATTTAACTCCTTTAAACCCCATTGTGCAGCTTCATTTGCAGCAAAAAAAAAAAGAACGGCGGCTGGCTATATTTGCAGCTCAGACAGGTAGTCCTAGTTCATCATAATATTACGTGCAATTTAGTAGTAAGGAACTAAAGCAAAAAGGTTTATAAGATACATTCAAATATTAGCTGCAAACACAGTTTTTGGCTGCAAATGTACCCAGTCGAACTATGAGGGTTGAGGTCGAGTCAGTACATCCTTTTGTCTACTTATCCATGAAAATGGCAAGATGTCAAGTTATAATGTCTTAAATGAAAGATCAATTTTAATATGAAATACTCATTACTTGCAAAAGTTTTCAAAAGATCAATGATTTCTGGTGTAGAGATAGAGGCATCAAATCCAAGAAAAGCATCCTCTAGAGCTTGAGTGTAATTGCCTTCCTTGTAAGCTGCAGTATTCTTGATGAACTGCGGCAGTTTGTGGGCACAATACCTGGCCACCTCCGCACCCCCGTGGCCATCATATACGGCGAACAATGAAGTGTTTTTATCAAAATCCAAAATGTCATTGTGAGCATCCTGAAATAATAAAAATTAATTGTTTTTTATTTCCACATTTCGATGTAGTGATCTGTTTAACCGAATGGTAGTTAAGGGGATGGAACGCTTGGCTCCTGATCCAGGACTTGGGTTCAAGCCTGGATACTAGCTGATTTTTTCTTCATAATAATGAGATATTTTATGCCCACATTGGAGATTGTATAATTAATTCTAATACCATTGATTTTTAATCTTTGTTGTCTGCAAAAAAAAATCTAACTTATATTATTAAATATATCACAAAAACTAATATAATTGTATGAAGGTTTGTATGGCGAGTAAATAAGAGATGGCACCACTAACATTATATCAGTACTTTTGGTAATTGTTATACTTCAGATGTCTATCGGTACTTTTGGTAATTGTTATACTTCAGATGTCTATCGGTACTTTTGGTAATTGTTATACTTCAGATGTCTATCGGTACTTTTGGTAATTGTTATACTTCAGATGTTTATCGTAAATTTTTCAGAAATAAGAGGAATTAAAACAAGTATATGGGGATTTCTGACAAATAAAACATCGGTGGAAAAATAATGACTGATGGAATAAGATGTGGGAAAGTAATGTAAGGCAGATGAATGCGTCCTAAATAAAATTAAGAAAAGGTCAATAAGATGGTTTGGACATATGGAACAAATGGATGAGGGAAGAATGGTTAAAAATATATACGAGGTCTGTTCAAAAAGTATCGCGAATTTTGAATTTCCGCTGGCTACGTATATTTGATTTTTGATTTTTTTGTAGCGTTATGTTGGTACTCATGTCCCTTACTTATGCTGACAAGGTCGGCCATTTTGAATGTTTAGTTAATTTTTGACAGCTGTTTTGCTTGGATGTGTTTTGGCTCGTCTTCGATTTTTGCCTATTCCAAAAAATGGATCAAAGAATCTGTATCAAATTTTGTGTGAAAAACAAAATAAAGTGCGCGGACGCATTTCGAATGTTGACTGTGGCATATGGTGAAGCTACCTTGGACCAAAGCAACGTTTATCGGTGGTACAAAATGTTCTCAGAGGGCCGAGAAGATATGAACGACGAAGAGCGTGCCGGACGCCCGAGCACGTCAACAACAGACGAAAACATTGATAAAGTGAAGAAAATAGTATTAGCCAATCGTCGAATCACCGTTAGAGAAGTTGCTGAGGACCTAAACATATCGATTGGCTCGTGCCATTCGATTTTAACCAATGATTTGGGCATGAGTCGGGTCGCCGCGAAATTCGTGCCAAAATTGCTCAATTTCGACCAAAAACAGCATCGCGTTAACATTGCTCAGGAGATGTTGGACTCGGTCCGTGACGACCCAAATGTGCTCCAGAGGGTCATAACTGGTGACGAATCATGGGTTTATGGTTATGACGTGGAAACCAAAGCTCAATCATCCCAATGGAAGCTGCCGCATGAGCCAAGACCAAAAAAAGCGCGCCAAGTTCGGTCGAACGTGAAGGTTTTGCTCACAGTTTTCTTCGATTGCAGGGGCGTGGTGCATCATGAGTTCTTGCCACAGGGTAGTACGGTCAATAAGGAATATTACCTGCAAGTTATGCGCAATTTGCGCGAAGCAATCCGCCAGAAACGCCCGGATTTGTGGAAGAACAAAAACTGGCTTTTGCACCATGATAACGCCCCTGCTCACACATCGTTGCTTGTGCGCGAATATTTGGCCAAAAACAACACAGTAATGGTGCCGCAGCCACCGTATTCCCCAGACCTGGCCCCCTGTGACTTTTTCCTGTTTCCAAAACTGAAGAGGCCCATGAAAGGACGACGCTACGCCACGATTGAGGAGATAAAGACGGCATCGAAGGAGGAGCTGAACAAGATCACAAAAAATGATTTTTTTAAGTGCTTCGAGGATTGGAAAAAACGTTGGCATAAATGTATTATATCCGAGGGGAATTACTTTGAAGGGGACAAAATAGATATTCATGAATAAATAAATACTTTTTGAAAAAATATAAAATTCGCGATACTTTTTGAACAGACCGAGTATAAGTAGTGAGAATGGAAAAAATTTCAGGAAGGTCAAGGAAGACATGGCATGACCAAATTAATCCATTACTGAAATTGTGGCCATATTTGAAGTCGGAACAATCATGAAAGAAACAATATAGAACAGGCGCGAGTTATGCCAGGATAGAACAGTGTGGCAGTCCATTCTCTCTGCCTACCCTTCCGTGTTAATGGTGTGATGGTTGGTTGGTTAGTCAGCTATATTAAAACATGGCCATCAAGCGTTTGTGATAAAGAATATGCTGTTCATCTAAATCATCCCAAACTTTTTTGTCCCGTAGACGTCTTGCCGATATTTGTTTTTGAAGCTGACACATAGCTACTCAATATAATAAGGTTTACTGTAGAAAAGAAATCTTTAACATAAAATATGTTAAGTTTTGTAGATATTAATTAAAACAAAATGCAAATCCATCATTTTTACATAAAATAAAAACACAAACAAATCTACGCTTTAATGGTAGGGATGAACCTGATGCCTTGATATCAAAATTTCAATATTCGACTTCAATTTAGTCGAACCATCGCGCGGACCCCCATTTACACCTCATCTTTTTTTTCATTGGACGTGTATCCCTCGCAAGACGAAATTGTCCCCTAGGGTTCGATACAGACTACTTTGGAAATCACTGATCTAAATAATGTTACCACAACAGAAATGGCTGAGAAAATTCACAATAAGGCAATGAACGGAGATTGAGAGTACGTAAGATGGCTGCGAGCCCCTCAATCTAATGGGTGAAGACATTTTTAAAGATCATTTGGATATGAGAAAGCTATCTAAAAGACGGGTGCCGTGATTGCCCACAATTGACCATAAACGCACACGTGTGACAACTTCAATGGAATGTTTGCAGAGACATGGATCTATTTGAGTACATCGGAGTCCAAGGAATAGTCGTAATGGTGGACTTCTAACCATGATTTGATGCCGAAGAAGGCAAAGGTGTCTTTATCAGCCAATAAAGTCATGACCAGTTTTTTGGGATAGACACTGCATTATCCACATTCATTATCTTGAAAGGGAAATATAGTTAACACAAATATTATTCTAAATATTCGTTAATAATTGTTTCTGCAACGTTTTAAATAAAAATAAGACACTTGACATAGGGATAAATTTTCTTCCATTAGAACAATGCGCGGATGCATTCAAAATGATGGGTTCAAATTGCTTCTTTATCTATCATATTATCCAGATTTCTAGCCTCTGTGACTTTTATGTTTTTGATGTAAATAATGTCTGACGTTAAGATAAACTGAAACAGAAGCTTATTTTCAAGGGTTACAAAATAACTACTTATTCACAAAAGATCCAAAAAATCTACTAATTGGACTCCTAGATCAGACCTCTAAATTTATAATACTAAAAACATTTTAACTTCTATGAGGTTGTATTTTTTCTTGTTTTTATGGATGTGTTCCTTAAGTATAACAAAAATAATAATGCAAAGAAAAACGTTTTTATCTCTAGTTTAACTCAATTTTGAGATCTAATCTAATCAGCGAATTAATGTAAGGGCAATATTGAGGATTCTCAAGTTGGAGTAAGAAAAGTTTATAAAATTATTTATGAGAATGATTTTTGCGGTCTCGTTACCATAAGCGTAAACTTATAAAAGGATTTTATTGCATTATTTCATCAAGTAAGGAAATCAACAACAATATTATAAAACACCTTACATATTTTGGTTTTAGTCCAAAACGTCTAGACTACGATTGTTATTCAACGAGAAAGTTTCTTACACTAAAAGTCAAGTACGCTTCGAAATATAAAGTTCATTCTAATTATTTTAATAAAAAAAATAATAAAGTTTTGAAATAAGCGCGTTTCAGTGTATATCGGTTGTTTTTATCAAGAAAAACGCAATAAACAAGTGAGCCGAAACCGCATGTAATGAATATTGTATAAAATGACAGGCAACAATAAATATAATAGTTAACTAATTTGCAAAATACGGATGGAATGGATACGCGTGTATACATAAATTAATATTACATAAATGTGCAAAATATTTCTCGTGATTGTGAACAATGCAAAAACCGCGGGATTCGCGTACCTCCTGAGTAATTCGCCATCCTTGCATCGAACTCGAGCCGCACGTAACAAATTCATTACTCTCGTCACTTGATGTTTTATTTGTTAATGGTTCAGATAAGTATGCACCCATTTTGAACACTGGTTTAGAACAATACACAAAACAAACACTTTTGGATAAGAGTAAACGTTGATATTGATAATACCGCCAATCACCCGACAATCACCTCACACGCTTCCAAAAAATCCACAGACAGCATATAGAGAGTCAGAGAGAAGAGATGTAGATTTTTTGATTGATGAATTCAAGGTAACCTACCTAACACATAAATATGAATATAAAAGGAAGTAGAGACATTCACATTTTAACAACAACAACAAACCATCACGCCGTTTCACAATTTAATAAAATAATATCACCTAAATATTTAAATGCATTCATATTTTAAAATTGATGCAACAGACATATGAATCCCACGTGTGTTATGTATTTGAATGATGTTTATAACTGCTTATAATTGACAATAAGAAAAATATTAACAATTAATCTACTTAAATCGTATGTTTTCTAAACGTCATATATTATTCTATGCGACTCACAAATTTCGTCTTGCTAAGGAATTATTAAATAAACATTTGATAATGTTTTAGCAGTGCGAAATATGTCGTTGTCATATAAAAAAATAAAATTAAGATTAAACAAACGTTTTCATTCTCTTCAATACTTTAAATAGAAGTTATACATCATTGTTCAAGAATTAATAAATAAGATTATAAGAATCTTACGTCCATTAAACATTATTTTTTCGTAAAATAGTTTATATTAATAAGCTCGTCTGTAGACCACTTTATATTGACCATAGACATATATCTTACGCGAAAATGTGTAGAAAAAAAAAAGTCGTTCCTCAAGGAAAATATCAATTACTTCATGTGTATACTTTGAACTTTTTTATTTATTCACTCTCCACGTCTTGAACAATTTTTGAGCGGCCTTTCAAAACATTCAGATACTCGCAGCTTACCTTCATGTTTACGTTTAGCGTTGCTTGTGAGCGGTTGGCGTTTGACTTGTTTGTTTCCACTTGTGATTTCTACCATCGCCTAGTGGACAGTGTTAGACAATTAGTTTACAACGAATTTTCTAAACGTCGAGTGTTATGAACATAGTTTCCACTATTTTTTTTTATAAAAAAATCGTAGACAAGTTTTTTTTGTGTTGTGTTAAAATGTACAATTAAAGTCATTATTCTGTTTCTACAATGAAATAATATAGTAATTGTCAAAATGTTTAGCTGAGTTTTAAATTTCAATAATATTTATGTATTTTTAATTTTCGATAACAATAATATAAAACAAATGAAATGAAGCTGTCTACCAAAATTTTCGTCTGTCTCCTTGGTGTTTTGGGAAATGCGGGAATTTGGGGAGATGCATCTATCGACACAGTATTAGCGCATACTTATGGATTTTCAAACAAGACAAGCGGTAAGATTTAAAAAATTAATTTATTGAATATTATATCAAAATCGCTTAAAAAATAACAAATGTTTCCCGGACTTGAAAAATAAAACTGAACTCCTAGGAATGGTTCTGGGTTATATTTATCAATTAATTATCCATGTTAAAATTCACATTAAAAAGGATAAGTGAATTACGCTAAGAAACATTTGTTAATAAGAAATATCGCGGAACATATATTATGATAGACGTACTCAGGATATTGTTTACGTTAAATATTACTTATATGCAAATTAGTAAAGTAAAGGAACACCTTCCCACTTAAAATACCTTCGCAAGATATAAAGAAGTGTCACTGTGACCTATGACCACGGCATACATTATATTTTTTACGCGATGTTTAAGAATAATACAATCGCATGAGAGTTACGTTTGTAAATAAAATGATTTTAACTTTATATAAACAATGACAACAGATTTATATAAATTTATAAAGCCTCTTTGCAGTGTAAAATACACAGCAAATATTTTAGACAACATGTTGTATTAGGTTATTAGAATTTTACTGCTATATCTTATTGAAAATTCAATTAACCATTTAGAAATAACACAAAATTTATGCTAGCCATATAACTCACGTGAATACTTTATTATTTTTCATGAAAGAGACAAACTGACTATGAAAATTTGCAAATTTTCAACCAACAATAAATATTATTTGTAGATATAAACAATAGACACGCGTTTGAGCAGTTAATCATCAAAATTTTCATTTTGTTTTGATAATGTAATTGCTTAATTGTAGAAAAATTTAATCTACTTATTTTTTGTAAAAAAAATAATAAACGAAATAGAAACACAATTTGGTATCTTCATTATTCTAGCAATACAGGATTTTAAATTTAATATCTGTAACCATGGATACATATTCTATCGAGACTACTTTGTTTAAATGGACAACGTCGTTCGAATGTTGTTTTTTTTCCAATTTTTTTTTCTATTTTTCCATAGATGTTAAAAGTTGTTCTGGTCCCTGTAAATTCGGCCAGAAACCAAGGACATGCAATTTCGTATTCAGGGTAGAACCGGCTGTAGTAAGAAATAAAACTGCTCTGGCCATCAATGGATTGGTGCCGGGGCCCGCGTTGGAGGTGTGCGCCAAGGACATTCTAGTGGTGGACGTGGAGAATCGCCTTCCGGGCCAGGAGCTGGCCTTCCACTGGAGGGGAGTAGCACAGAAGGGTAGCCCTTACATGGACGGGGTGCCGATGGTCACGCAATGCCCCATCGCGAGTGGCACAACATTCAAATACGTCTTCAGGGCCGATGAAGTGGGTACATATATGTATCACGCTCATTCTGGTGAGTTTTTAAATAATTTACTTAATTGAAGGCTGGTTATTATAAAGGTGCTGAGTGGTATGAACATAAAACAAAGAAAAATAGAAAAACTTTTAATAATAATGTAAACATCTGTCTTTCAGGAATTTTATTATATTTTAGATGGAATGACATGTTTCGCCCTTCTAAGGCATTATCAAATGTACATTTGAAACTGTACACAGTTTGGCCTTTATGTTTAACACCAATTGGAATCAAAAACTCTTTTTAATTTATGACTTTTTTGATATTTGGCACCTTTGTAATGATCAGCCCTTTATTTATTAATTAATTCGTAGAAAACTGCAGCCATCGATTAATATAAATGTTGATTTGTGTACATTGGGCCCATGTGACGTTTTATTAAGAGTATATTATCTTCTTCATCTTAAAATGCCCTGTCAGGTCCCCCCGACGTTGGCGATCACTCTTGTAAATTCTTCCCTGTCCTGCGCTGTCCGGAATAGCTCCTCCACAGTTTCGATTCCCGTCCATTCCCTCACAATGCGCAGTCAAGAGATCCGCCTTCTCCCTGCCCCCCTGCGGCCCTCCACATTTCTCTCATCGTAGAACATTATATATTATCAGTTATCCTTAGTATATTATCAGTTGATAAAATTGGCGAAAATACTTGGTGACGTCAAATAGGCTAATTTAGTAAATAATTTTGATATTTCAATACTCAAAATAATTTTCTACTAATATGTTAGGATACTATTATAATGAAACTATTTCCTCAATATGAAGTCATTAAAACTGATTATAATAGGATCATTATATTTTGGTAATTAAAAAAAGCGATTTCAAATTAATAGAGAGATAAATATGAGTTTTTGATGTAGGTAATTGATGCATTAAAACCAATTAGAATAAAACCAAATGTATATTCAAACAAATATTTTAAAACACTTGTGTACTTAAGATAATTAAATGATTTCACTGCAATCTCTTAATGGAAGTTAATTTTAAATAATAATTATATAAAACGATGTTTTTTATAACTACTTCCACATTTGTCTTTATTTCGACAGCGACTGGTTTCGCCAGGCTCGCTGGCATCGACAGACTGGTTAACTTGTGTTCTTTGTTTTTACACCACTTTACTTCGAACCAACCGGTTTCTCTCCTGCTGGAGCTTCGTCAGGGTTACAAGACAAGGTGACTCTGACGGAGTAAGTAACATTAATATTTTACATAGAGCCAGAGCTGAAAAAGAATTGGTGACTAGCATTAGAGTCCGTAAGGTGTCATATTTGGGTCATGTGCTAAGGAAAAAAAATATGACTTGCTTCATCTGATCATTGAGAGTAAAATAGAAGGACGTCGAGGTTTTGGCAGGAGGCGATCTCTGGCTACGTAACATAAGGGACTAAGGATCTGCTTCGAGCTGCTAAGGACATAAGATGTCTACTCTTAAATGATAGTCAATGTCTTGGAGACCTGACATGACACCGGGAAAAGAAGAAAGACAATAATTACATTAGATGCCTTTACCGAAGTTGAAATTATGATATTTTGTTTGTATTTTATCTATTGCTTTGCCAAATGTTGGAATAAATTAAATAAAACTCAATGATTATGGCATGGTCAACCTTGGTGGCTTAACACTTAGGTAACTTTATGATCATTATGTTTGGCAAAAACGGCACTCTTAACGATGCTGTGGTATAACAGTATCTAATTTGATGTATTCGAATACCCACGGCAATAAAACTTTCAAAGTTTATCAGCGATGATTGAGGTACACTGCATTTTATGACTCTTAATATATGAGAGTGTTTTTGTCTTAATTAGAGTTGCAACTAAAAAAAAATATGTTGCATAATTCGATGTGTAATAAAATAGTTAAAATCGGTTTAATATATTATTATTATTATTAATTACCCAATACAGCGTACTGCTGTACGGATGTGAGACCTGGAAATCTACCACGGAGGTTATTGGAAGACTCCAGATGTTTATAAATAACATAGGTTCCTTCGCACATTCAAGATCTTTTGGCCCCAAACAGTGTCAAATCAAATCAATTCAGTTTATTAATTCAACAGACATTACAAATGTCGTTTTCTGGTCCATAGCAGGTGAAAATCCAATTAGAAAATAAGTCCCTAGACGCAAATAGCTGTGGATCGGTCACACTCTGAGACGGAACCCAGCCTGCATCTCTCAGGACGCACTAGACTGGTCCCCTGTGGGGGAAAAGAGGAAGCGAGGTAGACCTACAGTCACCTGGAGAAGAAGCCTGCATGACAAAGTTCGATAGCAGGCCCCACTTGGGATGATGTTAGGCATCAGGCGTGCAATAGAGTCGGGTGGAGAAGGTTTCTTGAGGCTCTTTTCACCACGGAGGTGTGACAGGACTAGAAGAATAATAATTACCTAATACGGCGCTTCCCCGTAGGGGTAGGGAGATGTATCTATGTAGTTGCTAGGCCTCGAAGAAGAGGATCTTGTCACCCTCAATTTTATTCATCAGCGGTGTGATCTCCTGTGTGAGAACATAACAATTTTTGAGACGCAGGTTCTCCCACAAACATCCTAGGCCGATATAATGGACTGTTACACGTTTTTTCAGACATATTTTACTTCCACCATCAACATTTATAAATTGTCTCAGTTTCTCTCGACTCTCTCCTCGTGTGGTCGACATTTAAAATTGAAATGATTTGATCGTACCACGTTTTCCTCGGTCTTCTACTTTCTTTGCCATTCTTTTCATGTGTCCAAACCGTCGTTATGAATTAAGATATAATTTCTGTGTTCGTAAATGTGATTATTTAAAAAAATCTTGTTCTAGAAAACGTACAATTCTTAATTGTAAATATTTAATTTGCAATTTAACGCAATTGTTCAATCTACATGAATATACTGAAATTGTCCCATTTTGTTTTTACATCTGTTCTTTACATGTGACTATATATGGTTAATAAACTAACTAACTAACTAACCATCACGCCGTCTCCCCGAAAGAGTAGGCAGCAAGAATTGACTGTCACACTTTTACTGATGCGGCACTCCATCCTTCTCTTTTCGCTCCGCGGGAGACGCGGTGTGATGGGTTGCGAACCTCATCGCCACCAATAGGCATCTCCCGACTAATCTAAATAATTGTATATTTAGATATTAATATGGTATATAATAATAACTATTACGTATTGTGATTATTTGATGTAATAATGAATTTGATACAACTATACAATTATAATGTTGGTCAGGGTCAGAAGCAGAAATGCAATCAAAGTTTCTGCATTCACTCTATTTACAAGGTCGTGCATTTTATTTTATGGATGCGTTTTCACTTAATTGACTAATTCATATGAAATTAGGCCGACGCGAAACTACAATCGCTAGTTTATCATTAATTAAGGCTTAGTTTTTTCCTAATTAGCCAAATGACCGATATATTATATTTTAATTCGAAAAACATTCGTTCTTCACCGGCAATTGTTTTGCGACTATACTTAATTAACTTGTGACATCTGATTACTACCTCTAATAGAGCGTTATGGGTGATGTATGCAGATTAATTATAAATGCATCTATGATACAAAATAAGCCAATTCTCGTATCGAATACTGCACCATTGCAGTTGTTTAACGACTTTCACTTTCTAGCTTGTTCTATCGTTTATTCTTACTAAGGCAGTTTATATCTCTTACTCGGGCTGTTTTACACTGCAGCTTTACGCACACAAATGTCAATTTAACGACACTCAATGTGTTAGTTATTTTGTCTATTTGCTCATCCGATTCAACTTTTGACTTGTTTATTTGACTGACATATACCTAAGGTTGTTTTTAACGGCAAGTAAAAGTTTATCTTTGCTTCAACTGCTGATCGGTTTCGATACCATAAACTTACGAATTTAGCATTTACATCTTTAGTAATAACCCTTATGATATAATGGAATATGTTTGACATTTAAAGTAAATGGAGTACCAACGGAGTCGAGGTAGACCGAGGAAAACATGGCTTGACCAAATTTATCAAATTTTAAACATGATGTGCGTGTATGACTCGTTGTATGAATGTAGAGGAATCTAGAGAGGCGTGTCAGGATAGAGCAGTGAGGTGGTCTATTCTCTCTGTCTACCCCTGCGGAGAAACGGCGTGATGGTTTGTTTGTTTGTTTTTAAAGTAATTAGTGAGTAAAACAAAAAAAAAAAATCGGGAGATATGTAGTTATTATTATTATATGTAACTGTAGAGTTGATGGTAATCGCTTTACAAATATCGAATATTTTATGTATCAAGACAGTTTGGTATTTTATAATGTGTGGTCACTACATATCAGTATAAAGATTTTTGTAACCACTTACCTATAATTATTGATGTTTTTCTTCAATAATTACGTAAAAATCCTTAGTTGATAGAATTTGTCCTGCTCAGGGAAAATACTTTGAATAGTTTGAGTAAAATGATCAATATTACACATCTTGGGTAGTGGTATTGGCTATAGCTTAAGCTAAGCTAGTCATAGGTTATACGAAAATCAAATAATTTCAAGGATGATAATTTAACAAACTTGTTTCTGAATCAAATGTAAATTTAAGAGTTTTTAAGACACCATTTTATACCAAAACGGCACTACAGGAATATTTGTAACGTCTGAGCTTTGGGATAATGTTCATCTCAAAGTAATGGTCGAATGACTGGCCACCCAAAAAAACTATTATTATATTTTCTATTTCAATATGCACGCCAATGTGACTTCTAGTGATTGAATGAAACTAAAAAAAAACAATAGGAATTCATTTTTAATTTCATCTCCTTCAAAAATATTAGCTAACCTAGTTTCTGCAGTACTTTCAAATAAAAAAAAAAGTAGCTTTACCACCTTTCGCCGCACACAGATTTGAACAAAAAAAAAATCGCAATGCTACCAACACAATAAACGTAAATAATGAACAATCTTGGTCGTCGTGTCAAAGATAATGATCAATTAAAAAAAAAAAATAACGTGTCATAAAAAAATTATGGAATAAGGTGATATGAAAGTTATAATGTAATTTTTATTCATTGAATTCTAAAGGGGGTTGATGTTATGCGTATGTAATTCGTAAATTAACATTTCAAGTATGTGATTTTTTAAATAGATCCCATGTAACACGTGCTCTGTAGATCATTTTTTTGCAACGTTGTTGAACATTGCTGCTTTCATTAAGTATGATATTTTTGGAAATATTTTTATTTTTAATATGAAGGACTAATGTAACTGTACTATGATCCAAACCTGAGATTAAAATCAAGAAATAGATTTTATAGATCTTAGTAGACTAAACGAACATCTTAAAGGCGGGCCACACTGTGGATAAACATCGGTTTCCACCAACGAGCCAGACTATCTATCTCATTCTACGCCGGGTAAAATAATGCGAGGAAGAGAGATAAACGTACCATGTGCAACAAACAAACATGCACAACAAACATGGTACGTTTATCTCTCTTCCTCGCATTATTTTACCCGGCGTAGAATGAGATAGAAGCCCTATACAACCGATGTTTATCCACAGTGTGGCCCGCCTTTTATTTTTTTAAATAACATTTATTTTAAAATTCACCCAATGAAATTAAACAGTTGTTTTAAATTTCTATACGCTTTTAATTATTAAAGCATTTCGTTTTATTTATTTTATTTTTTGCTTTGCTAGTTTCAATACAAGGGATTGGTTTGCAGCAAAACGTAAATTTTTTTATGGTTCTTGGGATGCTAATTGGGCCTTAAATGTGGTATTTTCCCGTTGATTTCCACATTTCTAAACAGCAGGTTATTTGAACCCAATTACTGTATACACTTTTTAACTATTGATTCTCATGACATGTGATATGTAGCTAATCTATCGCCATTTTATTGTCACGTGAATTCTACACCAGACCAAAGACAGTGTGACAATCACATTGCTATCGCTGGGAATCGATCCTAAGACCTTCAGTGTGGCTGTCATAGATCTTGGCACTCTTCCACGAAAGTTTTTGCTGAAATCTAATGTTCGAAGTCTGTTTTTATATAATTCACTATTAAAAATATTTTCTAATTTCATCAACATCACATACGCTCTGACGAAATAAGTTTTAGAATTGTATCTTTTTTCTTAAGTAACTAACTAACCATCACGCCGTCTCCTGGAGGGGTAGGCAGAAAGAATGGAACGGCACACTGTTCTGTCCTGACATACGTCTCTCGCCTCCCCCCCATTCATACATCTTGCCATGCACGCACGTCGATTTCCCCGACTCCTTACGTGACCGACATTTAATATTTGATTGATTTGATCGTGCCATGTTTTCCTCGGTCTTCCTCTATTTCTAGCTCCGTTCACGTCGTTTACATATACCTTCTTCACCATTCTGTCTACACTCATTCTTTCCATGTGTCCAAACCATCTTAACCACCCTTTCATTATTTTGTTCATAACACTTTCATTCGCACCGCATTCACTTCTTATACTTGCGTTTGACACTCTATCATAAACAGATTTACCACACATTCGTCTTAGAGATCTCATTTCTACTGCATTTATTCTACTTTCATCCTTCTTTTGCCAGTTCCATGCTACACTTTACATTATACTGAAGTGTTCTCATATTTTCGATTACGTCCACAAGAAACAGAAATATTATAACAGAAAAAGTTTTTTTTATTCTTTACGACTATATTCAATTCATGCCTGGAATATAAAATATGATTGAATGTAGAAAAAAACATATCAAAATTCGTTTTAGAATGTGTAGTGCGAATCGGTACCATTTTTGAAAAGCGAAACTAAAACCTACTTTTTGACTCACGCTGTATGGCATACGTTCTCCACTTCAATTGGTATGTGTTACGCTTGCGTTGTGAGTGTGTACTGCCCATCGTGCATATGCGCGATATCGTATTGAGATTTTTCCAAACCAGTTTCGTGAACTCCGAAATGTAGTTCAAATCGTATACATTTTGCATGTCACGGAGCATCACCAAAGGGTTTTTGGTCAAGGTTAGTACTGTGTACAGGCTGTGCCAGTACTCAATTATCTTACAATGAATAGCTTTATGAACGCGAATATTGTTATGGAAAGCTACTTCTGATGCCTGTTTAGACGCTTTCACCAAGGAAGATCGATTGAAACAAAAAGTTTTTAGCAGATAAGATCTTCAATATTAATTATATACGTGTTTAAATTAGGTAGATGTTAATGTCAACCAATGAATAATGTAAATAATCGATAAATATATATATTTTACATACAGTTGAATGTAGTTTACGATTTGAGTACGATTGGCTATTAGAAATAATTGTTTCTATTGTTAGGTTTGTAAATACATACATATACGATAATTTAATTAAATGATGTTTTTTTTATATAACTACTTCCACACTGTCGAAATAAAGACAAATGTGGAAGTAGTTATAAAAAAAACATCGATTTATGTCATTATTATTTAAAATCAACTTCCATCAAGAGATTTCAGTTAAATCATTTGATTATCTTGAATACGTATATATTTAAGTGCGCTTTCGTGGCTCGCTTATAGACATTATTCACTGTTTCTTGAACAATGATGTAAAACTCCATATTAAATAATTAATACGAATGAAAACGTCAGTTTTCTAGAAGTTTTTGGAGAGAACATTTAACATTGTATAAAACTATTTTTAATTATGATAAAAGTAAATGAAAACAACTTGTATTGACACCTGAAGATGGCGTGTGTCTTCGAAAATAAAAATAATTAAAAAAGTTATTAGGCACGGTGTTTATTTTTTTTCCAAATTATAATTGTTACATAACTATAAATCGACACGTTATTTTTACCGATCAATAATAGTATTGGATTTGTACAACAACAACAATAAATCATTACGCCGTTTTTCCAAAGGGGAAGGCAGAGAGAATGGACCGCTACAATAGTCGATCCTGACACGTGTCTCTAGCTTCCTCCATATTCATACAGCGAGTCATGTCCATTCTTCGGACTTCTGACATGGCCGACCTTTAAAATTTGATTAATCTGGTCATGCCTAGTTTTCCTCGGTCTCCCACGACTTGGATTTGTACAAAGTACCGAAAGGGTTATTTATATAAATGCACTTAGAATTATTGGTGCAATTTGGATATAGCATTCACTAAGTTCATTCAAACCTTATGAGAATAGTTTGCAGATGGAAACAGAACATGTTTTAACAAAGTAGAGCTAACCTTTAGATTAAGTTAGGCGTGCGAAATAATTATTTCAATATTCAAGCTATTAATTTCAAAGAGCAATCTATATTTAGAATTACAGGCATTTTTTTGGCAGGGATAATGAATATGTGAATTTATTATTGGATCGTGTGAAAGGTAGCTTTGATGACGTTCTATTTTTAGGTGCGTATAAATTTATAAAATTATATACACACATTTATGGGACAGTTTCATTAGAGAGATTCTGTAATAATAATTCTGTTAGCAAAACTTGTCTGCGATAGGGTAAGTACTTTACTTTCCTTGTTTTACTTTCATCTTCACTGGCACGTACATGGGGAAGCAGTACGATCTAAAAATTTACGATGAATTCAAGTTGAAATATGTTAGTATTTTTTTTCACATACCTACTATCAAAATAATCATGTCGTTGTTTTTAATTTGGGTTTAAGTTGCCTAAATTTTATTTACTTACTTAGACAACCGTTGTTTTCCACTGCTGGACATAGGCCTCCCCCATACTTCTCCACGTATCCCTGTCTTGTGCCTTTTGCATCCAATCGCCAGCATTTCTTTTAATGTCATCGGACCATCGTGTAGGGGGTCTTCCTCTGTTTTTTTTTTGTCTTCGCGAGGTCTCCACTCTACCACCCTTCTGGTCTATCTATCTTCTACCAATCTGGCAACATGTTCCGCAAATGACAATTTAAGCTTCGCTACCCTTGCGACGACATCTGTTACTCCCGACCATCTACGTATTTCAGTATTTCTTATCCGGTCTGAGAGTCCTACGTGTAGCTGCCTAAATGTATTACCGAAAATTAGATTTTTTCACAGCCGTGTCTTAATTTGATTTAAAAATTGTTGGTACGGGCTAGTTCGGGACTGTAAGTGGATGATTTAATTGATTTTAATTACATTGCTGAATAACAAACTTCACATCAATTGTAGTGTGTACTGGTGTACGTCCATTCAAAAACCTATCTTGGGAAGTTTTTCGTTTTCGTAACATTTTTCTTATTTATCGTTCAAATTGAATATAAAACACATAATATCCAGCATCATTTTCTGAAGAAATTATACCTCAAATTTGACTCAAAATCATTTAATGATTTTACAATGATGTGATTTTTTAAAAATGTTTGTACTGACAAATTGTACGTTTTCTGAAAAATGTACAAAAGGTGACAACATAATACTTATTCTAACATAAACCCTTCAAAATTAGTACGTTTTCCTTAATGTCAACAATCTGTATTCGTAAACGTTTGATTTCAGAAAAGAAACTTTCGGATCTTACTACGCAATTACTACTAAACATTATATCCCTTGGAACAAATTTTAATCGCTGTTCTACGTTCTATCAACTTTCTATCAGACCATGAAATGAACAAGCTGCCTCTACAGTTACTATTATTACTTGTTTATAGATAATTTATACTGAAATACGTGATCATGATTTATGAAAATTGTTTGTGAGTGTTCACTTACTTTTGTAGTAATAATGGCAAAGAAAATTGCAGTTTCTTGTTGATGACTTGTCTACCAGCTATTTGCGTACACTTTCCAATGAGTTAACTAAGGTCATATTATGATTAACAATTTGTGTTGTGTCATTATTTAGCTTCAAAATATCCGTTGGTCATTACATTTTCTTGTTAGATTTTCTTTGATGAGAGAGCTAGAAAATACGAAGTTTCCAAATAAGACATGAAATAAAAACCATAGTTTGTATGATATTATAGAAGAGAAACGTTATCTACAATTTTCTAAGATTAAAATAACCCTGTGATGACACCTTATTCGACGGAAGTCAATTTGATATTTTTTACTCTAAAGACAGGTAACGAACATAGAAAGATACTACTTTATACCAAATATGCGTAATGTTTATTCTATTCATTGTTTTTTGTCTCTCCACTGCTGGATGTAGGCCTCTTCAAACAGTCTCCATGTCTCTTATTTTTCTTCAAGTGCCCTGTCGGGTCCCCCCAACGATGGCGATCACCTCGGCGAACCTATCCCTGTCCTGCGCCGCTCGGAACAGCTCCTCCACACTTCGGATGCCGATCCACTACCTCACGTTTCGCAGCCAGGACATTTGTCTCCTTTCGGGCCCTCGGCGTTCCTCAATTTTCCCCTCCAATATCAGTTGGAGAAGGTGGTACTTTTCCCCATGCACACTATATGACCCAGATGTGAGATCTTTCGAACCTTGATAGTTGATAACAGTTCCCTGTCAACTCTAGTTCGCCTCAGGACTTCGGTATTGGTAACCATGTCTGTCCAGGGAACTCTGAGCATTCCGCGCCTCTCATAATTCCATGTCTCTAATGTCATGTTTATGTGTATTTGTAAATGAGTAACGGAATGAATCATTGAAACAAGTGGTGTCACTTTTCTACAAATATACCCGAGTATGGGTCAAGGAAATCAAGAGAGCAATTGACGAAAGGGCGCCGCTGCGTCCTATAACAGTTTAAGGTGTGTGGCGTGCGTCTTATATATACTTCTATAAATGTATTTTATTACAGTGTCTCAGCAACTTCGCGGGTTGTTCGGTGCGCTGATTGTGCGGCAGCCTTCGCCGCTGGAGCCGGCAAACGCGCTGTTCAAGCACGACAGAGGCACGGGGCACGCCGTGGTCGTGTCGGCGGCGGCGACCTACAACGCGACCACGTTGCGCGACCACATCTCGCACCTGGAGATTGACGGTCACACCGGGCTCGGAGGGGACTTCAGAAGGTGAGCCATAAACATTGTGATTTTTTATTTATTGGTCTAATATAGTGGTCGGCATACCGCGGCTCACGAGTCACCTGCGGTTCTTTGGCTAATTGAGTGTAAAACTCTTCCAAAAATGACACTTGAAATACATTTTCAAATTTAAATGTAATATTATTTTTGTATACTATTATAATTGAAATGTACTTAAAAACAACAACAATATAAAAATTTGAACTACCAAAATATACCATGGAAATGCAAAGTTTTTGTTCAAAATGAACATAATAAATATATCAATGTGAAAGATTAATATAAAAGATGATATTTAGTTTTAAATAAGTGTACACACATAGTTTTAGCGGACTTCTAAAAACAAGGTTATGATAAATAAATTTGGCTCTAAAAATAAACCAAAGTTGCTGTACTACTGGTATTTGAATCTTTTGTCTTATGTGTTTGTTGACTACTGGTCTAATATAAGTAATTTAAAATACATATTGCATAAATGTGTACGCTAGAGAATTGTTATGGTTTGGCTTGTTATAGGTATTTATTAATTTTTTGGCCAAAACGGAACTACATTAAAATTAACCTATCTTTTTTACCAAGAATCTATCTATACAATTAGTATTTGTTGTAAAATTTACGTAACACAAAGAGATGAAATTTGATAATTTCTAAAATGCACCATTACTCAAATCTATGGTAGATGGGGTTAGCCCACTTTTGCTTTGACTGCCTCTAATCGGTATGTTTCGTCTGATTTGAGTATGTTTATTAACCCGGCTTCCATTGATAATATATTTGAGATTTTTTTTAATATTCAAAGGAGTATGTATCCAGTAATTCTAGTTTTTTTCCTATGACCTTTGCCATAACATTGATTTATCTTCGGCACTCGTTTTATAAATTTGAAATCTCTCTCATTATACTTTTACTTGATGCATCATGCGCTAGATTTGTACTAGACGACTCTTCTATGCCCGGTGACCTCATTTTTTGTAGTCAATCTCGTTCACTTACAGGTGAAATGGCGATTTCTTTGTTATGAATTATTTACCGATTTACTCTCTTCAGAATCGGTTTTTACGCTTATAAAGTACTATTATTTACATTTATTTAAAAGTGAACCTTCAATGCGTGTATGTCGTGATTAAATTACGCGTTTCTTTATAACAATTATTTACATTTCTATTTATGAATATGCATTTCTTTTTAACAACTATAACATTTTAATTTATGAATACAATTATAATTGTAATCTAAATACGCTTTACAAATCGTACATTATGTTATGCATGAGGTACCGCCATTGAAAATGTAAAATGATTTTTTTTGTGTAAACTAGACGCTTTCGCTCACAATAATACACCTCAATAGAAAAGTGACGAAGAAGGCCATGAATGTTAATTAAATTTATGCATTAAAAAAATTTATCTAATTATTCTTCTTTTTCCTTGCTGTAGACCTATGTGTATGTTATCCAGAGAGTTTCTCTTCCTATGAGGTGGATCCCCAGATGTTTTTCCATCTTTCAGGAGATCTTCCACGTTATAAATTAATTTATATATTTAATATTATATGTGTTTAATTTTTCAAATAATTAAATTCACCTAAAAATAACTATTTCTTTAAAAAATTTAGATGGTAGGTAAAGGATATATACTTCTCATCAAAATCTAAAAAATATATATAGTTAGTGTTGAATATGATTTCCTACCAATGTTTTGCAAATCATATCATATGAACTCAAATCAGTTTATTAACTCAACAAGCATGAATGTTTAAGGCATCTATTGAGTGCAGTTAAAATATTACATATATACAATATAATACCAGGGACGCATGAGAGATGGATCGACATTAGGAAGACAAGATACTCTCCAAAGTCAAGTCAAGGGTATTTGTCTTCTGAACGTACTTTCACTAATACGAAAGACGTCGATCTCCGAGGAGACCGCGTTCAGCAAACTAATTGCTCTTCCCACTGTTCTCACCAGAAACAGATTGGTTTTGGCGACCGGTAGGTAAAACAATCTGTGCTGTCTCTGACGGAGATATTTATCAGGGACAAAAATACCAACACCCTCCAGCACGGTCGAGTTCTCGAAATATCCCCTGATTAATCTAAAGAAATGGGTTATGAGGTGCCCATCTCTTCGAAGCTCCAGAGAATTGGTCCCGAGCATTCCCGAAAGAAATGACGCGGGATAGATATTGGATGTTAAAACAGTCTGTACTGACGCTGTAGGTTATCAAGGTCATTTTATGACGATATTTCATGTAATTGAACGGATGGATGGATGTAGGTATGTTGGTTAACAATAATGAAAACGTCTGTTGTTTTATTATAATTTATGAGAATGACATGTTTCGCCTTTCTGAGGTATTATCAAATGTTCATTAGTATCAATGATTTTTGATACTCGTACATTAATTATATTAATTATACGCGTACAAGACATCTGATAATGCCTAAGAAAGGCAAAACATGTCATTCCTATAAACAATTATCAGGAAACTTCTAGAAAACAGACACTTTCATTGGCACAAATTATTATTATTATTTTTAAAAGACTAACGTCAAGGATATAATCAATGGTATTAGAACTTATTTTACAATCTTCAAGATGAGCAGAAAATAGCTAATTGTTATGAAGAAGGTATCCGGTCGTCTCCAGGCTTGAATCCAAGTCCCCTTGATCAGGACCCTAGCTTTCTGTACCCAAGACCAGTGCTCCGCAACCTTTTCTCACATACGGCACACATAAGTTCTTCCTAGAATTCTACGGCACACCTAAAGCTAAAATTCGGTCTGGACGTGGGCGTTAATCAGCTCAGCAGAGATGTTGGTGACCCCTTTTTTTAGCTCATTCGCGAAAATCAAATGTCCGACTTTTCACGAATGGCCTAAAAAATAGGTCGCCCATGAAAAATATCCCGTCAGGTTTTTACGAAAAAGCTGAATGAGTTAAGAAAAAACACAATTAAAAAAATGTCACTAACGTCTCCTGGGCTGATTAACGAAAGAGTCGACTCTTTCGCAATTCACGACTTCCGACTATAACTAAAATGTATTTTACCGCGGCACACCTGCATCCGGTTCACGGGACACCGGTGTGCCGCGGCACACCGGTTGCGGAGCACTGCCCTAGACAATCATCCGATTTAATTTGGAATTTTAGATCATTGTTCAAGAAACAATAAAGAAGTATTTTGGTATATTTCGAACGACTATTTCGTTTGAATATACTGTCACGAACAACGTGGATTTAGTGATATCCGTTGACGAGAAATTTCTGCTACGGCCATAAAAGTAATATTATCTTGGATGAAGTAAAGTTATTCGATTTGGAAATGAGAGACCTCCGGTGTGCGGTTAATGGCAGTGTTCCCTCAACCGAGGAAATCACGGCCAAGAAATACATTGAAGCTAGCCGTCCATTTACCAGCAGGATGGATGATTTCACTTTTAGTTTTTTGATACGCGTATAAGACAATGCCTTCTCGTTACAATATGTGGATACGCAAGATCTAGACAGTCACATTTTCTCAATCATAAGGCCACTACGTTAACCAATAAAAATATGTACAAGTTATTTGAGCTAAACGTCCGACCCAATAACCGGGTTTTACACGGAGTATACTCGTATCAACAAAATAGATTTTGTCTTGTATGATCAACCTAATTATTTGTAACAACATTTATTTAGAAGATAAATTTAAAAAAATGTTTTCACGAATTAAGTGCCTCATACGAAAGTAAAAAAGATATGCTCATTTATGTATAAAAAAATGCTGCCGAATAATTTTGATAGTTATCATCTATAATTTCGTAAAAAGGTGTTTCGGTGCTAGGTTAGTCTATTTTTGCTTCATAATATATTTTTCAATGCTAGAGTAATTGATTCATACTTAGTTTATTACCTTTGCCTTGAAAACACCAAATTGTCGGAAGTGTGGTATGAACCCGACCTTTACTTTTATGTAGTCGATAGGTGCGTTCGTAAAATGATGCGTGTTATTAAGACATTTTCCTAATAAAGATACACACTCTCTGTCTTTTGATAATTTACAGTAATTATTAAATATATTTCAGATATGGTCATTATGGCAACCAATTCAATGTCGTCATCAATGCATTGTATCTTGAACAATGATGTAATACTCCATAATAATTAATATGAGAAACTTGACGTTTTCATCAATATTTTTTTTAATACGTATAAACAAAAAAATAATGAACTATTAAAATATAATAAATACATTATTAAAAGACTGCTCCATTAGATGTCGGAAAAATCGATGAGCATGCATGTTACGATGTATGAATGTAGAGGAATCACGAGAGGTATGTCAGGAGAGAGTAATATGGTGGCCCATCCTCTCTATCTAACCCTCCGGAATGCGCGTGATGGTTAGTTAGTTAGTAGTATGGAGTTTTGCATTATTGTTCAAAATTCCTACCCAAACGATATTTATCATTAAATATAATAAAACTTTTAGAAAAAAGTTGTTTTCATTCATACTGATCGTCATTAAGTTTACCCAATTTTCAAACAGATTAGGCTTACGCCAAAAACTGCCTTTTTTCGTTTTATCCATACAGTAAAATTTTCTAAATTCAATGTTTCATAATTTATTTTAAATCCACCTTCTGGGCTATTAATATTCGTATATTTTTTATGAAATTACGAGTATCTCTAAACTTTCATTCATTACTTATACAGTTTATATATTGTATAATAGGAGAAAAGTATTGAAATATATGTTTTATTAAGGTAATATTCTTCTTCTTCTTTTTGTCCTGTCACACCTCCGTGGTGCATAGGGTCTCAAGGAATCTTCTCCACCCGACTCTATCGCATGCCTGATGCTTAATATCATCCCAAGTGAGGCCTACTGCCTTAACCTCCACTCCACATTAATTATTTAACATCAAGGAAAAACTATACAACTACAAGTTGGAAATATATATTTTGTTTGTTTACATAATAAAATATAGAATAATGCACTAGTAAGGCAAAACATCACTCCTTTTTTAAAAAATAATATAGAGCTTCCAAAGAGCACACGAATATTCGTCTTTATTAATATTAATTACTTTATCAAACAATATATTATTAAACAGTTAAATCGATAAAATTATCAATATATCAATTGATTATTCACCCCATAGGCACGTTTAGACAATTATGTATATCTTATTTGAGTTAGTTATTATTCTGAGAATCGAAATCATAGTATTTTAATAGGGAATCAGATAAATAATGAAATTCAAATGTTATATTAAAAAAAAAATTGGATGCATTCGTACTTAATCATATGTTAGTAATACGTTTAGTTAAAAGTTAATTATTTTATATTATCGACCATGTCAATTTAAGTGAATGTTAAAACTTATACTGGATGCCTTAATAATATGCAATTTACTTACCAGTTGATTGACCTTTATGAAATCTTTCTTTTATGACGCCCGTTGTCCTTCTCAGGAATATTTCAAGTATTTCCTGATTGCAACTTTTGTTGTTATGTTTTGAATCGTGCCAGCTGGTTTCTCAGGTGACCAAGCTTTTCCCAGGCAATGAAAACGAAAAAATATAGCAATGTTATATCTACACAAATAACACCATTTATGTGATGGAGTTTATGAGGAATATTCACAAGTAAAAATCTTTTAAAAAACCGGGTTATGTTCAGACATTGGCATTAGCCTTGACATGACCTGGTTCTTTCTTCATAATATTATGCTATTTCTCCCCACATTGGAGATTTTGTAATAAATTCTCAAACAATTCATTCAGATCTTAAGTGTTAGTATTTTTATAAATATACTAATGACATAGAAATGAATTAGGGATAATTGAAAGTGAATTTCAATGAGATACACTTTACGTAATTGGAGGCTCTAGGTAATACTTATTACTTTATGGCAGAGTGGCAAGAGCTATGACTACCATACCGAAGGTCCCGGGTTCGATTCTCGGCGATGGCAGTGTGATTGTCACGCCATCTTTGGTCTGGTGTAGAATTCACGTGACAATAAAATGGCCACAGATTTATGACCTAATACATGTCATGAAAATCAATAGCCAAACAGTTGTATACAGTCATTGGATTCAAATAAGTTGCTGCAAACAAAGAGCAACGGAAAACTACCACATTTAAGGCCCAAGTGGCATGCCAAGCCCCAGGAAAAATGTTACACTTTGCTGCAAACCAATCCCTTGGATTGAAACTAGTTATATGACTCGATTTACTAGAACACTATGAAAATTATAATACGTTTTGATGATATTTTAGTAATGTGTCAACTACAGGTATAATAACTATAATGTAAATTAGAGAAAACGCAAATTTTAATATATCTGAAATTATATAGAGTTTAGAATCGTTTATGCAACACTGAATACATATTAGATGAAAGTAGAATAAATGCAGTAGAAATGAGATCTCTTAGACGAATGTGTGATACTCTGTGAATGATAGAGTGTCGAATGAAAATATAAGAAGTGAATGCGGTGCGAATGATGGTGTTATGAACAAAATGATGAAAGGATCATTAAGATGGTTTGGACATATGAAAAGAATGAATGAAGAATGAATGGTGAAAAAAATATATGTTAACAATGTAAATGGAACCAGAAATAGAGGAAGACGTGGCACGATAAAATAAATCAAATATTGAAATTCGCCATGTGAGGAGTCAGAGAAATCGATGCGCGTGCATGACACGATGTATGAATGTTGAGGAAGCGAGAGAAATATGTCAGGAAAGAAAAGTGTGGCAGAACATTCTTTCTGCCTACCCCTTCGGGGAGACGGTGTGATGGTTAGTTAGTTAGTTAGTTAGTTAGAATACATATTTGTTCGTTGTTATTAACTTACATTAAAAATTATATTAATGTACAATGATTAGTAGTAATACAAATTGTTTATGAAATACGTAAACGATTGCGCTTTGAAAGCGAATCTATTGTTAAGAAATTCAACTTCGATTTATAAATGAATACAAACACTAGTCGTACCATATACACCGTGACCCGGATAAAAGAAGTAATCAGAAGCATCTTGCAATAATATCGGATCATAAAAATATTGTTTTTATATTTCCGAAGTACTTAACCAACCTGCTTTTCAGTATTTCGAATAATGCTTAGTAGTTATGTCGGATATAATCAGGTCCCTGTACTAGTCACCGGCCATACCAGAAGACATGTTTTTTTTAATTATGATGATACAGATATTAGATTAATTATAATGGACACGTTTGCCTGTCATGCATTTCCTCTGGAGATACGAATCATTTCGTTACCTTTCTCTCAATCAACTTCAGAAAATTGGCATTGACTTTCATTTCTATTCGCTAGCGCTAGAAAATAGCACCAGATATTCCTATCTCTCTATAGTGTATAAAACCTTTGCTTTGCGAAAGTAACATTAGGAAACACGAATGTTATTATTTTTTTTATTATTATTTTTTTTTTATTATTATTATTTTTTTTTTGTATACAACAGGTCGCTTAAACCCAATTACTGTATACACATTATTTTTAGCTATTATATTAATGATCCACGTGACATGTGATAGGTAGCCAATCTATCGCCATTTTATTGTCACGTGAATTCTACACCAGACCAAAGACAATGCGACAATCACACTGCCATCGCCGGGAATCGAACCCGGGACCTTTGGTATGGAAGTCAGAGCTTCTAACCACTCTGCCACGAAGGTCGTTATTCAATTGTAGGAAAATATTCGTTTTATATAATATTAATATTAACGCGAATTTTACGGTTATTTTTGTTACACTTACTACAAAACAAAAACAACAAAAAAATGTTAAAAGGAAACTAACCAGTTTTTAAACTTTGGAAAGAAGCTATTACTTGGTGGTTTGACATATTTAAAATTAGAATTAAATACTTTTATAACGTTGTATAAAACCACTTTATTTTGACTCAGGAGCGCTAACCGGTTTCACTCTGTAACGAGCTTCATCAGGGCTATACACAAACTATTTGTGTATAGCCCTGACGAAGCTCGTTACATAGTGAAACCGGTTGGCGCTCCTGACTCAAAATAAAGTGGTTTTATACAACGTTATAAAAGTGTTTAATTCTAATTTTAACCCTTTTTTATTTAGTTTTTGCAAGAAGATACATGTTTATTAGATGGACAGTAAAATGAAACTAGTTTTGGCTTGTCAATTAAAGATTCATCGACATAACTTTAAAAATTGTCGTTGTCTAAACCAAAGGTATTTATGTATTGATACGAATTATTTATGACAAAAATATTAATACGAATGAGAACGTCTGTTTTCTAGAAGTCTTATTATATTAAAATATTAAATGGGTGTATATAATAAGGCAATGCCTTAGCAAGGTGAACATGTCATTCCCATAAAATGTAATAAAACTTCTAGAAAATTTACGTTTTTATTCGTAGTAATTATTTAATATGGAATTTTACATAATTGTACAAGAAACAATAAATTACCAAAAATATCATTACTAAGTATATACTATATAGTATACTTACGCAAAAATAATTCATCTGAGAATGCATATTGCAAACTTGTGATTAACAATTGTTGCCTAGAAAGGTGGTTTTTATTATTTCTACGAAATTATGTAAAACTCCATGTAAATATCCAATATGAATGAAAACGTGTTTTATATAAGTTTTAAAATAATTCATGACAATGACATGTTTCGCCTTGCTAAGGCGGCAACAAATATAGTTTTGATCATGTCTTAGCAAGGCGATACCAAATTAAGTGGGCTTTGTCGCTAATTTAGTTTAGTAATAAATATGTGTTCATCTTATATTTAACTAACTAACTAAATAACTAACTAACCATCACGCCGTCTCCCCGAAGGGGTAGGCAGAAAGAATGGACTCCCACACTTTTCTTTACTGACATATTTCTCTCGATTCTTCAACATTCATACATCGTGTCATGCACGCGCGTCGATTTCTCTGACTCCTCACATGGCCGACATTCAATATTTGATTTATTTGATCGTGCCACGTTTTCCTCGGTCTTCCTCTGTTTATGGTTCCATTTACATCATTAACATATCATTTTTTACCATTCTTTCTTCATTCATTCTTTCCATATGTCCAAACCATCTTAATGATCCTTATTAAAATAAAATATTAAAATAAAATATTGGTGATATGTAAAATTACTTTATTATAAGGTAAGACGTGTTTTATCTCAAGTGTCTTCTTATTATATATTTTAATACAGTCTTATTTTAATACATAATACTCGAATTTTTATAATTATTCGTTTTTTTATGCTTAAGCAATTACATCACCATCAATAAAGCATTCGTTCTTACAGTAGCAATTTCGTGTTACGGCTTGACGATTTCGGGAGTACAATTTCTACAGTTCTTTGACACATTGTTCTTTTTCGTAGAAATGACAATAAAATTGAGTTCTTTTACGGAAGCGGTGATACCGTCAGTCATTTTCTACAGCTGCTGTTCCATCTCAGCCGCGGTGCGTGCGATATTGCCGGTTTTAAATATTTAATATTTTGTTTACAATTTGAATACAAATACAATACAACAATAAAAACCATCACGCCGTTTCTCCGCAGGGGTAAGCAGAGAGAATGGACCGCCACACTACTCTATCCTGGCAAACCTCTCTAGCTTCCTCCACATTCATACAACGAGTCATACACGCACGTCGATTCCTCCGACTTCTAACTTGACCAACCTTTAAAATTTGATTAATTTGGTCATGCCATGTTTTCCTCGGTCTGCCTCGACTCCGTACCCCGTGCACATCATTAACGTATACTTTCTTAACCATTCTTTCTCCATCCATGCGTTCCATATGTCCGAACCAACGCAGCGATCTTTTTAATAATTTTGTTCATAATTACATTCCTTTCTTATATCAGCATTTGAGATTCTGTCGTGTATCGTTCTACCACACATATGTCTTAGGGACCTCATCTCTACCGCATTCATCCTTCTTCTGCCAGTTCCATGCTTCGCTTCCATACATTAGGGTTGGGACCAGAACTCCATTGTGAACGGCCGTTTTTGCTTTAATTTGAATGAATATTGAAATATTACATAATGGAAGTAAAGATATTCTAGCATTTAAAAACTTAGTTCACTGTACAATATTAATCAGTAATAATTTGTAGCTTCTAATAATTTTTTTTTCACAAGTATAAAAAAATTCAAAATTTATAATCATCAAGGAACGTTCTCGGGCATGTGCATTTTGAATTACTTTATAGAGAAGTGAAGTATTCCTCTCTCGCTCACTTTTATTCAAAATATAATCGTATTCTGTTTATACGACATACGAGTTTTTGCCTATTTACATCATGATATTTTAATTGTTACACGTGTCAAAATTTTGTAGCTATGTTTACTTATTATAAATTCACATTTAAACTATCAAAACTCATTGTAACACCAAACTAGATTCATTTGTAGACATTCAATTATCATATGAAAATCAGACACCAGAATGAGTAGTAGGGGAGATGTAGGCAATGGGAGTCAGTTGGCAATGGGAGTCACCCCTTTAATTCGAAAACAATACGCGTGATGGCGGTTTCAGTGACGTCATATGCTAGCTGTTTGCCGGTAACATCCGCGGTATGCAGCTTAGTCAGTTCGCATCACGTGCTAGAGAGTGGTAGACGTAACAAGTTTTCGGGCCCTTCTGATCTAATTTTTCGAGTGGACAAATCCGAAGGTAAGGATCAAACTACTGAGTGTTTCTTTTTGCGCTTGTGATATGTAATGACTAAAGCATTTTAGATCGTGATTTCAAACTCATTTTACCACTATCACTTTTACTTTTATGTCAAGGTAGGTTTTTTCTCTTTTTTACCGATGTAGGCAATCGGAGTCAGGTGACCCTTATTGTTAACATTTCCTGTCTTCGATAAAATAATCTTATTTTTGGTTTGTAGATACCGAACGTTCGTCCTAGAAAGACAAATAAGGCTAACTGGTCTATAGCTAACCTGAAAAAGGCCGTGGAACTCATCGATGAACAAGGTTATTCAATAAGAAAAGCCGCTAAAACAATGAACATCCCATTTTCGAGTCTTCAGAAGAGGTACGCGAAGAAAATAGATAAAGAAGAAAATTCTGCAGGAATCGAACAATACTTCAGCGTCAGATATGAACACTGATGACTTGTACCAGGACGACAAAAACGATGATGCAGAAGATTCTGACAACCAATGCTAGGCTTTGGCTTTGGGCTCATTCAGATTGCACTGGGTGGGACTCAGCTTGCAATTATGTGTACGATTTGTGTTGACCCCCATTGCCAACATACTGATCACCATTGCCAACAGATGTGGGCAATGGTGGTCAAACCTTTTTTTTTTTTAAATGATTATTGTTCCAAAAGTAAAAAGCCAAAGTGATTAAAGGTGATCTCAATTAATAGTTTAATAACTAAAGTTTATAATAAGGCTTAAGCAATAAATAGTTAACTAATAGTTTTTTTTTTTTTTCAATTCTCGCTTAAGTGACTCCCATTACCTACATCTCCCCTACTCATGGGAATACAGTATAATCACTGTATGTCTAACATTTATGTAAACATACTTTTTTTGGAATTTTATTATATAAGTGAGGAATTAACATTTGGTCTCAGATGCATTTTTGCGTCCGCTCATTCGTTTTGTATTCTACACTCGATCATGTTTATTTATGAAATTTACTAGATAAGTGAGAAATTATAATAACATTTGGTATCAGATGCATTTTTGTATCCGCTCATTCATTCTGTATTATACACTCGGTTATGTTTATTTATGAATTTTATTAGATAAGTGAGGAATCAACAATTGGTGTCAGATGCGTTCTTGCTTCCGCACATTCATTTTATACTCTACACTCCGCTTGCCACGAGGAGATTGTTTTCCAAGCTGCTGCCGGTCCCATGCCTGGATAAAGGAGGAGGTTTTATCTCCGGGTTAATCACAGCGCCAATCAAATGGCAGCGCGTTATGATATACTGCTCTTTGGAGCGGCATCTACTATTCGAAACTTACAAATTTGCTAATTATATCAGAATTTTGGACAAGCCACGAATTTCGAGGATTTCGTATTTTAGTAACATATAAAAGAGTTGGAACGTTACCACGACAAAATTTTTAAGAATGAAAACAATGTTTTTGTTGTTTCACTTTTGACCTTATTTTTAAGTGTTTTGATTCAAATGAAAATGTCATTATGAAATTCCACAGTATAAACGTTAAAAGTTTATCGTAAACGATAGAATTACATAGAGAAAATTTGACAGAAAATAATGCATTCTATAGAAAATTTCTAAATCATCGAATGTGCAGTAGGAAGAATGTTTATTTGGGTGTCCTCGAGAGCAATTCACGGCAAACCTGATGAGGGTTCCAAATAATTTAACCATATTTAAAAATATTGATCACGAATGAGAAATATATTTTCCGAAAAACAATCAATGAACTACACACCGTATTTCGATGCGGCTAGGTAGAGAGGATGGACTGCCCTATTATTCCATTCTGAAAAACTTCTTAAGCTTATAAGATACTTATACAGCGTGTGGTATGCATGTCGATTTTTTCATTCCGCACATGAATTATTCACAATTTTTATTGATTTGGCCGTGTCACGTTTATCTCAGTATTACTTCTATTTCGTGTTTCGTTTACATCATCAAAGTATACTTTTCTCACCATTATGAATTAAAATATTTTAAACGATGGTATGTTATCTAGGTAGTTCTTGCAGAAGTGTTCCGAGTGTCAAGCTAGTAACGATTAAAAATACACTTAATTACCTATGCCTTAAAGGTATATTTTGAGATGGTATTTTGTTTTTATTTTTGAATTTATATATTTTTTTCGCCGCCCCTTAATTGTGAAAATAGCTACTTGTTTATTTAAAAAAAACATGTTTATCAGATTTAATTAATTATATTATCAACACGAATCGAATTGTTACGGTGTTTTACAAAGACTAAATAAGTTAATCCGTATAAGCTATTTTCAAACTAACAAAAAATAATAGAATTAGAATTTATTTTACAATCTTCAACGTAAGCAGAAAATAGCTCATTATCATGAAGAAGGAATCTGGTCGTGTCCAGGTTGAACCCATGTTCCCTGGATCAGGAGCCAAAAAGTTTATAAATTATTCCATTTTAATGATCAACAAACCACGCTTGGTTTAAAAGTTTTTTAACGGTTTGATCAGATGTTCGTAATCTCTCTCATATAATGATCACATGCATTTTCCGGTACTTTTAATTAAATAGCACGCATTCCACTGTCCATCTGATGGAGAAAATAGTCTTTACTAGTAGTATTTTAATGATAATTGCAAAGTTCCATTGACAACACGCTAGGCAGGTAATGAACTTTCTCCCAAGCACCCTGTTAATTGCGAATAATCTGACGTTCGCAAATGAGCTTACTGTATTTTTTTTATACTTTTATTCAATTCACTAAATCACATTATGGCATAAAATGATCGTTTGATTTTTCATCTATATTTGCCTTCACTTTGCATTGTGAATATTAACGAACTTGGTTATACTACCACACTTTATTCACTTTTTAAAAATAGGGGTAATGATTATTTAACTAGAATTGTGGGTAAAGTAGGAATATGACGAAGAAGGGCTTGAATGATATATTATATTATAATATTCGTAAACAGACGATTCCATAAAAAAATATTGGTCTAAAACTCTTTCAAAATCCTTGTTTCATTGTAGTCGTATCATCTTCCAGAATACAGAATCTCCAGACAAATTTAACGCTGCCCTTGTCTTTCTAAATGTAATGCTCCTTGTGGCATTGTTGCGTTCAATGTTCCAAGAGTTTTAGTTTCTTAGCCAGGCGACCAGCTGTTGCAATGTTTATTATTATGAGAGGTTGCTGAGTTATGAAATAGACCTCATGGATATTATAAGACCAACTCACGACCTAGGATTATTTTGAGAGCTGTATTCTCAAACCGCTATAAAATTCATTGTCCGTTACTCTGAAACGCTAGTTTGTTGTTGATATTGTAGTTGAAAGTATAACAAACGCAGTGGAAATGAGATCTCTCAGATGAATGTGCATAAATGCAGATTTAAGAAAAAAAAATGCATTTTGAACGAAAGTTTGTCGACAAAATAATGAAATGTTTGTTAAGATGGTTAGGACATACATAAATACTGAATGGTGAAGAAAACATACGTTTACGCTTTGAATGGAGCAAATAAAGAACTCATAGAAAATATTGCATGATCAGATTAATCAAATTTTAAATGTCGACTACGCGAGAAATCGGAGAAAAGTGTGTGAGGAGTCGTGTATGAATGTTAAGAAGGCGAGAGATGTAAGTTAATAAAAACAGTGTGGCGATCTATCCTTTTTGCTCACCCTTTCGGAGAAACGGCGTGATTGTAAGTAAGTTAGAGTTGATAAATAAATCTAAGAATATATGTATTTATCCGCAGGTTGTCTGTATTAGAAGGAGAGAAGTACAGATTGCGTATGATAAACGCCATCCCTCTGGACTGCCCGGTTTCGGTGACTGTCGCCAGCCACGAGTTGACGGTAATCGCAGCTGATGGCAGAGCGGTCAAACCGACACCGGCTTCTTCGTTTTTAATGTTACCAGGTACGTTAAATATAATTAATAAAATACCAATATCCATCTAATTGTTTCATATAGGTACCCCTATTAGATAAATTTTCAAACTCGTAAAATAATACCAAAAGTATTCATATAATGTTTACATTTTTAATGCCATCACAAAAAGCGAAAAAATCTATGCTTTGTTTAATAAAAAATACATTTTTAGACAATTAGCGTAATTTGGGATTATATATTATATTTTTGTTGGTTGAAATACGTTTTTAATCTTAACATTTTTGTAGATTTAGTACTGGTATTGATTAGATAATTTATTATTTTGGCTTAACCGGCTTATTAGATTTTATGTCTATATTAAAAGATTTTTTTTAAATTGTGGTGTTACTTTTAATAATATAATTTTTCAATATTGTAAAACACATTTCACTTATCGAGTTTGTGTTAAAATTTGGAGCGTGTTAATATTTTTCGAAATTTATGACTGTGATTTAATAATGTTATATGAAAACCATTACATAAAATGTTATATCACGGTATGAATCTTAATACGAAATTATATCTCACTAGAAAGTGTCATCGCTGATACATAATATACCAAAAATTAATTTAACTTTCATTTCTACAAAGCGTATACAAAAAAAGTCTCTCGTGTTTCCAAAATCATGATAAATAAAATAAAATGAAAATCGACATTAAAAACCAAAATTAATATTTGATTGCAAAGTATCCTTTCGGGTCCCCCGACGTTGATGATCGCTTGGGAGAAAATCTTATCATTTTGTGCAGCGCAAAACAGTTCCATTACAACTCTCATCCCATGTCCATTCTCGAATGTCTCGAAGCCAGGAAAGTCGTATTCTTCCAACTCTTCTATGCTTTTCTATCTTTCCCTTTATAACCAACTGTATTATACCCTTGCATTATAGACAAATACTACTGATTTTGGAGAGTATCTTGTCTTCCTAATGTCGAACCATCTCTCAAGCGTTTCTGGTAGTATACAATATGTTTTTTTATCTGTTCTCAATAGATGTCTTAAACCTTAATTTTGTAATGTCGGTTGATAAAATAAACTGATTTGATTTGATTTGATTAATTTTGTATTTTTCTCTTCTCATTACGTGATAGAAGTACGAAGTCTTACGGAGCTTGATTGTTCTTAATAATTCCATGTATGCATTGGCTCTACGTAAATCTTCAGAGTTACTCATCAGTCCAGGATATCCTTAGCATTCTACGGTGAATCCACATTCCCAACACCTTTGTGGTTAATAATTAATTATTATTATTTTTTAATTTTGTATACAATAGGTCTTTTGAACCAAATTACTGAATACAATTTGTTTTTAGTTATTATATTGATTCTTATGACATGTGATAGGTAGCTAATCTATCGCTATTTAATTGTCACGTGAATTCTACACCAGACCAAAGATTACACTGCCATCGTCGGGAATCAAACTAAAATGTCGTTTCTAAAACAATTAACTAACCATCACGTCATTTCCTCAGAGGGGAAGGCAGCGATAACGGACGCCGTACTGTTTTATTTTATATATGGTATTTCTCGACATTCCTCAATCGGAAAAATCGGCAAACGTGCATGTCACGATGCATGAATTGTGACACGCACGTTTATTGGTTTTTCCATCAAATGTGGCCACCTTTCTGTAATTGATTAATTTGGTCATATTTTTGTAATATTTTTACATTACATGTTTTTTTCGGCTTTCCTCGGCCTCTTTTTTCCATTCATAATCATCTCATCAAGTCCTCACTTGTCTAAACCACCTTAGTGATTGTTTTTAAGTGTTATTTGGCTAACGTTCCTTCCTTATTCTTCGTTCCGTATTCGACCATACATTGTTTTTCACACACTCTTATTAGTGATCTCATATCTACCTATTAGAATAAAACATTCTAATAAGTTTTTTTAGTATAAAATGATTTTAAAGTTACTTTTATTTTTATTTTTATTTTTAACACAGCTTTGATACTACATATGAGGATGTTAAGATGGGTATTCTTCATTCATTTGTTCCATACGTCCAAAACATACTATGTTACATACCAAGCTCCATAAGACGTATCATCTGCCTTATATTCTTTCTTAATTTCATCGTTCTGTAAATTCGTTTGTAAAACCATCCATGTGTGAAATTGTTGATAATTATTTATTTATAGTAAGCTGTTAAGTATTCTTATCGATTGCAAATTATTTTCATGGTTATTTTCAATTGCTTATTTCTTCAGCGCGTTGTTGAGTTTTTGTTCCGAGCGATGTGGAGCGACTCGGAACGTATAATGTCTGGCAGTAGTGGCCATTACATCATCGCGGAGTTTCTCAATTCGGACATAAGTAAATCTCAGCCAGGAACAAGCTAATGGATTCATAGTGGGCATTCTTGGCAAAACGGTTGCCAATAACTGCATGTAAAATGCATACAGGTGTTTTACGCAAGTTAAACTATTTGCGATTTGAATTGTGAATTAATAAGGTGATGCGTTTGAATCTACTTGTTATTAAGAAATCTACTGGATTCATAAATAAGCTAACATATTTGCTATTAACTATGTTAGGAAACTCTTAGTTCTTTTTAATAAGTTTATATTTATAATAAGTAATTTATAATATAAATAAAACAAAAATCGCGATAGATTTGATTTATATTTAAAAAGTAAATTACTATAATATGATTTATTTAATTGCCGCGAAGCATTGTTTTTATTTTATAATTTAATAGTGCTTACAGGGATTTATACACTTATTTAAAAATCACAACAAAATGTAATATTACTGAATTTATATATCGATTCTATAAATGCAAAATGTGTATATTAAAACAATTATAGCGAACCCCATTCTCTACATTAGCATATATAATATTTAAAAATTATATACTTAATTAATGTTTTTTTATTATATTATGTGGAATTGTTATTCGAAAGACATATTTTTATTGGTATTATTGTACTCGTATAATATAATATTCATAAATTTAATATAAAAAATTCAATATAGCTTAAATCTGAGTTTATTTATAATTCATTAGTCACAATTTTTTAAAAATATGTAATTCAATTTAAATTATATTATAAGGTAAGTATCAGAACATTAAGAACACATTTTTTTAAATCCTAGAGAAGGCATTTTCTCCTAAAAATATTTAATAAACATTAATTCCTCGCGTGTTATATGATTTTAATCAGTATTAAAAAAAAATTGTGCTAGCTCTAATAAATAAGAATGCTATAAAAACATTGGATGTTAAAATACTGAACAAATGTGACAAAATAATTTTACGGCATGGGGAATGTAGAATGGATATACCACCAAATTTTAATTTTCTGTGCTCTGTTTTTTTTTTCCTTTAATGTTTCCTCAATAATGTAAAATGCATCATAAAATCAAATACGTTACTGAATTTACTTTGATTTCATGCTCCATTCAAAATTTTATGAGTATTTTCGATCACAAATATATACTTTCCTTTTTTACAAATATTAAGTCCTTTCATATGAAATTGGCGTTTTGCCGTACTGGCAACTTTGATCTCAAATATCTTCTCATTGGTTAGGAATTCCAAATTCAAATTTATACAGTTATTTACTCAAGTATTTGTGTTTCGAGAATTATAATTCATTTGTTTTTTCCTCAATTGTTTTTTTTCTTTGCGTCACTCAGTTTACAAAATGGAAAACTTGAAATATCGCGTTATTTACGAGTACGAGTTCCACCGTGGCACCAGTGCTGCAGAAACGGCTCGAAGGATTAATGATGTGTATGGCGACGGTGACGCAAAAGAAAACACAGTGCGTTTTTGGTTCCAACGTTTTCGTTCTGGAAATTTCGACCTGCAGAACAAGCCCCGTGGACGGCCGGAGACCAAAGTTGATAATGAAGAATTGAAGGCTATTGTGGAAGCGGATCCATCGCAAACCACGTCCGAGTTAGCTGCAGGCTGCAGTGTTAGTGATAAAACTGTTTTAATCCACTTGAAGCAAATTGGGAAGGTGAAAAAGCTTGAAAGGTGGGAACCTCACGAATTGAGTGAAGCAAATCAACAAACGTGCGTTGACTGCTGCGTTGCATTACTCAACCGGCACAATAATGAAGGGATTTTGAATCGAATCATTACCTGTGATGAAAAGTGGATCCTGTATGATAATCGGAAGCGCTCATCGCAATGGCTGAACCCTGCCGAACCAGCCAAACCATGCCCGAAGCGAAAATTGACTCCAAAAAAGTTACTTGTGAGCGTTTGGTGGACTAGTGCTGGTGTCGTTCACTACAGCTTTCTTAAATCTGGCCAGACGATTACGGCAGATGTCTATTGTCAGCAACTGCAAACCATGATGGAAAAGCTAGCTGCTAAACAACCGAGGCTGGTTAATTGCTCTAGGCCACTGCTGCTTCATGATAACATTAGACCACACACTGCACAACATACGGCTACCAAATTAGAAGAGCTTCAATTGGAATGTCTAAGACATCCACCGTACTCTCCGGACCTTGCCCCAACAAATTACTATTTTTTTCGAAATTTGGATAACTTCTTGCAAGGGAAAAAATTCAACTCCGATGGGGCAGTCCAAACCGACTTCAAAGATTTTATTGATTCCCGTCCGAATGTTTTTTTTAGTAAAGGGATCGATGAACTACCTATGAGATGGCAAAAGTGCATAGATAGCAATGGTACATACTTTGATTAAATACATATATTATATTAAAAAAAAATCAACTTTATGTTCCTCCCATACAAAACGCCAATTTCATATGTAAGGACCTAATATTTATTATTATTTTTTATTTATTTATTTATTTTTTGTTGAATCGCTCTTTACATCATGACAGCAAGAGCCAAATCGATGTCAAGGGTATAGTATAGTGACATATCATAGTGATTCTCGTGACATGTGATAGGTAGCTAATTGATCGAATTCTACACCAGACTAAATACAATTTGACAATCACACTGCTCTCGCCGGGAATCGAACCCAGAACCTTCAGGATGGCAGTCAATGTACTTACCACTCGGCCACGAAGTTAAATAATAAACTACAAATAATTTTAATAAATACGAACGAAAACGTCTGTTTTCTAGAAGTTTTGTTATAATTTATAATATATGAATGACAAGTTTTTTGTGCATCAAACATTTGAAAATGTCTTAGACAGGCGAAACATGTCATTTACATAAACTTCTATAAAACAGATGTTTAATTTGTATTAATAATTTGATATGGAGTTTTATATTATTGTTCAAGAAACAAAACAAATAATATAATTTATGGAATATTTCATGTTAGAAAATTCGGATCAATATATATTTTGGATTCTTGCGTGAAGTGGAATTTGATTTAAGAATCTTTGGACATCTGGAATGCAATAATGTCGGGACGATCCAGTTCTCATATACAAGAGAACGCACCTACCCATTTGAGTGAATCTCGTGTCGCCCAACTATCTATTTCGTATGTCATAACCGGTTTTCTACAAGTGGCATACAGGAAAAACCGATTGCTTTTTGCTAACCTTGAATATTTCTTGTTGATTCGGTACAGTACGTCACGTGTATTTTATCTAGTACAAATAAGATATACACGATAAGCAACTACCACGAATTGAACCCTAATAAAGGAAACTCATTTATCACCAATAAATTAAATTATTCATTCATAAACTAATTAAATATATATTTTGGCTATATCCTATTAGTATTATGAATTATGGAAAATAAAAATTAAACTAAAATATTAACCCCTTTAATGAAACGATAAATACAAATTGCAGCAACCGATTGTCCAATGTAAAATTAACGGAAAACGAAGTTTCGGGAGAAGAATAAAATGATTTAGTTGCAGCACAACACCCTGTTTAGAGCTGCTGTTTCAAGGGTAGAAATATGATGATCTTGACAAGATGAAGATGAAAACTATTAATTGATATTTAGATTTTTCATAAAAAGAAAAATCATTAATTAATGGGCCGATCGGTTTCGGAACTACTTTAGAGTAATATAAAAATGGTGGAAAGCGGGTTATTTTAAAATTATTTTCGATAAACTTGAGACATTAACCCTGCAATTTCATAAACACGATTTTCTTATGAATCGTAATCTATTATATTATTTTTCGAGTTTGAAAGTGAAAATTAATAAAAAAAAGGGTTTTAATTAATAAAAAAACGAATTAAAAAACATGTGGTGTCGAATATATCGTTAAAATTTTATTTATTAAAAAATGTTTAATGTCTTCTATATTCGCCATTACTTTGTATTGCGGATTCATTGAACAATGTTTATTTTTTTAACTTTGAACACAACACAAACTATATTAAAATTTTAAACAAATTTTAGAATTAATACAACTTTATCAAGGGGTTCCAAAAACAGCTTTTTTTTAAAACAAGTATTCAATAGCTTGCCGCAAGTCATGAAGGACTCGGATAATATTCACAAATTCCGCAACTAATGTATAGTGTACGTCCGGTCACATTTTAATGTTTTTATGTTATTAATCTTTTTTTAAGTTTCTTTTTTGTGTGTTTTGTGCCTATTTGCTTTTTTTTTTAAATATGTTTTTATTATACAATTAACAATTATTTTATAAGAAATATGTACGTACATTTTTAAACTAAATATATAAGTTTAAAAAAAGTATATTATTAAAAACATTGTTCAAATGTTTAATGCTTTAACTCTATATTATTAATACATCTGTAATACTGTACCATGCTAAAAGAATAAAAAGTTTAGTTAAGAATTAGAAAGAATAAAAATAATAATTCCGAAAATTATCGATGTTTTTGGGGTTCAATATTTAATTCGGTAATAAATGGTAGGAAATACATGAATCAGTAAATCCGGATATTGAAAATCAAAACGAAATATTTTGCTTCCGAGGTCGGCGCTCTGTTAAGAAATATTTTATAATACCAATTATAATACGCAGGAAGCAAATTTATATTTCCAATAACATTGAATAAATAATAACGTAATATTCTATTACCATATCGATGTTAATAAAAGGTATCACATATCTTCGTTAAATTATTATTTTTTGTTGACGTAATAATTTTAAGTGAGTTAATCTCTAGTAAATTAATACAAACTATTTTTGGCGTTATGCCGAACTTTGGGTAAAATAATTGAGATGCTATAAATGAAACTTAAAATTTGAATTACAATCGATGAAATGAAATAAAACCGATAAATATCAAAGTCAAATAAATTTAATATTAATACACATTTAATTTGTTTATACACCACTTTATTTTTAACAACCAACCGGTTTCGCTCCTAACAATTTAAAAGTATATTATATAATATTATTATATATTCAATAATTCCAGCATAAATTACGGGTTCATAAAAAAGTAAAAATATACAATATTTAAATGAAATCATTTTTTTTTTGCATTTATTAGATACGGTGTGTTGTATACACATTTTCATAATATCATATTTGCACATACACTAGGTAAACTCGAATTTAAAATTAAATTTTACTGAACAATGTTTCTTTTTTTAACTTTGTACACAACATCAACTTTATTAAAAAATAAAAATAAAAAACAAATATATTTCGGACACATCACTGATATAAATATTACAAATAGTAAAAATTAACAGATTTTAAAATGGAATAAACTTGAAGTAAACAGAGACAATGATAATTTCCCTGCCTCCAATTACAACGGACGCACACACGACGTCCTCACTGGAAAGACCCTCCAAAAGGAGAGGACGAATCGCCGGGTTGACGATTACAATCCCCACTCTGGGGGAGAAGCCCTCTCGAGGATAAAACTAGGACCTTCGATACCTCGCCTTCTGTCTCCCCACGTGTACTGCTCCTGAACTAAGACCAGTCAATCAATCAAATAGAATTACATTTTATTATTTATCGGAAAGTTAACGAATAAAATCCTGTTAAAATTTAAAACACTGTTATAATATCATAATTTCTTTTTATTCACTGAGAGGGTCGCGACAACTGTTTTGCCAGCCGATGTTGGCATCATCAGGTGTTACAATAAACTAAAGTAACAAATGAAAAGATTTACTCTTTAAAGGGCAAAACACTCATTAGTGTGATTATTTTTACTATGACTAAACACATTTTTACTATGACTTATCACACTAATGAGTTTTTTGCCGTATAAATAATAAGTCTTTTCATTTTTTAATTTAGTTTATTGTAACACCTGATAATGCCAACATCGGTTGGCGAAAGAGCTGTCACGACATCCTCAGTGAATAAAAATAAATTGAGATATTATAACAGTGTTTTAAATTTTAACAGGAGGTAATAATGTTGAAGTATCACAGTGTTTCGGCCAAAACAATGGACGATTGAATAATTTCCGTTGTCAGCAACTAGTAAAATGTAAAAAAAGTGTAAATTTGTGTGATTTTTATAAACATGTATATTTTATTATTATTATTATAATTGCAGGAGAAAGAATCGATTTCGTTTTGAACGCAAATCAGAAGCCTTCTGTTTACGAGCTGCAGATAAGAGGCCTGTCCATGTGCCAGGGTCTGTTGCAGACGGCTCTCGTCACATACGAGGGGGCCTCGGCGGCTGACGACATCGTGCGAATGGTAGGTCGGGCACTGTTGACTCTAGGATTCATCTCATCTACTGGCACTCGCCTGTCAAGGATAAAAACCTGACCGTCTTCACTGTCTTTCATAATCGAGATTTTATGTTGACATTTGAATGATATTGCGTAAAATAGCTAGGCAAAATAATAATTTGAACACAAAGCCAAATTATTGTTAAATTTTAAAAATATATTTTTGTATGAAATAAAACACATTTGTTTCTAGTTTTAGCTTATTTTTTTCGACATTTTTCTAAGGTTTCACACCTTCATCTTAACTAACTAGCTAACCGTCACGCTGTATCTCCGAAGAGATGGGCAGAAATAATGAACCGCCACAATGTTATTTCCTGACACACTTCTCTCGTTTCCTCAACATTCATACGTCGTGTCACGCTCGCACGTCGATTTTTCCGATTTTTCACGTTGCCGGCATTCAACATTTGATTTATTTGATCGTGCGACGTTTTTCTCGGTCTTCCTCTATTTTTTAGTTCCGTTTACATCGTTAGCACATACTTTCTTCATTTATTACTTTCATGTGCCCAAACCATCTAACGATCCTTTCATTATTTTGGTCATAACATTTTTATTCCCACTGCTGCATTCACTTCTTATACTTTCATTTCACCACTCTATCATACCCATCTACACATTTCTATGATCTCATTTCTACTGCATTTAATATACTTTCTTCTTTCTTTTATCCGTTCCATGCATCACTTCCATTCATACCTTCATTTTCGGTTTACGCATACTTCAAACTTCGGTTTGCATCATTTTTTCGATTATGGAGTCGTAAATTAAATTAAATCTGAAAGAAGTGGATAAAACTGTTTTACTGTATATAGATTGCATCATTATGGAATTCCACAATGTTAACACTGTGGAATTCCATAATGATGCAATCTAAAAGTTAATGAAAAAAATTTTTTTTTTTTAATTCATAACATTTTTAAATTCAGCCTAAACATTTTGTCACCTTAAGTTAAAAAAAGGTATTCCACTTTTATATATATGTTTTCAACATCTAATCTTTTTTCATTGCTGACGAAGATAAGGTTCGCATCTTTGTTTAAGACATCACTGAGTAATGTAGTATTATATTTTCACAAAGTGTTGTTTATATACATATATATTTAGTATTATAAAGAGCGAAATAACTGGTTTGACTTGTTGTTTATTTGCTAAGCATTGATAAACAAGTTAACAATTTTCTGCTTGCAGGGCTGAAATAATGATCAATTTAAACAATATTTCCATGTTTTTTTTGTAAACAACAGGTCGTTTGAATATAATTTATTTTTAGCTATTACATTGATTCTCATGACATGTGATAGGTAGCTAATCCATCGTCATTTTATTATCACGTGTGTGAATATCACACTGACGTCTCCAGGAATGAACCTGAGACCTTCGGCGTTCCAGTCATAGCTCTTGCCACTCATTAAGGTTGTTCTGTTATTTCCACGTAACATTTTTTACGGTTTTTATAATAATAATTATATTACAAATATTTTCAGGACACAAATTCAAAGAGTGGTAAAGTTGTCCACAGCCAGGATCTGCTGTCTCCGCAGGGACCACCTGCCTCCATCACGAATCCTTCAGCAGGCGAGCGGAAGGTATTTCTGCGGGTGGATTCGAGCACTCTGAGGGTAAATGATGAGGCCAACGAATACAGATATCTGAGCGACGCCCTACCCGTTCCACCCTTCTTCCCATCAGAGATTAGTAAGTAATTATTCATTCCTCGGATGTAATTCTTACGAAATTAATATTTTAGAATATGGTTTAAATTTCCCATTCTAGCCTTGATGCTATATATACTCAACTTTTTAACCTGCTTAATCTGATTTGCTGAACCTGATATATAAAAAAACTGTTTTTAATTAACTATAGAATTGCAAAACACAAGATTTATTAAGTTAATATACTTATGAAAAATAGAATTAGTCTCATATTGCTGAACAAATTAACATAAAAACATTTATAAAAAAAAACAAGAATTAATAAAAATATTACACGGGTTAAATGGAAATTTTCAGTTTAAAATATTATAGGAGTACAGTAAATGTATTATAAAATAATTTAATTCCAGCATTTTACGTATATTATGTAGTAGACAATGAAGATTAAGTTGATCTTATCTTGTCTTGATAGGTTAAAGATACCATACATGATATGTCTAAGATGTTATTCAATTGTCTTTTCTTTATTAGTATTATTATTATTTTGTTGAAAAGCGCTAGCCAAATAGATGTAAAGGGTATAGCTTGATTCTTATGACTTTTGGTAGGTAGCTAATCTATCGCCATCTTATTGTCACGTGAATTTTTCATCAGCCCAAAAACAGCGTGAAAATCACACTGCCATCACCGTGAATCGAACCCAGGACCTTTGATGTGGCAGTCAGAGATCTTGCCACTCTGCCACGAAGGTTATCATGAACATTGCCGAAAATCAAAACTGTAGTGACAAATAAAAATATATTATTTATGTTTCAGGTAAAGACGATATGCCGCAGGTGATTCAGATAAATGGAAAGAGTTTCATGTTTCCCAATGCGCCCATTCTCAGCCAGGCTGGGGACGTGCTGCGAAGGACCATCTGCCCTGTAGGATCTGAGTACAGAAACAGGGGAGTTGAGTGCGTTCAGTTGCTGGACCTCGACTACAAGTCCACCCTGGAACTAGTCATAGTGGATGAAGGTACACAAATTCTACATTTAAATTTGTTGTTATTTTACACGTAAGTTGTAGCAAAGGTCTAGCATAATTTTGGTTTTACAATCAATAAACGTTGTTTGATGCCAATAACGTAATATTTAAATAAAGGTTTCTACCTGTTCGACAAATAGCGACATCTAGTGGTAAAAGTTAGTAACTTTTGTTACCTTCATCTTCTTAACGGAATATGAATGCACGGGAGTAATTAAAGACTTGAAGTACATTAAATAACAGTTCTCTGTAAATGTTATCTTTTCTATGGAAAACATGTTTTTAGACTTGTGATTTTAGACTTATTACAATCAATTTGCAACAATTTATTCATTTACTAAAATATAGATATTTGACATTTAGGAAATATACTTTGTGCAGCATTAAACAAGTTTATTTATTGTTCATATATATGTATAAGTTGTTTTCTTAATAACTTACAATGAGTTCTGTAATTATCTATAATTAAAACCAGCACACTTGGTTCCTGATTTAGAAGATTTAGTTCAAGCCTGGATGCGACTCCATTTCTTATTCATAATAATGAGCTTTTTCTTCTCATATTGTATATTGTATGATAAAATCGTATACAATTGATTTAAATCCTTGGTGTCAATTAAAAAAATCATTCTCCCAGAGCAACATGTTTCACATTATTAGAGTTATTATATATCCATATTTGATAGTGCCCTTGTTAGGCGTAACAAATCAATAAATTAAAATAAAATTAAGCTTAGGGAAGATGTTAGTTCTTCTTAATATTAAATACAAAATGAGTTTCCTAACAACATGTTTCTAATTAATTGTTTTAAGGTTTTGGAAGTGAATCTTCAAAAACATTCCACATCCATGGTAAACCAGTGTACGTTTTGGCAACTTCCAAGTCGCAAAAGAAAGGGTTGTCGGCAGACAAGGTAGAAGAAATGGACGGTGAAGGAAAGATTCTTAGGTAAGTTATTATATATTGAAATATGTAGAAAGATTATCACAATTGGTGTGATCGTTTTTAATAGGCTGCTTGACTTTGATTTTCCTGTTTTTAGAATTGAAAAAAATCTATCTTTTGCTGTTAGACTCGTTTTTTAGGATGTATTCTAGGGTACGAACAAAACTTGCATCTATATTGCAAAAAAAAAAATGTGATCAAACTCTAAGAATAGTTTTGGAATTGGGATTGAAACTCATCTGGTTGTACACATTTGAAAAGTTATAGCTTCCTTGGATGATTTTAGTCAAAGCTTCTTCACCCTTGGACTTTTTTTTCCAGCAGTAGTTTCACCCAACCTAGCCAGATAAGCTAGATTATTATCCATTGGGCGCTGTCTAGGGCTCCCTAGAGGTCTTAATCTGGCTGGTATTAACGCGTACCATTGTGTAAAATTAAAATACATATATAATATATTATAACAAATAGACAGCTTATGATTTTTTATTAATTTAACAAAAAAAAAAATCATATAGATTCAATATATTATTGTACATGGTGAAATGAGTTAACACTGTCCTAAACTGTTAAAAAACTAACATGTGTCTTATTAATTTGTTTACTTAATTCAAATACATTTTAGGAACCTCTGGAACCCACCGCAGAAGGACACAATATTGGTACCAAATAAAGGATATACTGTGGTTCGACTGGTTGGAGACAGCCCCGGAGCCTGGATGCTGGAGTGCCGTGAGTGTGGCCCTTCAGCGCTCCCCGCAGCGCTCATCATCAGGGTAAACTCCAAGCTGCCCTCCAAGATCCTCAACAACTTGCCCAGATGTGGAAACTACAAACCGCCAGACGTTTTGATCAATTAAATTTGTACAACAATGTCTATCAAAATTGTGTACACATGCGCAATCACATAATATATTTCTTAATTTACTGTTATCAAACTAATGGTATAAAATTCTATATCAAATAATATTGAAATTAACATTTTCAAAAATCTTTATTTAATTTTTTTATTTATTCACCTTTACTTTTTATTAATAATGTATATTCATAAAAAAAAAACTAAATTCATTGTTGTATTAATACAAATTTTTATTAATTTATTTAAAATAATAATACGTAATTAAATTGATGGATTTTATGCATACATTTTGAGAGTCAATGAAATTTTTTTTCTATTATGGACATATCTATACTCAGTACATTTTAAACTACTAAGTTACACGAGAATACGTTTGAGCACGCTTTTGAAAATAAATTTTAAGCAAGTTTGTATAAAAATGATATTTAAGCGATTAAGCGATTAGCGGAAAATAATGACATATTTTTTAGTTTTATGGTCGTCTTCTTTCATCTTGCTTTTTTGTCACATTATGATAATAATATCCAAATGCAGAGAAATCAAATATAATTTGTCTTTATTTTTAGATACATGAACTGTGTATCGAAAATGCTAACACTTTCTAAATTAATTAACTGTATTGTTTATAATATTTTGTTATCTTTATATATATCTCAAACTCTGCTTTTATGTCTAAATTATAATCATAATAGTTAATAACAATTAGCTTTATATTAACATTAGAATCTTAATTTTAATCAATCATTTTGATACTCACTAGGGTAAATTGTGATAAATATTTTATAATGAAAGCAACAAATAAACAAAAAAATAATATTAACTTAAGGTGCAACCAAAAAGTTTAATAAATTATTAAATAGCAGTGCTTTCCATTGTCATTTGTATTATATTCGAGGAATAAACCAATTTAGTATGTGTACAAGTGTTTAAACTTTTCATTGAAAATTTTAAACGTTTTTTTGTGAAAATGTATATGTTACTTTTCGTCTGATCCACAATATTTTAGGTAGCACCTTGCATATTTCGTAATCTAAATTTGTAAGTATTTATTTAATTTTAATTCTTTGCTATTTGAAATTTTATGTAAACAGACTTTAATATACTTATTAGAAAAATACATTTTGTACCTATGTTTGTAAATAAGTGATAATATGTAAGATTGTATTGGGCTGTGTACATATATGTTTGCTTTTGCCTTGTCAAGTGTAGTTGCTAGATGTGTAATAAGTGTTTTTTAAGGTTTTATATAAAATACTCGTATACTCGTATGTGTACAATCAAAGTTTATTACTGTATTTTTAAAAAGTATTTTTTTTTTATTCAATCACCATAGATTGTAGAATGTAACATCGGTTGATTTTATTTTCAAATGTTCTTTTCAATGTAAATTGTAGTATTTATTTTGTTTAATAAAAAATAAAAATCCACATAAAAAAAAATATATATTTGTCACTGCTTCTTCTTCTTCTTCAAGTGCCCTGTCGGGTGCCTCCAACGTTGACGATCACCTCGGCGAACCTGTCCCTGTCCTGCGCCGCTCGGAACAGCTCCTCCTCACTTCGAATGCCGATCCACTCCCTCACGTTTCGTAGCCAGGACATCTGTCTCCTTCCGGGCCCTCGGCATCCCTCAATTTCCCCCTCCAATATTTTTTTGTTTCGAGCAGCTGGATTACATCCTTCCCGATTTTTTCGTTCCCCCGTAGTCTTGGTTTATCTATCCTTCTACCATCTGGGTATTCTTCGAGACCTTTTGGCTGCCCGTAATGTTGGCATGTTGGCAGTCTTATTTGGCTTGGCTCCCTCTTGTTTGGCCATCTTAGATTGTCCAGTCTGACATGCATAGATTGATTGGAAGATTGGCAGTTATTATAAAGCTTGTCGTAGAATTCTATTTTCCAGGTTTTTGAATAGTATTTGAATAGAATAATAAACGTTTTTTAAAGATTGATTTTTTTTTTTTTTTGTGGAAACTTCTGGACTTGATCGCGGATAGTCGAGATAAGAATGTTTCGTTCTCTGATGTACCAAAACATATCTATGAAATGTGTAACACAGTGTTAAAGTTTAAAAATACAATGTTAAATACAAAAAAATACAAAAACTGTTGTTATAGAGTGACTTTTTTTAATGCGTCATAAAGTAATAGTTAAAAGCATTAGGCTAAAGATATTTAGATTAGATTGCGCTTTTATAGTAAATCAAATCAGTTTATTTTCTCAAAATACATTAATAACATGTTCATAATTTATGACATCTATGTGAAATCAGATAAAATGTCAGGAACATAAAAGAGACGGTTCGACTTCAGAAATACAATAATCTCTCTCAAGTCCAGAATATTTGTAATCTGAACACATTTTTCACAAATATAAAAGACGTTCATATCCGAGGTGATAATGTTAAGCAGAGATCCCATCGGCATCACCAGAGGCAGGTTGGTTCTGGCGGCTGGCAGAAAAATAATTTCACAGTAACATTCATCCATGCCATTAGTCATATAATGTAATAATGCCGTAAAATAATAATGCCCAAGTTTTCATTAAATTTAAATGTTAAACAAAATTAAGAACATTTGGGATATCAGCACAAAATAATAAACAATGAAAATTGATTGAAAAAACTTTTATTCTTAATGGCAAACATGTACAAAATTAATTTACACTTATAATAGATACATCATGTCTGGGATATAAAGATAAAAATATAAAATTTCCTTTGAGTAAGTATTAAAATTGAGATAAATATTAAACTTTTTGTAGCATCTAACTAAGCAGAAGTTTGTATATCTTTGATCATGAATCACTTTTTGAATACAGCACATATAAGTTACAATTACCACATTAATTAAGTATATATTTTTTAACATATGTGTTATATTTACAGGAGAGGTTTCATTGTTTGATTTTATGGAAAAAGTAGATATGAATCAGTTTTCATAATAGATTTTTTCACATATCAATAACAATTATACTCGTAAATTGATCATTTACCAAGTACATGATTTTAATACCTTCCTAACTGGGGTAACCCGTTCTATAGAGGCAATTCAAAACATCATTCAAGATCATTCAACTTCAATATCTTCATCATATTGTGAAACCTGAAGACAGTTTAATGGACAATACAGGGTAAGAGCATCATAATGATGTCCAAATATTGTTTAATAGCATTTTTTTGAAAATTTATTTATTAAAAAAAACTGGTATTTATTGGTTATAAAAACATATTCCCTATATTTTACAAATGATGATCAATTTTTCTTCAGCTTTCATTTATGTTCGATTCGTAAATATATAAAAATTAATTTGTACGTATATGAAATGTATAAAACTTGTCAATTTAATTGTTTTAATGTCTACAAGGGGACAATTACTGGGGATGGTAATTCTTTGGTGCATTCACCCTACTTGATTTTAATGTTTATTTAAGAAAAAAACATTTTTTTTACATATTTACATTCTGATGAAATTGAACTTCTTAACTACATTAATATGAAGATTACATATGGAAATATATATCGTGAAGGATTAGTATAAATTACTTAAATTTTTTATTTTTTCAAACATTTCAACACAAGTAAAATACACAGTTAGCATACCTAAGCAATTTTAATAAAAAAATAACTCATTGATACAGAATAAGAGATTCTATATGTATCTATATAAATATAAATATTGCAATGATCACTTATAACATTATTTACTCCAAACAACCTTTATAGAATATTTTTCATTGCGAAAAACAAAATCAAACAAGCACACACACAACTTCTATTCTTTCCTGAGCAAATTTCGTATTAATCATAAAGGTACATTATGTATTATTAAACATAATATTAATTAAATAAACTACATAACAAATTTATACAAAAACATCTCAATGCCACCAACTTAAGTAAACAAGCAAACTTAAAACTGCGATGTTTTAAATTTCTTGTCGCCATTCACATCGAGTTCATAAACACTACTTTTCATCAATAGAAACATTAGTACTTGAGTAAATGCTGATAACACAAAAAAAAGGATTTTAATTATATATAATTTTACTATAAAAAATGTATTGGAAATGGCATTTTTTTTACATAATATTTTTCTATTAGAAGATTTTTAAAAATCTACAATTAGAAAAGCTCTTAAAAACGTGCCCTTCTACAACAATAGATACATATTTTTTTGCGTGCAAGGTAAAATAGAATTTAACTCTCTTACTTCTAAAAATAGAGAACGCTTTTATTATTATTATTATCATTTTCAATTTGGATTACAAAATAATACAAAAAATGGTAGGTGAGCAAAAATATAGATTCAAATTTAGAAGGCTAAAATCAATGATTTTAATCGTAACATAAAATATTGTGGTAGTAAGATTTATTTAATTCGTTTTTTGACGCTCCGTAACATACATTTAAATATATAAATCACACATGTACATATGGTACATATGTGTAAGAATTTAGATTGATTAAAGATATTTCTAACGAACAATGAAAAGTCTTTCACATGCACTATAATGTATTTGAGGTATTTTAGTACATATTATATTAAAAGTTTATAAAAAAATAAATAAGTTTCGTAGTTCGTAGATGTGCATTTTTCGATAAGTGATATTCCCGAAATATTAAGGGTGACCCTACCCACATAGTTTTGGTATCACACGAGCAGAAATATGTTATTTTAATCACAGAAAAAGTCATTGGAAACTTTTGCAATACTATATACGAGTATCTCTACTTTAGCTAATCTTGGTACTAACTACATCATTGTACTGATTTTAATATAGTTTGTATCGTAACCGTTTGATAATACTTATTAATGTTGGAGATTAAAAATTAAGTTTATTTTTAATTTTAGATAAACTTAAGGCGTTAACACTGTGGAATTCCATAATGACAAATTTTTATGAATAAAAACACTGTTTTTTCAACGTTTGAGTTTATTTTTATCGACATGGTTCCAAGGCTTATAACTTCATCATCGGGAGAACGTTTATATCGTTTTCCCGATGATGAAGGTGTAAGGCTTCGAAACATGTCGCGAAAAATAAACTCAATAGTGGAAAAAACAGTGTTTTAATTCATAAAAATTCGTCATTTTATTTTTATTTAAACTAAAGCACACAATTTTCATAAATATTCGCCTTCACTTTGTGCTGTAAATTAAATTATAAAATGAAATTCAAAACACTTGGTATTTATATAATACAAAACTTTTAAAATATTTAATTATCACAAAAACCAATATGATGTTATTCTATAATTTAAAAAAAATGTACTTTGAAAAAAAACAGATATATTCTGGAAACAAGTCTTTTTATTTATTTATTATATCTAAAGGCAAAAAAATGACGTGAGCGTTATATAAATAAGAAGTGTTTTTAATTATATTTAAAATAATAAATTTGAGAAGAAAAAAAATGCTCTGCTCGTGTGCACCAAATGAATGAGAAAAACATGTTTTTCGAATGTGTGGGTGGGTAATTAAATAATTTATAACTAAGTTATTTTCAAATTGGTGAGCATTGTATGTTTTAAGGTTAACATTAGGGCCTAACTAGAATGACTGTTCAGTGGAAGAGAACTGAGGGCGGCTGCACGGGCGGAAGGTGGTGGCCGCAGCGCGGGAAGTCGTGCGGCACGGGAGGCAGGTCGTGCTGCGTGCCCACGTGCAGTATTAAGTTCATTCCTATCACTATATGGTACAGGAAATGGCAGTGGAATAACCAGAAACCTGGAATCAAACAAAAATACCTCATTAGTTACTAGTATATCTGAATTTATACGAGTATTACATAAAAGCTTACATTTCCATTAATAATATTTAAGAAAAAATACAGTGCACTTTTTAAAAACCTTTGTTTTATATTTAAAAAAATTCAAAGTCATTTGCATAGTAAATAACGAAAATAAATCATTGTAATATTATATAACATATATTTATTATAGTTTGATTCCGTTTGATTTTATGGTTTCGACCGGTTTCAGCAGCTCGCTGCCATCTTTTGATACCAGAAGATGACAGGTTGCCGAAACCTGTCGAAACCATAAAATGAAAAGGTTTTAAAACTTAGTAAAAAAAACTAACTAACCATCACGCCGTCTCCCCGATGGGGTAGGCGGAAAGATTGGACTGCCACTCTTTTCTTTCCTGAAATATTTCTCTCGATTCCTCAACATTTATACATCGTGTCATGCACGCGCGTCGATTTATCTGACTCCTCACATGGCCGACATTCAATATTTAAACTAAGTATAAATATATAAATATATTTTAATTATATTATCAATTTTTTTCTTTATTTTCATTATATACAACAGAACTTCTACAATGAAATTTCAATTTAAAATATTAGTGTTTTTATCTGTACCGGTTGTATTTTATTCGATGAAAAAATGTATAAAGGAGTACGGTAAGGGTTTATTTAATTTAAAAAGAGCAAGAATAATTTATTTATGTGAAAAATAACCTTAAAAACCCAATTTAAAGGTTAATGATGTAACTTGTTATTTTTGACGTTCATCAAAGGTCAACTGGACGGCTATACTTTTGGTAGGGCTTAATATACTTGATAAAGGCCACTGCAAAATGTTTTTATTGACAAATAATAATTTTAAAGCTCTGCAGTAATTATTAGATATTAGAAAATTAGTGTGGTAAATTACCTGGGTTATCAGCTCTGAATCTAAACACAACGTATCCATTGTTTGGCACGGCGATTGTGTCTTTGTGCGGTGGGAAGTTGAACTGCCGGTGGAGGAGACCTCTCCTGTCAAGATCAAGAGCGTGCTTCAGGTTGATCTTCTTGACGTTCTTATCTGGCGATCTTCCCATGCCGATCACGGTGAACACCTGGCCATGCAGGTGGAAGGGGTGCGAGAGATTAACCTGCTGAACTGAAATGGAAAAAAAATTACAGATGAATAATGGCTAACATTTCTAATTACTAGATAATCTATAGATTGGTGAAAATTTCATTATGCTTTGTTTTTAAGTGTCTGAATTTTACAACGGTATCATCAAGTTGAGGACAAGCATTTGCTAATATCGGTTAGAGAAATTTTGCAAAGTTAATCGTGATAATGAACCTTTGAAGACGAATTAAAGATGGCGTTCTTAATTTAAAAATGAAAACTCCAGCAGCGAAAGACTACAAAGAAGGCCACCGACAAGTTGGAGGGATGACTGGACGTCATCATCCAATGAGTAATCACTATCACAAACAGGTATCAAAACGTCATACGACCTTAACCAAAAGGAAGATGAAGAATCTTCATTTGGAGTGATATAGGTAAAGCAGTGGGCGATTGAATGTGTCAAATAGAGTCCTTGAGGTCTTATATACCACACAATTATGACAGGATACGAAAAGAAGAATTCAGAATTATCTGTCGAAAGTTGGAGAATTCAATGATTGCATTGATGTTTGTCTTATTTAAATAAATTGGGAAATATAATTGAAGTGATTTGAATAGAGTCCAGCGTGCAAATTCATAAATTCTTTCCAGACATTCATTACAGATCTTTGAGTATTAGGGCCATCAGGAAATGATTTTAAAACAATTTTTAAGCCATACCACGGCATTGACTGCAGACTGAAGATAAATGAATATTCTGGGATGTTGACATAAATTCAATTACATCGGTCAAGTCGCGACACAATAAAGATATTGGGTTTTTGAAATCGTTTATTGATTTGTGTTGCAATGACCTAGTGATATTCATTCTTGGGATCCTGGGTATGTCAGTTGTCCGTGTCTCGTGGTGTCTTCATTGAGAGATTTTAGAGATACATAGAGTATCAATTTCAGGGTGATTAATGTATGGAATACAATTTTAACTCCAAAAACTGTTCAACGCTTGATACTGCTTTAGACACTGCTTGTTTGCGGTGCTGCTCGGATAGATAGGGTATTTTATTCACCACACACAATTAATTAACCTGAATATAGTGATAGTTAGAATTTCTGAAACGTCTTTCAAAGAGGAATTTCTTTCTTTCTTTCATTTTAAAGACCCAAAGAATTATAAAGTTAAGTGTGTGATAATTTAAGCACGTCTCAGCGGTATTTAGATTGGAAAACTAGACGGTGTTTGTAGTGGCGGTACTCCCATAGAAGCCCAGAAGTCCGGCTTGCGTAAGAAATTTTGAATCGAAACTCCCAAATGTAAGTATTCATAAACCAACAACCCAGCAAATCACCCTCCCATAAGACGTAAGAGGAAAAGCCACAAGAGCTGAACCTCTGTAAGCCAGAAGAGGTTTTGATTCAAAATTCTTAATGGCTTCTATGGGAGTGCCGCTAAAGGGTGTTTGCTTATTATGTGTTACCTTCGTCAACGAGGACTACTTCTACGATAGCGTTGAGTGGAATATCGATGGAGTGCGTGCACATGCAGTTGGACTCGCAGTTGGCAGGTCGGTTGTCTCCATTGCAGAACTGCTCTGGGTCTATGTCGTCCAGCTGGGTGAGGGGCGGCGCGGGCGGAGACAGGTAGGAGATCTCGTCTATCAAACTGATCACATGGTCGCCCCCAGGAGCAACTGTGAATAACAAGGATTAATTAGTACTCATAATATGTGAATATTAAAATCAGATGCCCATGAAAAATACTGTACATAAAAAAATAGCCGGTTTCGGCTACAAATCACTTGATGATAAAAGAGATCGATGGGTGGAGACATATCTAATTATTGTTTCATGAATTATGATTTAACTAACTAAATAACTAACCATCACGCCGTCTCCCCGAAAGGGTAGGCAGAAAGAATGGACTGTCACACTTTTACTGATGCGGCACTCCATCCTTCTCTTTTCGCCCCGCGGGAGAAGCGGTGTGATGGGTTGCGAACCTCATCGCAAACTCCATATTATATGTTATAACGTCTGTTTTTTAGAAGCTATATTGTCATATAATACATTTTATAGGAGGGACATATTTCGATTTGCTAAGACATTATCAAATGCTAAGAATTTAATATTGCCTAAGTTAGGTGAAATAGGTCTTTACCAAAAAATATTTTATAACTTCTAGAAAACTGATATATTTTTTAATATTAATTACATATGTCAAGTGTTTTTTTTATCAAGTCATCCTAGTTTTAGCGTTAGTTTTGAGGATAAAAGAAATAAAAATTGAATATAAAACTCGGTTAGTTTTATGAAAGCTATATCAACCAAGTAATCTGGTGTTTTGTACGTACATTTTTGTTTTTTAATAAATTTGTTTAAATAAGTTAACTGAAAAAAATATTTCTAATGGTGCAAAAAATATTATAACTATAATTATACAATTTAAAAAATATATATCTATTAACGATTTAAGACAAAGCTGTAGCAAATTTTTTAAATATACATTTTGTATGTTAGAAACTTTAGTTAGATAATTAATTAGAGTAATTATCATTGGGATAATATCTAGAATATTTTCTCATTTATGGAGCATTTATACGAGAGGTCTTAGTTAAAATAATGAAAGTTGACTTCATTTTATTCAGAGAAAAACAAAGTAGTCAACATTTCAGAATACTCATTTTTAACATTCTGTTCTGAAATTAAGTACTTGTTTTAAACATTTTATTTTGTATTACAAAGAAACATTTTACACTGTTCAATTATAAAACATTGTTTTATGTATCACAATTTTAATTTTATAAATGCATTTGTAAAATAAAAATATAATTTTGATACAGAAAACAAAGTTTTTTAATTTAACAGTTTATAAAGTTAAAGTATCATAGTGTTTCTGCTAAAACAATGGACTATTTAAAGAAATATTAATTCAATGATTGAAATATTAGAATCTTACCCAAAAATTTGTTGTACGTATTTGGTGCGAAGAGTTCTTCAGGTTTGTAAAACAGGAAACGGAACGGAAGGAAGATTTTCACGTCCGGTCTCTCCTGCAAGATACCCTCGTCGATGTGTTTTGCATTCTTCAAATTGCTGACGCACACAGCATCCTTTCGTTTTGTATTGCATATCGCGTCCAGTGGATTCATAACCTATGAGAAAAACATACGCCAAATTAATACGCTAAACTGAAAAAAAAATCAGTTTTATTTTTATTGAAAAATTAAATTATATTTAATAAAATATAGAGTTTACAAACATTTGTGCATTTTCTACATAAATCTAAACAGTACAAAAGATTTTCAAATGATCTAATATATGTAATATTGTGATATTTATATTTTTGCAAGTGCTTATTTACTGTACTTTAAACAAATATAACAGTATGTAAATATATTACATTATGTATATTACTTACCGGTTTCTACAAATCGGATGCTTGAAGTCTTGTGCTCGATATTTAAATACTTATATATTATTTAAAAAAAAAATACATTATACGGGTGATTTCTATACACTGTGTTCTTAAATAAAGTGCCAATGACTACATTATGTGTATTAATTTACATAATAAAACAGAAAATTAACAATTATTTAAAAAATTGTACAATAAAGAATATATCGTCGGTTCAAAGGTAAAACTCATTAAGTGATATTAATTTTTTTTTGTAATTTCTGTATCAGACTTGTGAATTCTACGTCAGAAAATAATCATCAAGTGTTTTTATTAAAGATTAACTGTAATTCTTTAATAAATACACTTGGTGATTATTTTCTGACGTAGAATTCACAAGTCTGATACAGAAATTGCAATTTTTTTAAAAATGTCACTTAATGAGTTTTACCTTTGAACCGACGATATATCATTCGGTAAAAGGAAGTAATTTGGAATGGGGATAAAGGTATGTTTTATATAACACAATCACTTTCGATTATTTATTAAAAAAAACTTTTCATTATAATTGTTACATCATAAACAATATTTTTATTATGAAAACTGTGTAGCATAATTTCGATGTGTCGGATGACTAGTTTCAATCCTCAAACATCATGTAATATAAAAAAAATGTTTGCAAACATTCGTACCACGGTACATATCTATCTACATACATATGGATATCTGGATGCTTTACATATCTAAAAATTTCGATTCGATCGTCCATTTCGACTCGATTTGTATCCTAATGGCTAATGTTCAAAACAAATTTTAATATTAGAAAATTTTACTAAATAATTTAGTTAATACGAGTAGTTCGTAAACCTGAAAAGACGACCGAGATAATTGAAATAAAAATATAAATTCTACATATTCTGTCACAATAAACATATATTTAAAAAAATCTTTTGAGTTGTTTTTATTATAAAAGCATCAAAAAATATGGCTGATGAATCTTATTTAGTATTTTCTAAACATATAAAGAAATATATACCGTATATGAAAATACATTAAAAATTGAATGATGGTATGTACTGTTTTCAAGGTATTTACAAACTATTTAAAATTTAGAAGTTTAAAAAGTATTACATTTTGAATGTATTAAAAATTGTATATTAAAAATATAAAAATTATTTTACGTAGATGAATTTTAATCTGAGACAAAATACGTAAAACGTAAAAATAAAAATATTTTTATTTAATAGTACATTTTTTTATATATAGTTTTTACGATGAGTTGTTTATATTTTATACATTTTCTGAAAACTCAATAGAATGGTTAAATATAATATAATTTAGACATGTAATGGTATAATTACAAACTTGTTGAATGATTGATATCTAATTAATTATTTACATATCTACTCACCACCGCGGGTCCTCAGTACTTGGCAGTACTCACAACACAAAATATTTACAACTGACTTATGTATACAAAATACATTAAAATGGTGTCCTCATAAATAGGGAGATGTTCACAATGATTAATGGTAAAAGCACCAGGGATGTATCAATAAACCTCGTCACCAGATATACAGATTTACACAAATCATTCGAAACATCAACGTATAAAATCTTAGTATACGATGGAGACGCAAGGGAAATTATAAGCAAAAAATGGCAGTTTGGCGCCGGTCGGTCCGTCCTCGCGACGTAATAAATAAGGTCTCCAAATAAATATAGCTAGGCACTAAAGTTAAGGAGTATTTTACACACCTACAGCTATGTTAGGAATGCTCAACATTAAGGGTAATGCATTTAGATATTATACTCTGGTAAACCTATGTTACGGTGCATCAAATTGTAGGTACCATTGCTATAACTACAGAATTTGAAAATAAATATTTTTTATCCAAAATTTAGAATGCTTTTTGTGAAGATTTAAAAGAAGAACATTTCAAAATTGAATGAAGAAAATCGTAAAAAGAACCATAAAGATATACATTAAAGATTTTTTTAATAAGTAGCGTTTTAAAATATTTGAAAAATGTGCATAAAATTATAGATAACAAAAAAGGGTGATGGAAGAGGGTTTATGGATTATTGTTACTACTCGTTCTAAGAATACCTATCTAAAACATCCATAAAAAATATTATATTTGTTGGTATCCGGAATTTAGAAAGATGTGTCAATTGGTGTTTTGTTTAAAATTGTTTAAATTCAGGGAAGAAATTGAATATCGAATTCTTTGCTAGAAAAACGAAAAATCATCGGGAATGATAAGTGTTTTGTTTATCTTTGGAACGGAATAGTAAATTCTGCTACAGGTATATCATATGGCCGGATGGTCTCTCTTTACATAACCTGAAAGACATTAATTTTACCTAAAACAAATTGACCCACAAATGTGGAACACTGAAGTCTTTTCCTAACCACAGCTCTGCCAGGGCTTAGTTGATGGGAATGGGCGGGAGGTGGTCTCCGCAGGTAGGGAAGCCAGGTGGAGTGGGCGGGAGATCGGCGTTGGTGCCGACCTGCAGGATGAGGTTCATTCCGATCACGATGTGGAAGAGGAAGTGGCAGTGGAAGAGCCAGAAGCCGGGGTTGTCGGCGCGGAAACGGAGGATGACGTAGCCGTTGTTGGGCACGGCGATGGTGTCCTTGGCGGGCGGGTGGTCGCCCTGCTTGAGGTGGCGGTGCAGCAGACCGCGCCTGTCCAGGTCTAGGGCGTGCTTCAAGTTGATCTTCTTCACGTTCTTGTCGGGCGAGCGGCCGATACCGATCACGTTGAAGGCATAGCCGTGAAGATGGAAGGGGTGAGACAGATTGGCTATTTGAACTGCAATTGAAACGCGAACAATATTAGTCAACATCTTACTATTTTGACAGAATTTCATTAAACAAAAAACCATCACGCCCTTTCCCCGAAAGGGCAGGTAGAGAGAATGAACCGCCACACTACTCAATCCTTACACACCTCTAGCTTCCTCCACATTCATACAGCGAGTCATGCACACACGTCGATTCTCCCGACTTCTAACATGTCCAACCATTAAAATTTGTTTGATTTGGTTCATTAAGCTAAAAAAAAAAAAATAATAAAAAAAAAAAAATTATGTTTAAATGTTCTACTAAGTTATTTTTGTTTGTCATCTTATAACCCTATATAAAATTTAATGTTAGAAAATAAATAGACTTATTTATAAAAATTAAAAAAAAAAAATATGACGCTCAGTATTAAAAAAAAAATTGAATTAGAAGTAGAAAAGAATTAAAAATGAACCCAAACGGCATTTATTTTTTTATCAATTACCAATATTAATAAAACATTTTATAAACCCAAAAAATAAAAATCTTTATAATGTTAGTATTATGCATTTTTCGTTGCTTACCTTCGTCTACGAGTACAATTTCCACGATGGCATTAAGCGGGATGTCCACCTTATGCGTGCACATGCAATTGGGGCCACAGTCGGCGGGACGATTGTCGCCGTTACAGAACTGTTCAGGGTTGATGTCGTCATACTGGGTGAGTAGGGGCGCAGGCGCTGGCAGGTACGAGATCTCGTCCACCAAGCTGATCACGTGGTCTCCCTGAGGAGCGACTGCAACAGCGGGCAAATAACGTTTATTTGAAAATTCTTTTTCTAAACCTTGAAGCAAGAAAAACTGAAACAACTGAAGAGCTTCCTAAACGAAACTTGGATGTGCAATAATTATCTTATTATTAAGTCTAAATATATAGAGATTTTGGAAATAAAAAATAGTTTATCATACTTATATTAATTTATTTGTTGTTTCTTAAACATTTTTATGAAACTCCAAAGGTACTGAATATTTAAAACATATTAATAACTGTTTAGTTTGAAAAACTGTTATTGTATTGCTATATATCTATTTGTTTAATTTTTATGAAATTGTCGCAACTGCTATTTCGCCAACAGATGTTGGCATTATCAGGTGTAACAATCAATTTAACTTATAGAGTGCATCAATATTTAAAATGGCTTAGTAATGCGAAATATGTCATTCCTGGAAAATATGATAAAACTCTAGAAAACAGACGTTTTAATTAAAAACACATTTTTTAATTTGTTTCAAAATGGTTACATATTTTCATACAACAATATAAAAAAAAATATTTACGCTATAAAAAAAGAGACATCTGTGTCTAGAAAACAATTTTGTTATTTAAATACATATTTTGAGGAAGCTGCATAATATTATAATTAATATAGTTATTTCTTTTGAATAATACTCATTTTTTAAAGTATTGTATTACGAGGTAAGAGATTTTCTGTCTGTTTTCAATGCCGACGTGTGGGGTAATCAATGATTTGATCAATGATTAATTATTGTAAACGTTTCTAATCATATATAAAAAAGAGACACTGGTTAGCGACGTGTTGTGAAATTCGATATAGAAAAGCATTGCTTATACAATATTTTTTGTGGTAGTAAATACATACATTTCTTGGTATGAAGCGCTTAATTTGTGATTTCAAATTACACTGGTCAAAAATCAATGCAGTGTAATTGTCACACTGTCTTTGGTCTGGTGTAGAATTTACGTGCCAATAAAATGGCGATAGATTAACTAACATACCTTTCACATATCAGGAGAATCAATATAATAACTAAAAAAAACAAATCGTATGCAGTAATTGGGCTCAAACGACTTGTTGTATACTAAAAGATAATAAACCAGTGAAAAACATATTCATGCGATTAATTTGTTTCTTAAACAGTTTTGAACAGTCTGTCAGTCAGTTTTGAATAATAATTTATTGTTTTTTGAACAATGATGTAAAACTCTTAATTAATATAAATGAAAACACCTGTCTTCTAGGAGTTTCATTAAGTTTTTAATATGGAATGAAATGTTTCGTCCTTCTAAGGTATTGACAAATCATTCTAAACATTTGATAATGCCTTAGAAGGGCGAAACATGTCATTCCATATAAAACTTAATAATTTATATAAAAGGTTGAGATGAAAACTAGAACTGCTTTCAAAACGTCACTTTTTCACAATTAATTACAATTAAGATTGCGAAAAGCACCAGACGTGGAGTTTAAATGCATTATTATTTAAAGTAAGTACTTATTACGATGTGTGTTGTTAACTTGTTTTGAATGCGAATAAAGTAAGTACCACACAATAAAAGCGTGGGAAATTCTGTACAAAACGTTGTTTTCTATTGCCTGCATTAGAGAGAATGGAAATCGTTATACTTTTATTTTTTTGCAAAAACGCTGCCGCTATAATAATGCCTACTTGAGCTCATTGATGTCTCCGCAGCAAGAAACCACTTACGTAAGATAAATCACTGTCTTTGATTCGACTTCTGGAAGGAAAATCGTTGTGAAAATAAATTATGCGCATATTTGAACATTTTATTACTCCATAAATTATTATACTCGTGTAGAGACGGGGCTTACAGATAAAAACTATGTCTGCATTAGTAGCTGTCGCTTCATTATTCGTTTATTCTCATTTGAGAACTCCTGTTCGTAGAATACTGAAACGAACGTGACAAGCGATTCCGAAAGATTATCTTTGTTCTTGGAAAATAAAAAAAATGTTTAAAAAACTATATCTTTATACAGTTAAATCAACTGGCACGAAGACATATTGTTATTGTTATGTAAGTGTCGTTTTTAAATTAATTTCTTAACTCCGTAAAAATGTTTTGTTTGATTGAGACTGAAAGCCGACAATCGTGATTATTATTAATAACTCTGCCATTAGTTTAAATTTGTTTTGGTACGAAATATATCATTTCATAAAACATCAGACATATAAGAGTTAAATTGAATTTGTCAACATAGATTCGATTAGTAATTTAATAATAAAACCGTTAGATTATTAATGATGAAAGACACAAAGGCAATTTAATTTTGATATGCTTTTTGTGATTTTGAAAGATTAATTTAGTATGATAACCGTACGTGTTAAGATGACTTTCTTTTAATTTGTGTATAAATTTATTTTAACATTAGTTAATACGGGTGTATGAATACATAATAATATTTATTTATTATTTAATATCAGTTAATAAAATTCAATTTTATTTCGAAATAAATGAAGAAACTGGAATTACATTGTTAATTTATTCATAAATTTAAAGATTAAGTAATGTTAAGTTTCAACAATAAATCAGATAAAAATAAATTATATTATATTACAAATTCAGAATATACTCGGACGATGAAAAATAATACATTTAATCCTTTCATGTACACAACGGAAGTCAAAAAGGATTTTTTTTGTAAAAAATCAAAATCTTCTACTATTATGTGAACTAATTTATTTCAGTGTGAACTGACTAATATTCTTTCTAATCACACTAATAACTTTAAACTTATATTTAAACAACAAAATGTAATTTTTTTTACATTTTATAGATATATTTCGGATGTTTCTTATACTTCTTCGGTGAACAAATTTAAAATGTTTTAAGAAATATTCAAATGAGAATCTGCAACATAGCGTGAACGCAAAAAATAGAAATGACTTATTTTAGCAGTTTATTTAATTACTTATGAGTTTTAAGTGTATACTGGTTTGAAGAAGTATATATTTAAAATTTTAGTTCCTACAATTGAAATTGGGGGCAACGAAGGTGCCTTTACGAGTGGTGTTAATATACCTAATACCCGGCGCCCCTGGTAACGACGTAAAGTCGGTTAAATTTTTCACTGTAATAAGAAGAGAAATATACGAGATGAGACCCTATTAAGAACATCCACACGAGACTGGCTTGCTATTGATAAGAAGAATAATAATTTAAATAAATTAAGTTTTAAAATTATATCTGAAACATACCCAAGTATCTGTTGTATGTATTAGGCTGGAACAGCATCTCTGGTCTGTAGACGAAGAAACGGAAGGGGAGGAAGATCTTGACATCGGGCCTCTCCTGCAGCACGGCCGGATCGATGGTTCTGGCGTTCTTCAACTGGCTCACGCAGATAGCGTCATCCCTGTCAACGTTACACCTGGCGTCCAACGGGTTCATCACCTAGTTCATGACAACACTACAATATACAGGCCGAGAGCTCCGCACTACTGCGCTTCTTACCTCTGGGCGGTAACCTGCTGCCGGCCTAACAGTGAAATGAAATCACACATTTATTTACAGCAAAAAATAACTAGTATATTACAACGAATTAATTTGTACACTACCGCTATTTCAAAATTACAAAATAGTACAATTATCTGTATAGATGATCGTGAAACGGTGAATACACATGTGTACGTATAAACAAACGAGTTACCATTGTTTAGTTTACATTGTCATTGTCTCGATTTACTTCTGTGAAATCGGCTAAACATTTCGTAATAAGGCACATAATTGTATATACACAGAGAACGATAACCGATCTCATCTAGTGCAAACCATTCCTTGTTAAATGTGTAAAGATACTTAATTAAATAATAATAATAACTACTTTTAATTGTACAGTTTTACGAAATTAACATCTTAATCGGGAAGATCAAATTTTATCTATTAAGTGTATGAAACAGAACATAGTTTACTAAACAGTTGAATATTGTAGGAGCATGCAACAAGTTTATGAGCACATTAATAAGAGATTTGTATCTAGATATGATTCAGGGATAGCGTTACTTCACAGCGCGTTTATCTAAGCAGTCATTGTGTTTGTAGAGATAAAAATGTATTAGGAAACGAATGCAGAGTCAGGGTTTCTTGCATCAAAGGAAGTAGGTGGAACTGACACGAAAGGACACTGCGCTTTCATTGCGGCGCAATGTTCAATATTCGAGATCTTGATTGCGTTAATCTTACTTCGATATCGGACTACAAATGTAGGTTCACTAGTACTGCTTTAGACTACGAACAGTTTTAAATACTGCAAGCATTATTACCGGTTTACGTAATACCATTTTTGAATAAACATTTTTTTAATGGAAATATTTTTAAATAGGTACGATTCTACATTGTATTATAAACCTATTCAATGTATATAATGGGGTCGATATTAGGTCATTTTGTATCAGATTACATTTGAAGGAATCAGCTATCAGAAGCACAGCTAAAAAATATTTGATATCCAAAATAAGTAAATAAATATAAAAATTATGTTATTCTATAATATAAAAAAAAAAACAATTGAAAAAAACATTGCAAAAAAAAACGAATATATTAATAGCTGTTTTGATTCAAAACTTAGGCAAATATAAAAATAATACAAAATTAAAGGGAAAAATAAGTTATGATTTCATTGACTTGAAGAATCATCTAACTATCTAATTGAGGAACGAAAAAATATACATGAAGGTAAAAAAAATAATTACGTGTGATAAATGAAGCTTTGATTGCTTTTTTTACATCAATGTCATGTGTTAATATGTTGACTGCCGATCACGCGTATATGCGTGATGAGAGAAGTGTTCAGGGTACCGATTATGCAATTACGCGGGATAACGGTATATTACTTCTATTCGTCAATATAAAATAGATATATCCCACTGTTCACTATTTTCAGAGCGATTGTGAAGTATTAAATTAGTAAAGGTTTGAATCATATATGGATACAGTTCGCGTATGACTTACCACTCCTTGTGGGAGTCCCTGGTCGTACGTGGGAGCCTGTGAGGCGGGCTGGTAGGGTCCCCGCGCGTACCGTAGGATGGCCAGTTGCTGTACGCGCTTGATGCCGCACTCTCCCAAGCCGCGCAGCTGGATCCAGTACGCGCCCGGCTGTTGATTGGCTTCGATAACGAAATCGTAACGTTCACCTGAAACCAAAATAAAGCAGATATAGATCTGAACCTAAAATTGATATACAACAATACATGAAAATATACAACTATTCAGTCCACTAATGTGTAAAGGCAACAAGCCGTAACTTAAGTTGCGGCTGTTTGGCGTAACACGGCTCAAAGCATTCTTATAACTGGCCTCTATCATATACAATCACAGATTTTTCTCTATCTCTTTCCTTTACTGAGATATTCACTATCCCAATAGCCGCAAAATTGTATTAATTTGATACATGTTTTGGCAAAAAGCATTATTTTTAATTGCTGCTTTTTACCACGGCACAGCCAAAACTTGCGGCCTTTTGCTGCGACACAATATGTATCCTGGCAAATGACAGCAACTTAAATTGCGGCCCATTACCAAATTATTTGTGCGACGCGACGGCGACGGTCTAGCTAATATGTGGCGCAAAACCCATTTTCTTTAATAATATGAAGCTTACTATACTTTTATGGCAAAAACACGTCTTAATCATTTCTAAGAACTGTATTCTTACTTTTAAAACTTAGTTTGCTTAAGAAAACTTATTTTAAATGATAAAATATAGCAAAAAACAAAATAAAACTATAAACCCGTTTATCTCAAAACTACTATTTTTAACTTGCGGCTATTTGTCTTTGCACAATAGTCCAGTAACTATTCAACGCATTCACAAATAAACTTAATGCATTAATTTATATTTCAGTGCTGACAGATGTTATAATGATATATCATTATAACATCTGTCAAAACTGACCATATTTGTAAACAATTTTATAATATTTTAATTATTTATATAATATCACTGGTGGAAGGCTGGTTAGTCCGAAACATGTTTATATTTAATTAAATATTTTTACATAAATGTGAGTGTTGTATACGAGTACAAAGCATATAAAAAAAGAAAAATTAAACATCTACAACACAAAGTTATGGCGAACATAGAAGTAAGTAAAATATTTTTATGCCCTTGAAACTGTGTGGCCAAAATTTCTCAAGTTTTCTAATTATTGTTAAAAATATAACGCCGTTATTTTTAAAGTGTATTCTTTACATCGTTTCGTGGCATAAGAAACTGAAAATCTCAATAAAAAAAAAATTATTTAAATTTTTTTTATTGATATAATACATTGTTTTAATTTTTTTTTTAATTTTATAAAATGATAATGTCATTGCAAGATGATCTTTTTCAATCATATTTTTTTTTTCAATAAATCTGACACAAAAATACCGTAGGCGACGAATAAATATTTGAAGATATGATTATTCTATTTATATTTTGATTTGAAATAAAATTACATCTTAATGTAAAAATAAAAACTGAGTTCAATGCTCCATGAGCCAATTATGACCCTATTTGATCGTGCCACGCTTTCCTCGGTCTTCATCTATTTCTGGTTCCATTAACATCGTTAACGTATAATTTTATTACCATTCCTTCTTCATTCATTCTTTCCATTTATCCAAACCATCTTAATGATCTTTTCATTATTTTGTTCATAACACCATCATTCGCGCCGCATTCACGTCTTATATTATCATTCGACACTCTATCATACACAGAGTATCCACACATTCGTCTAAGAGATCTCATTTCTACTTCTTACATATATTTAGTTATATTATGATAACTTGTAAGACATTATAAAATATATCGCTTGTTATATTTTGCGCTATTTGCGTGTTGCCGAAGCTTAATGATATTTGAATAAAGTAGCATATTGAAAATAAATCAATGCTTCTAGCAAACGGCTAATATTTTGAGCGACGTTTTAAAGTGTTGCCACAAGAGAACTGACAGGTAAGGAGTATTACAAGATAAGTACTCAAAAGTACCTGCTAGATATTTTCCGTTCCACCGCCATCATCATTTATTTCATTATATTCGTAGGTGGGCTCACGAATATCTGTGCAATGCTTTCCACTTACAATTACAATGAAATAATTCAAAGAAGTTTACAAAGTCTACCATTAAAACCAATTAACATATATATGAAATTATAAGTTTTGTATTGCTTTTAAAACTTCGCTTTTAAAACTTGTAATGAGAAGAAACTACGTAAAGTCAACACTTCAAATATAAGTTTATCCACTAAAGCAAAGATGGCAATATATAATATATTGTAAGTTCTAGTGCCAACCCTTATGTATAGAAGTGATGCTTGGAGCTGGTAAAAGATGGATGAAAGTAAAATAAATGTAAGACAGATGGTTGAATCAAAACTAAAATTAAAAAAATCCCTGAGATGGACATATGTAACGATTGGACAAGATAATAGTGTATTTAGGAAATTGAAAATAACTTAGTTTAATCCACAAAATATTAAAAAAACAAGACATGTTTCGGAGGATACCTCCATCATCAGGTGTAAAAATATAATAAAAACTAAAAAGAAGATAGACTAATATAAAAAACGCATTTAAAATTCGATACAATAATTTAAATTTAAAAATTAACCTGATTAAAATTTTAATTATTGTATAAAATTTTAAATGCGTTTTTTATATTCGTCTTTCATTGTTTAGTTTTTATTATGTTTTTACACAATATGAAGATGGAGGTATCCTCCGAAACAAGTCGTGCTTATTAATATTTTGTGGATTAAACAAAGTTCTTTTCAATTTCCTGAGTATATTACTATAGAATTCCACAGTGTTAATGCCTTAGCGTTCAATAAGATAAGAATGACTTAAATGTTGTATACTAGCAGTGTGAGTGGAAAGAGAAGCCGTGGAAGACTTAAGACATCATGGCATGACCAAATTAATTAAATATTAAAAGGCGGCAACATTCGAAGTCGGAAAGATCGACGAGCGTGCATGTTACAATGTATGAATGTAGAGGAAGCTCTGGAGGTATGTCAGGATAGAGCAGTATGGCGGTCCTTCTTGTCTGCCTACCCCTCCATTTCCCCGGGAAACGGTGATGATATGTTAGTTTTTGTAGTGTTTGAGAACTAAGAGGTAATATACGTCATATTAAAATAGTATAAATTTAGTTTAATATCAGTTATTATCCTTTGATGGTTGGCCGAGTGGGTAGAATAATTGCGGCCAAGTGAATGTTCTGCATTGCTCTCGGATTAATTTAAATGTCATGCCTTGCTCCACGCCTGGCTACGGAGTCAGGAGGGGCGACTGCACGTCACGACATCCGAGGAGCCATTGTGCTTGCGCCTACACCGGCGTGCCAGCGCTGACCACAGACTAAATAAAAATTCGATACACTTTCTACAAATATCAACAAAAAGATTATAGAATAAAACGATTCGGACATCTCAGTCTGCGGCGCTTGTACAAGAGTCGAGTTCTTGCGGTGAGGAAGGGAAAACCGATTGTGAGAATTTATTATCTTTTGTTGGAAAGCCGTTGAGGGCGAGTGTTTTAAATCACCACCGCCACAATAATTAAATGAGTAAAACGTTATCAAAGAAACAAATGCCTACTTTTTATGCACGTAAAAACTTTGCAATTTACTTAATTTTTTTCTTCCTTGCTGTGTGATTTAAGTTAGTTGTGTGGCTTTAGATCAGCTTCGTTTTTTCGTTATGTTTATTGTTACATGTAAATTTAGTAATATTAAAAAAGAATTTATAAAGCATACTAAGACCAATACTTGAAACAAGGGCAAACACTGTCAGGACCAAACAACTTTTGAGGACTTCTGAGATGAAGATACTGAGGATGATAGCATGCAAGACACTAAGAGATCGCCAGAATATGTGAGATATATGAAGCTGAGGATATTATAAGATGGACAAGACAGCAAATGAGGGACTGGTACGGTCTTATCCAAAGAATGGACACCACCAGACTCCTCTATATTGCACTACATATTCAGCATCACGGGACTTGTCCTCGTGGAAGACCTCCTAAAAGATGAAAGGACAGCTGAGAATGCACCTCACAGGAGGAGCAACCATCCGGAGAACAGACCACTTAGGTCGATAGCAAGGAAGAAGACATATTATTTCATTGGACTATGACAATAAAATACATTACTGGTTAAGTAAATTCATTAAAAAATATGAGTATCAACACAGCTTTCTTCTGTAAAGATTTCTCAGTTGATACAGCATAAAAACATCGATTAAATACCGCAAATCGTTTAAATAAACGTTCGAAATTATATATTTGATTGATGATGCATTTACTTAGTAACTTTTCATAAATACAGATGATGGGTTGAGATTAATAAAAAAATTAAAGTTTCAGTTTGCGAGAACAGTTGTTTGACTCATAAATCATATGTAACGATGTCATACTGGGTTCGTATCTTAAATCTGTACGTTTTTTTCTCAGAACTCTAAAAGAAATAAAAATGTTAACTGCGATTTCGCGTCCATTCTGCATACAAAGCGTGCACCCGTTGTTTAGCAGGCGAGTGCATTGACAATGCATTTATTTTGAATTGCTAATAATTACGGAGCGACATGACATAAGGGAACGGTCTGATACGGGATATTACGACTGCGGCCGCGGTCCAAGAGGTGCGCTCTCACGACTATCGCAAGGGCATTATTAACGGTTACCTGAGCCTTCCAACGCAACCGATTCGGAATTTATTCAAGAGATAAATCTTTATCGATATCGCACTCGAAGGGAAATCTATATGTTCCCATTATAACAGGTGTACTTAAATCACGTATTGCATTGTGAAAAAGCAAGTAGTGTTATGAAATGTATTATCATAAGACTGTTTTAAACATACATGTCTATTACAATATATGTTAACCCTTCATTTATGATTTTTTTAAATCTTAACAAAAAGTATACTTTTAGCTATCTATTTCAAAATTATAAAAAAATACATAATTCGTTTATTAAATTGTGAATTTATCAAATTTCCTTAAATCCTAATTTTTGATTATATGTTATTTCATAAAATAAATAATTTAACCTAACCTAACCTAACCTGGCAATGTAGTTATTAATTATTTTCGTAAAAAGAACCTTTTTTTAAACACAAAATGTGTCTAATAAACTGACAGTAAGCAGGTGAACTGTTAACCAAATGTCAAAGTAAAATTGTTTTTTTCGTAAACTAGCACCACTAGCGATAGATTGTGTATTTTAATAGGTAGATGGGAATGTATAGTGTAGAGTACAATAATAATATTATGAAACTCAAATAGTATACTAAAAGATTAGTAGATTTTTCGTTTTGTAGCAAATTTGCTACATCGTGAAATGAAGGGTTTAAAGAAATGTTACTAACACATTGATTAATGATGTCTCGGTTATATATTATATATTTACAAAGTCGCATGATTTTCACGCATGTCTACTGATGTTAAAGTAATTATTTATATTTTCATAACACATCATAATAACACATTATGGGTGTGAGGCGTCTCAAAACGAAAGTTACATATGATTAACGGACACGTATTTATAATGTACCTAATTTGAAGTAAAATATGAGTGATAAACTATACGGTATCGTAATGTTTAAATAAAAAAAGCGACGATAAAAAGTATCATGAATAAGTTGCCTCTACTAACTGAGAAAGAGAAAATAGACAAAAAATGAATGGAAGAACGGAAGCACGATAACATCTCCGGCGAGTGATATTGGTATGCACTCACAAATCATATTAATGATACGTATTTACGACGGCGGTGAATTGGTTCATGTTTCTCGCCATTTCGAGACATAATGCCTTGCAGGGGGTCTCGGCAGTAATGGCCGTGAAAGTTAAAAGCTTGCAACAATTAGTTGTCAGTTATACTTCAACGAATTTGAATAAAAACACGGCTCTCAGAACGGAGTATATTATCACTGTAGATGGTGTAGAAAAAAATCTAACACGCGTGTTTTAAGTGACGCAACGCTTTCTATGGGACATGAAATAAGAATTTGTTATTTAGAAAGCAGGATTAACGATTGTTGTCTGACAAGTTAAGTTTAAAAAAAGAATAGCGAACAACAGTTAAAACCGGTAGTAAAGTCCCTTGATTTATAATGTTTTATTTCATCTTTAACCCGTTGCACTCGACAATTTTTATCGTACGAAATACTATTTAAACAATCAAATTAAAGCAATTAAAGAAAAACATTTTTTTAGTGCATGTATTTTAATAGATGTACAAAGAATGTATACATATTTAAAATATAGGTATTCTTCCGATAAAACGTGTATGAATAAAATAGATAATTTTTTTTAAATATGCGGTATTTTACATAAAAATTTAACATCAAGTTTAGACACGAGTATATGTACTTTCGGTAGATAATTTTCTTCTACTGGTATTTGGTATTTTTCTATTATAAAAATCTGCAAATTCCCTCTTAGTTCCAGAATGAAGGATATGTTATTTATTTTTAAGTAGAAAAAATGTGTAAAATATTAGATTTAAAAAAAAAATATTTGTTAAATAATTTTGATAAATAATTGATATAACATTCTTGTCAAATAATGTGGCAAATTATAAAGACTACTTCTATGACGGAATTCAAGTCCAAAGGGTTCTATTAAATTCTAAGTAAAAGTGTACACGAATAATTGTAGTTTAACTCAACTGATGCATAAGGAATTTAAGAATCATATAAGGTTGTGACTGACCTGAGAAGGAAATGATTGTGTTGACTTGCACAGGTCGCACTGGTTCGCCGTCGGTAGCAATAACGGTCACAGAATGTCCTTCGAACGTGATCTGCGCGGGGCACACGGTGCAGAAGGAGTTGATCATTCTGAATCTGTATCTCCTGCCGGGGGTGATGGTGAATATCTCCAGCGGGGTGTTGGTCATGAAGCCTGTGTTGGGGTCCCTGAACTGTCCCTTTCCGTTGAACAGGACATTTTCGGGATCCTGACCGGTGTTGACGGCTAGTCGTCCCGGATACCTTTCAGCGGCGTCTTCGTGCATCCAGTCGCTAAGCAGCATGACGTGTGTCGTCAGATCGAAATCGTACAGATGGCTGTTGGGGTCCTTAGACGGAGGTTGGCGGACGACAATGCTGCCAAAGAGACCGTCCAGTTTCTGCAACCCGGTATGAGCGTGCCAGAAGTGGGTGCCGGCATTTCCAGTCCATTGATATCTGCAAACACGAGAGAAATGTTTATTGCAAATAACTTTTAAGTACTACGATGTTGAGACGTGATTTGCTCTCACAGAGACGTGTGTTGAATGAAATACCATGAATTTTCTAACAAATGTGTAGCTCCTTTAACGGAAAGAGCTTTACTTGGAAAGTAATGTAAAATTTTTCATACAATAAACGTGTATTGTGATTCTACTAAAGTCAAATGAATGATTTTTTTTATATTAGGAAAAGCAATATAACTAGTCCATATAAGGCAGAGTAATCAATAAGACACAACATTATGCGACCATTTCGTCAATATAAACTAGTTGAGTAGCGGAGAGCGAATTTTTATTGAACCCATTTGACAAACGTTGGAATAGCTGACCTGAATGTGTTTCCTTGTTGAATGGGGCACTGTGTGACGTACGGCACACCGTCGTAGAACTGAGATCCCCTCTGCCATATTCCGTGCCAGTGGATGGTGACCTCCATGCCCTCCATGTGGTTCTCCACGTCCACAACAACCTTGTCGTTCTCGCAGACCTGGATGCTGGGTCCGGGCAACATTCTGTTGGCGGTCAGGATTCCTCTCTCCACGCCGTCAGCTAGGACGCATTGGCAGTGACTCCATACTACGTTGGTGGCATTGGGTGTGCACACTTGGCAAGCTCTAAAAAAATAAACAATTTAAAAACATAATCCATTGTTTTGACCGAAACACTAGGATACTTTAACATTATTAACTGTTAAAATTTATATCACTCTTATAATATCACAATTTGTATTATTCTCTTTGTGGAATCATAACATTGTTATTCATTTAACAGTTAATAATTTAAATACGAGTACATGACTAACCACAGAAATGAGTTTTTTGCCTTATAAATAGTAAGTCTTTTCATTTGTTACTTTAGTTTATTGTAACACCTAATGATGCCAACATCGGTTGACGAAACAGCTGTCTCGACACTCTCAGTGAATAAAAAGAAATTGTGATATTATAACAGTGTTTTAAATTTTAATAGTAATAAATACATTTCATTAATAAAATAATTTTTTTATTAAAATTCAATTTTTTTTGTTACTGTTGTAAAATATCTTGATCAAGGGATGGGCAAACCAAGGGGGAATTTCCAGGAACGCAAAAATTATATGGTAAAAAATATCTTTAATATGAACCTTTTGGAGTATAAATTATTAATTTATTGTAATTTCAAAAATGACGTAAAACTCCATTTTAAATGATTTATAAAATGAAACATCGTTGACCACGAAAATAACAAAAAGATGTACTATATGCAATAATCGAAATGTTATTTATGACGCTGGATAGTAATGAGTTTGTATCATACCATAGAAGTTGAGTTAAAATAGTATTTCGACGACCGGTAGATATTTTTTTGTATTGTATAGTATATGAATGAAAAGTTTTATTTTTACATATTTACAAATTTCGCTTTTATAATATATGATTAAAGGAAATTTGAAACAGGCGTTTTAATTCATTTTAATAAATAAACAATTTTATTATAAGCGAGTTTATAAAAAAATAAATAATAATAAAACTTAATTAAAAATACAAGTCTAATCCCCATTTTCCCAAGAGTTATCAAGATTTTGCTTAAATATCGTAGAAAAAATACAAGATTAAAAACTAATTTGGCAGACCTTCCATGAAGACTTTATATGATAACAATGATGCGCCACTTTTAAATATCGCTATCGGTTGTTATTGCTTCTTGATAGAAGTGATAATAAAAAAATTATATAACGAAGTTTTTACGCGATTTTCATGAATTGTAATCACTTTTATGCTAATGTAAAACCACCAATATTATAGAAATCAAGTATGTGAAATACTACATAATCTGACCGTGTATATCGCCACTTCGCTATACACATATTAACGATTTCCATTCGTGATACTATCTTGATTATTTGCAAAATTAATTTATTCATCATTACGAATGTTCCGTGAGGGGAATATTACTTTTTTTAACATTCTTCAGACATAAAGGAAATTACATCTCTAGTTAGAGCGCCGCCCGCTGTTTACTCGCAAAAAACAGGAAGTATAGAAAAGAAAAGCAAAGAGAGCCATACCTGTTTTTTTGTTAACCCGTTTAATGTCTCTACTTAATAATAAAAAAGTTGTATTTTTAAAAATAAAACGTTTTTTCTCTTCAAGTAACGTTGACATTGATGTTTTTGCATATAATAAAGTTTTGAAATACACTTAATATATTGCTTCAAGATTTATTATCTTAATCTTTATATGATAGTGTCAAATGCAAACACCAGAAGTGAATGTTGTTTGAACCCTTAAGTGGGTGATAGACGGGCGAGCAAGTACGCGTACTTATGGCTCGACGACCTTTTTCGCTCGTGTGTCACAGTAAGTACGCGTACTTTAAAACCGCCGAGTAAGTTCGTCGGCGATCCAACCGGTTTGAAATCTTACTCGTAGCTCGTCTTGGCTCGTACGTGTGGCAGCACTGCGAGCCGCGAGCCGCCATTTTGTTTCGCCAGTCCGTGGACGCGCACGCTTGTTTAAATTGCAATTTTTGTTAAATAACACAAAGCTTCTTCAGTGGACGACATCGCGATACGGTATGAGTAAGTTGGCGCGTGTATCGCCGACGTCGAGTCAAGTAAGTTCGCGATCTTAAAAACCGCAGACTTTAAGTTCGTACGTCTATCACCACAAGTTGGCGCGTGTATCGCCGACGTCGAGTCAAGTAAGTTCGCGATCTTAAAAACCGCAGACTTTAAGTTCGTACGTCTATCACCACCTTTATGTATGGAAGCGAAGCATGGAACTGGCAAAAGAAGGATGAAAGTAGAATAAATGCAGTGGAAATGAGATCTCTTAGACGAATGTGTGGATACTCTGTGTATGATAGTGTCGAATAAAAAAAATTAAGAAGTGAATGCGGTGCGAATGATGGTGTTATGAACAAAATAATGAAAGGATCATTAAGATGGTTTGGACATATGGAAATAATGAATGAAGAAAGAATGGTAAAAAAATATATGTTAACGATGTAAATGAAACCAGAAATAGAGGAAGACCGAGGAAAACGTGGCACGATCAAATAAATCAAATATTGAATGTCGGCCATGTGAGGAGTCAGAGAAATCGACGCGCGTGCATGACACGATGTATGAATGTTGAGGAAACGACAGAAATATGTCAGGAAAGGAAAGTGTGGCAGTTCATTCTTTCTGCCTACCCATTCGGGGAGACGGCGTAATGGTTAGTTAGTTTTTTTAGAATGTTGTTACATAACTAAAGGTTTATGGAAAAAAAAATTAAATGAAAGTATACGTTAACTGTGTGAATGGAATATGAAAAATAGAAATAACAAGGAAAGCGCAACTTGATCAAATGAAACAAATATTAAATGTTGGCCACGTAAAGAGTCTGAGAATCCGACATGCGTTATTGACGCGATATATTAATGTTGAGGAAGTGAGAGAAGTTTGTTAGGAAATAATTATGTAGCGGTCTATCTTCGATTTGGCGTGACGGTTTGTTAGTTAGTTATTTAAATACTTAAAAAAACATACCATTTAAAAAGCGAAAAAATAGTTTTTCATTGTGAAATGCAAATTTAATTTATAGTCTATTCAAAAATGTCAATGAAATGAAATATTGTTGACACAAACGCGAAGATATAAAAAAATCGTACTATACGCAATAATCGAAATGTTAAATGCTTTTCTGTATTTCTGACGCTGGATAGTAATGGGTTTGTATCATACCATAGAAGTTTAGTTAAATAGTACTTTGACTACCGGCAGATATTTTTTTGTATTGTATACAAAGATTAGATACAATATACTACTTAATCAGTGGCCAATAACCGTATTTTGAAGGTTCAAAGACAAAAATATGAGTTCAGTAATAAATTATGTAGTTGTTTGGAGTTGGGTACACGATTGAAGGTTAAACCATATTCGGGTGACTGAACTATGAACTTCGATTGAGAGATACTGTATAACTATAAATCTAAAATATGTCTACCTACAAAATAATTATTGTATATCGAAATTCAAAACTTATTTTAAGTAAACAAAACGTAGATTTTTATGGTGTTAGATGAATAATTGCGTATTTGAAATATACTCGTATCATGGAAAAGCGTTAATATTTGTGAAATTAAACGAATCTTGTGATCAGAGCGCAAAAAATATTGGAGTTTCATAATTATAATGTATACATTATACTCAGTGGCGGTACTCCCATAGAAACCCAGAAGCCCGGCTTGCGTAAGAAATTTTGAATCAAAACCCCCATATTTAGTAATCATCCCCCCGCACAAATCAACAATACACCTAATCACCTTCCAACAATGTTCCCATTAGACGTAAGAGGAATAGCCACAAGAGCTGAACCTCTGTAAGTCAGAAGAGGTTTCGATTCAAAATTCTGGGTTTCTATGGGAGTACCACTACTGATTATACCCGGTGACTATTTTAAGATTTCTAATTTATTTTAATCATTTTTTACAATGTTTTTAGTTTCAATCCAAGGGGTTGGTTTGCAGCAAAGTGAAACATTTTTGCTGGTTCATGGGATGCCACTTGGGTCTTTTGATTTCCCGTTGCTTTCCATATTTTTGAATACAACAGGGTCATTTGGACAATTTACTGTACCTATAACATTTTTTATCTATTGATTCTCGTGACACGTGATAGGTAGCTGGTTTTTAGTCATTTTTATTGTCACGTGAATTCTATCAGACCAAATACAGCGTGATTTCACAAAGATTTCACCGGGAATCGAACTCGGAACCTTCGGAATGGTAGTCTTAGTGCATCAACGTATAAACGAAGTAGGGAAAATTAAATTGAAACGAAAAGTCAGAACGCATCAGAGCTTTCGGCTAACATATTAAAGAAGACAGTGAAGCCAAAGAGCTGTTTGTAGCTTTTATATTTAGATCAGATATTTCCAGTAATACAGTACCTAGTTAAATTGTCGGCTTTCGTAGGGAATTGGTATCATGAGATGAATAAGACAAATCATCATTATCACGCCTTTATCTCGAAAGAGTGTACAGAGTTTGAATGGTCATACTCTTCCATCCATTTTTTGACAATAAGGTATAGAATAATTAAAGTTCAACCTTACCAATTAAAATACTTTGACACCCCTTATCGGGTTATATTTTCATCTCTCTGTCATAATATCGCGCTCAGTTCACAATCTTTGAGTAAAATATATTTTTAAAATTTATATATGATTTTGATAAAATCACTTTCATCCGTATTGAAATCTCTTCTTGTATCGGAATTTGACATTTCATAAAAAAATATCATTCTCACAGATTGCGACAGACAACGATACGCACTAGAGCGTAACATTTTTTAGATTTTTACCTCTAGGATTCTTATTTGCGCGCTTTTTTATATTTTTTGAATGTCTACGGCGAGTTTCTTTCTTTTTGAAAACGGGACATTTTGGCGTCCCGAAGCTGTTTTCGGGGACACCGGGACATGCTGCCTGAAATCGGGACTGTTTCGGTTAAAAGGGGACGTCTGATCACATTTAGCATACATGATTGATTAAATTAAATAATAATTACCACGTTTATTTAGATATCAGTCAAAATTTTATCTTTTAATTCTTCATAAATTGCCAAAAATGTATACAAAAAATTTCGTAATTTATCAGTTATAATGTGATGTCATGTAAGGATATAAAAGTAAATTTTATATCGTATTTGCTTGGAGAAATACCAGTATAATGATTTGGATTTCGTTTCCCTGAAGATTGGCAAACAGCTTAGATTATTGCACGCTATTGCCACAAACAAAACATCTAACGACAGAATTCACGCTCTATAAGTATAAACTATCTAACAGCACTACTGAAATATTACACATGAGAAAAGAATGAGGCTACGATCGCTCCCAATGAAGGAATGTGTTTATTATAATAAGAACGGAAGAATATTTAGCTTCATACATTCATCTCTTGATAGTCAAGATTAACATAGATCAATTGAACATTATCGGAGAACAAGTTTATTTGTTTTAGATTTAGTTTAATTTGTTTTAGATTTATTTTGTGGATTTTGGACGATCGAAGTGTGCGCCGGAGATGCCTGAGGGAAGAGGCCTAAGGAGATGGCGATGAGGTTCGCAACCCATCACACCGCGTCTACCGCGGGGCGAAAAGAGAAGGATGGAGTGCCATTTCGGTTAAAGTGTGACAGTCCATTCTTTCTGCTTATCCTTTCGGTGAGACGGCGTGATGGTTAGTTAGTTAGTAAATAGGCAAAAACGCATATTGTCAAGAAAGAGCACTAGAATATTTTGAATATAAGAGAGCGAGAGAGGAATACTTCGATTCTCTCCGAAAGTAAATCGAAATACACACGATAACGTTTCTGGAATATTTAGATTTTTTTTTTGATTATTGTTGCATGACAGTAGTGTACGAAATAAAATGAGAAAAAAATGGTGTTGTAAATCGTGAAATTTTTAACGTATGTGGAAAAAAAAGATTTACAACTTACTACTGATTATGATTGTACAGTGAACCACGTTTTTAAAGGGTTGAACATCTTTACTTCCGTGATTTTTCACGGATTGCAACTAGTTAATAGATAATTGTGTATCAAGAGCTTTAAGATAAAAGTTGCAGGTTGTGTACCTTCTAGACTTTGTACACCGTAAAAAAAGTAATCGTTCATAAAATAACGCTTTTTGCATTCTTAAGTTACACATTGAAAGCAACGGGAAACTACTATGTTAAAAAGGCCTAACTGGCACCCCAAGAACCAGCGAATATGTAAATTGACTTTGCTGCAAACTAATCTTTACCGTTGAAATTTAAAAAAGTTGCATTTTTAATAAAAATATATATTAATGATCATTAAATTAAAACAGCGTTTTTTTTTAATTATTGTAAAAGTATTAATTAAAAAAATATAATCATTATCTTAATGCAAATGAAATCATAATAGTGATTATAGTAACAGAGCAAATGACAGTTTGTAATATAAGTGTGAATGAAGAGAATTTGGAACAGGTGAGGGAATTTGTGTATTTAGGTAGCATGTTCACAGCGGATGGCCGAACGGACAGTGTGAAGAGGAATGTTGAAAGAATGGTTGGTGCGGGTAACAAAGTGAATGGAGCTTTAAAAATAGTTATTGGAAACAATAATTTATCAATGAAAGCGAAAATGGCCGTTCACAATGGAGTTCTGGTCCCAACTATTATGTATGGAAACGAAGCATGGAACTGGCAGAAGAAAGATGAGAGTAGAACGATGTACGAAAAATCTCAAATGCTGATATTATAAAGGAATGTAGAGCGAAAGAAGGCATTATGAACAAAATTATGAAACGATCGCTGAGTTGGTTCAGACATATGGAGCGCATGGGTGAAGAAAGAATGGTTAAAAAACTATACGTTAACGATGTAAATGGAGTACGGAGTCGAGGTAGACGAGGAAAACATGGCATGATCAAATTAATCTAATTTTAAAGGTTGGTCATGTCAGAAGCCGGAAGAACTATGACTCGCTGTATGAATGTGGAGAAAGCTAGAGAGGTATGTCAGGATAGAGTAGTGTGGCGGTCCATTCTCTCTGCCTACCCCTGCGGGGAAATGGCGTGATGGTTGGTTGTTGTTGACTATAGTGACAATCAAAATGAAATCAAGTGGAATTTAACATACACTAAAGGAATTTATTTTCAATATTTAAAGTGAATTTTCAACATGAAATTTCAATTAACAATATTGGTATTTAAAATTGAAACATAAATCTGTGCTTGGGGTACTCACGCTCCCAGGACGGTGTAATATTCCAGTGTGAAGTGATAGTAACACACTCGCGGCGGCTCGTTCTCCCGGCAGGCGCGGGCGCACTCATCCGGGGCCGACAGCAGCGGGTTCCTCCTCAGCTCGGCGGTGGCGCTGCTTGTGTAGTCCAAGTGCCGGAAGGGCGACTTGGAGTCCTGGTTGGGCGGCAGCGGTGGCAGCGGGTTGGAGCGGACGCCCGCGCTGAGGCGACCCGACCCGCCGCTACCGAAGTTGGCGCCGAGCGAGGACGCCGGCGACGACAGCTTGCCGGGGTGGGTCTGCACCAGGCCGTGGGTGGCCGAAAAGAAATCGGGGTCCGACGGACCTACAGTGGCGCTGTTCCACCATGAGGCCGAGGTGGATTGGTCGGCAGCTAAAACTTCTGAAAACAGAAAAAAAAACATTTATGAAATAAAATATCATATTTCTAATCATGGAATATAACGTAACAAGCTTATATGATACTATTTATTCTATATTCGCATTCACTTCGTATTGTGGATTCACATTTGAAATAAATAGAAAAGCACTTAGTATAATCACACATCCGAATAAAAGAACACATAAGATGTCTCTCCAATAACAAATTTTCAGAATTTTCTAACTAATTAAAAATGATCATTTATAAAAAAAGAGATAACGCTATTGAAATTTTGCAAGATAATAACAGTATTTAAGATAATCTTAATGATTTAAAAAATTTAGAAATAAAAGCCCATTAAAAATAACGACAACATTATAAAAAACCAACGCCCCCTGCCATCACCTCGTCGACCCTTTATTTTGTTCTCAATCATCATTTCCAGTAATTCATATTTTTCTCCCCTAATCACATGACCTTATAACGAGCACCGTGAGAGCCGGTCGTCTAGCATAGATAAGGCATGTATGCCGAGCCAAAGAGACCAGAGCAGTCAAGACCCTGTACGCGTCTTGACCGACTGGAGTAAGACCTGTAGGAAGGCCTAGACAGCGTCTAATGGACAATGTTCTGGCTGACCTGGCTAGGTTGGGCGAATCGGACTGCTGGGAGCAAAGGGCGCAGGATCGAGGAGCTTGGCGAAAAATCATCAAGGAGGCTAAAACTCTTCAAGAGTTGTATGGCCATAGGAAGTAAGTAAGTAATTACATGATCTAAATATGACATCTTACGAGTTTTATTATTTGTCAACAATTCCCTTTAATATTGCCCAATGATTAATCAATATTATATTATATGCATAAAATTTACGTAGATTTGAAATATTATACATAAAATTACTTAGTTCTTAACATCTACTTCTTAAGTGATATGACTTGTCATATTATAATACATAAAACTATACAAGTGAAAAATTATAATCCAATTTAAATCTGATTTGCCTTTTTCATTTGTTTTACATTCACATTGTAATGAAACATAAACAATCGAAACGCTTATCAATAATACATCTCAGGTTACTTATTTTGGTAAACTCTCGAGGTGTGAACTTGGTTTACGATTGTGTTGTATTGATTTATGAATTGTGAACTCGTTCGAAAAAATGTATTAAGTACATTTCGTAATGCTTATAATTAATGTTCTTGAGATATTTGCCTCACGCCGCGACTGTCAAATTTATCTCCATAAATTAAACATATTGGGTACCCATAGCTATGCTCAGAATCTCTGCATTGTGCGCAGATTTATACGATTCGATATCATTGAATATGACACGATTTAAATTTACAACAGAAAATTGTATTATTTTCTGTGTAATAGAATTTCGAAACAAGAAAAAACAAAACCGAATCTATTATATATACATAAAATAAATATGTATTCATTGATTCTTGAACAATAATGTAAAAATCACAAAAATTGACAAAGCTACCTAAATCGGTAGACACTAAAAACAAGTTGCATTATACTAAATACAAGTAATAAAATATATATATTTTTTATGTTTATTGTTTACAATGAACCAAGAATTTTCCATTAATAACGTTAAACCTAATATGAATGTTATCTAGAAGTTGTGTATATATTATATTAGAATAAAAGTTTCACCTTGCCAGGGCATTAGATGCCCATGCAATATGAAAAATGACAAATAATTGTCAAGTTAAGTAATATTACTGTCACGTTTTCAAAATGATTTTTCAAAACGAATTTCAATAAATAAAAAAACAGGAATGTGTCCAAAGTAAACGAACAATTCTAAATATTTAAGATTATAAAATTTTTAACCAAATTCGAAATCAAATATATATAATATAATACAATTATTTTATTTATTTAAAACTCTTTTTTCCACTTTAAACAAAATGAAAAAAAAAACACTAACTAACTAACCATCACGCTGTCTCCTCGGAAGGGTAGGCAGAAAGAATTGACTGCCACACTTTAATCGATGCGGCACTCCATCCTTCTGTTTTCGCCCCCGCGAGAGACGCGGTGTGATGGGTTGCGAACCTCATCGCCACTAATAGGCATCACCCACGCACAGTTAGAAACTAAAACGTCCACAAAATATATCTTAAATAAATACAATGATATCAAATAAAATAACAATAATTTAACACATAATGTTCTTTTAGATGCTGCACTTGTTGACAGCTGAGCCGTTTAAAAAAAAACACAGTTTTAGTAATTAAAAATGTCACACCACAAATAAAGTGAATCATATGAAAGCATATACATCTATACAAGATTTTAATATTAATGGATATTATTACTATTCATTTATTCAAAATAGTATAATAGTAAATTATGTATGGTATCGTGCTTTACGCAAATATTTATAAAACGAGCCCATTTTAGCACAGTCGCAGAATGAAGTAATCTGTCTTAAATTATAATAAGCTGTCTACACACTGAGCTATACGTTAACTGAATGGAAAGGCTTGCAACAGCGGATGCAGTGTGCAATTGTCCAAGTGCGGGAATGCGCCGTAATGAATCGGTACCAGGGGTTGAAATAAACTGTGTCGGATGTGTAAAAACACAGAATGCAATATAATAAAAGATACAAAACGATTCTTGCTCAAAGTATGACCTCACAAAAATGTATTGTTTAAATATAGCCAAAATAAATATGTTTGATTTAAATATACTTTGCTGTAAAATATGTTATAAATTAAATATATAGGTACTCTAGTATTTTAATGATTTATTTTTTAATCTAATTATTTTGGAAATCGAAAATAAAATCGTTTCACCATTTATAATATCATATTAACAAGTAAATTAACAACGTAAATAATAAATTTAACAAAAGAATTATAAAAAAAACGCAAATACTCGTAAGTAAACTAGCTCTCTGCCATCTTCTGGTTATTTCTGAAACCGGTCAAAGCAGAGTAAAGATCAAGTGGAATAAAACTTAAAATATATAATAAATAATATTTATCAAAAGTTTTTTTATTTTATTTTATTTTTTATTTAAAAAAAAAGACTAATATCAAGGATTTACATCAATGATATTAGAATTTATTTTACAATCTTCAATGAAGAAGGAATCTGGTCGTGTCCATGCTTGAACCCATGTCCCCTGGATCAGGAGCCACCTCATGATGCCATAGATCATCCGCCACCTCATGATGAACATAGGTTGGAGAAACAGCATCGCGACAAACTCGTGTAAATACATTGTTCTACGTAATAACAGTGTTTCAAATGTAAACATTTATATATTGTAAACAAAAATAGTATAACGTTTACATTACAAATGTAAAATATTATTGCAATTAGGAAGGAAAGCAAGATCAAAAGGTAACAAAGTGAAGGAATCCTCTCTTTATTTCTAAAATTTTAACTATGTAAGTGTAACATACACACACTTACAAAGCTTTAATGCTTTAACTAAGTCGTAAACCTATAAACATATGAAGACATATCATATTTCAAGGAATGCGAGGTAATCTCTCAGACGATAATCTTCTATTATGAAGAAGTAAGTGAGTGCTAATTGCATGGTAATTGGTTCCCAAGCGACAGTATGACGAACAATTCGAGTGAGAACTTAATTTCTGTCATATAAGTGATTTACTTTCTATTTCATTAGCACGGAATGGAAATTTTATAACAACAATGCACGCAATCAGAACACAAATCAGTCTGACGGTAAAATATGGTGACGCTGAATGGTTGTTAATAAAATTAGATTCGAAATGTCTGCAATACGATTTTAAAATAAAATATAAAATAGTCACGTACAGATTTCTATACTTTCATAAATGTGAGATGTAGAAAAAAAAGATTACTCTGCTAGTGACTATGCTTATATGAAAAATACACCAACTACGTGTCTTTAATGATTTAAGTTTATTTTTAATTTCTTAAATATATTTGACTTCAATATTTAAAAACTTTCATATTGTAGGTACACTTAAAAATTCTTGTCTTAACACCGTTTCCCTACTAAGGTTGGTGTTCCAGTTAACTTCTATTAAAAAAAACCCATTAAAGGGCATAGATAAACTACATATGTTGTCAGATCAGTCACCCCAACCTTCGTAAGTAAGTCCTTTAACCGGGACCCTCGATTGTATTACAACTTATGTGTATATATGATATTAAATTAAGACAATACCTTAGTAAGACGAAACATATCAATCCGTAATATAGAATTAAAGGTTCTTTGTTGATGGGAGTCTTAAATTATCTGTTCAGTTATATTATAATTCATTAATGTTGGTTATTCAAATCTTCTTCTTCACTTTTGATAGACTCAGAAGTCTGTTATTCCAGGCGGGTCCAGTTTCCGGGTTGAGACGCTGAACTCCAGTTTTCTCTCCACCGTTTCGGGGGTCTTCCTGATCGGCGTTGTTCGTTTGGCGTTCCATGGAGAGCTATGTATGGTATCCTATTTGAGCTCATTCTTTCTACATGTTGATGCCAGTATCGCCGTCTTTGGCGTCCCTATCTGACCACATCTTCGACCTCGCAGATTTCTCGATATTCAAATCTATTGGTTGTAAATTCATTGTACATCTTTACCATCTTTAAAATCAGTTTTATTCCATTTGTTTTTCTAATTCTGACCGGTTTCTTCTTCTTTCCGTCAATTTCTTAGATATCAACCAGAAGATGGCAGCGAGTTAGCGAAATCTAGCAATCGGAACTTGAAGAATAAGCATAATAAAAAAATAAAAAAAGTTACATGGTATTGATGAAAATGTTGGTTTTGTTTTTATATTTTACCGAAGAGATACATTTTTCAACACTAAGGCATTATAAGATGACAATATTGAATATATTTATTTCTCAGTTTTACTTTATTGTTCAAGAAACAATAAATACATTTATATTGCTTATGTTGTTATTTTTAGGAATGTTTCATTATTTGCTTTAAATTAATGTATTAAGTCTAAAGTTATTGCACAGAGAACATAACATTTGTGTGTTTTAGATATAAAGTCTAAAAATCAATGCACAGGCTAAAATTAAAATTGGTGTGATTTAAATAAAAAGTCTTAAACCATTGCGCTGACTTGAAATTTATAATTATATAATATTTGTATATTATATTAATAACGTATAATACTATTGTAATAATATTCGTATTGGAGCAGAGGAAATGAATGTACATATTACCATTGGAATCTAAAAATCAATGCACAGGCTAAAATTAAAATTGGTGTGATTTAAATAAAAAGTCTTAAACCATTGCGCTGACTTGAAATTTATAATTATATAATATTTGTATATTATATTAATAACGTATAATACTATTGTAATAATATTCGTATTGGAGCAGAGGAAATGAATGTACATATTACCATTGGAATCTAGGTTAAAATAATTAATAAAAATAAAACAATTATTATGTTATGACATTTGTATAACCTCCGATAGCATCATCTTAAATTTACATATTTTTTCAATGGATGGTGAAAACTCTCTCTTCAAGTGTTTTATTAATCATATCAACGAATCTCACGAATGGAATTTAAAAACGCCGGCACAAGAAGTTAATTTAAGCTCATCACGCCCGAGACTGAAAATATTCTCATCTGCATCAGGCCTTAAATAGGAAGTGAAGAAAACAAGCGTTGCATAACGATTTTTAAACTTACTCAGTTAATTACAAAGGCCTCACATAAGCTTTTTTTGCATGAGAACTTTTGTTGCTGGTTATACAATAAATAATGTATAAAGACAAAAACAAAAAAGTTCTCTGTTTCGTTAAAACTGCTTTTACAGATTCTTTTGTTGATATAACAAAAAAAGGGAGAAACAAAATACATTCTGTATAATAGGTATTCCCGGTCACTAAAAATACAATAATGAATTCAGATTTTTATCATTCGATTTTTTAAAAATATCTTTCATAGGTTTATTGGCCTGACGATAATATCAAAGCTGATGAAACCAGCATAAAACTTTTTTTGACTGGTGTGTAAACTTTAAAATCTTTTACTGCTTAAATATATAAATCTCAGAACGATATTAGATCTTAATTTTAATTTTACAATTATATGAAGAAAAATATTATAGATTTTTAATTATTAAAAAATAACTAAAATACTTCATTATTACTTATCCAAAAAGCCACAAAAAATGACTTTTTTTTGTACAACCGTTCGAAAAATACAGTTTATAAATGAAAACAGCAGATTTTTATAAGGCAATACTTTTTTTTACTCATAACACTAAAAATCATTTAAATATGTTATTTTATGAATATTGTACATTTTGGAATCACAAACTGTAAATTCTATTTATTGTTTTTTTTATACTTATGTAGTTTTATGTTTCATTTTGCTAAGCTATTATTAAATTTTCATTTGATAATGATTTAGTAAGGTGGAATACGTCATTTCTAAAATATAAAAATGAAACTTCTAGAAAACAGACATTTCCATTCTTATTAATTAATTGTATTATAGAATGGGTATAATATTAATATAATGATAATAAGCAGTTGAAACCGTTGAATTTTCGTAAAGATTTTTTTATGACTATTCAATATTGATAAACTGTATATTGAGCTAATAGAGAATCATTCATAAAATATTTAGTATGCACGAGAAGCGGTTAATTGGTTTAATGATAAAAATATGTATGTTCATATATGCGCGTTGAAATGAGTACGAACTGACATTATTTCCTTTTAAGCTGTCAAAAAGTGAACGTAATACAATTATATAAGTAAAACACAAAGCAAAACCGCATTGCATGGTCCCGGTTAATTCCACGTATACTCTGTGCCGATACCGCAAGCTTTACATATATTTAATAAACAACTTTGTAGCGTTGACCAGTTTCCGGCTAGCTATGTAATACAGCTTGTTGATTTAATTTAAGATTAGCATTAAGGATTGTTCCGCATGGACAGTGGCAGGATTGTAAAATTGATTAAAAATTGGAATTTTTAGAATCTAATCCGTTTATTTTATCAACAAATATTATACAGACAACAATTTATTTTATCATAGTTAAAGGCATCTATTGAGAACAGGTAAAATATACACAATGTCACAAAAAATGCCAACAAGCTAAGAGTCACTTAGTAAGCAATGGAGAGAGCCATGTTGGGTATCAGTTTACGGGATAGACTCAGAAATGAGGACATAAGAGTCAGGACAAAGGTTTCCGATGTTATCAAGATGGCCGCAACCCTAAAATGGCAATGGGCAGGACATGTCGCTCGCGATCCAGATGAAAAGTAGACAAGGCGACTGCTGTGCTGGTGGCCAAGGACGGCAAAGCGTGGAGTTGGGCGCCCACAGTTGCGTTAGCGTGACGATGTCCGGAGAAGTGCGGGAAGTGCCTGGATGCGGATCGCTCAGGATAGAAGAGAATGGAAAATGCGAGAAGAGCCCTACGTCCAGGAGTGGACGGTCAATACAGGCTGAAGAAGAAGAAGAAGAAGAAGAAAATATATTATATAATATATTGTATTACCAGGAATGCCTGAGAGATGGTTCGACTTTAGGAATACAAGATACTCTCTAAAAGCGATATAAAAGCGATCAATTTGATTGCTCTCCTCACCGGCTTCACTAAAGGCAGGTTGGTCGCTGTCTTTTCGATAATTATCCGGAAAATAAAGATGAATGCCCTCTAAGATTACGGAATTCTCTAAGAAATTCCTATAAGTCTGAAGAAATAGGTAAGAAACATTGTGCACGCCCATATCGAAGTGCATATGTCAGCGTTTGCTGCAGACATCCGTTCCAATTGATGCAATATCTGGTGCGTTTCTTTTGCAAATACATTGCAAACATTAAACTATAAATCATTGTATGTGTGCGAACGAGGTGCGAAACTCGTCTGACACAAAAATGAAAGTATGCATTAACTGCGTAGTATACTTACATTTTTATACAGTACAATCAATTCACAACTAGTTTATTCCACAAGCAGACACGTACCTACTTTCTTTGAAATTTATTACTTTATTGTTACAATGTTCCAATACTTGTTGTTACATAATAACTACATGCTTCTATATATTGAACAGTAAAATTAATATTGATAGCTGTGGTTTTTGTTTTGTAAAACTCCATTATAAAATATATAGAGAAAACGAAATCGCTCAATCAATTTATCGGTGATTTTTTATTTATAAAATAATAATTTGAAATTTCATAGAAGAAGAAGATCATTGTAAATAATGAAAAAAAATATAATGATCATTTTAAAATGTTTATTTAGTTAAAATCCACTGATGTTTAAATAACTAATTTAAATAAAACTCAGTGGATTTGAACTAAATTTACAGTTTCAAAGATTTTTTTAAAATATTTTTTTTTCATTATATTCTTTTAACTAACTTACTAACTACCCATCACGCCGTCTTCCTGAAGGGGTAGGTAGAAATAATGGACAGCCACACTTTAACCGATGCGGCACTCTATCCTGCGCTTTTCGTCCCCGCGGGCGATGCGGTGTGATGGGTTGCGAACCTCATCGCCACCAATAGGGATCTCCTATATCCTCGCACATTTATATATAAACAAATGCTAGTGCAAAGCAAAGTAAGAATTTATAAAACATGCATCAGGCCTACAATAATTTCGGAATTGAAGCAAGAGCAGACACTATCAGAATTAAACATCTCTTAAGAGTAGCAGAAATGAAAACATTGCAACCTATGGGGGGTAGAACCCTTAGAGATTATTTTAATTGAAAGTTTTCAAATAAATGGACAATGTATCAAAAATATTAAATAATTCTAATTAAATAGAATTTTCACCACTAACATTTGTAGAGACTGAAAATCAACCATTTTATAACTCTCATTGGTTTCTGTCGTTAAAGACTAACGATCCATATTCAAAGCGAATCGATTTACTAGAGTTCAGTTTACGAGGAATAAGAGCTGTTACGTTCGTTTGCAAGAATGCGCTTAGTTTACATTGCATCGAATTCGAATATTTAAATTCATTTGTCATAACTAATGTGTTGACATGCCTTTTATACTTATAAACTGAATTCAAATTCAACTTGCTCTGATGATGGATAATGGTTGTAACCAAATATTGATTCACAGAAATTTATGATAATATACGTGTTGTAATTTATTTATTCAAACATATTAATTTACGGGTCAAGAGGTTATAGTATTATATTATTACGTGTTTAATTAATTTAATTTGAATTATTTTTTCATATATTTTTTACTTCTGACTTCCAATGGAACCTCCTCATTTCAGTGCCATGTACATGCCATGAGGGTCCCCATTGAAAGGAAAAAAAATCGCAAATTCATGCATATATAAATATGCTTTATATTTCTTGTTTCATAAGAATGGTCACGCTGATTGCCTTTAATCTTCCTATATAATTCTAGGAATGTGTGCCAATTTGAATTAAAAATATGACATCAAGAACAATTTTAAATCACGATCTTAAAATTAATTAATTCAAATAATAGAAGATCGATAAAAATATATAAAATGCATTTAATTGTTTATCGGATAATGTTAAAATCCATATTAAATAATTAATCCGAATGAAAACATCTGTTTAAAGAACACCAATAGCATTTTTTCTTTTAATGAATATTACAAAGAAGGAAATCATTATCTTTAAATTTATTCAATCAAATATTAGATAATTAATAATTTTAGAAATATATCAAATGCATTTAATTGGTTCTCGAATAATGATGTTAAAATCCATATTATATAATTATTCCGAATGAAAACGTCTGTTTTCTAGAAGTTTAATTTTATTTTATGGGAATGACAATGCTTTTGCGCGTGAGGAACACCAAAATAAGAAAGATATGTGAGGTTGAGGATATTATAAGATGGAGAAGACAGCGAAAAAGGGACTGGTACGGTCATGTTCAAAGAATTAAAAATGTAAATTAATTTATAACGTGGAAGACCTTCTAAAAGATGGAAGGACATATGGGAATCTACCTCACAGGAGGAGCAACACTCTTGAGAACATACCACATAGGTCTACAATAAGGAAGAAGAAGAAGAAAATGCTTTTTTAAGGCATTATGAAATGTCAAAAAATCAATAATTTGATAATGTCTTTAAACGGCGAATTATGTCATTTCCGTATCATATTTTAAAACTTCTAGAAAATATACGTTTTTATTCGTATTAAATATATCAAATACATATAATTATTTAGAATGCTTTGCTTTATGTTATAATTAATAGATTTATATCATGAGCAATTAGATAAACGATCAACGGGAAAAAATATGTAAACTATTTTAATTACAAAGAACGAAACAACAAAATAATTAGTTCGATATGAAAACATAAACTGCGCTTTATTACAGGCATTGTGAGAAACGTGTCAATCAATTAAATCGTACAAAAATATCGAACAGATGTTCGTTTACGGACTATTGTTGCAGCCGTTGGCAAATTTCCCATCGCTCATTCAAATTTCCTATCGACACGGTTTGATCTTGAGAATAAAAAGCGTTCATCATTTATAAGTTTTCCACTTTCATAACTTTAGTTGAATCGTTACACAAACATCATCTAAAACTTGTAAAGATTTCAGACTCAATTCAGTTTTCATCACAGATTGATGTGGTAATAAATTTAAATACAATTTCGACTGCCCGATCATTGCTTGCTGTCTCGTTACATTTGTCTCTTATAATCGAATTTACAAGCGTCTTACAACAACAACAGCAAACTATCACGCCGTATCCTCAGAGGGGTAGGCAGAGAGAATGGACTTATACACTACTCTACTCTGACATACCTCTTTAGATTTCCTCGCAATTATTCTCGCATTCACGTCGATTTATTCGACTTTGACAACAGCGTGACTGACCTTCAAATTTATATTTATTTTGTCATGCCATATTTTTCTGGTGTTCTACGACTTCATAATCCATTCACACTTGTATATCTTGACTTCACTTTACGGTTAGCATGTATTTGTTCCTCCATATGATGTCGCGCAAGCAGCCAGCCACGGCTGTCGCTGAATAATAATAATAATATAATAATAATAATAATAAAATAATAATAAAAATAAAAATTGTGATAATAATAATAATAATAATAATAATTATAATAATTATAAATATCATTATTTTATCAAATTTATTTTAAAATGAATAGTTTTAATTCTCATGAACATTTAACAAGGTAAAAATGTGTATCCGTTGGCATGTTCTTGGGTTTAAATAACACACTTATTAGTCGATACAAGATATATTCTGTTGGATATCTGGTAGCCGGTAGTAAATCAGGAAAACAAATAATGTAGGTGAGCAAGTACGATAACATAATTAGAGCTTAATTCAGCAGGTACTATAATTAAATTATTACCAACTTGACCACCGAATCAGGAAGTATTAACACGCCAGACTGACTACTATATATGTAATAAATAATTATAATATGGAATTTAATCTTATTAAGACATAAATATTTATGTAAAACAGTGTAAAACGTAAAAAAACAAAAATATTTTAAATTTGTTAAACAAATTTTTGAACGATTGTCAGGAATCAACTAAAAAAATATAACGTGAAATATCCGTTTTGGATGGCATTCTTCATACAAACATCCTGTAAACTTCTTTAGTTTACAATAATTTTTTGTGATAGAAATAATAAAAAAATATCATATTATTCGTTCGAAATTTAAATCATTTAAAGAATATTAGTCGAACCTTTACATATAAGCCGAATACAATTTTTATTAAGCGCTCAATAGAGCTGTGATTGAAAATAAGGAGTATTATACATATGAATTTATTATGTTATTATTATATATTTTTTTATGTATACAACAGGTTGTTCGAACCCAATTACTGTATACAATTTATTTTTTAGCTAATATATTGATTCTCGTGACATGTGATAGGTAGCCAATCTATTGCCATTTTATTGTCACGTGAATTCTACACCAGACCAAAGACAGTGTGACAATCACACTGCCATCGCCGGGAATCGAACCCGGAACCTTCGGTATGGAAGTCAGAGCTGTTACCACTCTGCCACGAAGGTCGTCTCCTTCCTTGTGTGATTATTATATATTAAAAACAATAATAAATAAGTAAGTTTATTCCAAACCAAGAACAAACCAGACAATCATTGACCAGCGGGGTATCAGGGCAAGCCTCTCGTGGATGTGCTCCAGAGAGTGCTGAAATATTTTGGACACATAGCCCGGAGAGATCAGGACAACCTTGAAAAACTCATCATCATGGGCAAAGTGGAGGGAAGGCCGCTGGTCCAATAAAATCAGGGATCTGACTGGTCTCTCATAAGCTGTAACCTGGAGAATGACGAGTAACAGGAGCGCATGGCGTGCCATGGTCAATAGTTTACATGATAGACACGACACTCAATCATAAGGAATACGACTGAGAAGAAGATATGCCGCACCATCATGACGTTTGGGGTAGAAATCATAGCTGATACTAATAGGAAAAAGATCCTTCTCAGAGTAGCAAAAATGTGAACCTTGTGCTCCATCGCATGCAGAACCCTCAAATATCGGATCAAAAATGAGACGATAATGTCTGTCTGTGGTTGAGGACATAGCAAGATGGGGAAGAAGCAGAAGGTGCTTTTGGAGACATCATGTGGACCGCATGGAGAATACACGAATTGCAATTATTGTAAAAGAAGAAAAACCCCGGTAGCAAGAGATTACCAGGAAAGCCGCCGAAAGACAGCTCATCGCCATTAACAGGTCATACGACCTAAACTTAGAAGAAGAAGATGAAAAATACGAAGTTTATAAAGTCGAAATGTTAGGATTATGCTGTTTGCATATATTATGGGAAAACTATCTATTTAGTTTTCCCCTTAGGAATGTGGAAAATCCACACCGGATTATAGAATTTTAAATAATGCCGTGTCCATTGGCTTGAGTATTTATTAATAAATACGTTTTATGTTAAATAACAGAGAAAATGGTTTCTTTATTGCGTATTGTATATTTTCACATTTAATAAAAATATGACATTACGATAACTTCGTGCGATGTTCAATTCTACGGAAGTAAAGAAAGCGGTAAGTTTACTTGTATACGGAACGTGATAACTGTATTTTAACAACTTCCATAGTTCATTATTACACCTTAATGTTATCAATCATTACATTAAAACGAATTCAAGTCGCTGTAGAAAGTATGTAGATAAAACATTGATTACATTAACGACCGACTTCCAATAGTGTAGTTAAATTTACCCACAGTAAGGCCGTGTTCATATTATCACTTTCTTCCGTTGAACAAATTACTTGTTAAACAAAGTAATTTAAATTAAATTATTACTATTAAGGTTGCCGTTTTCTCCGTGAAGTCTTGGCATTCAGATTTTCGCGTAATTATATATTTACTCGAATTAAAATATTCGTATTATTCAATCGATAAATAATAATGCACGCAGTCACTAAAATAACAAATATGGGTTAGGCATATGTATTACATAAATGAACAGAGAGATTTACATGAAGAATGTTAACAAATAGCTGGGAATCAACTTCCCAAGAAAGGCCAGCCTGACAATAGTAACAGACCAAGGGTCTTAAACAAAATGATAGAAGAAGAAGAATATCAACAAATCGTAAATAGACGTACACTTGGACTGTCAAATACATAAATGTTTTAACCCTTACCACTCCTTTATCGAATGCCAGCCGACATCGCTATATGTACGCTACAACTCAGTTGTCGGCTGGCGGCCGACAAGATAAGACTTGCGCAAAACTTGACACGTGTCGTTGTTTCTTGTTATTATTCGTTAAAAAACATTTAATTTCACGTTTTAATAAGATTTTGACTGTTTTCCGTTATTATTTTACTATAAAATAATCCTTGCAAATTCACATAACCTAAAATGGCGAGAACTTCGCGTGATACGTCATGCAGAGGAGCGATTAGACTACAAGCCCTACGTCATTGCGAAACTGGACAAAGGTTCTAAAGACTGTACTGTGTGCAGTAACAGAAAGATTCCAAGGGGAAGATGGAAAACAGTGTAGTTTTGTGAGACCTGTTCCAGAAAACCTGGTCTCCATCCTGGAGATTGTTTTAAAAAGTACCATACTATGCAAAACTATAAGTAATCCATAATGTTTTTTGTAAATTTTTTTTTATTCGAAAACAAGATATTTACAAATGAATTTTTAACGATTTTTTTTGTAACTACCTATCAATAAAAATATTTTGACATTATTTAAATTAGTGTTGGCTGACAAACAATATCAAAAAATAATGGAGTGGTAAGGGTTTAACACTAGTATTAATAATTCGCGTATATGTTATATGCTACAATAATTAGAATAATCATAAATATAATACACAAAATTGCAATTGCTTCATTCAATAAACAGGTTAACAGTTTAGTAATCAAAGTCATGTATCGTGTGGATATATTTTATACATTAACAAAAACATCTGTTTTCTCGTTTTATTATTGTATATTTTGTAGAAAGGACATCAAATGCCTTAGCAAAGTAAGACATTTTCATAGAATTCAATAAAATATACAAAAAACATTTTACTTTATAAATGTAAGTCAACAAAATACATAAAATTAACATATTAAGTATTAAATTAACTGTCATCTGTAAACTCAAATTTCCTTGTAGGTTTAGGTAACACCAATTCAAGTCAATCAAATAAATATTTTCTTTTCTGATATTCCGATTAGTGAGTATCGATTGTGCGTACGTGACAGCATCATTTCTTTGGATAAAATCTACTAAAAATCGAAAGTAAAGCAGGTTTCTCTAATATAATTGTGATTCATAATAAAATGATTGCTTAATGCTACCTACTTATCATAATCAACCCACACAAATCTAAAGCTTAAGTGCTTGTCATACAATTTATGTTTTTTTTCCTTGCGATTTTGAGCTTTTAAAAACCATTTTTGTATAAATAATGATCGATATTACCACGTCGATTCGATCATGATGTACTAATAATAAAGCTTCTACAATAAAAACAAAGAAAATATATGACATTTATAATTACTCTCATAAACAATCTACATGCTTCTCTAATAATTGCATAATCTTTATAATATGTATCACTGAAGAAGGGCTGGTTGTCCGAAACATGTCTACATATTTAAATTTTTTTTTAAATATAAGTGTTGCATATACAAAGTATATAAAAATGAAAAAGAGAAACAAAGCATTTTAACAACACAAAGTATCGCGAATATAAAATAAATTGCATAATGATTTAAACAATATTAATGTTGTTAATTGAAATTTCTCAGTAGAAGTTTATTGTTATAATGAACACAAAAAATTCCTTGTTGTATATATTTTGTTTAATTTCACTTATATACACATGCATTTGCGTTATCAACGTGCGTTCATTGTTTATATATTGCAAGTAAATAACATTAGAATCGTATTTTAGTTCAGCTCGCTTCCATCTTCTAGTAGGCGTTAAACCGGCGTCCGGTAGATGTTAGAACAGAAGATGGCAACGAGCTGCCGAAACCGGTCGAAGCTATAAAATCTAGTTGAATTGAACTAAATGTATAAATATATCATAAACCAGGACGGCACAAAGGTCATTTATAAACACTACATGTACGTTTTTTAAATTTTAAATGATTACATTTAAATAACATTTGCAAAATATTGTGTTCTAGAACACTTTATGATGGTACTCATCCTTCTTTAATGTTTATATTAATTTGTATAATAAAAGGTTGTGAATATATAATGTTTTTTTAAATGTGAATTCATCACAACTATTATAACTGACTGCTATTATAAAATTTAACATTTGTTAAATGAAATAATAAAACATTGTTTTTGTTATTTTTGAATTGTTGCATAAAAGTATGTTTATTGCGAGCAGTACCTACATAATGAATTTAGGTTTCTTATCATTGAAAGTGTAGCAATTACACGAAGGTCTGCTTTCACAGTTTAACGTCCCGGAAAATGTTTTGTCAAGGTTAAATGTGTCGTGTCGATGATTTGACTAATGATCGGAATCATTGTAATGATCTTTCAAAAGTGTAAAAAAGGGCCTACGCATTTTAAAACGCGAGAGAATTGATAATTATTTTGTTTGACGGCATAAAAAAGATTATTCATTGAAACATATAGAAGAAAAAAATGTAATTTAAAAAGGTTCAGATGAGAAACAATCGTAATATTATAAAGCTTATTTCATATTCGATTTTGATATTTTAGGCGTATCCTCTGTAAGCAGGTTGTTAATGATTGTTAATTAATAAGAGATATAAGGGTGAAAAGTCGTATAATTTTTAATATGAATCCAAATTTTGCATTTTTATAAAAAATATATTATGACATTTAAATAACCTTAATATAGTTTAGAAGTTTTAGAAATAAAAATATCGTTTAAACATTTCGTAAACATAATAAATAACCAATTCAATTTAACTTCCCATGTTCGAAATGCTCCCGTTTCTTCCCTCACATAAGTGAGTTCCTCATATGAAAATTTAATTTAATTATCCTTACAGTGTTTCAGAGAGGTATAACAGGTTTCTTCCAGCAGTAATGCTATTCATTTATTTTTTAACATTGCTATAACAAGAAAGCTATTTTGATAACAAACAGATTGTGAATGAATTGAAATTCCAAAAGTTACAATGTTTCGATTACAATATTCTGAATAGATTAAAAAAACAGGAACTTACGAGTAAGCTATTGAATGGACCATTTTTTTTGTTTGTTTGTTATGAAATGTTTAATCCAGATGTCAGCGTTGGTCCAAGTTTTAAGATTAGTAGATATAACAATGTAATGAAACAAAAAAATATTTTGAAATAAAATAATTGAATTACACACAGATATCAGTAAGTTTCACTATAAAAAAGCAATTTGAAATTTTCGAATGAATCGAAATTATGAATTCAATTACTCTATTAGAACGTTTTTCATTTATTCAAAGAAACACAAATATTTAATTCTCTAATTTGAAATGACGTAAGTTCGCTTTTTGAATTACAAATTATGTCGACGTCGCCAAAGTAATATTTTGAAGAGTACGAGAATATTTTGAAAACGAAGGAGCGAGAGAAGAATACTTGGATTCTCTGCGAAACTAATTCGAAGTGCACACGAAGCGCATCCTTGAGAACGTTTCTGGATTATTAGAATTTGGTTCTGATTATTGTCGTATGATATTAAACAATCAAACTAACCATGAAACTTAATGTAGAATTTGGTTTATTCCGTGAACATTTGGTTGGTGGTTCCAACTCGTATTTCAACTTGTATTTCATGTGTCCATATTGTTTTAGTATTTTCGATCTGAAACGTTACCAACTTAATACGTAATTAACTTTTTTCACTTGTGTCAAAAGTGAGATAATGGCTAGGGCTCTAGGTACTATAATACATTGTTTATTTGGACAAGTACATAATATCTATGACGTTATCTTTGTTGATATCTTAATAATTGGTCCAATCACGATTTATTCGTTTGTTTTATTCATTGTTGATTAAAGAATAAGGAAGTTGTCTAAATAAAAAAAAATGCAATAATTGTGACAGGTGAGATTTCCTGCTTGGCGTGAATACCCAAGAATAAACACCAACAAAAAGTGTAAAAAGGAAATATTTTTGACGAATTTTTTTTTTGCAAAAAAAAAAATATATAACGAAGAAAATATGTAGTTATGAATGTACGAATTCAAAATATAACTAATTTCTAACAAAAACATTGTTTGTTTACTGTATTAAAAATATTGTATTTTTTATACGAGTATATTAAACAAACTATTATTTTTTTCAATACGTTTCGATCAATACCTTCATCATCGGTATTGATCGAAACGTATTGACTTCTTAACTTCACAAAACTAGGCTAGGTTGAATTCATTTGCTTCACACATGACTTATTTAGAGTTAGTGTATTTGAAATACACTGTAAAGGCATTTTATATCATATTTATTGTTTCTTAACAATGTTGTAAAACTCCATATTAAATAATTGATATGAATTTGATAATATCGAAGAAAGGCGAAACATGTCGTTCATAAAAAAACAAAATGAACCTTCCAGAAAAATATGTTTTTCAAAGGTATGGCTGAATAAACTAAGATGGGCCGGTCACGCGCAGAGGATGCCGTCAACGCGAACCCCAAAAAGATTCTGCAGTGGCACCCAGGTGGTAAAAAATCAATTGAACGATCAAGGCTACAATGGGAGGATGAAGCTGGGCGAAATTGCTACAAGTGTCAAATTGGAGGGTCTATGCAGAGGACAGGATAAGTTGGAGGCGAGGAAAAATAAAGACCATGTCTCAATTTGGGCTGAATGGCCATCGAAAAAGAAGGAAGAGGAATGCTCCCAGACTATTAGGAACCAAAACAAGGCTACATGTATAATATGGAGACTAATTTGGACAAACAGAATATGCTAAATCGTACAAGATGGAATAATTCTGTAAGAGTGTTATATATATCAGAAATGAGAATGTATATGTACAGGTTTGTAATATTATAGTATAACAAAGTCACGCATATTCGTTTAGTGAACATTAATATGTATCAAAAAAATTTAGGGCACGTGAGAAGAGACGGGATACTTGAATGTGATTAATATTTCAGATCGAGGAAGATATGAAAAAAGGCGTAAGATATAATTCATCTCAGCGGAATCGTATTTCAGTGACACATATCAAGGTTTGGAAACAGCTAAACGAAAGGCGTCAATCATATTTGCTTTTGTGTGGTGAGCTTTGCTTATTATCGTATCATATTTATGGCGTGTTTTCTTCAAGGTTTTTTTCTCGATATCATATGGCTGCAACTAGTGAATAATAATACCATTGTGTTTTATAAATGTGCTGTAATAAATCGTAAATATTGTTTCTTAACTAATATGTAATAGTGCTCTTAAAAATGTCTTTCGAATGAATAATATCACATTCTTTCCACATCAATTATTTATAATTAGTACAAAAGAATGCGTCTGTTTCCTAAAAGTTATTAAAACTATTATATTTTAATGAGGAAGACATTTGATAATACCTTATCAGAAAAACAGTGTCATTCTCATAAAATATAAAATAATATATATTATAGAAAACGGACTTTTGCATTCAAATGAATTATAATAGAAAATATAGAGTTATTCATCATTGTCCAAGAAACAGTATTAAATAAATATAAAAATAATATTAATAATTTATTGAAATTTAAAATGGTCAGTTTTGTGTTTGCAGCTTTTTCGGTATGAACGAATAAAATATCATAGAAACCTGGTTCAGTTTATTAAGTTTTAAATTAATAATTAAATAAAAAGATGTTTTTTAACAACTTCCACTTTTGTCTTTATTTAGACAGCGACCGGTTTCGCCAGACTCGCTGGCATCGACAGACTGGTCCAGACCAGTCTGTCGATAATTAATATGAATAATAACGCCTGTCGACTAGGAGTTTTATTATCTTTTAGATCAAATAACATGTTTCGCTCTTCTAGTTCAAATGTGATCATTTGACAATGCATCAGAAGGCCAAAACACGTGATTCCATCTAAAATATAATAAAACTCCTAGAAGATAGACGTTTTGATTCATATTACTTATTCAATAAGGAGTTAAACATCATTGATCAAGAAGCAATAAACATGTTAAATGTACCTACTATCAATGAGATTTACCAAGCAACATATATTTTTAAATATTTAGTCTACCAGTGAATTCTGCAGCGATATCTAAAAATCTCAACTTCCGCTCGAATCTCGCGTTATTCAAGTATGTCTTCCGGTTGCAGCGAATCGGATTGTTTCTCTTTTTGCTTTTGCTTTTCTACCAATTAAGGGTGACAGCTACATGCACGGCTATTTCTTGATCGTGGATTACTTTCCACCTTAACAGGATTGAATCTTTAATTTTAATTGACTTCCGAAATGAAAGCTAAAATGTATACACACATATTGATGAACTGTATAAATTTATAACTCTGTAATGATATCACAATTTTTCAATGACCAACAATTACGACCTCCGTGGCCGAGTGGTAAGTGCTTTGACTTCCAACCCAAAGGTCTCGGTTTCGATTCCCGACAATAGCAGTGTGATTGTCACACTGTCTTTGGTCTAGTTTAGTATTCCCGTTACAATAAAAAGGCGACAGATTAGCTACCTATCACGTGTCACGAGAATGCAGGAGACGCGGTGTGATGGGTTCGAACCTCATCGCTACCAATAGGCATCCGCCGCGCACATTTCGAAAGTCCAACGTTCACAAAATAAATCTTAAACAAATAATATAAAATAAAATAAAAATAACATAGCAAATAATGTTCTATTTTATGTTGCACATGCCAGTTGGACGATCCAGACTTTTATGTTAATGGTTTATGTTTTGGGATAAACAATCTTTCAATAAATAAAAACTAGTTTAAGTATATCTATTCAAACTAATATATACAAGTTATTATGTGAGTTATAACTTATGTTTTCTAGAAATATGGAATTGAGATGTCGCCTTGTTAATGCTAATCAAATTCCTTAGCAAGGCGAAACATGTCAATCTCATAAAATCTAACAACATTTATAGAAAACAGATGTTTAAATACATGTTTGTTATTCAATTTAATAACTCCAAATCTCCATATTTGGATTAATTTTATCTCAATAGAGACGAAGATGCAAACTGAAAACTGAATATGGTGATCGAGGTGTTTACAGGACTTATGACCTGTCATTGGTTGGGTTAAGCGCACGCTTTATGTAATTACAACATTCTCCATTCCACCTTTCTTAGGACCACCATGTCTGACAAATTTTTGGAAGTTGTATATAATTATGTTAATATCCAAAACCACAATTCACATGTCAGTTTCAATTTACAGACCAGCGCCATCTATGAAGATTAGATTTAAGCATTAAGCAGAAGATCTTTATAACGCAATGTGAAAGGCTACCGCCATTAACGCACTGCTAGATAACGCCTGGAAATGTCACTCCAATTTATATGCTAACTTGGGCCAGTTTTATATTTGGAGTTTTCCATGATTGTTCGAGAAACAATAATTTAAACTTGCAACATTATACATATACGCGCCTACACAAAGCACGCGTGTTATTACAAAAAAAAAATGTTATTAATAAATTGATGTATAACAGAGTTATCAGTTATCATTATTTAGGTGTTTCCGTCAGCGTTTCGATACTCTAATATTCATGATCGTGATTTACAACTAACGTGAAAGTTATACCAACTCCAAGGACTCCGAGACAAACTTAAGTAGGAATTTAATTGCACAGTAGGAATATAAATTCTAATCAGCTTTTTATTAGCTGACCTTTAAAATGGCAACTGTTGAACGAATCGCCGAGTTTTTTGCTAGTCATAAATTACTCGTATTCCACATCTGAGTTCTGCAGTTGGGAGTGTAAAACACAGGCTATAGCCAATACGTTTATCACGGGAATAGTGAATTAAGCAATAATTCAAATATCTTTCATACGAATCGTGATAGTTAATTATGTATTCAAATAATAATTAATCGTACGCTATTTGTTGCTTTGGATAACAATTTATTATCTGCTTTATGGATTAAAAAAATGTACTAATCGACGATTTATTTACTAATTAAGATATCAACTCCACGGAGGGAAAGGTTGTAGAAAAGAATGCTACATACATTAATTTTACTTCTATTTATTGCCTCCATTTTTGTGATTTGCATTTGTATTTTTTACATACAGTATAATTTCTTTTTATATTTATTTATTAACTAACTAACTAACCATCACGCCGTCTCCCCCGAAGGGGTAGGCAGAAAAATAATGGACTGCCACACTTTTCTTTCCTGACATATTTCTCTCGCTTCCTCAACATTTATACATCGTGTCATGCACGCGCATCGATTTCTTTGACTCCTCACATGGCCGACATTTATTTATTATATGTTATATATAGTTTTAACTGTCGAAATGTTTCTACTTATGAAAGCATTACCAAAATATGAATAATACAATATAACTAACTAACTAACTAACTAACTAACCATCACGCCATCTCCCCGAAAGGGTAGGCAGTAAGAATGGACTGCTACACTTTAACCAATGAGGCACTCCATCCTTTTCTTTTCGCCCCCGCGAGAGCCGCGATGTGATGGGTTGCGAACCTCATTGCCACTTTAATTTGAAAATTAAAGAAAACATATGAGACTACTATTTTTTTTTTCCAAAATGAACTTCGTAGCAAATTGACAAGAGCTATGACTGCCATACCGAATGTTACGGATTCGATAACCGGCGACGGTAATGTGATTGTTGTACTATCTTTGGACTGGTGTAGAATTTACATGATACAATGACGATACTTTAGCTACACGATACTTTTATTTCATTTATTGTTTCTTGAACAATGATTCTAGAATAATTTATTATTTTGTTTATCAATATAAGGTATTCATTACTTAATTTTTATTTACTGAAGATTGAGTATATTTTCAAAATATGTTGTGAGTATTAATTTTTGTAAATAGAAATAAATGAAAAATAGTTATATACCAGGTTTAATTTAAATTCAAAATTAACAATCGATTTTTATAGTGTCGTCGCCTTGGTATTAAGTGACGTAAAACAAATAACTTATAAAATATATTTGTTAATTTATATCACAATTGACGAGTTTGTAATTTTGCTCTAGCAAATATTTTACCTTCCTGCTTATCGGACCAACTACGCTCAGAGCGCGGCAATGTATAGGATATGCGAAATTTACAATAAGTGCTTTAATAACATCGATGTGTTCCATATTAATGAAAGTGATTTAAAAAAAAATGGTTGCAGCAACCCTTCGGGGCGAATGAAACTATGTTACTCTGCTTTTTCTTTTTGATTTACATTTTTATATTATATTTTATCTTTTAATATTCATTACTATTAGTACTACCATTATTCTCTTTGACTCACTAAAATATTATGTAACTTCCTTCTTCTTATCTATTTATATACATATGTTAGTTGCTGTACAATATTTGTGGTAGCATGTAATTTCCCTTGTTTTTTTGCCTATTGCTAACCCTACAATAAAAAACCTCTCAAATTACGACCCAGCCGTCACAAGCGCCCGAAATCGCCCTCATTCAGAGGAACACTCCGGGCCACACAAACAATGCCCCGCATAAACTAACAACCCACCAAATCACCTTCCAACAATGTTTCCATCAGACGTAAGAGGAATAGCCACATGAGCTGAACCTCTGTAAGCCAGAAGATCCAAATCCAAGTCCAAGGGTTTGTATATGTATATTGAAATCGCTGTTTGTTACCCTCAATAAAAATAAAAACAAAGTATTTTTTTAAAATTAATGTATTTTAAAAACACCTCTTTTTCTAAGTAAATAGTGTTCACTTTGTGATCGTGCATAATCTTTTGACAACGCACATAATTAAATGGAGTTAACATGGTTATGAAACCATGAATTGTTCCAAGATTTTAATTTGTTTAATTTTTACGACTGTTAATAAATTCTTTTCATACATTTCATTCTATTTTAATAATCGGAACGAAAAACGTGACAATGTTTTATTTAAATATATATATATATTTAAAAGTCTGACAAAAAAAGGAAACCTAATGAAAAAGCCGTTTTCATTTGAATATAAATGTCTTTTAGATAAAATAATTTCGTATTTTCTTCTTTTAAATAAAATTAATACGTCTTTACGTGTATATGTCATTTGGGAAAAAATAGTGTACTTTTGCGTGTACATATCGTCGTTAGGTGTGTAAGCGTTTTTTAGATTTTTTGTTTAACCATTTGACAATACCCATAGAAATCTTTATCTACCGCCCCGATTTAATGATATAAATGCAATTATGTAATTCGTATATATTACGCAATAATATGTAACAATGTGAAAGGATTTTAAAACTATTGATTGACGTGCTATAATCGCAATAGTACCGTTCGAATACGACATTGAATTTATGCGAATTTTTTGCTCTAATTATGTCTTAAGCATGTATAAATTATACTTTGAAATTCCAATTGATTTGATTGTTAGAATTAATAGTTTAACTATTTTTTCATTTGTAACAAGTTCCATACTGTACAAGTGTTTTGGTACCATATCAATATTTATTGTTGTGCTTTTATATTAAATATGCTAAATGATTTATGAAGGTAAAAAGGTCTCATATTTGGGTCATGTGCTAAGGGGAGAAAAATACCACCTCTTTCGGGTGATAATCATGGGAAAAATAGAGAAATGTCGAGAAGTTTGTAGAAGGCAGTTCTCTTGGCTGCGACACATAAGCGGATGGACAGGAATGAGCAGAGTTGAGAACCTGTTTCGAGTGGACCTAACACGGTACCAGAAGAAGAATAAACGATTTATTATCATCAAGTGATATAAAAAAAATATTTTGTCTATTATAAAGATGATTTATAAATGCAAGTGAACATTCGATGTCAGTTCGTGATAATACGAGTATATAGAAAACTGATTTGATATTAAGAAGGATGAATAATGTATCTTAATATTCGTTCGCTTTTTCGGCAATGCTTTATTGGTATAAAATATGTCTCTCTTAAAATATGTCTATCCTAAAAATCAGAATAGAACAATGTGGCGGTCAATCCTTTCTACCTACCCCTCCGGGAAAAGGGGCGTGACGGTTAGTTAGTCGGTTAAAAAGTTATTTCGTTTTTTGAAAAAAAAAAGAGAATTTTTTAAAACAATAATTAGTTATTTATAATATTATAATCTATACTTGTTATCATTGTGCAATGATTGATTTATGACATAAATTACAAGTTTGCACCATAGCATGTTTCATTTACATGTGCTTTGATAATACCTTAGAGAGGGGAAACATTTATTTCACATAAAATATAATATAATTAAACTTCTAGAAAACAGATGTTTTATTTTGTATTAATTAAAATAACTCATATTGTATTTTTTTTATAAAAAAATAAAACATTATTTTTTAGGTTATGCGCCGAAAACCTTTTGAAATTGAAGTATACGTAAAAATATTACTTTGAAGGAATAAAGAAATTTGAATATCGAATTCGCAATCGCGTTTATGTGTAACATGGCCTAAGGTGAAATTGAATAAGAGAGGTTAATAACTTGAGCACATATCCGTATTCGAAAGTTGCAAATTATCCAATTCTTTTTACTCTATATTTTGGCACACCTGCCACATTTATACGCGTACACCAAGGTAATGTCCACTTTTTATGTATTTTTAAATCGTTATGATAAATGTATGAATAACTTATCTTATGGGAGGTAACTGTTATTTATAAAAAAAAATCCAAGGCAACAATTTGACAAGCCATATTTTTTTGAATATATTATTTATAACTAATTATAATGCGGCATTGCTTAATTGGTATAAATACCCTGTTAATTCACATGAATTAGTAAAGAATTTTCCGGTTAAACGAGTTTGCTGGCATTTGTATAATAACACTTTAAATATTATCAAATCTATCTGAGTAAGATAAAAGACACTCACCACTTTTACTTTTTGGGCGGCAAGTCTGTTTTTTGTATATCTTACTTTTACAATTATTGTGGGCTTAATTGGTTACAAGTGACTTGAGATTTTTAAGAGCCTTGAAAATACAATTATTTTTTTTTAAACTGGTATTTGATGCATTATATTTTATTAATGAATTTAGTTTACCACTAAAATATTTCGAATGAGGAATGTTAAATTATTTTGGATTCCAATGGTCTCAAGTTATTAAAACTTTCGTCAAATTTTGCCCATGTGAACATGTGGACATGCGAACGGGCAAGTGAGAGCTGTAAAGACTTTTATGAAAGTTGTCCATAGATCACGTAAAGCACTACTTATTCATCGACAAGTTCAATGCATTTTTTTCGCGTGAGTTTTAACGGGAGAACATATGAAATATCTAAGGAAGTTCGACAAAACATGTATATTATTTACCCAGGTCCTTGTTATAAAATTCTCGAATCTTGTCTTCTTTGGAGTGCTAGCCTGGAGGCGATTACTTCACCACATGTGTGACATTTCTTTTTTGGGTGTTGAGGTTGGATATTGTTGGATGGTGAAAGGACAGTTTCATGGAAGATATGATGGTAAAAACTGCAGAATGTAGCAGTGAATGAGTTCGTTGATGAATCTGTTGCTGCGGCACGGGAGGTGAGAAGTCCATTCAGACAAAGGTTGCCATTTTAACCGGCTGCCTGGTGGGAAGGCGTGCAGACCGAAGCGACTTGGTTAATAAGAACGTACACCATATAATATTTCTTCTTTTTTGAAGCACTATAAAAACAATAAACCACTCACGGCGATGCACTAACATACATTTAAAATTTAATAAAACCATCTCACTTTCCGAAAAGTATTAAAACTATGACTAAAATGCAGAAAATTAAAAAAGAATGCAAGAATTCCTATTGACAGCTTGACAGCAATGGACGCCATTTTAATTGCTTCGTAAAAGGAACGCGGAGTCTGCTCACGAAAAAAGTCAAAAGTTCGAAATTTAAATTTCATATCACGATTTAAAGTATTCATTATATGTTCCATAAAACATTTATTTCTAATTTGGTCTTTGTCTATGGTAATTCATGCTAATAATTGCAGGTTAAATATGGGTCTATTCTGGTGTGTTGTCTTTAACAAAGCTGAGAAAGAAATATACAGTTTTTAAACTGAGAATTAATTCTGGTGTATGCGATTAAATAAATATATCTTTTCTAGGTGTTAGATAGAACATAATATTTTTTCAGTAGTGAGTTACTTGGGAATGTTGTATTCCATCAAACCCCCGATGACAGATAATAAACAAAATTAAGTTTTCTAAATATGAATCGCAGATACAAATCGTTGAAATGTGAATTTTGTCCGCTATCTGGGTTAGCAGTGAAGCGTCGCAGTGATTACCATTGCAAAATCTGTCAGTGATTTTGGTACATAAAAACAATACATAATTGTGGGATCTTTGGACCGATACCATGGAAACTAGGCTACCACGTATCACCGCGGGACTCTGGTCAACGGCTATTGAATGTTGGTTGAACCTGGCAATGGAATTTTATACAATTAAATTCTCATTATCAACTATAGATCAACGCATTGTTGTTTTAGCAAGTAAGTACCCATTAATTGAATTTCACCGAGCCAGCAAAAAAGTATAATTTATCCATGTTTTTAACAAATTTGAAGACAGTTCTCATTTACAGAAATCCACAGGTTTAAAAGTACCTATGTTTTGCTTGTAACAATAATTGTATTGTTGCATTTTTCTATATTATTTTCAATTTAACTAACTTAATAACCATCACGCCGTCTCTCCCAAGAGGTATGTAGGGGGGGCTGAGATGCTTCTGTTGATTCCTCAACATTCATATATCGTGTTATGCATGCACGTCGATTTCTCCTACTCCTCACTTGGCCGACAGTCATTATTTGATTTATTTGATGGTGTCACATTTTCTAGGTCTTTTTCTATTTCTAGTTCCGTTTACATCGTTAACATATATACAAGTATGTTATACCATTCTTTTTTCATTGATTCTTTCCATGTGTCCAATCCATTTTGACGATCCTTTCATTTGCACCGCAGTCACTTCTTATATTTTTATCCGACACTCTATCACACACAGATTATCCACACATTCGTCTAGGAGATCTAATTTATACTTCATTTTCTACTTTTATCCTTCTTTTGCCAGACCCTTGCATTACTTCCATACAGGAGGGTCGGTACAAGAACGCTATTTTTTCAATTTATTTTAGACAAATTACAACATATAGTAAATACCCATAGTGGTTAAAAAACCTTTTTAATTTTTTTAACATATTATGCTTATATAATATAATATTTTGTAATAAAACGTAATTTTTGAAACCCTTAATATCCTAGTTAGACGAAACAGGTCATACTCATAAAATTACATAATACTTCTATAAAAAGTACATTTTACTAAGTGTTCAATATTAAAAATGGAGTGGTACAAGATTATTATAAGAACATTATTGTACGAGTAATTTTAAACTAACCCAATAGTGGGGTGGAAGAAATGAATTTTTATATGAAGCACTCACTTTGTGGTTTGACATTTTAATCTTATAGATATATAATAATAAAACACTTCATATAACCACGATATGTGGTTAAATATAAAGTGTTTTATTATTTTATATCTATAAGAAAAGAAATGAATAAATTAAATGTGTGGTGTACCTAATGTTAAGTATCATTAAACAATAAAAATAAGGGCTGGAGCTGGAAACAAAATAAATGGTGCACTCAAATTCGTTACCGCAAATATAAATATATCGACTGTACCAAAGATGGCAGTGCACAATGGAGTTCTAGTACCGACACTTATGAATTTAAGTGAAGCTTGGAGTTGAAAGAAGAAGGATGGAAGTAGGATAAATTCCGTAGAAATGAGGTCACTAAGAAGAATGTCAAGAAAAACAAAATATGATAGAATATTTAATGATGAAGTAAGAAAGGAATGTAAGGCGGATGTAATCGTGACGAATAAAATTAAGAAAGAGTCAATAAGATGGTTTGGACATTTGGAACAAATGGATGAAGAAAGAATGGTTAAAAAAATATGTATAAATGTAGTGTGAATGAAAAAAAAGTCGAGGAAGGCCAAGAAAGACATGGCATGTTTAAATTTATCGATTGCTGAAACGCGGCCAAATTCGTATTCGGAATAATCGACGAGCGTGCATGTTACGATGTATGAATGTGGAGGAATCCAGAGAGGTATGCCAGGACAGAACGGTATGGCGGTTTATCCTCTCTACCTATCCCTCCGGGGAAACGGCGTGATGGTTGGTTAGTTAAATAAGTGGTTATAATAATTTAAAAAATGTAAATTTACATTAGAACTATTTAAATAAACCTTTCAAAATATTATAATGTTAAATAATACATATAAGTAGATTATCTTCATAAAAAGACTATTGAACAATACATCTTTGTTTACCTACGTTTCTTCTTATTATATAATAATATGACAAGTTTCTTCGTCACAATCATTTCGCTGTCACTATATTATGTAATAAGTTGAATAAAAATAATTAAAAAATATAGCACTTAATCATTGTTTCCCATAATAAACTTAATTTCCAACTACGCTTATAATGCGAACCGTGCACTATTTGAATTCCCATAGGCTTACGTTTTTACATCTGAATTTAAAGAAGTAGAGTATTTGCACATTATACGAAATTATTTATTTTTTCTTGAACAATGAAGTAAAACTCCATATTTAATAATTATTATTAAGGCCTGTCGTCTAGAAGTTTTAGATTTGAAAATGCCTAAGAAGGACGAAACAAGTCATTCCATCTTAAATATAATAAAACTCCTAGAAGAAAAACGTTTTTATTCATACTATTATTACATGAAATATTTAGAATTTTTTTCGCGAAATATATGTGATAAATATTCACATGTAATTAACAACAACAACAACAACAAACCATCACGCCGTTTCCCCGTAGGGGTAGGCAGAGAGAATGGACCGCCACACTATTCTCTCCTGGCACACCTCTCTAGATTCCTCCACATTCATACAGCGAGTCATACACGCACGTTGATTCTTCCGACTTCTAACATGACCAACCTTTAAAATTTGATTAATTTGATCATGCCATGTTTTCCTCGGTCTGTCTCGACTCCGCACTCCATTTACATCATTAACGTATACACGTAATTAAAATAGTGATATTCTCAACTTACCAATTAAACTAGTGTCCTATATTACATTCGAATTCTAAGAGATTTTTCATCAATATCTACGATGGTGGATTAGATGGTAGTGGACTTAGCGACCGGAATACAAATGGCTCAAATTTTTTTTTTTTTTGACTTAAATATATATCAAACAATTTTATTCTGCTCTCCAAATGTTATGGTAATATAATAGTTTTAAAAATACTATTACAGGTACTCATTTTTGCTAGTTTTAATCTAAGGGAATGGTTTGCAGCAAATAGTATCCCGTTACTTTCCACATTTAAACACAGCAGGTTATTTGAACTCAATTATTGTAAACATTTTTAAACTATTCATTCTCATGATATGTGATAGGTAGCTGATCTATCGCTATTTTATTGTCACGTGAATTCTGCACGAGACAATGTGACAATGATACAGAAGTAATATACGAGTATTTGCTATAAATGAGTTTTTTGTTTGACAGTATATTAAGTTGCATAACCTAATTAGAATTGATCATTATTTACGTATCATTTAAAGGGAAGGAGCAGAGGAAAACGGTGCGTGGGAAAAGGCGCTACAGATTTCCACGAGCCGAGGTCGCTATGGAGCCAGTTGTCTCACACTCTGTCGTAATCCCGTGAGGAAACTGGCATTGTCTTTGTGCTTATAAATCACAATATTGCAGGTGAATATTCTCCCGAACGACGGGTAATCGAGAAGGAAGCATAATAATTATTGAATGCCCAAGGTTACACGGTTCAATTGTGGTGTGACAGTACAATACTTTATTCTTGTGTCTATTATTGATGCCTTATAACAATCTTCAGTCAGGAAATATTACGATTCTTTTCAAATTATGCACGATGAAATGCATGATTTCCTTGTTAATAAAGTTATTAATAATATTTTTTATGAATCAAAAAAGCTTTGATCTTAAACTTAAAATTAAAAAAACGCTGCTTATCGTAATAACACATAAGGTGTTACTCTAATACAAACTTTTTGGAATTCATTAATCAACTAATTGAAAAACATAATTAGTTTAATAAAGATAATGGTGTTGAAATATTAAACTTTAACAATAGAAACATGATGTTAAACAACCATGAAATTTAAGTAATTTGTCTTTTTAAATATAAACTAGTACCTATATATAATAAAATAAATTGTTTAAATGTTCCCTTTACCCTAAAATGTAATGATACTCGTATAACAATAACCCCAACTCCTTGACTAAACTTCAACGATTTTATATCATTTTATTGTAATAAAAATTACAATGAGGAAGAATGTGAATAATTTGAAACATGTTTGCGAATATTGCAAAAAGTTTGTTAAAAAAGCAAAGATTTACAAAGGACAAATAAAAAAATAAAAAAACTGTGAACACGTGTAATTTTATATACATAAACGAATGGACCACGACACTCTTCTATTTTGACATTCTTATCAGATACTTTTAACATTCTTGTAGTATTCTCATATGACCACCAATTATAGATTTGACCTATGTTTTACTGCCCAATAAATCTAATTTATTTTCTTAGTTGACGTTTTAAGTATTTACGTATTTATATTCCGGGCCATCGGGACAGAAACAAGGAATGAACAAGGCCTTTTAGAGCAACGGAAAATAGTACATCATAATACAATGAAACATATTAATCAAATGTACCATGCCTTCAATTATCTCATTCCATCAGCGCAAGTCAACAATGGAACACGCACGTACCTAATAGAATTTCCCCACACATAAATACGTATTTAGGCACATATCATTAAAACGAACCCGTCTTTTTACATTTCCGCTTATGATACATTTTGAATAAGTAGGTACTAGTAAAAAGACGAGAATATTTTTTTCCACAGATTTTTACAAATCTATGGTCTAAATTATAAATCATAGATTTTCAAAGTGTGGTAATGGCTACTCGTGGGCAGTGCAACTATTTAAATCGATGGTGCAATAAATAATAAATAAAATAAGGTAAGAACATTTTGAAGTCATATTTGCGTATGTTGCATTTGTTATATTTTATTTATAATACAAGCATATTTTAATATCTATTATTGATATAATAATTAGTGTTCCATCATTTAGGAGGTTTTCCACGAGGACGAGTACCATGAGGTTGATTATGCAATGCAATATAGAGGAGTCTGGTGGTATCCATTCTTTGGACATGACCATACCAGTCCCTTTTTCGTTGTCTGCTCCATCTTATAATATCCTTAACCTCACATATCTATTTTATTCTGGTGTTCCTCACGCGATCTCTCAGTGTCTTGCTTGCTATCGTCCTCAGTGTCTTCATTTCGGAAGTCCTCAAAACTTGTTTGGTCCCTACTGTGTCTGCCCTTGCTTCGACGCCATATGTTATTGGTCTTACGCATACTTGATAAATTCTCATCTTACTCTTAATAGCCATGTCTTTGTTTTTCTATATTGTGGATTTAGAGCCCCAGAGATTGCAGCTGCCTTGTTTACTTGTGCTGTTAGCTCCCCTCACCAGATCTATGCCTAGATACTTGAAGGTCCTGGCCTATTCTATGGGTTGATTTTCTACAACCAGGTTACATGTTTTGGGTGTTTTGGAAAAGGTCATAAATTTTGGTTTTTCGATAGAGATCTTCATGTTGTATTTATTACAGACGTGATGTAGTCTGTCTAGCATTTTTGTAGGTCATTATTGTTTTCAGGTATGGTTTAGCCTCGTCTGCATAACATACCACATTGACAATTTGATCTCCCATCCTATATCCCAGTTGTAGCGAATGTGTTTGTAAGAATTATTAAACAGAAATTAATTATTGCAGTAAATATTTTTGACAATAAATTTTATATTATGCATAATGCTATCCATAGCATATAACAGAATTAAAAGTAAGTAGTTGTAAATGTACATGTAAATTTTAATATCAACTTTAACTCTTTAACTTCTCGATGATGTAATGCTGGTTGAATAGGTACCAGCGTATAGCATATCATTATAAATTCGTTAAGGTAGTCTTTGCATAAAAAATCTTACATGACCATACTATCGTACCATATAAATATACGATACACAAATCTATCATTAAATATCATTAGAGTTATGGATTATTGAATACTGGTATGAAATGAATGTATAAGAATGCACTTGCAAACAAAAGGGCGTTTTACCTCGGTTTATTGCTGGCAATAATAGTTTTCTCGCGATCATATCAGCGTAAAAAGTTATCTCGAATCTTAACAACGGTGATTAAATAATCCAATGAGCTAGAAACCGCATACGCCGACAATGATTCAGGCAATATCGCCTTAAGTGGGTCGGAAAAGGTATTACATAATTCGTATAAAATTTCTTGTTTAAGTTCTGATGCATGGCCTACCTTAACCCTTCATAAGGTCCCATTAATCTTCAATACTTAAAAAACATAAAAGTATATCATTATATACGAGTACATATCACTTACATCAATATTTCTGGCCATTTACGTTTACTTTTAATTTGAAAAACATTTCCTACATAACTTAATGAAAAAGTTGTGGTAAATAATTTCTCTTAGCGAATAAGACGACTTATAGCACAATGTGGAAAGCATGATGTAACTACTACATTAAAGAGGCATCCCAAGAACTAACAAAAATGATACACAAACTATTTCCTAGGATTGCTATATAAAAATCCCACTAGAGAACCAATGTTATAGTCATTATTTTTTTTCGGTGCCGTGTCGTGCATAGTAATTATCTTATCTTTCTCGGTAGGGAAATAAATAAATAAATAGCATTTAGGGTTGTCATTGTAGAGTATGATAGAATCATTCTTATAATTTTAGAAAAGAGGCCGTTTCAATGGAGAAGAGAAGAGGAGCAGTGCCTGGATGGAGTTGTGGTGGGAGATAGCATCCTGTATGAGACCATTTTGTTTGAAGAAGTACGCAGTGGGCTATCGTGGAGGAATTCTGGTCAAGGGGACGATCGGTAAGTGTCTCAAGCACTTTAAAGTAAATATGTTTAATACTTCTAACCGTTTACAGCACATGACTTACTTTGTGATAAATATTTTCTCAAAGCTCCAAAGGGTTAAGGCATTATTGTATAAACTAATTTTAAATTAACATTTGACAGAAGTGGAATTTCGTATTAAAATTGGGTCTATTTTAGACTGTTGGAAGTGTGAGTCACGATTCTAATAAATAATCAGTTATACCTTAAATAATTTCCGCCATATTTCACATCCTATAAGGGTGTGACGAATGAAGTAAATATTACGAACCGAAGGTCTTATGAATGGAAAAGATAATTTGATTTGAATTTGTTCCGTCAAAATAACTGAAGTGGTGAATAATGAAGGAACTTATAACACGGCAGACTTTGAATGTGGTTCTATGTTGACGAATTACATATTGTTACTTGAAAATTATATATTGAGTTTTCTCATAGAATTTTTATCGCTTTTGAATTATTAAATATACGTTGTCATGTGATTATATTTAATTTTTAATATGTATGAAAAAACGATAGTTTTCAAGGAGTTTTTTTTATAATATTTATGTGTGACATGTTTCGTCCTTCTAAGGCATTATCAAATATCAACTTACATAAATATTATAATAAAACTCCTTGAAAACTATAGTTTTTTCGTACATATTAATAATTTAATATGGAGTTTTACATCATTGTTCAAGAAACAATATATATGATTATATTTAACTTATATTGTGATACATACATGCTGGGTTTCATCACGTAAACTGTAGAATTATGTAGAAACTCTTTATAGGAACGGCAACAAACCTGAAACAAAGAAAAAATAAAATAAATATGCATAATTACCAAATTGTCTTTCAAAATGGAAATGTTTAATTGTAAACTCTTGAATTTTTTGATTTTGTAAATAATGAATTTCAAATTCCTCATTGCGCACAAATTATGTGAAATCTATTGCGAGGAGTTACGATCACTTTCTCGTGTTTTCAATTTAATACCATTTGTTAATACGCCCAAGTTTTAAGAAGCAAATTAAGTTAAGTAACTTCATAATTACAAATAGGCGTATTTGTATGATTTTATGAAATTTTTACATATTAATAGAGCATGTTCGTAAAATCTAAGTCAATGAATTTTAATTGTGTATTCCTTCACATTATACACGCATTTTACAGGCAATTAAGTTCGTGCATACGCACAAGTAATTGCGAGTTTATAACTAAAATCATATTCCATGAATCGTAATGCAGGCGGTAAAAGTTCGTTTACAACAATTAAGTAATTAGGTCACAGAGCGTTGCAGAAATGATCTGACTTTGGTTGAAAAAATCTCAATCAAGTGTTTCCGTAAACAGAAACCTTTAATTGAAACAATTGTCTGTTTTGAATTCATTTTATATACACAAATTACAGTTATATTTTTTGCAGTGGTAATTTAATTGAGAATTAAATAGTTTGTTTAACTTAACACAACTAGAGGACCAGGAGAGTTATTATTTTCTTTGACTAATGAAGAGTTGTTTGGAAATATGTTCTACTTAATTCAGAAATATAACATGTGGGGAGTGGAAACAATAGATGATATAAAATGAGACATGGCGAAGAATCGTTGAAGAGCTTAAGAATAATATTTTGCAATCAAATTGTTATTTATAAATGAGCTAATTAAATAAAATACAATGTACAAAAATATGATCATTAATGATCTTATTATAAACGTTATGATAAAAAAATAATGCATTTATTGGTAGTTTAAAATATCTATTTTTAATAGTATTTATCTTCCTAAATTGCATTGTTATTTATATATAAGAAAATACGTAACAGAACATTTTGAATAGGTAGTCATCAAAGTTTAAAAAAATTAAAAAAATCAAAAGAACATATATTGATATTTACTGATCGACATTTGTTCTATCAATCAGCATACGAACAAAAAGTAAAAAAAAAGTATTTACTGTAACATTTAAAAAAAAATGTTTATATTATACATAAATGGTACAAAATTATTTCTCTTAAGTTACATTTCAAAAAAATATACATATGAACATTCATTTCTTTATTTGCGTTTCTCTTACTCTCCTTATAAAGAAAATGTCTTGGGTTAAGGAGAGGAACTATCATAGTTGACGAAAAAGTATGGTTAAATGTTTGTAATAAAATCTGTTTGTTTTAGATCTAATTCAACAATCTAAATACAATTTAATATAAATAGTAATTATTATTTGGATTTAATAAATGTCGCCTTCAATTTTTCTTAACTTGTATGGAAGAAAGAGAGAGCGTAAAAAAGTGTATTTTAATACATAAAAAAATGATTACGAAATTGTATGTTGTTGAATAATTCTTAAGTTTATTTAAAATGATTAAAACTAACTAACTAACTAACCATCACGCCGTCTCCCCGAAGGGGTAGGCAGAAATAATGGACTGCCACACTTTTCTTTCCTGACATATTTCTCTCGCTTCCTCAACATTCATACATCGTGTCATGCACGCGCGTCGATTTCTCTGACTCCTAATGACTCCTAAAATGATGAATTTATTTTTAATTAAACTAGTGGTTTTATTGACTGCAATATTGTAACAATTACATGTGTATCAAAGTGCCCGGTTAGTATTGATGCATTGAAACCAGTAACTTAGCAATCAGTGTTCGAAGTTTAAACATTGCTCGTTCAATGTCAGGATCGCGGAGCGGCCCATAAGAATGTCAGCTGTTTATGGCGGGATGAGAACGGAGTGTACTGGCCTTGATATTGGGCTAATACCGATAGTGAAAACTAGAGATCTCGTCTGTGGACTTACGCGGCGCGTCGAGACCACACTCCAGGGCCGCTTTCAAACAATTCATTGCGACAGTTTTAATTCTTTTTACAAAATTTTCCATCGTGAATACATACGGAATTTAACATCACTAATTAACATCTTTCATGACACATTATTGTTATAGGATGGTTAATAATGATGAATTCAAAACTAACTCAACTAACTAACTAACTATCACGCCGTCTCAAATCAAATGAAATCAAATCAGTTTATTTTCTCAACAGATATTACAAAAAATTATTATAGTTTAAGACATCTATTGAAAACAGGTAAAATATAATAAATATATTATACCAGGAACGCTTGAGAGATGGTTTAACATTAGGAATACAAGATACTCTCCAAAGTCAAGAGTATTTGTCTTCTGAACGTACTTTCAAGAATATGATAGACATCGATCTCCGAAGCGATCATGTTCAGCAGTTTGATTGCTCTCCCCACCTGCATGCTGGGAGATAAAACAATTTCGCCGAAGGGGTAGGCAGAAAGAATGAACTGCTACACTTTAACCGATTCGGCACTCCATTCTTCTCTTTTTGCCCCCGCGGGAGACGCGGTGTGATGGGTTGCGAACCTCATCGCCACCAATAGGCATATCCCGCGCGCACTACCCTCGTCCAACGTTCACAAAATAAATCTTAAACAAATAATATAAAAAAAAAAAATATATAACATATAATGTTATTTTAGATGGTATACATATTGTCAGCAGGATGATCCGGACTTTTGTGTTTATTTAATTTATATTCCACTTATCCACCGTTCTTTTAAATAACTGTAGTTAGGCACTCAAAACAATCCAACTCTAGTAAGAACTTCAAATGATGAATTTATATATATTTTGATCTGTTTGATTTCATATGGAAAGCTTGTACAGTTTATAAAAACTAACTAACTAACTAACCATTACAATATCTCTCCGAAGGGGTTGGCAGAAAGAAACAGCCACATTTTTATTTCCTGACATTTCTCTCGCTTCCTCAACATTCATTCATCGTGTTGTGCATGCACCTTTTTAATCCAACTACTCACGTGGCCAACAATCGATATTTAATCGTCCATTGTTTTGGCCAATATACTATGATACTTCAACTTTGTGAACTGTTAAATTTACAACAACTGTTATAAAATCACATTTTTTTAATCTACACTTTATGAGAATGTCGCGACAGCTGTTTCGCCAATCGATGTTGGCATCGGAGAAATTGACGTGCGTGCATGACACGATGTATGAATGTTGAGGAAGCGAGAGAAGTATGTCAGGAAAGAAAAGTATAAAAGTCCATTCGTTCTGCCTACCCTTTCGGAGAGATGGCGTGATGCTTAGTTTGTTGGTTTTGTAATATTTATTTATTAAGTGGGATGTATATAAAAACAATGTACACGCGTGTTAAATTTTTTTCTTTGTTTTAGTATTTTTTGTTGTAAAAAAAACAATGTCAAATCTCATCGAAAGAGTGTAAACTAAATATAAAATCATGAAGAAATAAATATAAGCTGGAGGGGAGAAAGAGTGGGTTGAGGAGAAAGTGGGCAACGACGAATAAGACTGTTAAAACGGTGAGTCATGCTCATTAGGGAAAACATCTGGAAAATTTCTAATTCAGATTTTAGTGGCGGACAGGGGAGTTCAATTTGTATTTTTATGAGAATAGTTAATTATTTTGATGATTAGGGTAAAATGATTCTAGTTCGGCCCTGTAAGTTGGCAGTCGCGTTAACTAGAGATCGTTAATACACACCGCGCGCCGTTATAAACTACTCACTCACTTGAAAAGCTGCCTGCCAATAGAAAACTCTTACTCACTTGTTCTACAACCTAAGTAAGTAATATAATCTCACTTTCATTCGGACATTTGCATTAGTTTATATTATATTGGTTATGTATGCACATAATGTAATTATACACGTACACCAAACAGATTCATGATTTATTTACGATTTCTGTGAAATTGCTTTTACAGTTTGACTTGTGATTTCTAAACTACAAGAAATTTTTTAATTGATTAGATTGCAATAAAATATTTATTGAATGTTGGCGTTAACACTGTGGAATTCCATTGTAAATTGAAAGTTGAAACACAACACTGTATGTTTTCCACTTTGGTTAATTCAATATCATTATAAAATAATAATAAAAAATTACAAAAAAACACAATCTTTCGGAGGTGACCTCCATCTTTAGGTGTAAGTATATAACAGTCAGTGGCGGTACTCCCATAGAAGCCCAGAAGCCCGGCTTGCGTAAGAAATTTCTAATCCAACCCCCCGAATCTAAGTAATCATGCCCCAGCATAAACCAACAACCCATCAAATCACCTTCCAACAATTTTTACCGTCAGACGTAAGAGGAATAGTCACAAGAGCTGAACCTCTGTAAGCCAGAAGAGGTTTTGATTCAAAATTTCTTACACAAGCCGGGCTTCTGGGTTTATATGGGAGTGCCGCCACTGATAACAGTTATATACTAATACCTGAAGATGGAGGTCACCTCTGAAACATTGACTTGTTTTAATATTTTTATTATTATTTTATAAAGATATTGAATAAACTAAAGTGGAAAATATACAGTGTTGTGTTTCAAATTCCAATTTGCAATAAAATAGTTTAATGTAAATACGAGTCAGATAGAGAAAGATCGTCAAGGCCCTATGCACCACACAGGATAGCTTAAGTCAAGTCAAGTATTCAACAAAGAGATAAATAACTAATTAACTAACCGTCACGCCATCTTTCAAAGGGTTAGGCAGAAATAATGGTCTGCTACACTTTTCATTTCCGACACAATTCCCTTACTTCTTCAACATTCATATTTCCGACTCCTTTTCGATTTCTCCGACTCCTCACGTTGCCGACATTCTATGTTTGTTTTATTTGATCGTGATACGTTTTCCTCATATGAGGTTTTAGATATGTTTCTTGAAAAATGATGTAAAACATATTTTTTCTAGAAGTAAAGTATCATTTAACTTCTAGAATAACATTCCATTGTGAATGACACGATGTATGAATGTTAAGGAAGCGAGTTATATGTCAGGAAATAAAAGTTGGAAAATCCATTATTTCTTGCTACTCCTTCGGGGAGACGGCGTGATGGTTATTTAGAAAGTTTTTAACATATTATTATATTTTATATGTAGCATTGCGCCATTTTTTATGTAACAGTAAATAAGTCTTATATATTCTGTATGAGCTTTTCAATTCTGTAATAAATATACGTGTATCTCTTTTTACGATATTTAAATTGCATATTTTAATTGAAAGAAATGTATCATAGTGAGAATTTGATAATCATTTCGCTACGTTACGAATCAATCATTATATGGCTGGCCGAACGTTTTCCGTTGAGTGAAATTTAGACATGCACGATACAGTGCGCCCATTGAAGTGATAAATGCAAATTTCATGCATTATTTTAAAAACTAGTTTTTATTTCAATTTTTATGGCCCAATTCAGACACCTTTATTAATATTACAAGAAAAACAATTAACCATCTCGCCATTATCCGGAGGAGGAGGCAGAGAGAATGGATCGTCACATTACGTGTAAACCGTATGGACATTCACAGAATCGCACACACTGCTGCAAATGGATACATACTGCATCCACCTGGTAGGTCACTCAAAAGATTGTTAGAGATATGGTCTACCGGATTGTAAGAGGAGGAAAATTGTGAGACAATAGATCACCCCATCTAATTCAAGAAGAAGAAGAACAAATAATTGTGTGTACATATTTTAAACCATACTTTAAAATGGTACAGAAAGTTAACGTTAACGATGTAAATGGAGTACGGAGTCGAGGTAGACCGAGAAAAACATGGTATGACTAAATTATTAAAATTTAAAAGTTTGGTCATTGGTATGACTCATTTTATGAATCTGGAGGAATCTAGAGAGTATGTCAGGATAGAGTAGTGTGGCGGTCCATTCTCTCTGTCTACCCCTGCGGAGAAACGGCGTGATGATTTTTTGTTGTTGTTATAAATATAGCAAGATTATCAGAAAGAATCATAAAAAAATAATTAACTATCCGGACACACATCTCTAGAATCACTCACATTCATACAATGAGTGATATACGCACGTCGAATCTTCCGAATTTTAACATGGCCGACCTTTGAAATTTGATTAATTTGGTCATGCCATGTTTTCTTTGGTCTCCCACAACTCCGCACAACATTCACATTGTTACCTTATACTCTATAAAACATTCTTTCTTCATCCATGCGTTCTGTGTGTCCAATCAAATGTCGTGTTCCTTTAATATATTTTTTAATACTACTTTCTTCCGCTCTTCCTTCCTTCCGTATATCAGGATTTGAATTTTTGAATTATATCGTTTTACTACTCATACGTCTCAAGGATCTCATCTCTACCGTATTTTTTTGCTCTCATCCTTCTTCTGCCAGTTCCATGCTTCACTTCTATACATTAGGGGTTGGTACTGAACCTCCATTGTGAACGGTCATTATGTATAATTTACCATTTATTATTATTACGAATGATATTAATGACGCTACCATTAGTGTAAGACATGTGTATGTAATCAGATAACCATTAATTTAAGTATAAAAATTTATTCGGCATGAGAAATTAAATTCGCATATGAATATTAATCAAACGAATTATGTAACGCTTTGATACAAGTTGTCATTTACTATTTATTTAACACGACTATCTTGACAGTTGAATTAATACTAGGAGAAAGTCAGAAGCTGTATACGTCCAAATATTAGGAGATTTAAATTGATTAATTTATGAATGTGAAACGATTTTTTTAATTGGTTAATATAATCCGTATAATTTATTATTATATATTTGTGTTTAGATACTCTGTAGAAAACGCCCAGGTGGTATATATCTTTAAGAGCGGGTGGTTAAGTAAAAGTCGCAGATATTCAACGTTAGTATTTATTTATTTCGTTAGACACAGATACGAGCGTTGAGTGAATTTAAGTTGAGAGAGATGAAACTGTTCCAGACGTCAATATGTGAGAGCGCGCGTCCGAGGAAAATAATACCCGCACTGAGACGTGCGTGCGTGGGGACGTCCGAGGCCACAGTGGGTCGCATTACAGCAGAAATATTACCTATACTGTAATGCAGATGACAGTATATATTTATCTATGTGCAGGCGCAACTTATCGATCAGAAGGGCAGGATTAATATTCCCACATATAATAAAAATACTACAGTTTGATAGGAAAGTGTGTTCATATATTATTTTTTCACTCATTTTCATTCATGTTTATTTGTCAAGTCAACAAAGAAGCATGACTGACAGTTGTTTTATGAGTAAGAAACTTTCATTATACCTTCTAGATTTTTCTCAAACCTCAAAAATATCGATCAGGTAGACACGTAAAACGATCGCCCATTCAGTTTTGCGGTAAAAGTGGAAAGTTTTCAAAGAAATATGCGTATTTATTCGTGTAATCAAATTTGGGGAAATTTTGTATTGCTTTAATTAAACAAATACTTGACCGACAGCCTATAAAATACGATCACCATTACCATAAAATCGGGTGTTAAATAATTTATTAGACTTTCAAAAACATTCGTTTAATTGATCGCAAAAACATGACGGCTCTTAATTATATGTTAAACGTGTTTTTAATTAATATCCGTAAATGATTCAACGCTCTTTATGTGCAATGATCTCATGGAAATTTTCCACAGGTTGTGCGGAAAGATCGAATTTCCACCGTGTTTATTCTGCTTTCGTTTACACGGTGAGTATGCATGTAATAATTTATATCATGATCGTCGCTTGTATGTAAATGGTAGCCGGTAATCTGATAGAAGAGAGAAGACTGGCACTAATGCAAAGATAAACGATATTCAGTCACGGTGGGTAACTGTGTCAAGCCGCCTATGTCTGCATCAAAGGAAGCGCACAGGGTCGCGGTCGTGTGATGCATTTTCGTACTAAAATTTTATATGACAGAATAATGGAAACACACACTTAACTCTTATCTAGAGGTGCAAATTTTTTTTGTACTATTTCAACGGACGTTTGCGTAATAATAGTTTATAAATTACACAATGTTTGATATATACGAGTGTCAGTTTTATTATAAAACATTTTTAACATGCTTTTTGTTCTAAACATTATAAGCAATTACTTTGTAATCACACATTATAACACTGCATAGCTTTGATAAACAAAGGATTATTTTTTTCAATATTGTAATGAAGGTTAAGTATAAAAAAAAGATGAAATAAACGAGGAAAACGTGGCACGATCAAATAAATCAAATATTGAATGTCGGCCATGTGAGGAGTCAGAGAAATCGACGCGCGTGCATGACACGATGTATGAATGTTGAGAAAACGAGAGAAATATGTCAGGAAAGAAAAGTGTGGCTGTCCATTCTTTCTGCCTACCCCTGCGGGGAGACGGCGTGATGGTTAGTTAGTTAGTTAGTTAGGTTAAGTATATTATACTTTGGAAAAATTATTATAAAATGGTTTTTAGACATTTTGAAAGAGATTTTAAAGCAATTGATAATATCTTAGTTAAAAAAAAACAATTATAATAATATGAGTTAGAAAAATATGATATCTGAAAAGGGGCGATGGTGCAAAAAAAGACCGGAAACCTATGCTTTAGAAGGTTAATAGTATACTCGAAATCCAAATGTCTTTTATAAGTATATGGTATGTGTTGACTAGTTTAAACTGACATATCGTAGTTTTGTATTTAAATAATTATGTTCGTTAAATTAAAAAAACTTTGTTTTATGTTGATATCTTCATGTGTTACAATTATCAACTATATTTTTGTAACACCTGATGTTGTCAACATAGGTTGACGAAACAGCTGTCGCGAAATATAAAGATACAATTGTGATACATAAAACAATTTTTGTTCATTTAAGAGTTTATAATGTTAAAGTTTCATAGTGTTTCGGCCAAAACAATGGACTATTTAATTATGTTCGTTTTACGAAATATTATGTTTCATGTTTGATAATATTAAAAAAAAAGAAAACAGCTTTATTATCTTCTGCGTCTTCTTCTTAGCGATCTTTTCACTGCTGAATTAGTCTCCATTTTCATCTACCCTGCGCAACTCTCATCCGCTTTCTTTCCTTGACTGGAATTATGTCTTCAGCGCATCTTTTTTGGGTCGACCGATGCCTCTATTTTCTTCCTATGATTTCTACGTCACCACCCTGGGTGTCCATCTATCTGTTCCCTGTCCACTATAGTTTGGCAACCTGGTTCATTACATCGACAAGCTTTGTCCGGCGTCTAATTTCAGAAGCTTTATTGTGAAATACTACAATTCTTAATTCGGTTTATGTTTATAAGAAGTTAGTATGCTTCAACACATATGAACAAAAGCAGTTATTATATTGTACACATGAATATTAACATGAAAAACAAATTATATTTACACGGCATTTTGATTTGTATTAATTAAATAACAGCAGATAAGAGAAGTTAAATGAATTCGAAGGTTATTTCCTTGGTACCATATTTGTAATTTTGTGTTATTAAATGCCACTTGATACAACAAACTAAATAGGAATTTTTTAGTTACGCTGGTATGCATAATGATCACGACCACACCCATGCAAACTCTTTGGGGAAAAGCCCCTTTTTTACTGACCACGACCTTCGGCTCAGTAGTAGAATGTTGTATCTATAATTATCGCATTTTTTAATCTTAAAAATAAAACATAATTGAAATTGATTTCTTGGTGATTTAAACTGATTTCTAGTATTTGGCTAAAATATTATATATAAATATTAAATATAAATATTAAAAAAAAATTCAACTATAGGAATTGGTTTGGAACAAAGTCTAATATATTTTGTAGATTCATGTGATGCCACTTGGGCCTTTAATGTAGTAGTTTCCCGTTGTTTTCTATATTTTTGTATACAACAGGTTATTTGAATCAACTACTTTGATTCCGCAGAGTTGGAAGTCCCCCTGCTCGCTGGATCGACGATCTGAAAAGGATTGCTGGACATGGATGGATGGAAGCGGCAGTGGATAGGGGGCGGTGGCGTGATTTGGGCTGATGATGTTGACTTTGATTTACTGCATACAACTTTTAAGGTATTGATTCTCATGACATTTGATGGATAGCTAGTCTATTGAGATATTTTTATTGTCACGTGAATTGTACCAGACCAAATACAGCATGATTTTGTTTTCATATTTTTACCGTCGGGAATCAAACCCTGTAAATTCGGTGTAGTACCATAGTCATAGCTATTGCCACTTTGCTAGGAAGACCGTTTGAATATTCATATGTAAATATTATGTAAGCTAGAATAATAAAAATGTAAAAGTATATGCGAGATTTGCTGAAACGACTCAGTCGGGGATTAAAATGTTAAAAGAAAATAAATTGGTAGAATAATGTGATGATGTGAATGGAGCATGAAATCAAGGTATGGAAAATATGAGATTTAAGCGATTAAATGATTAAAATCTGCATTGCCTGAAATAGAAACCGCTTTGCCTGCATTGTAGCATGCTGGATGAATTTGTACTATTAACATAAATTTATGTTAGGAAAAAAATGGCGCTCTTTCTCTGCTTGCCATTAAAGTATAACAATTTGATTTTTATTTTCGCAAAAAAATTTACTGCCCAAAATTTCTACCAGGTGACATATCATAAATATATATACGAGTATATAAAATTAGGAAAAAAATATCATCGATTTTCGGGCTTCGATAAAATTTCCTGAGATATAGTATTGTATTATTTATATTAATGTTAAAATAGGTACTGTATTATTGTCTTGGATTTTTTTTTGATGATACAAGGTTATTCTTTCCCCATATGTTGGAATTTCTGTTTTTGAGTGTTAATATTTTTAAAATATAAACAACATTTTATTAATAAATAAGCTATTTATTCAATGTTTGAAAGAATTCGAAAATTTTAAAGATTTAGAAGTTCAGTGAAATAAAATAGTTGGTAATGTCTTAAAAAGTCAATACATGGTATCCAAGTAAAATATAATAAAACGTCTAGAAAACAGACGTTTTCATTTGTATAAATAAATAAAAAGAGTTTAAACAATTAAAACAATTTTGAAGAATTAAGAATAACCACGTGCGAATGGGAATAGTATGTGAATCTTCAATGCTTATAAAATTGTTGGAATTATTGCGGTCGTTAAAAATAAACCAAATAATAAAAGCAGTTAGCTGGTATGTGGAGCGTGTTGACACAGTCTTTAACAATGTTATGAAAGATATTGATACGTTTGAAAAAATGCATCAAGGATAAAAAAATATATAGAATCATAATTGCGTGACTGTGTAATGTGTTTTTTTGCTCGTACGCTTAGAAATATCTGGACTAAATAACTAAAATGTTGCCGCCGTACTTGCCTGTAAGCCCCTTTGGTAGTTATATGTGTGAAATCGTACAATTAATATGACATAAGAGCTGTTGGGAAACTGCAAAAAGAAGTATTATTATAGATAGGTACCTACTTTTGTCGCTCTATAATAAGGTGAAATGCTCGGGTTGTTGCCTTTGACATACATATTTCACACGTACATATGATACACGGTGTTTTAAAAATAATTTAGTTCTAATTATATTTAAATTAGTTTATTATTTTTCTTCATTACTTTTTTATTAGATATAGTTCATCGATCGAAAGCAATTTTACACTTAGTTATTGTTAAGACTTAAATACAAATAAAATATAAGCTTGAGATATACCAAGTTAATTATACTTTTTCCACTTATGAACCTTTTTTTCTCGTCATGTTTCAAATGTTTTACATTGACATCATCGGAAGAATGATATAAACTGAGTTTATATCATTCTGTAATACCGATGATAAAGGTGTAAAACCTTATTTAAAATAAACTCTAATTTGGAAAAAAAAAACAGAGTTATAATTCATAAAAAATCGTCATTATGGAAAAAAGGTAAGAAAAAATAATATAAAACAAGGGATTTTTCTTCCGCTAACTTCACTGTTTTGATGTGGATTTCTTTTATATTTTTCCATTTATATTTTTTTTTGTCTTTCTTTACCCACCCCTTTCCGGCAACTGGGAAAGTATCATCGGCTCACTTATCAATTAAAAAATTTTGCCGACGGACAGATCCAGAGAGAATTCGATCGATAATGCGTCTAAAAGTTAAACTACGAATTGGGAGATGTAGGAATGAGGATGAGAGAGAATTGAAATGATCAGGACCAAGCGGATGAGAGAGGATCCACGGAAAATTGATGAGGGCCGCATGGAGTGAAAAAAGATTGGATTATTAAGCTTTGTATGCCCAGTGGGGGTCTAGTCTTAGAAAAAAATAATATTGATATGATTGGATTGAATATATCTTTCGATAAATGCAAAATATTTTTTTCAGTAAAAAAACACATTAATAAATTGTATTTCATATTGAAACACCATGTTTATTAAGTATGTACGTTTTTTTGTTCGTTTGTAAGACACTGTCCATTACGTCCAAAACCACATTGCAAAAAATAAAATTGAGACTGCAATACGCTGTTTTTATGCACACCTTTCTTTATCGAATATGCAAATCCAACAATTCGGACATGTGTGTCCATAAAAGGTCGCTCGCAAAAATAGATTGATTTATTCATATTATAAAATACATTATGCCTTTCTCTATAAATCAATTTGAATAAAATAGTAATTTGTCGACTCATAAGCTATACATAATGCAAATTTTTCAACAGCAAATGATACACACGATAACTTATGATAAATTATATATTATTAATTAATTTGTTTATTTAAACTACGTCTATGTAACGAACCTATAAATTAAGGCTATTAAATAAATAAACGTGTACATAGTTTTTTATTTTATTTCCCGGAATATTATTTATAGGCATACTGTATTTAATATAATATAAGAAAAAAAATGTTTTTAAACCTGTCACATCTATGCTGGTTTTGACATTGATCAATTTTTATTAGTGCTAAGATATAAGGTTATTCTTGGTTGGCTTCTAGATATGTCTCATTCGGTATACGTCCAGAATGGCTGCTTTCCAGTCTGTTTTATTCAGGATACAATCCGCTTTCATTTAATTTTACTAGAGTAACTGCTTACAAATCTCTTAAGTCAATCTACATTATCGGATTAAATGTTTTCGCTAGTTTTTAATCTGTATGCGATTCATTTATTCGTAGGCGAATATAATCGATTTGATCACATAACTATCTTCATATCAAAATATCTTATCCATGTGTTGCAACCGTATATTTTAATATATAATACATTGGATCATAGTTGTGCTTTAGTGTTCCTCTGATATACTCTCCGTTTATTTTTTATAAACTTCATTTAAAACAAAAACTACCTAAAATCGACGATTATATTCGAAATATTTAATTACTATGATAAAAAATATGGTTAAATAAATATTATCACTCTTATAATAATATGGTCGCTAATAACTATGAACAACTTTAAAAAAAAACTTTTTGAACGTTCTTTTGAGCATGTTAAATATAAATTGTTGTTATTCGAATTTTCATGGCAGGAGTTCATTGTGAATAATGAATTATTTATACGAATGAAAACGTCAGTTTTCTAGTAGTTTTATTACATTTTATGAGAATGACATGTTTCGCCCTTCTAAGGCATTATCATGATGCCTTAGAAGGGCGAAACATGTCATTTCCATAAAATATAATAAAACTTCTAGAACACTGACGTTTTCATTCGAATTAACTAATTATTTAATATGGGGTTTTACATCATTGTTCGAAAAACAATAAAAAGGTAAATAAATATTAATTGAACTAAATACCTTTAATATATATATTTTTAAATTAAATGTTCATATTTTCACTACATATGAATCGATTTGTTGGTTGATATTTTTAATTGGAGCAAAGAATATTTGAAAACAAAATAATACAAATTCGCTGTTTAAATAATACTACGATAAAAATGTTAAAAACAAAAATAAAGCCATAAACGTATAATTATAACATAAGTTAAAATATTACTTTTGGTATAAATTTTCAAAACAAAAATACTAAGACGATTCTATTTTTAAATTTGCAAACACTTTCATCTAATTTAGAAAATGATGTCGTCATTTTCACCGAAGTAGTTTGAAGCGTTTAAGTAAAAATAATGACGATTCATGTATGCATGAACAATATTTGTTTCACTAATCATATTGTCCAGTAAAACACAAACAAAATTTCGTTTTTCTTGTCATGAGATGAATGCTGTTTAACAGTGCATGTAAATCACTAAATATGCTAACACTTTCTAATTAAAAGCGTTTTCAGAAGAAAGCACGTGTGTTTATGAATAGAATCTCGAGAGTACAATACCATATCTTAAAATCATATAAAATATGATGAAATGACGAGAGATAAGAGATCGGTACCAGATGCTTTATGGAAAGGTAATATAGGCGTACATTACCTTAACTAAGACGTAGGCGAGATAACATCTAAATGGGATGATACAAATATATCACAAACATTGCTTATCTATATAAAAAAGGCATTGTTCGTATGTGTGTATCCTGTAGACTCAAAATTTACTGGACCGATTTTGCAGAAAATTTCATATTTCGCTATTATTAGTGCTTTTAGGAATGTTAAGAACGTGTTATATTATTATTTAAATTAGATAGCTAGGGCAATTGTTTGGCCATGTTTCGAATATTTTTGGATCATATCTGCAACAAGAGCGTCTAAATTTTTATAAACACAACAAACGATAAATACGCAAAAATTGGTATTATCAGTGAATAATCAGAGTATAATTTTACTTTCGTGCTAGGAAATTAATACTTCCGAATTAACTTTTATGCAAATCAAGTCATACCATTTTTTCAGTAAATATTAATTGAAAAATATCACTGTCCTTGGATAGCGAGGGCTGAACGCCCGTTATGGAGCATACAATTTCACTTATGAAATTATATTGACAAAAATAATTTGGTTTTTGAATATTGCTACATATCTTTGATAAAAAAAAAATCATTTTACTAATTTATGTATAAGTGAATGCGATTGGTAAAATAAGGATACAAATATAATAAATGCGGTAAGAGTGAGATCTCTTAGGCGTATGTTTATTAAATCGTTATATGTATAAAAGAATGCCAAATGAAGATAAATGAAGTGACTGAAGTGAGACCAAAAGCGTTATGTACGTAATGTAAGATTAATTTATTTGATTCAGATGTATAAAAATATTGAATAAATAATGCAAACTTTAGTGCAGCATAAATGTAGACAGAGGAAAACGTGGCACAATCGATTCAATCAAATTTAAAATGTCGGCTACGTGAGGAGTCCGAGAAATCGACGTGCATGTAAGACAATGGAACTCTATGGTAAATATTGAAGAGGTATTAAATAACAGTTATACTTTCGTCTTACCCTTTTGTAAAAACAATGGTTGGTTAGTTAGATGTATATAATAATTTTGTTGACTTCATAAGCGCTCAAGAAATATAATATATAATTTATGAAACTATTATAGTGTGAACAATGTTATGTTAATCCTTAAAGTAACATGGCCATGTCTTAAAGAAAATAGGTTAATTAATAAACTTTAAATTAATTAACAAAAAACTCCGAAGCAACGCCCAGAATACAGTAATTAATGCTGTAATAATTGAGAGATAAATGAATAATGCAGAGATTTCCTTACTTATTAAGTGATGGACATAAAGTTTATATTTTATGTTTGAAACTAAACTGTGTAGGTACCTACCTACTTATCAATGTACTTTACAAGTAAGAGTGAAAGCTCGAGACATTGAATATTTATCTATGGTTATTTTTACGATGCTTCTTATGTAAATATTTTTTGTAATATTCTGTGTTGCCATGTATACTAGTTTTTAAATATTTTTTACGATTTAAGTTTAATTCCTTAATTGAATTTTTTTATCGGATTTGAAAACATTACTGTCATTGTCAGGTGTATGTTTATTTATCTTTATGCATATGGAAGCACAATACAATAAATTCTAAATTACGTATAATATGGAAGCTCCGTCATTAACGAAATGTATGCATTTATTTCTGTTTCTTAAACTATGCTCTTAAATTCCGTATTAAGTATTTTGAATACGGATTTAATGAATGGCAGTGACATGTTTTAACTTGTTTGGGCATTATTAAATATCTAGCAAATGTCATTTGTCACTCCCGTTAAATATAATAGTACATTAAAACCCGATTTAATTAATCAGTAAAAAATGGACCACCACACTGTATTTCATTGCAACGTGCATCTCTCGCTTCCTCAATATTCAGTCATCGTGTTATGTAGGCGCGTCGTTTTCTCCAACTCTTCACGTGGCCGACATTTAATATTAGATCCATTTGATGGTGCATCGTTTTCTCAGTCTTCCTCTATTTTTTGTACCGTTTATATGGCTAAAACCGATTTTTTAAATCATATTAATTCCATTGATATATATTTTCTTTACCTTGAAGTTATTTTTAAAATTTTGAATATACCAATTATTTGAAATAAATTGATGTTTTTTATAGTTATACGAGTATATCACAGATGTAGACTTTGTTAATTTATGAAATCATATAATAACGAAGTTTTTTTTATGAATTTTAAATATAATGATTTAGATTACAATACACGGCAGTTCTAGGCGTATAATGGACAATTATAAAACAATGGACCGCTGATGCATAAGAGATAAGAACAAATCTTGGTGTGTCGTTATGCGACAATTATCTTTTCTGTAATTATTGTTTCTTGAACATATTTTAAATTACATATTAAATATTAGTTCGAATGAAAACGTCTGTGTTTAGAAGTTATATTCTACTTTATGGATATTACATGTTTCGCCTCGCAAAGGCATTGTAATATGTACGAGTATTTGACAATCTTTCTAACTAACTAACTAACTGACCATCATGCCGTCTCCCCGAAAGGGTAGGCAGAAAGAATGGACTGTCACACTTTCACTGATGCGGCACTCCATCCTTCTCTTTTCGCTCCGCGGGAGACGCGGTGTGATGGGTTGCGAACCTCATCGCCACAAATCTTTCTAAACGTCTTAAAAGATATTTGGATGTCTTGGTAGGGCAAAATACGCCATTTCCATAAAATAAATGCTTAAAATCCAATCTTCATAGATGGCGCTAGTGTAGATTGAAACTAATATGTGAAGTTTGGTGTTACATATTAACATATATACAACTTCCAAAAATTTGTCAGACATGGTGGTCGTAAGAAAGGTGGAATGGGGATTGTTGTATTACATAAAGCGTCCGCTTAACCCAACCAATGACAGGTCATAAGTCCTGTAAACGCCTCGATCACCATATTCTGTTTCCGATTTCCATCTTCGTCTCTATTGAGATACAATTAATCCTTGAATTGTAAAATGTATTTGACAATCTTTCTAAACGTCTCGAAAGAACTTTAAAAAAATACGTATTCATTTAAATAATTATCTTTGATACATTTTATCTAATGGATTATCTCCATTAAAATATGTTAATCATGTCAATTATGGTCAAATCAGTTCTAATTTTTAGATTTTCAATAAATTTTATTTTAATGTTACCAAAGATTTACACGCCCCTGCATATCTACCGGCAATCATGTTCGTTCATTTCATTAAAAGCGTGCATTTCATGCAAAGTAACTGCATATAAAATATTTCATCGTCGGACGTGATGTTTAAATACTAATAAAATATTACAACTTTCACGAAAGCCCAAGGAAATACAAACAATACGGTAAATATTTATTGTTTCTTGAACAACGATGAAAACTCGAATTCAAAATAATAATATTGATGAAAATGTCTGTGTTAAAGAAGTTTAATTATATTTTATGGAAGTGACATGTATCGCCTTGCGACAATGTACGACTGCAGGGTCTGAGAATAACATTAGATAAAAATGTCATCTTTCTTCTATTTCTTCACCTTCATGTAATCTCAAGAGTTTATTGTTTCAGGATTCTCCTAATATGATGCTGAACTCCAACTATTTCCACATCGTTTTCGTGGTCTCCTTGGTAGACGGCGTCCATCCGGTATTCTATACAGAGGTATGTCAAAGAGTCATGTGGGATTCATTCTTTGTATAAAATATGTTTAAACTAGTATCTTAGATGTTGTCGTCCCCATCTGATTACATCTCGAACCTTGATTTTTACTCCCATTAAACTTTGAAAAAGGTTTGTTTTCATAAATAGTAAATATGATTTATGTATATTGGGGCATATAATTAACATTGTTTCTCTTGTATGTTCGACCTAACTTTGTGTTGTGAATTCATATTTGAATAAATATAAATACACTTCATATTTTTATTCTTCTTCTGCTTTATTTAGGAATGTGTCCTGTTATTTCTCAAAGCCTGTTCCTGGTATGCAGATGTCCAACTGTCTCGCCATCTTTTTAGTGGTCTTCCTGCAGGTCGATTTTCTGTTGGTACTTTATTTGCGGCTATATTTGTCACTCTTTCAGAACGTGCTCTTTTCACATGATCTCTCCAGTAGCGTCTTCTCAGTTTTCCCCATCGAACGACATCTTCTACATTGCAGATCTTTTTTATTTCAGATTCGTATTTTAACAACACTTTATTACACTTTTCACAGACATGTTGAGGTTGTGACTTAACCTTTGTTAATGTACAAATTTAAACAATACAATAAAACAGAGTGATCACTTATATACCAAAGAGGGGTTTACTGCATTGTTAAAAAAAATATATCAACAAAGGTTGGGTCACAGCCGGAACACGACTATGAAAAGTGTAATAAAGTTATTCAAACATTGTATCTGTTTAGTAAAAACAAAATTTAATTACTCTGTTCGACGTGTTTTTCTTTAAGTTTAAGAGAAAATGCGTGCGTGCTCAAGTGAACACCAGATATTTGAAACTTTTCACTAAATTAAATTATTACAGTGTTTCATTGTTCGCGTATTACTTTCTTTTGACACTGGAGTGAAAGAAATGTTGGCACACAGCAATTATCATCCGTATTGACACAAGTGATCTGGTTTCCTTTGGGTGAGAACTTGGAACACAGAATTGAAAGAGTAAAATGTTTCTCAGAAGTCTTTCTCACTGATCACGATTGACTATTATTTTTTCGTATTATACATGTGAAGTCTCTATGCATACGCCTATTATGATTATTATATTCTACAAAACTATTGTGTGTTGTACTCATTTGCATTCAAATTACATCAATCAGGACAAAAAACAGAAACATAAGGGGCTCCACCAGCTTTCTATTTGAGAACAGTGTGTTGGTCATTTACAAGAGTATAAAGAAGTTATGGTTTGTTTATTATTGTTATTAAATTTAATGTTTTGTTCACAAGGAAATTTTATTTCTAGTAGAGTTGTTTAACACATATTACTCAATGGATTGTATTAGAACAAGATCATGTACATCGTATATCATAATTTGTGATATACAATATATTGATATACATTTGAACCTCTCATAACGAGAATAATTCGTTCCATAATCTTACTCATTATGTGAAACATTCGTTAAGCGAACCAATTTTTCTCATATAAATCAATTTTAATTACGATAACGCGATCCATGCCGAAAAAATATTTATTTTTAAAATAAGAATTAAACACTTTTAATACGTTCATTGACGAATTCGATTGATGATTTTTTTTTCTTGTATACAACAGGTCTTTTGAACCTAATTACTGAATACAATTTATTATAGCTATTATATTGATTTTATGACATGTGATAGGTAGCCGATCTATCGCCATTTTATTGTCACGAGAATTCTACACCAAACCAAAGACAGTGTGACAATTACACTGCCCTCGCCGGGAATCGAACCCGGGCCTTCGGTATGGAAGTCAGAGCTTTTACCACTCTGCCAAGAAAGTGGTAAGAGAGTTTATTTATTTTTTGTTTTCATTGAACAATTATAAACATTAAACAAGGGCAGTGAAAATAAGTTTTTTTAAAATTAGATTATTTAATTTATATAAAAAATATATGACGGTTGTAAAATAATGTATTTCTATTTAAAATATATATTATTCAATAAAAACAGACAATTTTAAACGTCTTCTTTGTTCTTGTAATTAATTGCTTAGAAACTTTTCAGGATACAGTTTTGGTCCATAACTCGATTTTAATTCCTCAACAGACCAGCACGCTACATTATTACGAAATAAAAATTTAATATTAATTATAACATAAGTGTTTTTATTTATATTCTTTACAGTCTAGTGCAATCCGAAAAACCCCGACATCCAAACTGAATCACTACTCATCTACCGTGAAGATATAACTCACGATTGTTCGAGTTCAAACATTTTAGTTGTCAAATTATGTACCGAGTGATACGTTCACGTTCACGTTAGGCACTGTTGTTAGTGCGTATAAGTAGTTAATGGTTAAAAACGAGTTACCGGAAACCTTTAAAAGATGCGCATTTAAAATAAAATTAAAAAAAAAACTGCCAGATTTAAGACGAAAGATTGACGTGCGATATGGCGTCATGCTCGCTTTAATTAATTTCCTACTACGATGCTTAAAATAAGTTGAATGTGTTATATTAATTCATAACAATATTTAAGATATGACCATCTTCAATGTTAGTGACATAGGGTGTATTTTATTTATTTATTGTAAGGCGATTGTTATTAACATACACACATAATTAACTGTTAATTTACAACACTGTTATGTAATATCACAATTGATTTAATTTATTATGAAATTATCGCGACAGCTGTTTCGCTAACGATTGTTAGCATCATCATGTTTCACCATTACAATCAACTCTATTATAAACAGCTCTTCTCGGTTAATGGTAACACCTGATAATGCTATGGTTAGCGAAACAGCTGTCGTGACAATTTCATAAAAAATTAAAACATTTGTGATATTGTACTTTAAACGGTGTTTTACTTAAAAAAATACATCGTTTTATTTAATTAATACGAATGAATACGTCAGTTTTCTAGAAGTTTTATTGTACTTTATGCAAATGACATGTTTCGCCCTTCTAGGCATTATCAAATGTGACATTTGATGATGCCTTAGAAGGGCGAAACACGTCATTCCCATAAAATATAATAAAACTTCTAGAAAAATGACGTTTTCACTCGTATTAATTGTATAATATGGAGTTTTACATCATTGTTCAAGAAACAATAAATCGTTCTATTTGATTATAAAAAAAACTAACTAACTAACTAACTAATCATCACGTCGCGGTGTTACGTATCTAAAATATTCGTAATAATTCGTCATTTTGATTAAGATATATTGAAAATATTAAGTGGTAGGTGTGATATAAATACACGTGTTTTCGTTTGTACCTTGGTCATTGTATGCGTGTTATAATAATAGATTTGAATATGTTTGTGCAATGAGATATCAATATTCCAACTAGAAAGTTTGAAGCGTTGAATTCGAGAAGGCGATATCAACCAACAAGTGCTGTAACTGCCATAGGATTGTTATGAAATTATCGAGAATAATTTTCTGTGTCTGATTATTTTGCGGTTAACTTATTCAAATTGGTCATGCCAAATTTGCTCCGAGATTGTATGATGAGTGAGCATGTAATGTTGCCAAACGCGGTATTATAACGAATGTAATGGATATGTCCATAATGGAGTGAAGGCTTACAAACAATTACGAATAGCTCGCTGCTTGTACAACTGCCGTTCTTACGTTACCAATGTGTAGTGTACAGTGATTTCTATAAACGGTCCGAATATTGTATTTTTATGACCGAATGTAATTTATTTGAAATTATGCGTTTAATAAGTAGAAATTGCTCTTAGAAATACGGAATTTTAGGTGGTAGCGGTTTACTTAATGATACTCTATTTAATTGACCACAAAGGCAGACTGTATTTGTTACGAAAAAAGTACTACTATTTATTGACATGTATATAAAGATATACAGAAAAATTTATACCAATGAGTAATTGTGCATTTTTTTTTGTAAAATTGCTATATAAGATTAGATTTATTTCTCTCTTTCTTTTTTATATACTTTGTATATACAACACTTACATTAAAAAAATACATTTTTATGACATCTGTCAAAATTGATCATATTTGTAAAGAATTTTAACTAACTAACTAACTAACCATCACGCCGTCTCCTCGAGAGGGTAGGCAGAAAGAATGGACTGCCACACTTTACACTTTAATCGATGCGGCACTCCATCCTTCTCTTTTCGCCCCCGCGTATATATTTTTATTTATCACTTCATATATATTAAATATCTCATTGTGTCTTCGATTGGCCCTAAATGGATTGATCCGTCCGAAAAAATTACGCAATTAAATACTTATTACAATAAAAAAAAAAGAATTTCACTAGGTACTTGTAAAGTTATTGTTACTGTTTAAAATTGAATTGAACCAACACTCGTGGGTGTAAAGGATCTAAACCCATAGATAGAATAATAAAAAATAATGAATTCAGATGTTTTAAGGTGAACTGATTATTTAAAAAAAAATTAAAAAAAAATTGATTAAATTTTTGGACGCTACTGAACATTGAATACACGTGATAAAATTTGCGGAAGCCAAAATACTAAAAGCTGATATTGAACATAACAATTTTCTGTCAAAATGTGCGGACGACGGTATCCGTATTAAATTAATTCAAAATTTGTCGATATCAAATTATGACGATTCATGACGATAATTGATAACGGGTTATCTCAGCCGCTAAGCACCGTGAAAGTGTATGATCCAGATTCACCGGGCAACAATACGACCGAGGATAATGGACCGAAAATTCGGTTAACTGCCAACGCACCGAACTTTTCGTTTTCAGCGATGGAATGTTAAACGTACGATCGGAGAAAACGATTATTGCGAGAAATTAAAATAATCGCCGGACGAAAGTGAAGCTAATAATTTAATTAATATCTGTATACCGAATGAAAGTTTATTGAATGTGGGAACTCGTAAATGAAACGTAAAATAAATAGTTAGTTCGTACCAAAGCATCTATTAAATTCGTCTTAATTGTAGATTTATGGTTTTTATATCAACACAACACTCTATTGGAAAACGGAAACATTATTCATAGGAGTGATTCAACCATACATTGGAATATTAAATACTTTAAAGTAACTCAAGGTTGTTAGTTATCTCAAATTGAGATGAGTAAGTATTCGAGAGTCTGGTTAAAGAACATAAGTCGTATTTGGATGTGACTCCTATTGGTCTTTATCAGAAGCATTGCGGTACTTAATTCTGGATTTCGAAACAAGAATTTTCTGGCATACAGTCAGGTCTAATGGCTCTTTTTCTTACGTGTGTTAGAAATGGGATTTTGTAAATAGTTTATGCAGGGGTTGGATGTGCTGCCTGGGATGCTCTTACAAAAAAGGGCGAGAGAGGATTAAGGGTCTATGCTAAAGTCCTACTCTTTTATCATCCAGGGCTGAATTCATGGAAGTAAAATGCGATAGCTATTATTACTTTAAAAAGGAGGCTATTTCTGAAGGGAAAAAAAGAGGGGCAACTTGACGCGTTTTGAGAGTTCTTTTGACAACAGTAGGTCCTAAAAGATCTGTTTAAAGAGTGGAAGAATACACGAGTGGGTGAAATATATAAAGAATAATGTATTGTTCCTCGAACAGTAGTAAAAAACTTCATTTTAAATATTTAATATGAAGGGAAATGTCTATTTTCTATACAAGTCATTAAATAAAACGATGTTTTATTATAATTTCTTTTTTTAAATATTTTCACTTTTTATTTCGTTAGTGATCGGTTTCACAATTGTGGCTGGCTTAGAAATTTTGTTGTATTTTATGAGACATTTGATAAAGCCAACAAGCATATTATTCCAATAACATATGAAAAAAAATATTCGGAAATTAAATAAACCGTAATCCATCTAGAAACAGAAAGTATTTTAATTTTATTTAAAATGATGAATTATTATGTTGTTTCAATTGATTTCTATTTGTTGTCTGAACTGTGGAATTAAAAGTCATTAAGCATTTTCCAATTTTGAGAAAGTTTAACTATACACATTACTAAAGAGTGATTCATGACATGTATTACGAAATAATTTTATAGGACTCCATGAAAGTGTAAATTAATTTTTGTATGAATGAGTAATGTTATCTCTATTCTCGGATCAAATTCCAAACTATTTTTTTTCTCAAGTAACGGTATGTATAATAAGTATTTAAATTTAATATAACTGCATAGAGTATTAGCAGTGTTGAGTTGCGGTTAACATGTAAAAGAAAACAATTTTGTGGTTAAATTAATTTTAAACTCGTGTTTTCTCTGTGCCAAAATAATATGAAAATTGGTTGCAAAAAAACTGCGAAAAAAGTATACATATCAAACACGCATAGCATAAGTGAATGAAATTTCTTTTTTTTTTGTAAAGGTGAAATTGATTTTTTTCTTTGCCAAATATTGGATAACGTCATGTTTCATTACAAGAACACGTATTTTTTGTTGTTATTTATTTAATCATTCTTAAAGAACATTTTAGTTAAAATAATTCTACAATGCTCAAAAAGATGTTTAACTTTTGCCTGCATTGAAGTATGTCTAAACTGAAATTCAAATAATGGACAAATAAGGACAGATTATAATTACGAGTAAATAATATAATTATATCTATTGGTACCATCTCAAAAATAATATTTAGTTTTATTGTTTCTTGAACAATGATGTAAAACTCCACATTAAATATTTAATAATAAAATATAATAAAACTTCTAGAAAAGCGACGTTTTCATTCGTATTAATTATAGCAATATTTAGGTTTAAATTTATGATTGATGAGCATCCTCAAAACTTTGAGTGCTATGACTTCGTTGATAAAACAGTTGTGTGTATATACCATACATACAAGGGTGTGTACATGTTTTGCCTAGAAAGAACATTTAATACTGTTAGAGAAGGCAAAACATGTCATTTACATAAATGATAATAAAACATTGGAAAACATATGTTTTCATTCGTATTAATCAATAGTTATGTTTTTTAAATTGATGTGAATAAACATATATTTGAAGTTATTATAATAATGGTTTGAGACACTGAAACATCATGATAAAACTCCATTAGTGATCGTAGCTGGTGATAGTCGTAAGAAGTGAGTGAGCACGCTTCTATTAGCTTAGCTCGCGCGCAGTAATCTGTTGGTCACGGATAGAGCTGGTTAGTCACGCCTCGAGGCGGGCGTATTGTCACAGCCCGTCACCGTCCGTCACCATCCGTCACTACTCGTCACCGGCCATCACAGGCGTCATCGTTTCCCATTACGACGACTAATTCTTAAAGAAATTTAATACCTCCACGAATATAAAACAAAATACAGTCTCATTTTTGAAGCCGATCTTATTCCAGGACGAAAATTATCCTAGAATACAATTTAAGTAAAAAAAATCAGATACATTTAAGCTATGATGGAAACGCGTGCTATATTTTCTGCACCTAAGTTACGCGCATAAAGTTTTTGGATATGTGATAAAAATATAATACAAACTCAGTAACAGAGATATTGTGCGCTTCAGATTATGGAGAGGGAAATGTTAAGAATGAGAGCGTAAACTATGTGAACAAGACAAAACTAAAAAGAAAGAAAATCGGAAATGTGAGATGTTGGAAAACCTTTTTTCTTATTCCAGAAAAGTAAGTTGATGCATATGCTTTTTATCAAAATTTATTTCATTAAATTGTTTCGATTTATACTTACCTTTTGAATGAGTTTCATCGAAATTTACTTGTAGGTAATAAGGCTTTGATTGGGTTATTTCTTATTCATAAAACTAATTTTATTAATTAAATGAAGTAATCAACCCAACGTCGAACAAATTGGCGGTAATCGTGCATTTTTATTAGAGTTGTGTTTTTTGTTTTGAAAAAGTTCTCTCTTCAGAATCTGGTTTAAGCAATAGTATTAAGATAGACGACTAAAGTGGATATTATACGGTCAATTTGTAATAATCGCATTTTGTTCGGTGTGTACTAGTTGCTGATTTAATTATAATAAATTTTGATTTTATCAACAAAAAATATGATGATCTTAAATAACAACATCGTGAAAAGATTAAAAGCATAAAAAATTAGATAAAAAATAGTATTCAACTGGACTCAAGTAGATATGCAATAAACGAAAGCCAAATAAAAGAACATATCAATTAAATCGGTGTTAACTTTGGAATGAAGGGTTGTGTATTGTAGATTATTTAAAGTTCATAAATCCGCATTCCAACTTAAAGATTTTTCATGTCACTTCCATAAAACAAAATAACTTCTAGAAAACTGATGTTTTCATCAATATTTTAGAATTAATGCGTAGTATTACATCATTGTTCAAGGAACAATAAATAAATGTGAACCAATTAACCAAGCGGGTAACAAAAGATACGTGATTTGTATTTTTATATACAGATAACATAAATAACAACATGCTTAGTAATACTTATAAAGTATTATAATTGTTTAGGGATGTACTTAACAACAAAAATGAATAATTATAATGCTTATAAACAAAGTCAAACAAAGCATTGTACTTCAAACATTAAAAAAGTTAATAAATTCATAACGATTTAAATTAATGTCCAAAGTTAAAGATATGGTAATTGTCCGTCTAATGGGGGGCTAACACAGCTGCTGGTGGGAAGGAAAACCATTCTGTTACATTTTTTTCAATCACTGAACCCTGAAGGCCGCCTTACATCCGCGTGGACTGTACTCCGAGAAGGCCGGACTAATGGTCGGCTCACGGACGGACAGATTAACTAGTATGATCTATTCTTTCTTGCTCTTTTCGCGATTTCAAAAGAATTGGGTCTAAGACTTAAGGTAAGGCTTTAGGCATTAAATTAATTTCACAAACATTGCTGTGGTTTAAATGCTCTGGATATTATAACAGGTCATCGCCACATACGAATTAAATACACGTGTACATTAAAACCGAAGTTTATTGGTTAATTCTACTTCTTCTTCGATGGCTCTACAGCCCATATTTAGCCTTAGCATCCATTATTATTCTCCTTCAACTAACTCCTCCTGTCCTCTGCTTTGACCCTTCAACTAGACACTTGTAACAATTTTGCTGCATCCCTTCCCAACTAATTCCACTCACTCGGTATAGCCTAGGTCGTCCAATTGGTTATCAACCATCTGGGTGCCACTCTAGCGATATTCATTAATAAATCGAAGTAAACGACGAATGAAGATATATTAACAGGAAACAAAAGGTCCATAATATTAGAATATTCTGTGTGAATCTACAATACAAAGTGGTGCCGAATATATAAAGAAATTAGTTATATGTTTTTTTTGGATTTTTTTAAACTTACTAGCGATCATAGAAAACAATAGAATATCTAATTGATATTTTAAAATTATAGTTTTATATATTGAAGTGTTAATATACTAGAAATTTTTGAAATAAACGGTTTAAAACGATCATAAATGAGTTTTTATTCAATTCGTCTGTAGTGTGTTAAAGCGTGTCTAAAACATAATAAAATAAAGCATTGAACTAAATAGTTAGTATTCAGTATTGATTAAAACGTACTTAACATTTTTTAATACACCTATTAAATTTTATTTATCTTTGACAGATGAAGTAGATTTCAATTACCGCACATATACTAACATGTGAAAGGAATGCCTGCATTTCACTTATAATTATTATTTAATTAAAAGCTCCTACCAGTCCTGGGCTAATCGTGATAGCGTTCAATTAGTGATAAGGTCAGCGCAACCACACTGAACTAGATCGCCGTAGTTATAAATTACATTAATTACGTATGTTATGTTAAAACATTAAACAATGTAAAAAAAATGCATCAAGAAATTGAGAACGAATAAATCGTAATATTTAACTGCTTAAATTATAATTTTGCAAAAAAATTGAGTCAATAATTTATTAATTCATACAAGTTTAACATTCACACTCTATAAGCACGGTACATTAAATTAATATGTATACGAGTGTAATAGCTTCTCAAATACTCCAATGTTTCAAGACCTAAGTCTTCAATCAGTGAGTTTTGCCAACCATGACTTACGGAGCCAAGCGTGGATGCTGACAGGGGACAGAATTCGAAATGAATTTATTCGACAACAAACCAATGTGACTAAGTGACTCTGAGGACATACGAGTTGAAGTTGGCCATATTTGTCGGAGGACCGACAGCCAATGGGGAAGACGGGTTCTGAAATTGAGACCGCACATAGAGTTGGACGTCCCCCTGCCCGCTGGACTGAAAATGTTATAATAGTTGCTGGAAGTGGATGGGTGGTGATGGATAGGGGGCATTGGCGTGCTTTGGGAGAGGACTACGTTCAGTAGTGGACAACAAACGGCTGATTAGTAAGGGCGTAATTTAATACTGAAATATAATACTAAAAATGTGTTTAAAGTAACAGTTACTTACTACCATTAGTTAGTTAGTTACTACTAGTTAATTAGTTACTAGTTACTACTAGTACAGTTAATTAGTTAATACCATTTTATGACCAATGATGCAAAACCCCAAATAAAATAATGAAAAAGATTTTTTTTGTAATGTATAACTTCGTTTGCTCTTCTAGTATTGACCAGTTTCGGGGAGTGACCTGCCATCTTCTGTGCAGTAGCTCGCTGCCATTTAGGCGATTAGATGGCAGCAAGCTGCAGAAATTTGACGGACAAGTGGAATAAAACTAAATGTATAATCTCACTCGTATAATGAATATTTTTAAAATAAATTTTTCTTATTAAAATAGTTTTAAAATGAAACTTAAATAATCAACGTCAATATTTTTAAAATAAACAAAATAGCCACTTGCATGTTTTGAGAAAATATATTGAAAAACGTTTATGGTCGTAATCTCTGTTTTTTGTAGCTTTCTTTATAAACTACTTAATAACAAAATTAAAAAAAAATTGGTCAATTGAACCCAATTACTGCATACATTTTTTTAAGGTATCGATTCTCGTGACATGTGATAGGTAGATAGTCTATCGCCATTTTTATTGTCACGTGAATATTATCAAACCAAAGAGAGAATAAGATTTGTTTTTTACACTGTCATCGCGGGAAATGAACCCGGGATATTCGTTGTGGTAGGCATAGCTGTTGCAACTCTACCACGAAGGCCGCCTTAATTTTTTAGTCTTATATGTTATTCTGTAAAAAATATACGTACACTCAAAATAACATATTGCTTTAAATCTGACCGAAAGCTCCTTAGATATTTAAAAAAAATAGCTAGCGATGCAATTGAGTTCCCAAAAAAATTATCACCGATTCATTTGCATATCTATGGTCCACTGTTTAAATACATCTGCCATACTGTACATGCTTCGCATTAAAAAAATGATTAAACATAATGTGCTAATATCCAATTGGAAATCAAAACAGCACGACTGAACATTCTAACGCAAGTTAAGATCTTTGAACAAACAACAACCCCGATGGAATGTAGCTGGTCCCAAGGACATCCCATTTACTTTGCTATCAAATGGTCAAACACTTGATGTAGATCACAATTCCGAATAAAGGCTACCGCATTATTTGTCCCTTTACAAAATGTTTGTTTCATTAATCCAAACATTCACACCGCAAATATAGGACTGTTTGTTATAACTATACATTTAGGTACTTCAAACAATTTTTAGACATGCGTTGCTTAGAATACAGAATTAACAATAAACGTTAGTCAATTTGTATACATAAGTCTGTGTAAGTTAAAACATATTGATCATTAGCAGGATTTATGGATAACACAGTTATAATAAACTCTAATCGAAAACGGATCTTAGTAGCTATACTCATTGCGACTTGAAACCTGTAAATTAGTGCATATACAATAGTAATATAATACAATACAAGGCTTGCTTAGTTGATACAAGGTTTGACAAATTAAAATATGAATCTGCAGTAGTACCAATTAATATGAAAGAAAACGTCTGTTTTTTAAGCCTTATTAAATTTTACGTGAATTTCACCTTGCTTTGAGATATCAAATGTAACCTTTGCAAGGTTAAACACGCAATTCCCATAAAAAATAAAAAGATTTAAAATAAACTGACGTGTTTATTCATATTAATTATTTTGTATGGTATTTTAAAATTACTTTACGAGTATTTAAAAAAAAAATGCAGTTCAGCACCTGTATTTTTTAAAATATGTCATATTAAAGTATTTTTTGAATTTTTTTATATACGAGTACAACCAATAGTTTAATTGTATTCACATAATTTTGAAATGAGTTGAAATATGGACTCAAAAATAAAAACCAATTGCAAGTTTTACTGTAAATGATGTGATTATCGTATGATCATTTTTAAGGAAAAAAAAAAGTGTATTTTAAAATGATTTCGATAAAATTATATTCTTATCATATTTTTAAATTTTACACAATTATAGAAGGCATGAAATAAGATAACTCAAAATGGATTACATTAGAAAAAAATCGTTTATTTCAATAATGACACTGTTATTTTAAATTAATATACTTCATATAAAAATATTCAGTTCGATACATATTATGTTTTTTTCTATGATCGTATATATTTTCCTTTGCACGTTCATATTTTATGATTGTATTTTTATTTTGATTAAGTAATAAAATTTGAGAGGAAGTTGTTAATAAGTTTTATTATTTTATAATTGATAGGACAATCACTAGAGATAAAAAAAATTGCAGTGGAATATAGAATGGTTAGTCAGATTCGATTAAGATAAGTTTGTGGTTAAAAATAATAGCAAAATATGTAACAAACGTTCGATTAACACCTTCTAAAAGATTAAATATTTATTGCCAATGCGACAATTTAACTTTTATTAAATCAATTATGTTTTTTTTTCAAGCCTTGGTAATTACTTTGAGGCGATGAAATATGATTATGAAACGTTCTAAGCTACGATTCAATTATAACAGTTCGAGACCATTCAAGCGGAGGTTTCATTGTGAAATCAGTCATTTTTTATTGCATTAACTCCACGGCGAAAATTGTGGGTATTCGTGATTTAGATTTTGTCTTGAAAAATGTGTTCTTGACATTGGAAATGTAGGTAAAAGTACCAATCGATGAATGGAGATATTTAATAGACCGGATAAAGGGCACAGATTTGAATTGTTTATGTAAAAAAAAACATTTTGTTTTTTGAATGTATACAAATAGTTGTAGACAAATACTGGATTTTATCCATTGCATTTTTATAGATTAATTGTCTCACAATCATATTCTGTTTCCAAAAAACAATTTACATCTTCGTCTCTATTGAGATACAATTAGTCCTTAAAAAAACATTGATAAAAATTTGAGCAATGATGTAATTAATACATCTGTTTTCTAGAAATTTTATTATATTTAATGGGAACAACGAATTTTGACTTGCTCAGGTATTATCAAATGCCTTTTAATAGTGTCTTGGAAAAGCGAAACTTGTCATTCCTATATGATTTTATAAAATTTCTAAAAAACAAACGTTTTCAAAAATATGTACAACATATTAATTATTTTTAATTAATCGTATTATTATTTTTTCACATAATTTTATTTTATTTATCATCACTTATTTTAAAGGAAGAATAGCTTTAGGATAATAAAATATAATATAGCTCGATATTAAGGGTGTCTCTATATTTAATATTAACAATTCTTTGAGTCGATAAAACAGGCTTTTGTAGAAATTATTAATAAAATTCAAATTAAAGACTTTGTAAATATTTTATCTATCTATCTATCTAACCATCACGCCGTTTCCCCGGAAGGGTAGGCAGAAAAAATGGACTGCAACACTTTAATCGATGCGGCACTCCATCCTTCTCTTTTCGCCATCGCGAGAGACGCGGTGTGATGGGTTGCGAATCTCGTCGCCACCTATAGGCATCTCCCGCGCACACTTCGATCATTCAACGTCTACATAATAAATCTAAAACAAATTATATAAAATACAATGATACAAAATAAAATAACAAATAAAATTAAAAGTTAAAATAAAATATTTTATTTTATTTGATATTAAGTATGTAATCAATATTCGATCGATGAATAGTTGAAATATTTGCACTCCTGTAAATTTGTGTGAGTTACAACAAATTGCATTAACACATTACCGAAAAGATCTTTAGACTTGAAACCTACTTAGGAACCGTAATACAGACTCTAGACTTCGATTGACTCGACATGTATTTAGTGTTTTTGAAAGCATAACCACAATACGACAAACGCAAAACGAATAAAAACACAAGAAATGCCGTAACAGGGAACCTACTTATAAACACACGTTGGTACACGCCTGTTTTTTATTTATAATATTTATTTATAATTTTACGAATTGCACCAATTACGATTTCTAGGTGTCAAATTAAGGTATACAAGTAAAACAGCAGCACGTAATGTAAGACGTTTTTATACTTTGTATTATTCATTCTCTTAACGCTACGGTAACTTTACGGAATTGGTAATTGATTTGATTTTTATATAAACCGAAACAAAAACAGTAACACATTACAAGAAATTGTTTTTGTTTAGTTTATATAATTATAATTTTTTTTAAGAATTCGCAGACTTTGATTGCAACTTTTGAGTTAGCAACATTGTCGTGCATGTTTTTTTTTTATTATTATACATACCAAATAAGTTACCAACATTATGTTTATTTAAAAAAAATTGGATGCGGATGACGCTGTCCTCCCTTGCAGACATAGAGCAGGAACTACAAGTCCTGGTAAATAGTATGTATGAGGTATGCATGCGAAATGATCTGATGATGAATGTGAAAAAGTCCAAGGTAATGATTTTTGAATAAAAAAAAAGTCTGCAACATTCATTCAGCGTGAATGATAAAAATCTGGAGCAAGTGGAAGAGTTTGAGTATTTGGGTAGTATGTTTACAAAATATAGGCGAGTGGAGAGGGATATTAAAAGAAGGGTTGGGGCAGGCAACAAAGTGAATGGTGCACTAAAAATTTTCATCACAAACAAAAACTTTTCCAAAAAGTTAACATGGCAGTGCACAATAGTGTTCTTGTACTACCAACCCTTAAGTAAGCGAAACATAGAACGGGTGACAGAAGGATGAAAGTGGAATAAATGCAGTAGAAATGAGATCTCTTAGACAATTGTGTTGATACTCTGTCTATGATACTCTGTCCACGATAGAGTGTCGAATGAAAATATAAGATGTGTATGCGGTGCAAATCATGGTGTTTTAAACAAAATAATGAAAGAATCATTAAGATTGTTTGAACACATGGAAAGAATGGTAAAAAAGGATATTTTAACGATGTAAATGAAACTAGAAATAGAAGAAGACCGAGGAAAACGTGGTACGATTAAATAAATCAAATATTGAATCTCGGCCACGCGAGGAGATGGCCGGTCATATGGTGAAGACAACGGATGATCGGTGGATCAGACTCACCCTGGAGTGGCGACCGGAAACCGGCCATAGAAAGCTGGACAGACCACAAGCAAGATGGTATGATGACATAAAAAAGTAAAAATGAGGTCAATGGCACAGAGTGGCAAGGGAGAGAGTTGTGGAAGTCGAGAAGGGAGGCCTTTATCCAACACTGGACAACTAATGGCTGATGATGATGATGATTAATGATTTCTGAAGAACACTTCACAAGTTAATCGGAAAAGCTTTCATTTATGTATTAAGTATGCAAAAAATCAATAAAGAATTGTTCAACAGTAAGGTTTATGCATTTTTGCTTATTCATAAAAGAGTTTTACGACTGCACTACATCTTTTCACTTTCACGTATAAAACCATTAAAAAAAACGTTTATTCTCGTAATGTGTCGGACTACTTTCATTTAGTTGAAAAGTCGGTCTGTATTAAAAAGAAAACAATCGGCTGAACGAATAATATACGAGTATGTCCGAAAATCGAATAACAGGTTGTCATAATCTACTTTTGAAAAGTAAAAGTATCTATTCAAGGTATTTATGAACGGCTTATTACGGTCTTGTATACTCAAGTACCAGGCCAGATACACCTACCTTCGGCCCACTAATTGATTGCAAATAAGCTTTAGCACACACGAAAAAGAAAATACAATTAATCATGTTTAGTTACGAATTTGAGCCTTCAAACCTAGAACAAATATGATGTAAAGCCTTGTAATCCAGCTTGGCTATCTTCTGTAACTTTATTAATGGCGCCTCACGCGTGTTTCACGTTCTAGGAGTTTGGATTTAAAAACAAAGACTTACTTACACCGAGGCTTTAAACCAAATCGAGCAGATTTGAGCAGATATGAGATCAGTATTATGAATAAAAAAATTGAAAGAATGAAGCAAATTTAAATACAGTTTTAGTATAACTAAATTTAATTAAAATATTTAGGCACCTTACCTACTCAATTTCAGCAAGAACTTCAAAATTACGAAGTAACGTATATCAAAGAAATTATTCAAATTGACAGGAACAAATACACACAAAATACAATTGTGTTACAAAAAACAAAGTTATTTAATTTAACAGTTTAAAATGTTAAGGTATCATAGTGTTTCGGCCAAAACAATGGACTATGTAACTAAATTTATTAAAATGGTAAAATAAGTTAGAAAAATAATATCACACTTTGCAAACTATTGTAAAGCTTTTTTTATTATGTAAATATCCATTCATATTTAATATTAATTAAAAAAATGTCTACTGCTTATTATAAAGCTTGTCGTACAGTTTTAAAGGGGATGAGTATATAGTAAAAAGTCCCATTAAATACTTTAGTCCTCACTGGGTTGAATTTTTTTGTTTGATATATAAAGAGCTTGTGTGGATCGTTAATTTTTAATTAAAAAATCACATCTGATAGCAAGCAAAATATTTTTAATTATTAAAAAAATATTTTTAGAATGTGTCTTTAGAAATATCAAAATCTAATTGATATAAGACGGTAAATATTTAATTGTTTATTTATTTATTGTTTCTTGAACGACGATGTAAAATTTCATATTAAATAGTTAATACGAATGAAAACGTCAGTTTTATTATATTTTATGGGAATGACATGTTTCGCCCTTCTAAGGCATTCTCAAATGTTGTTAATACCTTAAAAGGACGAAACATGTCATTTTTATAAAAAATAATAAAACTTCTAGAAAACGGACGTTTACATTCGTATTAATTAAATAGTTTATTTGACAAACAAAAACATTTAAATATCCCGGGGAGAAGCAACGTATCCACCTATTTTAGTAGTTTTTATACATATCCCTATAATAGGTTTAGCAAAATGTAATGTTTTTACATAAATAACGTTTACACAAATAAAAAAATCAAATTATTAATGTTGTGTAGTTATTGCAAATAAAATTAGGCCGTTGCCGTATATATCTTTAAAAATTAATTATTGATTTATGCGACTACACAGCTCTGCAATGAGAACTGATTGATAATTGAGTTAAAGTTGTGAAGCTGTAATCTACAATACATAGCAGACCTCTAATCTACATAATTATTTCTAAGAACACAATATTTTCATAGCGTGTGGTCAGCAAAAATGTTAACTTGCGTGAAATATAATTAACGGGTTATGTAACACGCACAATGTAGGACAAACGAGTGGGATTTATGACAAGACCCGAAGACAAATTAATGACTATTATTGTCCATAGAGCCGAAGGGCGGTATTACGACATTTGAGCATCTGAATATCTTACTAAGTCATACCTGTTGGTGGGTTTTCGCGAACCGGATTTGGAGGTTACCAAATCAATGACGTGTTGGAATATTCCCAAAAAGTTTATTGCCCTTCTGTAATAATCGATGACCCAAAAGATTCTCATGTATTTAAATATGTATATGTGAAATCTATGAGTAATCTGTATCTTATGCAATCAACATTTTCGATTTGTAAGTAAATTGCGCATATCATGGACCGATATAGTTAGCAATGTAAGTGTACTACAAAGAGCAAGATTTGATAGACAATAAATGGCTGACATCAAGGTCCGGAAGGTGTCTTACCTAGGGCATATCTTCAGACGAACGAGCTGCTGCACGTAATCATAAAGGGCATAAGAGCTTGTCATCGAGTTGTTTGGGGAATACGGATCTCTTGGCTCCTGAACATATGTGGTTGGACAAGGATTGAAACAGTCGAGGTGCTGTTTGGAACTGCGCAAGACATGTGCATGTACTCTCAAGTATTGGTTGACGTCGGGGGGACCCGGCATGACATACAAAAAAGGAAGTAAATTTCAAGATTTTTTTTAATGAGTTTTTTTTATTCTCAGTATCATCTATAGCATGAATGCGAGCATGGTACGGTCATAATTGTCTTAGACAGGTCTTAGATTATCTTTGATGGGCAGATAATCTGTGCGAAACCCTGTCCTCGCACACACTTTAGCGACTAAGCCTTCGCGATAGTTGGCCCTTCAGCGTGGAACTATCTTCCTTCAGACATCATATAGAGTTCAGTTCGAGCGTTTTTTTTTACATAATTTATATATCTGGAATCGTTTATTAAATGTTTTACGGAAATGATTTTTTTTACCTTACAAAGGTAAAAAAATATCAAAATATCAAATTTAATGTACCAAGGATCAAAGGAGTATTTGTTATATAAAAATATTCGGCGATATACCCGAACTAATAGAGCAGAATAAGATACAAGGCAATTGATATGGCTTAATACTGGTTGACAGTAAGAAAAGGGAGAAAAAAAAAACTCCACTAAACATGAGAAATTATACAAAAAAAAGTAATAGATGAAAAATTAATATGAAATCTTTACAAAGTTTAATACTCGTAATACAATTAAAAATAGTTATCATTGTCAAATGAACATTTAAAATCAGATACTTAAAAAGTTAAGTATTTCTTTGAAAAACGTGTTTTTACAATAACAACAAACCAAAGATGTATATTAAATACAATTACCTTATATATTATGGAACATATTTGTTCTAGATACATAAACTGTGTTTTTATTTTAGTAAAATATTATATGTAAAATATGACATTAGCAAATCAATAAAATTTTAAAGGTCGACATGCGTGTATGACTCGCTGTATGAATGTGAAGGAATCTAGAGAGGTATGTCAGAATAGAGTAGTATGGCAAACAATTATCTCTGTCTGCCCTTTTGGGGAAACGGCATAATGGTTTATTGTTGTTGTTGATATCAACATATTCTGAAAATGATATGCGTATAATGAGAACACATAATATGCGGATTATTTTCGCACTTTAAGATGATATGTCTTTGTTTTTTGGTCGACTTTCCAATTCTTTGTAGAAGAACAAAGACAGCAGTTTGATATGGGCCTCGTAGGGCCGCCGTATCGCGTGTTCGAATGACCGGTTTGTGATACGTGCCAAAATGTTTTTCGCGCTCCGGCGCCCACAGCGGACCGCGTAGTATTGTATTTTTGGCATAAAATATACCCAGCTGGTAGCATAGTACATGCAAATACTATAAAGAGGATGTGAGCCATAACGGTACCAGCCAACCGGACCGTCATAAAGTAGCTCCTCAACCGACGTCCTTACTTAGAATTGCATACCTACTTTAAATTTAATATTTTTTTAAACTTAGTGTAGCAAGGCAGTTAATGTAGCAAAAATACATAAAAGCATTGTAATTTTGTACTGTAAAATGTTATATTAAACAGTGACCAATATTTTTAATTTTAATCATCAAAGAATAATTATTACGAATAAAAATGTTAGTTTACTTAAAATTTTACTATAAATTAAAGGAATGATGTGTTTTGACTGTCAATGGCATTATAAAAAAATGTTTGTTCACATTTCATTAAAGCCTTAGAATAGAGGATCATAAACTATTTGTCCCGTAGACCCCTTGCCGATTTTTTCTAATTCGTGTAGACCCCTTGCTTTATTAATTGATTTTTCGAATTAATTGAAAAAAAAAATGATAGCTGTCAAATTCTACTGGCCGGAAGTCGATTTCCATCGTCCGATTTTTCCCAAATGAGCTAAAAAAAAGGTCGCCGAAGATTTCGATATTTATTAGGCTTCAATTTAATTGAACCGTCTCGTGGACCGCCATTTTTTTCGCAGCTGTCGTAGACCCCTGCAAGTTATCGTGGACCCCTGAGGGTCTATATAGACCACTTTGGGAATCACTACCTAAGATAGACGAAATATGCCATTCACGTAAATAATAATAAAACTTCTAGAAAACGGACGTTTTCATTCGTATATATTATTTAATATGAAGTTTTACATCATCGTTCAAGAAACAAAAAATACACAAAATAATACTTCTAATTGATATCTTGTAGAACATTCCAGAAATATATTTAAAATGAATGTGTATATTTTCTAGCAGTTTTTGTTTAAATGACAATAAGTTCTGCCTTTTTATCAATGTTATTATATACCTATATCGTATCCGAGAAACTACGAGTGACCCAAAGAGCCATGTTAGGAATAAGCCTAAGAGACAGAGTCAGAAACGATACGGTGAGAGAAAAAACAAAGATCATTGACATCATCCATCGGGTGGCGACTCTAAAACGGCAATGGACAGGTCACGTAGCCAGAAGCTCAGATGAAAAGTGGACAAGAAGACTGCTGACTTGGAGACCGTGGACGGCAAAGAGAAGTGCAGAGCGACCGCAACTATGGCAAAATGATGATTTGAACAAAAACGTCGGAATAACCTGAATGCAGTTTGCACAAGACAGAGTGACATGGAAGCGAATGGAGGAGGCCTTTGTCCAGGTGTGGACGGGAATAGGCTGAGAAAGAAGAAGAAGATATCGTATCCAATTCAAATGCTTTTAGTACTTTTTCGTATGAATATAAATGGCCTTTCATGCGAATCAGCCACCACAGATAGATGTGAGATAATTAAAGTAGCTCAAAACAAAGAATCAAAATAAAAGCATCATGAATCTTTTTGTTGTTGAAACGCCGCCACGGATTCGCGTTAAGGTTTACTTCTTTTACATTTAAATTGGTTACTTGGATTACGTCATGCAATACAATGCAATTCATAAAATAATACACATTAATTTGTGCATAACCTAGACACACTAAAGCGCGTTAGTACAAAAAGGAGGTATGACGAAATAATTAACTTGTCTGTTTGTTTCTGTAAAATATGACGGTATATTTTCATTCTTTGGAGATGGGTGCGCTTGCAAAGAATGCAACAAAATGCATTATCTCTTGAGGAAAAAATACATGTTTAAAAGTAATATTAAAATTTATAGAGCCACAAAATATTTAAATTTCTACGGTACATTGTTAATAATCTCTTTCGTACATTGTAAACAATGAAACAATTTTTTTTATATAAAAATCTTTTTAATATATATTAACTGGTGGAATTCAATCTGAATGTACATTGTAATTTTTTTCATATAATTAATTTGTCTTATTTTCATTATTTATAGAGTGAGATTTTTCGCCTTACTAGGAAGTCATCAAAAGTAAAAAAAAAATCTAAATTTAATGTACATAATATCGAGTTTTACATCATTGTTCAAACAATATTAAAAAAAAAAGATTTTTTAATGTGTATAAAAATATAACTCGTTCAATATACTCGTATAATAATGTATTTTTATGCAAAGGTCCATGGTAAAGTCACATATTTTTGGGTTTCGTGCTATGAAGTTTTCAATTCATTATTGCATTTTTCGTAATGTTAGTATCGATATATTGAATGAAATAATATTTTAGTTTAAAAATAAAATTTATTGAATCTTTTCACTCATCTGCAAAACGTATGATTTTAATTAATTAACACAAAAAATGGATTCTTTTAAAAAACATCAGAAGCACCCGTACATCTTTTGTTTAAAATAAATAATCTAAGCAAGTTTTCGAAGTACTCCATTGGAGAGAATACTCTAACGGAGGCCTCGGGCAAATAAATGGAGTGTCAGGAGACCACCTACAAGATTGCCCGAATAGCTGGAACGACCTGAATGCGGAAGGGATAAGACAGGGATGATTGGAGAAAAATGGAAGAGACCTATATCCAGCTGCGGATGAAAGAAGGCCGGAGAAAAACAAGAAGAATCAAGGATATAAATCTTCTTTGTTATTTAATATTCCACCAATCTAAAATGTAATATAATAAGAAACGATGATTGAACAGTTTCAAATATGATTACGGTTATTCAACAGTACAATATTATATCTATAAGAAAATACACTTGTTAATCATCGTGAATCGCCAAAAATAACTGAATCACAGCATATGGAAACAAAAACGATTCAATGTAATTTCCCTATTTCCAAATCGGCTCTTGGATGTTTGAAATTTAGTCCAGAACGATTTGAATTTTGACGCACGTTAAAAAAAACTACATTTATGTATAATGTTGTGGTCATGGAACGAGAAAAAATGTTTCTCAAGAGACAACGCTACTCCACTTTCAGTGGGCACTTTCGCAATCGCATAATGCGGATTGGAGTTCAGATTGCAAGGTGAGACCTCGGTGCGGGTTCCACGTGGAGAGAAAAATACAATAACCATTATTCGCCGAGCATTTCGTGGCCGTACCTGAGCAAGGCAAGTCGCGGCGATTAAAAAACATAGTCAAACTATCAATTATCGTATGGAACTGCGGCCCAAGTGGCTGTTGTTATTTATGGTCGCATGTTTTAGATAGAAGAGAGCAATAAATAAGTTATTGGTCCATTCTGTCACAATACATGTGTAGAAATAAAGATTATCAATTGCTTTTTTGTTACATGAACTGTCGATTCGATTTAAAACGTCATAAATTCACTCGTTATATTTACATATTTATGTTACGTGGTTAAGAAAATTGTCCATATTGCACACGCACCAAAATCGGTGTAGTAATAAATTTTAATTCCAGTCATTTCAATTGGTGCACGCGATTAATAAAAATTGTAAATGTGTTTTTTGAAAGTCTACTTATCATATTTAGTTACAAAGTATATACAAAAATCAACATTAAATTTTTTGAATTCATTATTAAAAAAATATATGCAGATTTTTTAAAATATTAATTTCCTTTTGCTGTCGGTGGACGAAAATAAAGATTTTTTTAAAGAGATACAGATATAGTAATTGTTGCATTTTTAGGAACTTAAAGGTTTTAATTTGATAAATAATATTGATCTTATTTAAAAAATGGTTTCGATCTGACCAGAATAAAGTATAATAAATAAATTTAATTATGTAAATATTTAAAAATTATTTGACGTCTAGAAACCTTTTTTTTCGTTTTATGAATATCGATGTAAAACTCTATATTACAAATACCATCTACTTTTGGAATTAAAAAAACATCGTTTAGACCACTTTTTTAATAAAAAAATATTAAAATACACGACATGTTTCAGAGGATACCTTCATCTTCAGGTGTAAAAAATATAACAAAAATGAAACAAAGAAAGACTAATAAAAAACGCATTTATAATTCGATACAAAATTCAAATTCAAAATTCAAATTTTTAATTGCGCTTTTTATTAGTCTTTCTTTGTTTCATTTTTGTTATATTTTTTACACCTGAAGATGGAGGTATCCTCTGAAACATGTCGGGTATTTTAATATTTTTATTTATTAAAAAAGTGGTATAAACAATGTTTATTTAATTCCAAAAGTAGATTACTATGGAATTCCACAGTGTTAATGCCTTAAATTTCAATAAGTTAAAAATACCATATTTGTGAAAACGTTTTATGTTTAAAAAAAATATCAGAATGTTATATGACTTATTTCATTATGCTCTAGCAAGGTGAAACATGGCACTTTTAAAAAATATAATAAATTTTCTAGGAAATCGACGAATACATATAACATCATGTCTAATGACATTATTTGACAGTGGAATAAAAACGTGTTGATCTAAAAAATATTATTTTTAATGCACCGCACTAAAAAAATAGAAAGTCGACTCATTTTCAATGCAATAAATCTAGACATAATTAAACTCATTTAAGATAAATACGAATACATGTTATCATAAGAGAAAACTTGCATAAAAAATCGTAACAAATTCAACTGTTAAAATTCTCATTAAGAATTGACTGGTTAAATCTGACATCGGGATGTGCGAAATAGATTCCTCTGTCAGATTAACATCACAGCCGTCGCGTCGGTAGCAAGCTAACAAGTTATAAATATGAACTGTTCGGTTCAAGATTTCCATTGAATGGGAGTTAGCTAAGAGGCTGACAGTAAGAATATTAAATAATGGCTTCCATTATTTACTTCCAGTAGTCATTAGACTCAGGTTAAATGCACTCGATTGCAAGCAAACAGCTCTCGAGTCTTGTATGTAAATTGCTCGAACGCTGTGGCTCATTCATAATTCAGGTAATCACTATATTAATGGTATGCGGCAAATCTTTTGATTATTTAACTGCGAATCTTGCTCTCTGCTCTTGTTACATAATAAGGTTTCACATAATTGCTTATTATCATCTAGTTAAAACACTAGTTTCTTGGTAGCTATAATAATACTGAATTAGGTAAATCAAATTTGAATGAATTAATTTCTTATTAATTCATTCAAATTTGTTTCCTTAATTCAGCTTTTACCTAAGCTAAGATGGCAGTGCATAATGGTGTTCTTGTGCCTACGATATATGGAAGAAGTAGAAATGAGATCTCTTAGACGAATGTGTGGATACTCTGTGTATGATAGAGTGTCGAATGATAATATAAGACGTGAATGCGGCGCGAATGATGGTGTTATGAACAAAATAATGAAAGAATCATTAAAATAGTTTGGACAAATGGAAAGAATGAATAAAGAAAGAATGGTAAAATAATTATATGTTAACGATGTAAATGAAACTAGAAATAGAGGAATTCCAAGGAAAACGTGGCACGATCAAATCAATCAAATATTGAACGTCGGTCACGTGTGGAGTCGGAGAAATCGACGTGCGTGCATGACAAGATGTATGAATGTAGAGGAAGCGAGAGAAGTATGTCAGGACAGAACAGTGTGGCGTTCCATTCTTTCTGCCTACCCCTCTGGGGTGACGGCGTGATGGTAAGTTAGTTAGTTAATTTCTTATTCTTATTGTTTCTCCCCTATTAGAGGTCGGACAACATCATGATTATTTCTACCCTTGATACATCGGCTCTAATTAGGGATGTTGTGCTGCAACTGAATCATTCACAAAGGTTTTCTAGCCAAGATTTTCTTCTTTTCCCAACCCTTCGTTGTCGATTGATGTTAACTTGGACAATAATGAATAACTGCTTTTTTTCAAATTCAAAACGTTTAACCGTTCTATCAATACTGCATTTTTAGGCCAAAATAAAATTGTGCAGTCATGTATTAATATATAATAAAATAGTTCAAACTTCATCCTAAAGATGTCACACATGTAAAAATAAACAGTTTGTTGTTTTGAATTTAAACCATTTGGCATATTTGTAATAACTAGTCTGCAATTTTCTTTAACACTAAATATTTTGTTTTAACACCTATTATTTTGGTTTTTGAAATACCGACTGGTGTTGTTTCAAGTACTCGTAGAGCTTCACGAGGGTAACAAAATAAACCAATTAATTTAATTTATATGTATTAAAACGTCTAATTTCTAGAAGAGTAATGACATATAATGGGAATGATATATTTTGCCTCGATAAGTAATTATCAAATGTAGCGAGAATTAAACGCGTCTGTTTATATACCCGAGACTGGTACAATGTTAACAATATTCTAATTGGACGAAACTATAATAGAATTAAAAAAATCATCCGTTTGTGCAAACCATCTCTGGGATGGTTTAATTACAATTTATCCTTTAATTTAACTTTGTATACTTCCGACGACCTTCGTGGCCGAATGGCAAGTGCTACAAATGCTACACCAAAGGTCCCGGGTTCGATTCCCGGTAATGGCAGTGGGATTGTCTCACTGTCTTTGATCTGGTATAGAATTCACGTGACAATAAAATGTCAATAGATTAGATACCTATCACATGTCATGATAATCAATATGATGGCTTTACCCTCGTTACATCGATTTGGCTCGCGCTGTAATGATGTTAAGGACGATTCAACAAACTAATACTAATGTGAGTCAAAAAAATCGATTCTATAAGACGAACATTTGTTGTGTACTCCTTTGACAATTCAGGACGAAGCATGCAGATTAGTTATTGCAAATAACTCAGAAATAATAATCTTTCAAAATTGTCTCATAGCTGACGAAGTTGTCCGATTTTACGGCCTCGATCCACTAACTAAGGCGGCAGCGATGCGCAAAAGAAGGAAATCACCGAAAATATCCGCCACAAGGCTTTAGAAAAACCGCCGTGGCTAAACGTCGAAATGTGAAAGCGATCGACCGTTGGCAACTGTCGGCCGCCGCCTGCTGCCGGTGAACGATCGCCTTACGATAATTAAGTCCGGCTTACACCGAAAAAACTAGATAATTACTTACAATGTCATATCCTGTACCACGTCCGAAAGAAATGTGTATTTAACGAAATGTAGTATGAAACTTAGTAGCTCGATCGGTAACAGAAACATAGCACTATACAGATTATAACTTTTCTCCTCTGCAAAATTTGAATTCTAAAACATTTTTTATTAAAATTTAGAAATTCTTTCTTTCTTCTTCTTTCGGTGCCGTGTCAGGTCCCCTCAACGTTGGCAATCACTGTAGCAAAGGCATTTCTATCCTGCGCCACTGAACATGTTCTGAACTCTTTGATGTTCCGCAGCCAAGACAGCTGCCTTCTATCAACCCCCTGACGTCCCTCCACTTTATCCATTAATATCAGTCGAAGGAGGTGGTATTTTTCTCCCCTAACGATACAATAATATAGAAGTTTTATGATACAAAATTAGTTGGATACATCCACTAGCGCGCATGACATGATGTATGAATGATGAGGAAGCGATTGTACTATGTAATAATGTGGCGGTCCATTATTTCTGCCCACCCCTTCGGAGAAACAGCCTGATGGTGAGTTGGTAGTTAATTTATAAAAATTATCACACCCTCTTTTTTCTCTAGAATTCACGTGACAATAAAAATGGTCATAGATTATTTTTTGACACTTGATCACATGCCATAACAACCAATAGTTAAAAAATTGTATACAGTAATATGGTTCAAATAACCTGTCGCATACAAGCATGTAAAAATAAACGGGATACTACCACATTAAGGGTTTAAGTAGCATCTCAAAAATCAGCAAAGATGATAATAGACTTTGCTGCAAACCAATCCCGAGTATTGAAATAAAAAATATATTACGACATGTTTCGCCTTTATAGACTACTATGCCAAGTTATTTGAGCAGAATACGATATATATCTTAATAAAAATATCTTAATTGTACACATAAAAGACATCTATAAAGGTGACAAATAAAAAACACAAATAAATGGCACTTATTCAAATAGAATGACTTAATATAAATTAGATGAAACATATACATATTTACGGATTTCTACTTTTTTTTTAAAAACATTTCTTGAGATGCATCTTCTAAACGTCTCCCCGTAGGGGTAGGCAGAAAGAATTAACTGTCACACTTTTCTTTCTTGACATATTTCTCTCGATTCCTCAACATTCATACATTGTGTCAAGTATGCGCGTCGATTTCTCTGACTCCTCAAGTGGGCGACATTCAATATTTGATTTATTTGATAGTGCTACATTTTCCTCAGTCTTCCTCTTTTTTTAGTTCCATTTACATAGTTAACATATACTTTTATTATCATTATTTCTTCATTAATTCTTTACATGTGTCCAAACCATCTTTATGATCCTTTATTATTCTATTTATTACACCATCATTCGCACCGCATTCACTTCTTATATTTTCATTCGATACTATATCATACACAGAGTATCTACACATTCGTCTGAGAGATCTCATTTCTACTGGATTTATTCTACTTTCATCCTTCTTTTGCCAGTTCCATACTTCGCTTCTATACATAAGGGTCGGTATAAGAACAGCATTGTATCTTCTTTGTATAATATTATAATATCATATTTTTTTCTATTAAACGAATGTTTTGTTCAAAATTGAATAAATAATATGGAGTTTTATATAAATATAAAAAATCTATGTTAAAAATATAAAGATGATGATGATCACAAGCACAAAAAATGGAATCACGCAATTGCTAGCATAAGTAACATTTTTGGTCCAGAATTGAGGGGTCTGTAGCAAGTCGAGAGATGGCAAGCATAACGGAAAGCGTACACCAGCGTGAAATGCGCCAACACTGCATCACTGATTTCGATTTAATTTATTGTGTGAAAAGGCGGTTCTTTATAAGAAAAACGACCGAGCAGCACGCGCCGGGTTGAACAACACAACTTATAAAAATTTCTTTTTACAAAGTGGACAGAACAGAGATTCTCTCGTGTAACTAATTTTTATTATAGTTTCTGGAAATTACTTTTGATTGAGCGGTTAAGCAAACATTAGAAATATAAATTTAAACGTTTCTTTTTTGTATCGATTACATTTTTAAACCATTTACTTAGATTTCACGGTCGCGCGAATTGCTTTTGGAATGTTGGCATACTTTTAAAATTGCAAAAATATTATAAATCATAATGAAAAACTTTGCCAATAATTTAGTTCAGAGCGAATCAGTAAAATTCATTGTTAATTCATTTTTCACGTTGGGCGAAGAAATATTTTTACTTTGTGGTATTTGATATTTGTCATAGTCTAGAATCAAATATTTTGAAGAAAAATGATGTTCCAGTATCTTATTAACTTGCAGGTGGAATTTGGAAGGAATGATGAAAGCCTTTATAAGATGACGAAGGAATTTATCAGATTTTAATCTAGGAAACGGGTGCAGTAAAATAAGCTCAAAAGTGACAAAAACCAGTATTTTAAATCATGTAAAAACGTAATATTAGAACTCCACAATTTAACGCATTAAACAACAAACCATCACGCCGTTTATCCGCAGGGGTAGGCAGAGAGAATGGACCACCACACTACTCTATCCTGACAAACCTCTCTAGCTTCCTCCATATTCATACAGCGAGTCATACACGCATGTCGATTCTTCCGTCTATTGACATGGCCAACCTTTAAAATTTAATTAATTTGGTCATGCCATGTTTTCCTCGGTCTAACTCGATTCCGTACTCCATTTACATCGTTAACGTAACGCATTAAGTTTGCTAAAAATCAACAAAAGCTAGAATTTAAGTAAAAACGTCAGTTTTTTAGAGTTTCAATCGGTATATTTAATTATATCATTTATGGAGAAATATATTATAATGTATTAAGCTTTAAACAATATTTCAAAACTTAGAGATAATTTTGGTTTTTCGTGCATATTAAATAAATCCATTTTTCACGTAGTTATACTTTGTTCTCATTATTTTACAAAGAATCTGTATATATTTGAATAACTTTTTGGTGACATTGTATTATCACAACACTTTTTTGTACTTTTTACAAACATCTTTCCCGAAAGTGTCCCGACACAAACTTCCCTTCTCAGTATATGAATTTTAACATTATCAAATTAATTCACTGAAGAAGCGAAGTTTGTATCCCGAAACATGTTTGTAAAAAGTGCAAAAGTGTGTTGTGATAATACAATGCCAAAAAGTTATTCAAATGTGAATCCACAACACAAAGTGATGGCGAATATAGAAGAAAGTGTCTATATTTGATGAATGAAAGTCTCATTATAATTTCTAGAACAATCATAAAATAAAAGTCAAGAAAAAAGAATGTTTTCAACTATCCTGTAATTTTAAAACGTACATATAAATCTTATAACTGGAGTTATATACATTAACTATACAATTATATTATTTTTAATGTATTCACATCACTAGCAGTATTCTAAGATAGTTACTCCAAATATAATAATTAAATATGCAATTATTTGTAATGAATATCGAAAAAATGGACCGTTATTTGAGAGATCTAATTATGCAAATGAAACCTAACACCATGCTATGATATATACCTATAGAGCTATTGCGGAGGTGTGACTTAACGCTTTCATTATGATTCAATAATGATATGCATTGATTTTAAACAATGTGGTCTTTCTGCGAGTCATTACGGAACAGGTTCCTATTCTGCGGAGCATAATAGGATCTTGACCACAATTCAGGACTATGAGCGTGAGAAACGAAACATTCGAAACGAAGTTTCAACTACAAACAATGGATTAGACATTATGTCAGAATATCAACAATCATTAAGATATTTTTTTTAGTATAAAAACAGAACGAAAAAATTATTTTCTTTTTTAATTAATTTAAATTATATACTCGTATACCTAAACAACTACTTATACGATAATCAAATGATTTTACTGAAATCTCTTGATGGATGTTCATTTTAAATAATAATGAAATAAAACGATGTTTTTTTAACTACTTCCACTTTTGTCTTTATTTCGACAGCGACCGGTTTCGCAAGGCTTGCTGGTCTTCCAGTCAGACCAGTCTGTCGATGCCAGCGAGCCTGGCGAAACCGGTCGCTGTCGAAATAAAGACAAAAGTGGAAGTAGTTAAAAAACATCGTTTTATTTAATTATTAACTATTTATACATAATATCGGAAAAATATTTGAAGGTTCAATCGGAATGAATGACTTAAAATACAAAAAATCATGTAAATTTTATAATATCATAATTACATATGTCATATATTTAATAACAATTGTTTTCGTAATCTTTCTAATACAATTTAATTCAGCTCCCAAGACCAGTAATAACTATAAAATATTAAATAAAGTTTATAATAATTAACCACCTACATTTTAGTAGTCATATTCAAAGAAGAGGAATCGGTGAGCGTGCATGTTACGACGTATAAATGTCGAGGAAGCAAGAGAGGTATGTCAGAATAGAGCAATATGGCGGTCCATCCCTTCTGCCTACCCCTTCGGTAAAACGACCTAATGGTCAGTTAGTTAGTTAATTATAAATCACCATTTTTTATTTAATTGTCATCGGGATAGAATTTTGGAAGATTTCAGTACCCCCAAAGGGTCTCATTGTCAATGTAAGGAAGCGCAATAACCAGCCAATTTCTAGATAAGAAGTCTATCGTTGCTTACATATTAGAAATTTGGCCACCAGTATCCAATAGCTAGGTGAATGAGCGGGTAGCTTGCCTTTTCTTGGCCGGCTAGTCTCCTCTTCGAAACCCGCATCGTGAATGTGTCCACAATGTTAATAAGAATATAATAAAATTGGTTTTTATTTATTTTATTCGATTTAAAAACATAATTTCAACCAATTGCTAGTAGTCTTAAAGGATTCTCATTGAATGAAAGCTTCACTCACGCAACTAAATTCTTATAAACAACAAAGATGTTACACATGCTTATTCTATATTAAACTGTTATCAAGTTTAAATATACTTATACAAAGCTAAGTATTACGTTAGAAAATATATAATACTAAAACACGTCACGTCATCAAAATTCTTATTGGAATTTTCTTTCAATACATTTAGCTTTCTTTTTATTTCCGTTTTTATTACTGCACTAGCAAAACAACTAGTGCCATTTAAAACTCTGTTTTTGGTTAGAAAATAGAGAAATTTTATAGAACTGCGATAAAAAAGTAAGAAACATTGGTCTTAATTCACTACTCTGTCTTTAAAAACAAATTATACAAATTTATTATATAAAAAAGGAACTCAACCAATTGTGAAATATCAAAATTTTCTATTGTCAATTATATTATTATTATTATATATAAACTACTAATAATTTTATAACGTCATGTTTTGTATTAGACTATTTTAAGCACATGAGAAGAAAATAAATATCCTATTTTTGAATTTGTTCATAATTTCTTGAATAATGAGATAAAGCTCCAGAATGAATATTTAAACTTAATGAAAACATCAGTTATTAAAACCATTTTTTATACGAATGTCATGATTCGCCTTGCCAAAGCATTATTAAATGTCATCATATTGCTCTAGTGAGCCGAAATAAGCAATCCTAAAAAATATAATTATACTTCTACCAAACGGAAAGTTTCTTTAATAATTTATATAGAAATTTGGTATTTAGAATTGCACTTTTTAAAACAAAACGATAAAACTTTGATGGCAATATCAAAAATAAAATGATTTTTAACGGATGAGGGGAAAACCTCTAATAAATTATTATGGTGATAAGTGTGCACTAGTAGCTTTAAAAACGTTTACTTTAAATCAAATATCAGTTTGATTGATTTTAGTTTAAAAAACATGTATCGGTACAAATAATATCATTCGTAGTTGCACCTAAGAACTAACGAAATGGAAAACAGTTCCCGCACCGCCATCTGCAGTTTCATATTTCACCACTGCAATTCAATCAAGTCTGGTTTTCAGATACATCCATTTAATCAGTTCATTAGGAATCTAAAATACCACCGTATCAGTATACAGCATATTTAATTGCGACATTTAAATTTAGAATGGAATGGTGTATATATGTTTAATCACTCAAAAGGATATCTGTGGTGACATTTGCGACGTTTTGTGTAGTTATAATTGGATAGAAGTGTCCGTTGATTTGATTTCGAATGCTTTGGATTCAACGCAAGAGCTTAATAAAGTTTTATTAACTTCCGCTAAAGCAAATGATTATAAGTCAGTTCTATATATAATATATTATCTTACACAATAGACACATGAAACATTATATTTTCATATTTTATATTATATATATTTATTAAAACCTATATGAGTAAATTATTATTATTTATTTGCTGTTGCTAAGCAAATGCAAGTATTCATAAACAAATAAATAAAAAATCTATTAAATATATTTTTTAAATATTACATGGTTTATGTTTTCCGTATTCCAATATAAAGTTATATTTTATCTTAATTAAAAAAACAACATCATTAGTAATTATTGTTTGAAACAAATTAAAATGTGTACAATAATCAATATATTAAATCAAGATAATTTTTTATCTGTCAATGAGTATTTATGTATACATATTTAAAAAAAAAAATTTAAAAGCATAAAAATACCATTAATTCCACGGAATTATTGTTCAAATTTTTAATTTCTCCAATCTGCGATCCATAAAGAGTATCCCATTTAAAAAATAAACTGTAATCTAATATTTGTAAATTATCTTATTTTCTTTATTTAATTAGGTAATTACACTTATTATTTTTATGTAATAAATAAATTAGACTCAACTATGATATGTATAATATGCATAAGAAAACATTAATCCTATTCGAGTGTAAATATTTAGTTTAAAATAAGTGCACGTTTGTTGGTTGTTCCCAATTATTTCAGGTCGAACTTTCAGTATTTGATTGATTTGGTAAAGTGACATTCTTCTAAGAATAATGCACACGTGAATGAAATTAACACAGCGCTACATTAAGTCGAACAAGAAAGATAGAAAGGTACTTCATATTCTGATAGGTGTTAAATGAAATGTTCATAAATGGTAAATGAGTTACATTGTTAAAAGCGAAATTGACCAACGCGATACTTGACAGAGAAAGTGGATGCGGTTGACACTGCAGTTCTTATTATGAAGCTATGTGTGATGAATGCAGAAAGTGTATTATGTCATAATATGTATATAAATCTTAACAATCACTTTAAAACAGCAACAAAATAAAATTATTAAAGGACGTTAAATAAATCTTACATCAAGAAACCAACATTACATAGTGACTGATATGTTGTGAGTTGATTCGATAGCAATATTTTTTTTTTGCTAAACAATAAGTGGATTATTTTTTCTAATAACATGAGCATTCACTTTATGGTCGCACATTAACATTTAAATTACTTTATTCATATCATTTGATTACTTTTACATCCCGCAGTTTAAAATTTTAAAGTTTACAAAATATAGTTATTGTAATGAAAACAATATATTGGAACCCGGATAAGTAATAAATTAATAAAAATTAAGTTATTTCAACGAAGTATCAAAAGTACTTAAATGTTACACATATTTTAATTTAAAACATCTAATCAGATTCGTTCAGTTTGTTTCCCCAAAGGACATTACAAACATATTATAGTTTAAGATGTCTATTTAAGAACTGGTAAAATACCAGGAACTCATTAAAGATGGTTCGACTTGTAACACTTTCGTCTAATTTAAGGATTAAGTATAACTTCATTTTGTTATGATAATTTTATTATTATTATTATTTTTTTAAATAAGCAACGCCGAGGATTTTAATAAACGGCATTAGAATTTATTTCACAATCTTAAAGATGGAAAAAAAAGTTAATTATTATAAAATTAGAAACTGGTCGCGTCCAAGGTTAAAACTATCTACCCTACATTAATAAGTGAGCGTTTTATTCTCTATAATACTACCCCGTTTATTATGTTAATTATTTATTCAAAAACAATGTATCCAATGATCTAAGTAAAATAATTAATATGAACAAGTACATACTTTTGAAATGTATTAAGTATGGGTGTCATTTATGCTTCTGAATTATTATCGCATGATTCGAAATTCGTTATTATGTAGATACGTAATTAACAGTCATATAAATGTATGAATCATCATTTATATAGGAATCAATTCCTATTTGAATTGGTGCAATTCAGAGACACGTATCATATCTCCCGGAAGTTCATTAAGATGCTAATAGCTAGGCGTTTACGTAATAAACTTTTATCATAATCGCAATGCACAAGTGTGGCAGATGCTACATATTAGAATTGAGTTAGTTTCTTACTTGTTACCTTTGCTTATTGTGGAAGTAAAATACTCGTACATGGCGAGTACATTCTTATATAACTATGTTAAATGGAAGTTAGATGATTTCATAAATGAAATGATCAAATTCTTATTCGAATATTTTAAAGCGAATAATATATTTATTTAATAAGATTAGAATATAAGAAGTGTATGCAGTGCAAATGAAAGTGTTTACGAGCAAAATAATTAATGCATCATTAAGATGGTTGAGACACATGTAAATATTGAATGAAGAAAGAAGCAAAGAAAGTATATTATATATTAACGATGAAAACGTTACTAGAAATAAAGGAAGACCAAATAAATCCAATGTTGAATATCGGCCACGTGAAAAGTCGGAAAATTCGTCGTGCTTGCATGACACGATGTATGCATGTTAAGGAAGCAAGAGAAGTATGTCAGGAAAGAACACTGTGGCGGTTCATTCTTTCTGCCTACCACTTCAAAAAGACGGCGTGAAGGTTAGTTAGTTAGATAATTAGTTAAAATACCATGTCAGAAGGGTTCATCGAATCAAATATACGAGTATTTCTATGTAAAGAGTGTCACTCAATACTCTGTAGTAATTGTAATATCTACTGAATGATTATTTAAAAAAATGTTAAATGCAATATAGTTTTTTAAACGAGTACCATCTGTTTTTTTCATTATTCAATGTATTCGTACATATCCAATCGTACGAGCATACAGAGTTGATCGAATAAACTGGCATACAAAGGCTTGCGTTACGAATTTCACAGATCGATAAAATCGTTTTGATGAATAGTATTCTTGAATCACGGTTTATAATGAAATAACTTTGTCCCACAGCCATAGGCCATGGAAACAGCTCTATAATCGCAACGAGATAATCCGGCAGAAACGGATAACTTGATTGCAATAATAACGTATAAGGCGATGTGTTTTCTCCTCGTCCGGCCGGTTCTGTCTTCTCTATTCTTACTCGATCTTCTTGATTCAAGATCAACTCAAACGCGAGAAGTTTTCTCACTAAACGGACAGACACGCGCGGCCATCAAAGCGTGGTAAAACGCTCGTAGACGAAGGTAATTACCATCGGGTGGTATCAGATTAATCCGTACCTAAGTAGTCGAGACACATAAAAACTAACTTGATTATACTCAGTGGAAAATAGGTCTAGAATTAAGAAATCAATTTACGCAAATTTAAAGCATTTAAATCTATGAAATTGGGAAGGATTCATTTAAAAGGTTTGAGATTTAGTTATATAGATTAATAATAAATTGGTTTTGTTAGGAATTGTAAGAAAATGGAAAGTAAATGCAGAAACTAAATTACTATTAAAACTTAATGATTTCAGCGAATTTAGCATTAAACATTTAAAAATTCGCTTTTATCAGTTTTAGATAACCGCTGATTTATAAAAAAATATTTATCTACATATAGTAATAAAAAAATAATCATTAATTTATTTGAATAAATTGAAACGCGCTTTGCATTATCACAATATATCATTTCATTATTTAAAGATATGTTTTGGAATTAATTCGATCCTTCTTTTGTTTACAAATTTTAATAATGAATAAAAAGAGAACAGTTATTTTTATACTAAAACTGGAGGTGAGGTTATGCCTTAGTGTGGGGGTAAAATTGAACTAAATGAGGGAGGGGGGATCATTTCAAATAGGGAAATTGAATTTAAACATAGTCAGTTGTTTAGATTATTATCGTTATAGAAAAAAATCATTGATTTATTGCTTAAAAGACATAGTTTTCAATCTTAAAAATATATACTATCTTAATAGTTAAAGCAATTTCACTTGAGCGTTACATATATTCTTATTGAATAATATTACAATTAAAATAAAACTCGTGTTGTATTCACGGTAATGATATTATTACGTAGATGCTAATTTAAATATTTGTTGAAAAAGAACGTGAATTACATACATTTGAAATAATTTTAACATAATGGACGCTTTGTGATGGGTCAAAAGCCTTAATTACATACATTAGTATCCAGAGACTTGGTAAAAGTGAAACTTGGCGACATTATTTGCTCTTTATTCACTGCTGAATCGATTATGCACCATTCAAATAATATTTGCAACTGGCAGCTTCACAGAGGCATAAATTCTGTTTTCAGCTTAGTAACAAGTTTCCCCCGATGAATGTTGGCCAACATGTAATTCACAGTTTTATGATATAATTTAAAATATGACCTACATCAGGCAGTATTAGTCACCTGTGCGCATGGCTTTGAACAGATGAAAAGTTTATTCGTGATAATGAAATTTCATGGCAAGAAGTTTATTGTTACTGATCAAAAGGTGATTATTAAAATAACCGACGTTGAATTTTAAAATATATTACATATATTTTTTAAAAATATATAAGAACTTCCATTAGCGCTATAAAATCAGCTATAAAAATTTGTTACTAAGTACGTATAGAAAATTTAAAATATGTTATACTTTTTACAATCAAACGCTTCTATTCATTTGTTTAAAAGGTCATATAACTTAAAGGTGTTAACATTGTGGAATTCCATAATTACGATTTAAAAAAAAATAAACACTGTTTTTTTATGTTTGAGTATATAATTCTTGACATGTTTCAGTTAAAATCGTTTTCCTGATGATCAAAGTAGAACATTTCGTAATTGAAAACAGATTTTTTTTATTTCATTTTAAAATTACACGTGTAATTTAATAATTCACTTCTTAATTTTAAAAGAAAATAATATTTTAACTGAAATTCTTCCTTACTAATTCTAGCGTTTAAATACGTATCGAAATTGATTAAATAATGTAACGTGAAGCTTTTAACTACACCGAAACTCTCTATTCAAAGTAGGTAATAAACATCACGTTTGTTACATAATGCTGAGATCTTTCAGGATGTTTGAATCGTAGATACTGATCTAAGATACTGAAAATGTACCTATACAGTGCGTACAACATGCAAATCGCTTTATGTACATGTATATGATTACCGATCTTGTATTTATCCTTCGGCCATGTCGTGGATATAAATCCTTGCGTAATATGATACCTATCCGAAGTTGTGGACCAGAATATGTAGGGCGCTGGTTTTAACAAGAGCAGTGAAAGTATGCAGTCAGATGACAACGCTGTCCACCGGGCAGCCGAAAAGATCGATTGGATTACGGAGAATCACCGGATTTTTTCTCCCATATATCGCCATCGAATTATATTCGTCACCATTGCTTGAGTTTCGAAACACCACAATATCGAAATATTATTTTGTTAAGTTATAAAATTAACCTTTCTCTTTTTATGAGTAACTCAGTGGTATTTCAATGGAAGGTCAGGGCAGATAACTGAACTACTTAAATAATGCGTATTCATGAGTGTTTCGTTTTTTAAATGATACAAATTTTAACTATAATTGAATAAAAACTTATTCAACAATAATAAATTTCTAACGAACAACGTAATTTTTATGAATAAAAACCACCTTTTATCAACTTTTGAGTTATTTTTCTCGACGTGTTTCGACGGTTTTACACCTTCATTGACAGGAAATCGATATGAACTGTGATCATGAAGGTTAAAAATAAACTCTAATGTAGAAAACACAGAGTTTTAATTCATAAAAAAATGTTTAATAATGATGGTTTATTGTGATTAGGTATTTAATTTTTTATGGATAATAATAATTTATATATTTTAATAATCATTGAATCAATTGAAATGCGCTAGTGAAAAATTCTTAGCTAATCATAAATATTTGACTTTGATCTTTTTAACGTCGGCTATCACTCTGGCGTAGACCTCTCTACCCTGTGCTAATAATGTGACGGAATAACTCCTTTTGATTGTTTAAGCAATTTGAATTAAAAAAATCATTCTTGCCTAAAAATAATCTTGAGTAAATTATTTCTAATCAGATCGTATTTTAGATGTTATACATAATAGTTAGAATAAGTTTCTTAATTTAATGTATTGGAATTCACAATTCTTAATTCAATGTATAAATAAACTGTTTTTATTTTAATCGATGAAATATATAAGAACATATTTTGTGTGTTAAATAGTCAAGATATTGCAATACATCAGTATTATAAAGTCAATTTATTTAATTAATCTACGTAATAATCGATGATGTTACAAAATTTCTCCGCAGCTAAAGAGAGTCGATTATTACATCACGTAAAACTACTGAAAATGGAGGTTTCCGAACCCGAAGGAAATGCTTTACACACGCACGGACATTTGCATGAAATCGAAAGTGAACTAGGAAAACTCCGGCATAAGCTGGCATTCATTTTCTGCTTCAATTATTATTCATCGACGGCCGGAAGATAAGAGACGCTTACATGCTTGTATTGAAATTTAGCGGAACGCGCGTTTTTAATTGGATTAACTCCATCTTTTATGATATAGAAATTAATGTTACACGTCTTCAATCTAATATATCGTATTCCATTAGTTGGAAATCGTTAAGTTTTAATTAGGAATTTAATTAACCAAATATCACACAATAATGACTACGCTATTAGCATTAAGGGCTTAATTTGATGTAGTTATGCTTAATTTTGAAACGCTTTATTTAAGAAAATAAAGTAATAAACCTCTTCTAAGGTGTACTATGGAAATTTGTTTAGTGATATATAAATATAATTTAGTGATAAATAAGAAATAGGCAAAAAATGTTATTTTTCTCTGAATTATTTTCTTTACAAATTTTTATAACTTTAAACATAAAATAATAAATATAAATATATGATTTTTTAAATGAACGAGAAACATGTTAATTTTGCAATTTTAACATTTCAGATAATCTTTTACTCAAAAGTTTTAAATTTTTTTTACATTTATTTATTGTTATTTTAAAAATATTGCTTTCTCTAAAAAATATCTTGACATGGTACAGTCATTAGAATATGTTAAATTTTACTATACCTTAAAACTAAAAATAATATTCATAAATAATAATATAATATGTACTAATAATACTTCAATAAAATAATAATTTCTTCCGATTAACAGTGACTCATACTAAAAATCAATTTGCGATTTTTAATAGGCTATAAAAAACGTATCTCTACGTTTCCAATTTAAGAAATGCAGCGAAATATAGGTAATAAATTGCAGCTAAATAAAATTTAACACGGCCAGTCAGCTGAGCGGGTTTCACGCTTGCCGGCCCGGCGCTGTCTCCCGCCGACAACTTTTCTCGCAAACTGGTTAAGATTTTACTTTTCACGAAGAGCTCATTACCCGCTCATCGCTGGAGCGGATTATTATCATTTTATATCGATTCGCAAACGACACATATGCCAAAATAGTTTTCTTGGCCAAACAACCGTTACTTGTTACACTGACGGGTTTTAATCTACCGAAATTAATTATCACATTAATATTAGCGTGCTTTAATTGGACTGCATTAACATTTTATTCTTAATTGTGATAACTGGACAGAACACTCGAATATTTAAAATCACTTGAAATAGGAACACACGCAAGTCCAAATTGATTACTGATCATTTATAAAATTATAAAAAAAACTCACTAATTGAAAAATTTATCTAATATTTAAATTAACATTAATTTCTTAATACTTGGAAATATTTGTTGAAAATTAACACAATTTGTTTATTTAAATCGTGACACTTTTGTTTTATAAACAAAATTTATATTCGAATTAATTAGCTCACTAGAAAACACACAATACTACTCACACTATTATATATATATAATAAATAAATCCACAACTAAGGGGATGGAAGTCACGGGGGTTGGATTAGTAATACCACTGAATTTTCCGCAATTTTCCAGGCACTCACCTTTTTTCCTCTTAGGCAGTACCCTTACGGCATCCGTCACTAGGACGAGCAGGGCTAGCGCCGCAATCACGCGGCAAGTTCCCTTCATAGCGAATATTTCAGAAATCCTAAATCACTGCACACTGAATGTCAAATCACACCGGCACAACACAGAACGGCTAACGACACCGAATGATCCGTCCGACTAGCCTATATTTTCACTTATGACGCCGCACCGCCAATGTCCGCGCCACTATATTAAACCTTTCGCTCTACTTACGGCCCGCTGATTGGTTGGCGCCGACCAATGGCGGGCGAGCGCATTCGACGTCACATAGCGACCCTGGCGGCCGTTGCCGTAACGTGCGATAACAGACTTTTTCAAAATAGTAAAAAACATATCATAGATTAATAAGTTTTCTTTAAAATCAAACATTATTTAAGAAACAAATACAATACAAGCAATATGTTTCAACAAAAAACTTGTACAATGGAATGAGAGGAAATGGTTCAATATTATGTACATATCAATAATATATTAAATTTATGCTATTGAAATACAAGTGTGAAAAGGATATTATTGCACTAATTGTAAAAGCTCGGCAAAAAACGTACTCGGAAAGCAATTTTAAATTTGAATAATATGATATCTGCATATAATAATAAGCTTCCAGGAACGTAGCATTGTTATGAATTGTTTTTTTTTAAAATTAATTTTATTCAAATTATTATTACTCATGCAATGTGCTTTAATTACAGTACACTTTTTAATTTAATTTGTTTTAATTAATTTACGACCTAACTAAGTAACCATAACGCCGTTTACCCGGAGGGGCAGACAGAAATAATGGTCTTCAACACATTTTTTTCCTGACATGTTTATCTTGCTTCCTCAACATTCATACATCGTGTCATGCACGCGCGTCGATTTCTCTGACTCCTCATGTGGCCACATTTGCCACGTTTTCCTCGGTCTTCCTCTATCTCTATTTCCATTTACATCGTTAACATGTAATTTTTTTACCATTCTTTCTTTATTCATTCTTTCCATGTGTCCAAACCATCTTAATGATCCTTTCATTATATTGTTCATTACGCCATCATTACGCCATCATTCGCACCTCATTCACTTGTTATCTTTTTATTCGACACTATCATACACAGAATACCCATACAATCGTCTAAGAGATCTCATTTCTACTGCATTTATTCTACTTTCATCCTTCCTTTGCCAGTTCCATGCTTCGCTTCCATACATTAGGGTCGGTACAAGAACACCATTTTGCACTGCCATTTTAGCTTTTTTGGATAGGTTTTTGTTTGCGATGACAAATTTAAGTGCACCATTCACATTGTTGCCTGCTCCAACCCTTCTTTCAATATCTCTCTCCACTCGCCCATCTTTTGTCAACATACTGCCTAAATACACGAACTCATCTACTTGCTCCAAATTTTCACCATTCACGCTATAGTTGCAGACTATCATGATTTCTTCTTTTTCAAAAATCATTACCTTGGACTAATTCACATTCATCATCAGATCAACTTGCATGCATACTTCATACATACTATTCACCAGGACTTGTTCATGCTTGTTGCCTGCAAGTAGGACAGCGTCATCCGCATACAAGACACAGCTTTCTGACACTCCGCTCATTTTGGCACCTGCATCAAATCGTTCCAGCTCTTTCTTACATTTGTCCATATATAGATTAAATAACCACGGGGACATTACGCAACCCTGTTATCTCAAATCATTCATTTATAGATTTACAAAAAAACATATTAAGTTAAAAATAAAATAATGGAGAATGGAGAAGGATGGCCAAGGACGGGGCCAATAGAGAACTAGTGTATATCAAATCTCACACCGGGGTATTGCGCCGAGAAGAAGAAGATGATAAGAAACCCTTCTATGAATTGGTACTGCCAAGCTTTCCGTGTTCTTTTTTTGATATTGTTTAAGCATTATATGTATACGAGTATAAATACCAAATATTTATGTATTTTTATAAGCGTCTTCATATTAATTCCGCACAACAATGATTTTTTCCCCGATTTCGTTTTATTGCAGCACTCATTCTAATTTTTGCCATACTTGCTTTACGCCAAACGTAGTAAAAATCAAGAAACTTTTTACCAAACCACAAAAGATAATGAACAATTAGGTTCTCATACTAAAAGTAAGAAAATTTTACATATTTAACCAATACATTTTTATTATGTTAAATTGGAAATTGCTATATTATCGAGCAATTCAAAGTATTTACCGTAGCTAATGCTACCTTTAGAAATAATGTCACTTTTTGCACAAAACTGGAATGTCTTTGTGCAATACACTAATAATAAATGCGTTTAGAAGTACATTTGATTCATTCCTAGCAGTAGGTTGTAGAAGGTAGGTTGTGCTATGCATTACAGTTATGTGTAATGAAGAAATAACTTATGATTTATTTACATCTATAATAAAAGTATTCCATCAACTTAAAACATAATTTTAAATGTGTGACAATTTGTTTTCTGTTGTTTTACGGATATTATTCTGACATTATTGCAATAAAATAAAGTTTATTCGATATTCCTGGAGAGGTTTTGATACCATATAACCAACTGGAAATAAGTTAATCTACATTCGAGAAAAATATTAAAATAATGACAATTTGTTGAATGAATATATATGGAGAAATTTACAGACAGTCAAGTCTTTTTGTTATTTATAATAATATCAGTCATTATCAAACATTGAATCAAATTTTGAAACCTAAATATTTTTGATAAATCAAATTTTAAAATATGTCGTTTCATCTTTGTAATGACCTTATCATATTTTTTGTTTGGCAATAAAACTAAAAAAAATAGATCGATAATACTGAAAGCCAAAGGACACACAAAGCTATAAACGAAATATGTAAATAAAAAGAAAAGAAAATGAATTTGTAATCATTATGTTTATAAACGCATGATGGTGACATAGAAGATTATAAAAATGTACTTGTCTACAAACAAAATAAACTATTTCAATAATTAATGAAAAGCTTTGCAGATTTACAGACATACTAAATATGGCATTTAATATGAGAAGTTGTTAACATGAACGCATAAAACCGTTTATTCGCCAAATAGAATCGTTTATGTTCCATATTTAAGTTGAATATTATCGACACCATTAGTCTTTAGTACAAAAAACCCACATTAGATTCTGCAGTTATTAAGAAAAAAAGTTTATTATTATTAAATAAAGTACAAGCCAAAATTTAATTATTGTAGTTAAGAATAAAAGATTTTTTTTATAAATTATAATTTATAAGTGTATAAAATATTTTTTCACAATAAGGTTTGTAATACAATATATAATGTAAACAATTAAAAATAAACTCATGGAAAGAGAGAGAGCGAGAGGGAAATTAATCAAAATTGGTCGTTCAATGTCAAATTTAAATTTCTCATTTTTTGTGCACTTTTATTTATATAATCGGATGACGGAAGTGAAAATGATTTTAAATGTGACCTTTGACTTCAAAAGTTTGTAGGTGGTATCTAAATACTCATTACGTCAACTTGTCAGTCCTTTGTATTATATTTTATAGTTCATCAACATACTGTGACAGCAAAAAGCTCTATTCAACTTAGCATGACATCATCAATGTATTGTATATTTAATTTAATATATTGAGCTATGGTCTTGAACATATTATGCACATGTTATAATTTAAAAAAAAAAGCATTCACGCGTTCGTAATCATGTTCCTATGTATATACGTGGATTTGCTTAAAAATAGCATTAGTTCAACATCGACCATTCTACAACTCGTCATGTATAGCAAATCCAGCCGTTGTTGATGCCCGTAGGGAGAGCATTTCGAAAAAAAAATACCTTATGCTTTTCTTAGTAAATACTAAAACTCATGTTTCTAAACAAATCGCCAAAATATCGTACACGTTTAGCGAAACGTAATAGAATATTTATTTCTATGTTTAAATCCTTATTGAATATTGTTTTCGGATAGGATAATTTTAAAATAATACGAATGAAAACGCCTGCTTTTAAGAATGACATATTTCACCTGTCTAAGACATATTCAAATCAATTTGATTTCATTCGATTTGAAAATTCCTTAGACAGGCAAAACATGTCTTTCACATAAAATATAATAAAACTTCTTGAAAAGAGACTTTTTCGTTTGTATGAATTATTTAATATGGAGTTTTACATGATTGTTCAAGAAACAATATATGATTTTTTTTACTTAATAATAAAATGTAACCAATCAACAATAATACCTATATACCTATACAAAACTATCATTAAAAATGTATTTATGAGTGTGAGGCGCCAACACTGACAGATAAGATGGCTGAAATGCTGAACATATTCAATCACGAAGAATTTGTGGACTTAATTCACCATTACTTTTAAAATACGGCTCATTACCTTTTTCTATTAAAGATTTATTATGTGTAACAGACAATAAAATAATACAGTTCATATGATATGTACTTTCATTTTGATACAATGGGTATTATAATCTGTGTGATTTGCGGTTTTCATATATTCAAATTTTTTATCTATATAATTATTCATATTGTATTATGTTGAAATATTACAATTATCACATGTTTAATGTACCTCACCAATAAATCTAAAATTCAATTCAGAATAAGAGAGAATGTAAAATAATACGATTATAACGAGTAAATCGGAGTTTCTTAATATTTTTTATCAGTTATTTAAATTGAAATTCAATTTCTTCTATATTCGTCATAACTTTGTGTTGCGGATGTTTAATGTTTTGTTTAAAATACTTTGTATACAACACACACTTAATTAATAAATTGAGTACAGGTAAAATATTATAAAAATATAACATAATACCAGGAATGCATTAGAGATGGTTCGACATTAGGAAGACAAGATACTTTCTAAACTCAAGAGTATTTGTCCCCTGAACGTATCTTCACTAATATGAAAGACGTCGATCTCCGAGGAGACCGCGTTCAGCAGACTGAATGCTCTTCCCACTGGTGTCACCAGAGGCAGATTGGTTCTGGTGGCCGGTAGGTAAAACAATCTGTGCTATCGCTGTCGGAGGTTGATGAGTATTCTAGGAAATTTATTATGTTTTGTGAAATAAACACGTTTCGCCTTTTCTGAGGCAATATATACGAAACAATAAATTAATCTAAATATGTTTTTAAATGATTTTAATTGGTGTAAATGTATTGTTTTTGAGATAAATACTGCTGCCTATTGTTTACCTAGTTTTATTCAATGACAATACTAAGTTAAAATCATTCATCATGAAAAGTTATAGTTTTTTTATATTGTAATAGTTAAATTTGTCACTAATATAAACATTACTTTTTCATATTAGTAATTTGATATCGAAATGATTTAGAATTTGTTTTTTTTTGTATACAAATACTTGTAGACAAATACTGCGGGTGAACAAATACCCATTGCGGGTTAATAATTTTTTTTAAGGATTAATTGTATCTCAATAGAGACGAAGATGTAAATTATTTGGAAACAGAATATGGTAGTCGAGGCGTTTACAGGACTTATGACTTATGTGTACAACATTGTGAAGTTATTAAAAATAGTAGCATATAATATATACAAGTTCCAAAAAAGTTGTCAAATGTGGTGTCGTAAGAAGGGCGGAATGGGGAATGTTGTTAACATAAAGTGATCGCCTAACCCAACCAATATATTACCTGGTCATAAGTCCTGTAAACGCCTCGACATGATGACATGATATGAAATATTTTTCTTCCTACATAATATTTAAATAATTTACATAACCTTTAATTCTTTAAATCGGTTATGATTAAGCACAGTAATTAACTCATATGAAAATTAAAAGACATTCAATTACCCAGCCTCAATCAGAATTCAGTAACGAGTCATTGACCACAAAACTTGATACGATCAATGCTAAGGTGAACATCTTACATTCTACGTACCGTTTTGTATTAAAATACTGGTATGGCTCCACAACGGTTGTTTAAGTCATATTACACAGGTATCTGCTACTGAACAATTTTGGTAGGCCCACTTTTTAATTGAGTAAACGAGAAATATTTTAAATGAAAACGAATATTTAAACCACAATACAATCATAAATACAAATGAAAACGCCTGTTGTTTAAATTTTTGTTATAATTTATTTTGAAATAATATGTTTATTCATTCTAATGCATTTTCAAACACTTAATGTACGAGTATTTCCAATAAACTATTATATAACTAATGTTTCTTTTATATATATTTATACTTTGTACACAACCCTCACATTTATTAAAAAAATGTCATTTGATAATGCCTTAGAAGGGCGAAACATGTCATTCCCATAAAATATAAAAAAACTTCTAGAAAACTGACGTTTTCATTCGTATTGATTATTCACCAATATACTTGTACTACAATGCTGCGTTGTATTACGTACTGCTTGAAATTCAACGATTTATTATTATAATTTTGTATTCCTTGTTTACTTATAGTTTTTTGAACAATGACGAAGAAATTCATTTTATATAATTAATACGAATGAAAATGTCCATATCCCAGAAATTAATTAAGTTGAAACATGTCTTTCCCTATGTTTCAGTGTCTTTTTTAACTTGCCATTTAAAAAAAAAAACATTAATTTAAATAGAAACAATTTATAAGAATATAAAAATAATTGTTAGATATTTTAAAAATCAGCCATATATGACCGTAAGTGTTAATGGTTATTTTGCATGTAACACTGTAGTTAAAATTTCCAAATAAACACAAGTATCTTTACGAGTACTAGAACTAGATCGAGCATAATAAGTACTTGCCGATCAATCTATTTTCTAAAATTCCTGTTTTACGACTTTCCTCATTTATTACCTATATAAGTAAAGTAGGCTTCAGAATTTTCTCTTCGTATATCAGATTCTTATTTAAGTGCAATGATCTAAAGGTCTATTTAATACATTATATATGCATAAATTTCAATGTATTCATAGACCAGACTCTCGATCATCCGGGGTCCGATTAACTGGTTTGCGGATTAACCTTGCCAATAATAAAATATCCATTTTTTAATGTATTGAAATGCTTTATTAAATAAAAATAAAACAGTAACACCTGTCTCTTTAAATCGTGAATAAGTTGATTCTAGAATATAGTTAAATCCCAGTCAATACACATTTTCCTTAAACATATTATCTGTTCTCGCGTGACCATTATTTGTACTTATTTGATTTATTATTTTAGATTCGTATACGGATTGTGGTTGTAAAAAACTTGATTTTATCCCGAGTTTTCGGATAATTGAAAGCTTACTGAATAATATGTCTCAACCTTCTTAGTAACATATAATTGGATTTGTATTTAGTTTATCCTCGTTGGTTCATTAAGTATAATCGGTTTTGTTTCTTAACAAAATCTGTTTTGGACTTTGATTTTCGGATATTTATTTGTTAAATGCCTTATAAGAATGATTTTTGTTTATCATTTATTTTATGTTTATTTAAATACTTAACTCTGTAAAAAGTATTCAGCTTACAGATTAATTAACATGAATGAAAATATCTATTATCTAAATTATTTGTTTTATAATTAATACGAATGAAAACGTCTGTTTTCAAGAAGTTTTGTTATATTATATTTAACGGAAATGGTTATATTATATTTAACGTAAAATTAATCGCAAATCTTGGGTATTATTAATTTCGCTTAAATTACAATGCAACTTCCAAAAACAAGTGTTTTCATTTGTAAGAATTATCTTATTTACAATTTTAAACCATCTATACAATGAAAATGAAACAATAAATATGAACGATAATTAATTATTCCTATAAGGGGTTGGATCACCGAATTTTTGATGCACCAGATCTAAATAATAACTGAATAATTTTATTAATAATCTCTTGATGGAATTTTTTTTAAATAATTTAAAATAATATTTTTTTATAAATATGTTTTTTAACTACATACTTCTACTTATATCTTTATTTTGACAAGAACCGGTTTCGCCAGGCTTGCTGGCATCGACAGAGTGGTGACACTATTGCAAACTGAGTCCTTTATACACACACAGATCGGAGGTTCTAATCAAGATTCTAAACAAAAATCATCTGAAATTAATCATTTAAAATTTACAGTTTTTAAATATTGGTATTAAAGTTATTTCAGAAGATTCGCATTCAATAAAATGGATTTAACATTTAATTATAGCTGACATATTTATATATGTTTTTATTATTAATGAATTTAGATACAATATCTTCTAAATTCGCCATAACCTTGTGTTGTAGATGAATTTTTTTTTTTTACATACTAAGTATACAACACTCACTTTATTAAAAAAAATAAAACTTACTCAATGATATTATATAAATATAAATATTAAAAATATTGTATTTGTTTTTCACAAGTGTGGCTAGTTTTGACATCTGTCAAAGCTGACCACATTTGTGAATTTTTTAAATTTATATTTATATTTATATAATATCACTGATGAAGGGCTTGTTGTCTGAAACATGTTTGATATGTCATTTTTATTTTTTAAATAAGGTGAGTGTTGTATACTAAGTATATAAATAATGAAATATAAAATATAATATGTAATATATCTTGGTTCATTAAGTTGACGTCGCCTTATTCGGTTTTTCCCATCCATTAGAGCTGCAAAGATCTGGAATCGTAACAAAACAATTTTTCGGCAGTAATCGGCAGTAATGTCAGCGAGCCTGGCGAATCGTTCGCTGTCAAAATAAAGACAAATGTGGAAGTTTTAAACAACATCGTTTTATTTAATTATTATTTAAATAAGCACGTTGTACTACAACTGAATATTTCTCAAAGGTTTAAAAGTATGATTTTATTATTCTCCCGATAGCCCGTTTTCTTTCAATTTACATCGGATAAAAAATTGCATTGAATTATGTTCTAGTTGATCTGGATACGTTAGACGGAAGAGACTGCTGGGAACAAAAGGCGCAGGATTTAGGGGCTTGGAATAAAATCATCAAGGAGGCTGAAACTCTTCAAGAGTTATTTGTGTGGCCATATGAAGTAAGTTAAGTCTTGCAACACTTTATATTTTTCGATTCTCATAACGTGCCCGAAGTATTCAAGTTCCCTGAGTTTTATGGTCATAAAAATTTCTCTTGCCTTCCATTATGTATTTTATATTTTACAATATATTCACATTTCATAGGTCTAGATTTCTGGTCAAAGCTTTTTTCACTATATCGTAGAACAAGACGTGTAGCATGTAATATCTAACTATTCTCATTCGTAATTCGATTGGTAGGTTATATATATGTTGTAAGCTTTTTAAGACCGCAACATATTTATATCTTTATATGCATAATTATTTTGTATGGGGGTATGTAGTTGAACTCCTCCTAAACGGCTGGACCGATTTCGACATTTTTTGTGCGTTTGAGTGGGTCCCGGAATAGTTTAGGGTACGGCCACACCGAATTACCAGAGTAGGAGTCGAACTGAATACCCGGCGAACCAACGTATAACGTACTATGGGACCGGCCACACTATATGCTCCGCGCCACAGGGCGTGATCAAAAGCAAACTTTGTCAATACTCCTACACAGGCACTCCGGTGTGGCCGTACCCTTAAATTCACAATTGGACCCGGTAGGTGACTGTTAAAACCTTCTGGAAAGTTCATTCCATGTATGTCATGTATCACAGTTGCGTGCGAATTGAGTATAAAGTTTATCATTTAGTATATAGTTTATAAATGGGTGGCACTTGGCATAGCAGATTACTCCGCTCTAACATTACGACTCGGTGGTGAACCATTGGAGAGGGTGGAATACTTTAAGTACCCCGGCAGTATGATTATATCATCTATGGACCCAGATATGGAAGTGAAGTGCAGGATAGAAGCAGCCCGTAGTTCATTCAACAAAATGAGATCAATATTCGGCAATGACAACTTGAACTTGAAACTAAGGCAGATAATGTTGAAGTGCTATTTCTCTTCTGTATTACTCTATGGCTCGGAGACTTGGACCATGAAAGTGCACACTATGAACCGGCTGGAAGCATTTGAGATGTGATTGCACAGGACAAAGCCTCGCATACCGTGGACAGATTTCGTTAGCAATTTGGAAGTTTTGAAGAGAGCCAATTGTAGTAGACAACTGCTAAAGGACGTTAAGGTCCTTAAGATTTTATATCTGGGTCACATTCTGCGGGGAGATAAATACAGTTTGCTCCAACTAATACTGATGGGAAACATTGAGGGGCAGCGTGGTCCTGGTAGAAAGCAAACGTCTTGGCTGTGCAACATAAGAGACTGGACCGGGATGAGACATGTGAGGAAGCTGTTCCGGGATGCGCAAGATAGAGAAGCCTTCACCGGAGTGATTGCCAACGTCAGGGGGACCTGAGACAGCACGCGAAGAAGATGAATATATTGTTAATCATTTAGTATATAGTTTATCAAAAAAAAGAATATCGAAAAAACGTTTGCTGAACCAGCTAATAGCAAGCAAGCCAACGTTCGGGCAGGACAATGTCTGTCGGGTCCGGTAGTTACTGGACTATTTGGAAATATTGGGTGTGTCTTTGTCTCATAGAATCAACTTTGACCGACGCGACGTTTCGGGTCCCTTTCAGATATCATCTCCACCCTCACTGATGACACAATAACTATTAATTTTATGAATGCGTTAATTTTTTAACTAAAAATATTTCTTCTTGATCGATTTAGTTGTACGATTCGAATCATTGCCTTCATGCAAACAGTTCACCTGTAGAAATAAAAATATGCAAATATTACTATGAATCTACCATATATTTCATCCTTCTTTTGCCAGTTCCATGTATGTAAGCGAAGCATGGAACTGGCAACAGAAGGATGAAAGTAGAATAAATGCAGTTGAAATGAGATCTCTTAGAAGAATGTGTGGATACTCTGTGTATGATAGAGTGCCGAATGAAAATATAAGAAGTGAATGCGGTGCGAATGATGGTGTCATGAACAAAATAATGAAAGGATCATTAAGATGGTTTGGACATATTGAAAGAATGAATGAAGAAAGAATGGTAAAAAAATTATATGTTAATGATATAAATGGAACCAGAAATAGAGGAAGACCGAGGAAAACGTGGCACGATCAAATAAATCAAATATTGAATATCGGCCATGTGAGGAGTCAGAGAAATCGACGTACGTGCATGACACGATGTATGAATGTCGAGGAAGCGAGAGAAATATGTCAGGAAAGAAAAGTGTGGCAGTCCATTCTTTCTGCCTACCCCTTCGGGGAGACGGCGTGATGGTTAGTTAGTTAGTTAGTTTATCTACCATATATGTCTACTAGTAAAGTGGGTCCACATCTGCCAGCCATTTATTTAAACGAGAACAAACAAATAATGCACATGTTCTTATTTTTTCATACAATGTACATTTAAGTATAACATGTTAACGAACATTCATTATACGGAAGACAATAAAAAAAGGTTTTATTGTTATGTGTTGCCAATAACATGAAAATTATTGAATCCGGATATACGTCGGTAATGGTTACTCTGCAGCACATTCGGTATTATTATGTCTAATTTCACACACACGAAGGGGTACCTACTTGTTTATATCAATTTCAAATGTTTATGTAAGAAAATTATTTATCTATTAGTCTCATTAACAGATACTATAACAATTTTTAGTGTATTGCGGCAGAGACGGATTAGGAAACAGGTGTTTTGTAAATAAAATTACTTCTATTAAGTTCACCATCATTTTTGTTGTGAATTCAAATTAATTTTTTTTTTTGGAAAACATTGTATTTTCACAACACTTGCACTGTCAGCCTGCAGACGTCTTTCTTCAGTGTATAAATTTTAGCATCTCTACATTGAAGAAGGGCGCCTGTGACCTGAAACATGCTTGAGAAAAGTGCTACATAGTATCGTAAAAATACAATATTTTTATATTGTTTATATATTATTTGTTAATATTTAAACTAATTTATTGAAAAAGATATACTTTACCCAATTCACAAAAACCAAAGTTATAAAACTTACTGACTAATTAACTAGCTAACCATCATGCCTTTCTCCGGAGGGGTAGGCAGAGAGAATGGACCGCCATATCGTTCTGTCCTGACATACCTCTCTTGCTTCCTCCACATTCATACAACGTAACAAACATGCTTGTCGATTTTCCCGACTACGAATATGGTCGCCTTTTAGTGATTGATAAATTTGGTCATTCCACGCTTTCCTTGGTCTTCCACGGCTTCTCTTTTCACTCACACTGCTTGTATACAACATTTTAACCATTTTTCTCTCGTCCACATGTCCAAACCATATCAGGGATCCTTTTTTAATTTTACTTATGATACAATCATCTGCCTTACATTTCTTCCTTATTTCTTCATTCGGTATTCTATCATATATCGTTTTTCCGCACATTATTCTCGGTAATAATTACTTTAAACAAAATTTATTGTTAACTAAACAATAATAGCTCACATAAATATTTTAGAAATTTTATTTATTTGATTTTATATTTTTATTTATTTCTAAAACACTCTCTTAGATCTTTGAAATCTCTGTTGTTTTACAGAATAGTTTATTTTTTATATTCGGTTATAATTTTCAGTTTATTTACTTAACACTTTATTTTGGAACCATTAACTTCAATATCAACGATATAGTACAAGAATCAAACGCCATTTATTATTTATCATAAATGGCGTGTGATAAAAATCAGACAATCAAGTGAAATTGTTTTACAGGATTGGAACAATAAATTTGTCAACCAAATCCGACACTGTCAATTCCTTGTTGTATTTTTTTTTAGTTCCATGTTCGGTTTGTTTAATTTATCGAGGTGAGATTTGGCATGTAATGAGGAAGTAAGTGTTGAATTAATTTTTAAAATTTGGCCTTTAAATATATTGGAATGTGTCAAAGAAAATTTGTCTTTTATATTAACAGATTTGATAGGATATTTTAAACAACTGGAGTAAGAGATTTTGATGAAAAGAACAAATTTTGTTCAAATTAAACGTTGTCAATCGAGCTTTTTATATAATAAATAAATAAAAAATAAATTCTCACCAATAGTAATAACTAACCATCACGCCGTCTCCCTGAAGGGGTAGGCAGAATAAATTAGTTTATTAATTAATTGGAAATAATATTGAATCATCAAAACACTTGTTTGCAGATGGAAAAAAAGAAATAGTTAAGAAGTTTTTTTTTAAATTTGTTATTTATAATGTATATATGGCATGTTTCATTGTTACGATTGAGTCAAATGACTTGCGAATATAATGTACGTGTTTTTTATATATTGTAATGGTTGTACGTGTATTAAGACAAATACGGATCATTGCAGTTCTATAAGTGTGCAACTCGAGTGCAATAAGGGGTATTTGAAAATCAGTATGCAGAGAGCTAGAAATAAATTATGTGGTAATTTTTTTTGGTAATCCAAGTATTTTTTTGCATCTAAACACCATTCAATTCCATTTTTTACACTTTGCGGCAAACTTTAGTTTTTACAGATGAAAAAATATTTAAAACAGCGTACAGAATAACAAAATTTTCATAATGGTAATTTATGTATGAAAAAGATTGCTGGAGTGGCACCCAGTTGGTAGAAGACCAATTGGACGACCAAGGCTGCGATGGGGGGATGAAGTTGAAGATTGTTACGAGTGTCAGATTGGAGGGTCGAAGCGGGGGACAGGAGGAGTTGGAGGCGGAGAATACTGGAGGCTAAGGCTCGATATGGGCTGTGGGGCCATCGAAGAAGAAGAAGAATTTATGTATGAATGTAATTTAATTATCGTTTTAATTGTTTTGGACACACGACTATAATGAATGAAAAAAATAATGATATATAAAGTATACTTTCTTTGTCATTATTTTTTCCATTCGTTATTTTTACGTGTCCTACCCATCTAAACGATCATTTAATTACATTCATGCATAAATTATATGTTAACGGTAAAAACGGAACAAGAAAAAGAGGTAGACTGAAGAAAACTTTGCAAGATCAAATCAATCAAATATTAAATGCCGGCCACGAGGGTAGTCAATGTTGAAGAAGCGGGAGAAAAGTGGCAGGAAAAATCAGTGTAGTGGTTCAATATTTCTGGCTACGCCTTCAGTGAGACGGGTGATGGGTAAGTTAGTTAGGAATGTATACATTTTCTTTTATACAGAATACAGTTTGAAAGTTTAATTTTTTAAAATTTAATTATAGTTTTTACTTTGTTTCACTTCTGCTTTATTTAGGACTGTGTCTTGTTATTTCTCGGAGCCTGTTCCTGGGATACAGATGTCCAACTGTCTCGCTATCTTTTAGGTGGTGGAGTTCCCTTTTGGTACTTTATTTGCGGTTATATTGATCACTCTTTCAGAACATGCTCTTTCCACATGAACTCTCCAGTAGGGTCTTCTCAGAGTTCCCCATTGCACGACATCTTCTACATTGCAGATCTTGCTTATTTTAAAATTTCTTATTCTGTCTCGGAGTGTCGTTCTTGCAACGGATCGGAGAGTCTTCATTTCTGTGGTTCTTAGGAGACTTTTTATTCTCATGGTGTCAGCTCTCGTTTATATTCCAGTCTTTATAGGACGAAGAAGAAGAAGACTTTGTTTCATTTACATTTTTCATTAATATCAGGGTTATTGATAAAACTGTGTATAATTATAGTAAAGTATAGATTAGAATACATTGACATTAAAATGTAATCAATATTTCCTACATTATTTTGTCCAATTATAATAAGTACATAATGTAACAAAAACTATCAAGGTACCAAATCCATAACTAAATATCTGATTGTACTAGTTATTCTGTTAAATATATTGTGCAGACTGCAATTGATAGCAAGGTGATTATTTTATTAGCTTTGTACTTTAATATTGCATTTATTCATAATGCGAAACAGTTCCCGAGCAATCAGAATGCAATTTTATAAAATGAATAGTTTCACGAACACCGCATTGACTTACTTGAGTTTTTTTGTATAATATTCACTTATATATTTAAATATTTAATCGTTCTATAACTCTGCATGCAGCTTACCCATTAAATGAAATTAGTTATTCAATATTTAATATGGAATTGGATGTAGAATTTTAAATAATTGAAATGTAAAAATACTAAAAATAAATGTATATTCTTAGAGGTAACTAAAGGATTTGAATTATTCTCGACCGGTTTTGGTAGTATTTCTGCAATCGTATAGTATAGATTCTTCTCCTTCTTCTTCCTTATTGTAGACCTATGTGGTCTGTTCTCCAAAGTATTGCTCCTCCTGTGAGGTAGATTCCCGGCTGTCCTTCCATCTTTTAGGAGGTCTTCCACGAGGACGAGTCCCATGAGGCTAATTATGCAATGCAATACAGGGTATTCTGGTGGTGTCCATTCTTTGAACATGACCGTACCAGTCCTTTTTTCGCTGTCTGCTCCATCTTATAATATCCTCAACCTCACATATCTCTCTTATTCTGGTGTTCCTCATGCGATCCCTCAGTGTCTTCATTTCGGAAGTCTTCAAAACTTGTTTGGTCCTTACTGTGTCTGCCTTTGCTTCGACGCCATATGTTATTTTTGGTTTTACGCATGCTTTATAGATTCTCATCTTACTCTTAATGGTCGTGTATTTGTTTTTCCATATTTTGGATTTTAGAGCCCCAGAGTTATGTAGTCTGTCTAGAATTTTTTGTAGGTCATTATTGTTTTCAGCTATGATGAAAGCATCGTCTGCATAACATACCACATTGACAATTTGCTTTCCCATCCTATATCCCAGTTGTAGCGATTGGGTCTCCTCTATAAGTTTGTCTATTAACAGATTGAACAGAAAATGGCTTAAGCTGTCTCCTTGTCGTATACCTGTCAGTAGTAGCTGTAGTATAGATTAACTTTTAAAATTACCAGATGACAGCGGAATTACTAAAGAAAGCGGAAGAAAAGAAATATTTTGTAATATAATTAATTATGAATAAACGTTTAGTAAGGGTTAGAAGTGTGTCATAATAGATGGCGGTTTCGGCCTACCCTTCGGTAGACAACGTGATGGTTAAAAATTAAGATATTCTTCTTCTTCTTTATTCGTTATCTCATTACTGTGGGTCATCTATGAAACTGCACGTGGCTAAAACAAAACGCCTAAAATTCTCTCTGTTCTCCGCATCTCGCATCGCCGAGTAGAGGTTTCCTCCGGTCATCTCCGTAATCTAGTCACACCACCGAGCAGGAGATCTACCTCTTCTTCATTTGTCTGCAATACTTTCCGTGACAATACTTTTTTCCAGGTTACCAAGCTCAAGTTAGATCCATTTAATAGGTTCTAGACAGATTCTCTTAGAATCCCAATCTCATTTATTCGAGAGATATTATTACAAAGGCTTGTGACTTTGAAAGACTTGAGATATGGTACTACTAAGATGGAACGTAGTAGAGTTGAGAGAGATAGTCAGGGACAGGAGCCATTGAAGGACTGGCGCCAAATCCCACACCAGGATGTAGCGTCGAAAAGAAGAACGAACGAAGTAATCTTTACTAAATACCTATACACTCACAATAACCCTGAAGATAGAGTTTGTTCGAATATGATACCAAGGGATACGGACATTACCATTAACAACATTTCAAGCGTGAATTTTTTTATCCATATTTCTACTAATAAGGCCGGGTTAGGTCTCCCTGACAATCACAGTGGCAAATATTTTCTCGCCAGTTTCTCCGTACAAAATGTTTTCGTACTCTTTCTTTGACGACATTCCAGTTTTTGCCTATTTATATTTAGAATACTAAATTGAATGAAATAATTGATAATTATGGTAGCCCTGATAATGGGACTTGTCGTGACGTCCGTGACGGGTCAGCAGTGAACACCACGCCCGTCACGTATCCTGGTACCTACCTACGCCGGCTCATTACATGGCTGTATACAGCCTATAAAATATAATAAATAAATAGAGCAAAATACCTCCTCCGAGTAGCGGCTGCTAAAGGTCCGCTCTCGGCACTCGGCGCGACCTCGATACAATTTTTTTTATCACTCTAGCTATAGACAATCGCCGAAAAAGCGACTCGATTCCGGTCTGCAACACCAGAAATAATCAGTACCTTATTTCGTCACGCTTTATCGTAAGTGCTTTGCAACATCTATACGTCACGATAGTGCATATCTAAAATGGTCTTCCTTTTTTACTCAGGGGCAAAATTTCAACTTATTATTTGCATACAATAACTTAGTTTCTTTAATATTTCTACTGATAAATTCACATTAAAAAATGAAATTTTCCATGTCTGAAAGGTTTTTATTTGAATTCCTTGCAAACTATTATTGAGGCATTGACTTCGTTCGTCTAGTTTCGGGGACGATTAAACAAGTACTTAGTTCAATAGACTTATCAAATTAAGAAAATTTTAAATATTTCACTTTTTTGTAGAAAATTCATAGGCCAGTTGACCATACAATAGTAGGCAGAAACAATATGGGTTAGGGTCCGTTTGTTTTGTAAGTATTATAAATAATTTTCAAGATGGGCGGGTCACGTACAGAGGATGCCGTCATTACGAATCCCAAAAAGGATGTTGGTAGAGCACCCAGGTGGCATAAGACCAATTGGATGATCAAGGCTACGATGGGAGGAGGAAGTTGGGAGAGATGAAGCATTGCTACAATTGTCAAGGACAGGGGGAGATGGAGGCCAAGGTTAGAAGGCCATCGAAGACGAAGAAGATAACCTTTTTATTGTAAAAAAATAGGCTTATATTTTAAAAAATACGACAAATAAACAACTGAACAAACCATCACGCCATTTCCCCACAGGGGTAAGCAGAAAGAACGAACCGCCACACTAGTCTATCCTGGCACACCTCTCTAGCTTCCTCCACATTCATACAGCGAGTCATACACGCATGTCGATTTCTTCGACTTCTAACATGAACAACCTTTAAAATTTGATTAATTTGGTCGTGCCAAGTTTTCCTCAGTGTGCCTCGACTCTGTACTCCATTTACATCATTAACTTATACTTTCTTAACCATTCTGTCTCCATCCATTCGATCCATATGTCCGAACCCATGCAGCGATCCTTTGATAATTTTGTTCATAACAATTAAAAAATACGAGTCTGTGTAAAAGTACAACTCGCTTTGCATTATGCTCATATGTTTATATTTGAAACGTTGACACGCCAATCTTAAATGCATATGAAAATCCTTGATATTGGCAATTTGTACGAATGTATTAAGAACTTTTTTTTGTATTGTTAAGCTGTTGAAATAGATTGGTAGCATTTTAATGGGCACTTTTGCTTTTAGCTTTTACGTCCAGTAGAGGCAATTACAATATTCGACCTTCGCACTACTGTCCCCATTCATCAAATTCCTTTATTTCTCTTATATCCGCAAGCACACTATGTAGTTCTCGGGAGTTTGATTTCCATGACATCATCCAGCGAGATATTTAAGATTGAATCCTATCTCGATACAGATATCGGAGGCATTCACAATTGATTCAACCTTAGTGACTTTTCCCTCTAGCTAAATTATGACTTTGAGACAGATTGAGACCTTCAACTTGTGGTTTATAATGAGAGTTCAATTGATACTCTCACTCTCTCAGTCCGTTGTCAATTGATCCTTGTCTGAGGTTATGGGGCGGAATTTATCCTTGATGGAGGAATATGAAGGATTTTAATAATATTTGCCCATTTATTGTTTTTTTTAGCAATATTGCAAAACTTAAAATTAAATACTAACGATAACGCCAGTTTTTAGAAGTTTACAAGTTGTTTAGTACTCCATAAAAAAATGTTAAATGTGACGAAGATCAATCAATATCATCATCATCATCATCCTAAGCTCGACAGCCCTGGGTGGGCCTTGGCTGAATCCAGGAGCTTCCTCCATTCTTGTCTGTTTGATGCCCTTATTCTCCAATTTCTCACTTGCAACACCGATGCATCCGTGTTGACACTGTCCATCCATCGCATTTTGGGCCTTCCTGGTCTTCTACGTCCCTGTGGTACTGAGAGCGTGAGGCGTTTTGTAGGGTTGTCGTCGTCCATTCTGATTATGTGACCAGCCCATCTCAAGCGCCCTACTTTGATGGATCTGATCACATCGGGCTCTTTATAGATATCATATAGCTCTCGGTTATATCGACGACGCCAACCATTGTGGTCTCTCACTGGGCCATATATTGTCCTAAGAACCCTTCTTTCAAATGCTGCGATGGACCTTTCAGTGTGTTTTGTCATCACCCAGGTTTCAGAGGCATATGTGAGGACTGGTTTGATCAGGGTCTTGTACAATAGTGTTTTTGTGGTTCTTCGCAGTAATTTGGATCTTAATTAATTTGGATTAATCAATATGCTCGTATGGTATTAATTAAATAAAACGACGTTTTTTTTAACCGATTCCACCTTTGTCCTTATTTCGACAGTGACCGGTTTCGGCAGGCTCGCTGGAATCGACAGACTTGCCAACCAGTTTACTATATTTTATTCATTCCTTATGTTAAACTGAATATTGTTATAATGACTAAGCTTATAAGACTTAAGTTTAAAAACTCGTAATATTTTTTTGCATTTTCGATTAATCCCTTGACGAACGGGAAGGTCGCATTGTTTTTTTACCACTCCTTACACAGGTTTCAACTTAGTTTATACAATATTTGCACAGAATAAACAGAAGAGTTTCATTTGTGAACTGTCCATTACTGAATGATTCAAAATATGTGTCTAATTTACAATAGGCGAAAGAATAAAAATTTACATTCAACATTGAATTACGTCAAATCTATCACGATTACTTGTGTTTAGAAAGTTGATGATGTAACTAATAAGTTTTCTTATTATATGGATAACTAGTTTTATTTTTTTAATAACTTATAATATTAGATACGGACACCATTAAATTTAATGTGAACTTCTAATAAATATAATATTGATAGAAACAAGTTTATCAATTACTTTTTGTGATGAAGATTATATAAGTCTTACCATTTTTAGGTAATTCTCTGGTACCTTAGTTTTTTTCATTTTACCTTATATGGTAGCCCCTCATATCAAGAATTAAGTACAGACTGCTCATTTGATAACAACTATCGATTCATTTCCATTTGGCTAAGAAATGTTGCCACATTCCTTTCAACCGAAACAAATATTTAGTTTTTAAAAATATATATATTTATTGAGGCGACAGGCGACTTTCGTGTCCGAGTGGTAAGTACTTTGGCTGCTATACCGAAGGTCCCAAGTTGATTGTGATTGTCACACTGTCTTTGGTCTAGTGACGAATTCACGAGACAATATAATGGCGATACATATTCTACCTATCACATGTCACGAGAATCACTATGATATTTATACCTTTAACGTCGATTTGGCTTGCGCTGTAATGATGTTAAGAGCAGTTCAGAAAATTAATAATAATTTATTATGGTAAATATAGAAAGAGAAGCTAGGAGCATGCAAAAGAAGGGTCACAGTACGATAAATACTGTAGAAATGAGATCACTGAAAATAATGGAACGTCGAAATAAGGAAGAAATGTAGGGTAGATGATTGCATCCAAAGAAAAATTAAAAAATCATTAAGATGGTTTGGACATATGGAACGAATGTTTGAGAAAATAATGGTAAAAGTTGTAAACAAGAAATGTGAATGGAAAATAAAGCCGAGAGAAACATGGCATGACCGAATTAATAAATAACTAAATCGCGGCCACATTCGAAATAAAAAAAAATCGACGAGCGTGCACGTTACGATGTATGAATATAGAGTAAGGTCGAGAGATATGTCAGGATAGAGTAGTATTGTCTGTCATCAAATATTCTGACAGAAATCATCTTCGAATGAGAGTTTTGGTTTTGACTATGGGTTAATACGATTAAAATCGTCTGTTTTTTTTAATTTTTAGAGAATTACATGTTACGCTTTGCTAAGGCATTAGATAATGCCTTTGCAAGGTGATACATGTTATTTCTTTAAAATATTATAATACTTTAAAATATTATAATATAATCACAATAGGTGATGAATCATGAAAAATATTTTTCCTATCACTCTGATATCTTTAAAAAATACAATAACAAGTAATGGAAACGAACGCGGTGCAAACGTGTTAACCGGTTTCTGTGCCAATTGAGGGAAAGATCGCGGAATAAAGAGAAAAAATACGGGCCTACTGACTAGAGATTAATTATTAAGATAACGATCGATAGAATTATTCTACACCGTGGCATATTGGTTTTTGATAGAACTGTGTTTAAACAACGAAATGAAAACAAAGAGATATGTTTTTATTTTATTCCATTCCTCTAATTTCAAACCGTTTCATCGGTAGATCGCTTCCATTTTCTGTGTGGTGTGTCTTTATGTGTCTTAATATTTGTTACAATTATGAAGTTTTTATATTATTTTTCTTATTTATAAGGAACTTCTCACACGAAATTTCAATAGCTACCGTAAATGTAGGCACCGAACTACTTTTATACCGACACGATAAGTGTTAGTGCTAACGAAAAAAAGGCATAAAAAACAAATGCAAATTACATTTTACGATACATATTGATTATTACTTATTTCAAAGGGCCAAATGTGGCAGTTACGAGAATTTTTGTTTTACTATCGAATTTCGTTTTATGCATACAAATTAGTCCTATTCCGAATTTATTGTAATGACACATTTACAGTTATTTTGGAAGATTCAATTTGAATATCGTTCCCATAAATCTTTATCAGTTTCATTGTTAGAAAACTCAGTTTAATGTCAAATATTTGCATTTTAAATGGCTATGTTTAGATAAAATCAATTTCGTGGAATAGTCACTACGAAGCAGGCCTTGCCAGTTGTGGCCTACATCACAATACATTTTTTTTAAATGTATAATTTTTTTTTTTTACAACAAGCCATGTATTAATTTCAGGCAGCATGTACGAATAAGCAAACAGCCTATTTCAATGCATGGTATCTGTGCCTCTGTTTCTGTTACACCATCAAAGCTTTATTTTGTTGTTGATCTTTGCTGTGCGGTCGATATAAAACAAAATGTGCTTTGCATAGTTTATAGAATCGACTTTTCGGAGATCATTGCAATCTTCATAATCAGAATAATTGTTGATCTTAATCGAAATATAAATATGTTTATGATATATTTAGTTATAGTACATATTTTTCACGCTTTTGTAGATATTTGCGTTACACTCGTAGTGGTTAAACTGAGAAAATAAAGTATTATTATTATTATTTTGTTGAGTCGCTCTTTACATCATTACAGCGTGAGCCAAATCGATGTAAAGGGTAAAGCTATCATATTGATTCTCGTGACATGTGACAGGTAGATAATCTATCGCCATTTTATTGGCATGTGAATTCTGCACCAGACACATTGCAATCGCCAGGAATCGAACCCGGGTTCGGGTGGCAGTCAAAGCACTTACCACTCGGCCACGAAGGTCGTACAACGTATATAAAGATCAGTAAATTAAAATTATTAATACGGAAACTCCAATGATACACCTTAGTGCACAGAAGAGATCACGGAACAGAGATATAACTAAATCTAAGTCAAACGAATATTCTAACCATGTTTTTTTATTTGAATACAGGTAAACAAATAAATTATATAGAAGTTAATGCAGTGCGAATGCAAGTGTCGCGAACAAAATAATAAAAGGATCAAAACAATGGTTTGGAAACATGGAAAGAATGAATAAATAAAGAATGATATGGAAAGTATAATTTTACGAGGTAAACGAAATAAGAAATAGAATAAAACCGAGGTGAACGTGGCATGATCAAATCAATCAAATATTAAATGTCAGTCACGTAAAGAGCCGAAGAAGATGTTCACGCATGATACGATTTATGAATTTTCGGTTTTTTGAGCAATGATGTAAAACTCCATATTAAATAATTAATAGGGATAAAAAAGTCTGTTTTGTAGAGTTTTATTATAATTTACGAGAATGACATGTTTCGCATGTCTAAGGCATTATATACCTAATAAAAGGTGAAACATCATTCCAATAAATCATAAAATAATTTCTAGAAAATAGACATTATAATTCGTATTAATTATGTTGTATGATTATTGAGGAAGCAATACAAGTATGTCACGAAACAACAGTGTTGCGGTCCTTTCTTCCTGCCTACCCCTTCGGAGAGATGACGTGATGATTAGTTTGTTAGTCGGTTGTAATGTTTTTCTGATTCACAAAACAATAGTTAATTTTGGGTAAAGTAATGCAAAAGTTTATTATTGTTAATAATATAAAGTTTTTACAATTTACTTTCAATTATTTAACAATGTAATCAATAAATGGACATAACATTTATAATCATTCAATTGTGCTCTGTACTTTATAATAATATGAACTAATGATACATATAACCACATCCGCTTAATTCAGGATATCAAAGAGGAATTGAAATAAATCTGTATTTTCATTTCCTTGAATGCAATTTGTTTCTTGTATTAAGTATATTGTCGGGCTAGAAAATAAATATTAACGTTCACATACTTCTTAAGCCATTCATACGTACGTTTTTATGTATTGGTTGAATCAAATGTCATTGATTAATATGTTTATGAAAACATGTTTGATGTATATGTTATCTGAATAGATAAATGATTTTTTAATATACCGATACTATAATAGAATCAATATTTGACCAGCGGTCCAGAGGACGTGGTACACCAAATGACGTAGATGGAACTGCTAGACAGAAGACAAATACTGTCGAATTAGAAATCAAATGTTGTTGATTAATATGCATTTTAAAACATGTTTGATGTATTTGCTATTGGAATACATCAATGATTTTTTAATATACCTATACTATAATAGAATCAATAATTGATCAGCGATTCAGAGGACGTGGTATGATAAGATGACGTAGATGGAACTGCTAGAAATAAGACAAATACTCTCGAATTAGAGAGTATCTTGACTTCAGTCGAACCACCTCTCATGCGTTCCTAATAGATGCATTAAACTGTTAATATCTTTGTAATGTGTTTTGAGAAAAATCAACTGATTTGATTTGATTTATCCATAGGAGTCTCAAAAGCGACTGGGTCCCGCAACACACTACCCAGGACAGGCGTGATGGAGACGCCATACAAGTAGAGCCGTCCCCAAGTAAATAGGACATAGACTACTGGAATGAAGATACCATAATAGGTATGTCAATAACAATTAAATAATTAAACTACAAATGAAATCTTTAAAGTAAACATTTAGTTTGTTTCCACTTGTTTTTCTAGTTTTATCTGGATTCGACAAGTCGCATTCTTCTTTTAATATCCATATAAACATTTATTAAATTTATTCACAATGATAAGATATTTCTTAACAATGCTGTAACTCTCAAAGATAAAAATATAATTTAATTAAAAAATATGTAAATGAAAAATTTATGGTGATTCGACTCATTAGCATACGTCATTCAGTCATCATTATCTCGGCGCTGCATTCCGGTGTGGGACTTGGCCTCCCTGGCCATCTCTCTCCGTTCCCCAGCTCCTTCCATTTTCTCCCAATCTTCTTCTACGCAATCCGCCCATCTTTTACTCGGTCTGGCTCTTGGTCTCTTTTATAATTTCTAGTGTTTTACACTCTGAAATTCTTTCTACATGGCCAGCCCACAAGTTCAAGGTTTATTTTGATTCTATAAGTCCCATCCTCCAGCGTGGGTCTACATTTTTTTCTCAGAATTTTCCTCTCAAAAATGCCAGCCTGCGTTAGAGACCATGTCTCACAGCCGTAGGTAACTACCGGTCTTATAATAGTCTTAAATATTAAAAGCTTGGTATTTCTGCTAACTAACTTAGACCTCAGAAGCTTCTTACTCGCATAAAAAGATATGTTTGCTGTCAAGTAAAAAAAAGTTTATATAATAATAATAATGTATGAGGAGAAATATTATTATGAGACGTCAACGTTACCTTTCGTGAAAATTTGATTGTAAAAAATCAGCAAATATCAATATATTTGGCTTGTAAGAATTAAACCCTATGTCCAAATGCTAAGCAAAAACTAATGATTCTCTGAGTGACTGTCCGATCATACGGAATATTCAAAGTTTTTATTTATTATTTTATTTATTTATTTGACAAATTCACAGAGAGTGTTTCGTGTTATTTAAGTTATAGGTTTTTTGCAACAAAATATTTTAGGGTACAGGCAAGTAGTCTTAAAAAATAATTAACGTTGAATAAACAAAATAATTTATTATATTACATTAAGAATAATATATGGGTTATGTACTCGTACATAACACAAGTATTCGTGCAGGAAAAGAATAAGGAGAATATCTTAAATTACTACAATTTTAGAATATTCGCGTTGGTAGTTTTAATCCAAGGAATCAGCTTGCTGCAAAGTGTATCATTTTTGCTGGTTCTTGGGATTTCACTTGGACCTTTAATGTGGTAGTTTTCCGTTGCTTATTTGAACCCAATTACTAAATACAACAATTTAACTATTGATTCTCATGACATTTGATAGGTAGCTAATCTATCGCCATTTTATTGTCCGCTGATTTTTACACCAGACCAATGACAGTGTGGCAATCACACTGTCATCGCCGGGAATCGAACCCGGGACTTACGGCAGTCACAGCTCTTCTCAATCTGTCACGAAAGTCGTAAAAGTCGTCGTTAAGAAAGTCGTAAAAGAAAACTTTGTTAGAATATTAACGGAGAGAAAATGATTTAATCAGTAAATTGTTTGAATTTTTGTTGTATTCTCAAATAAGGTATAGAACACGATTCGATTTTTAAAATAAATAATATATTTTTTTTTATCGATTGAGTGATTCGAATATAAAGAATTTCATTGTTAACAAACCGTTAAGCGTTCAATATAAATTAGTGTGCGTTTTTCAGATCATAATTTATTATGTTTCATATGTTAGCAATACTACTAGTACATACGATTGTAATTTCGAATTAATTCAAATTCGTTTCTATATGTTATTATGTATGAATAAACGAATACAATAATTTCAACTGGCTTAATTTATTACGCTCTCTGGTGTAATAAATCTGCTCGTTGAATAAAAATCGTATGGCAAAATATAATACATAACCGTTTATTTTTAAGTCATAATATAACATTATAAGTAGTACACACTCGCATACTCTTACGCATTGAATATTTATGTATAATAATTTAATAATATAGCTCATACATCATATGTATATATACGTTTACTGCAGTGCCGTAATATCTTTTTCCCAAAACCAAAATAAATATACAAAATTTAGATTTCATGATGAATTATTTCTACTTCAATTTACAATTATTTTTCTCTCCTAGCCCTTTCTCATTTATTTGGGGTTGGCTTTCTCGGTTTTGGACCATCCCGCTATCGATCTGCAGCAATTTCATGTCGTTTTTGACGGTTGACAGCCAAGTTGATGGTGGCTGACCTCGTCCTTCTCTTCCCGCGTCTAGTTGTAAGGTTTTTTGGATGATGTCTTCTTCTTCCTCAGCCATCTCTCCACTGCTGGATATAGGCCTCCTCCATTTTCTTCCACTCCACTCTATCTTGGGCTTTTCTTTGCCACATTCTACCCGCGACAGGAATAATGTCATCGGCCCATCTTTTTTGGGGTCGGCCCACTCCTCTTTTTCTATCCCATAGTCTCCATTTGAGGACTCTGGGTTCCCATCGCTCTGTTCCCTGTCTGACGACATGACCTGCCCACTGCCATTTTTGCTTAGCGACAAGGTCCATTATGTCTATGACTTTTGTTCGGCGTCTCATTTCTTCATTTGGGTGATGTAGCCCTCGCTAATATAAATTGTATTCATTTGAAAATACTAAAATAAAAATAAAAATTTTAAAGGAATTTTCTGTCGAGACATACCGTAATTAACGAGGTTCTCAGAAGAATCGAAGGAGGGAGACAACTTGTTAAAATAATCTCTGAGAGACAAGCCCAATGGATCGGCATGTGGATGTATGTGATCCACAGGTATCTAACAATTTTACCAGACCCATTGCCCCTTTGTGTCGATCTCACCAATGTTTCCCGGTCAATCGTTACATCTAGTTCCAGATTTTTTTCATTCAGTAAGTCTCATATTCCAGTGTGGGTCCAAAAATTTACCTCAAAATTATGTGTTCTTGTTATCTTCACTTTGCGTTAAGCAATGGTTTATTTGACATTTGTTTTCTATCTATAACATATTTTTTAACCACATTGTCTCACAAAGCTATGTTTTTTAAAACTTGGGATCTATAACTTAATCTTGATGGCTCCGAAAATCATTTTTATCTCGTGGTCGATATTCCCCACGTTGAAAATCACTGATCTTATAAATCAAAATACGCTTATTAGTTAATTTACAATAGTTGTAATTAATATAACCTAAAATATGGACTATAAAATAGCTTAGATGACCTGGATGCGGAAGGGACAAGACAGGGACGATTGGTGAATAATTGATGAGAACTATATCCAGCAGTGGAGTTAAGAAGGTTGAAGAATAATCTCTTCTTTCTGTGTCTTGTCAGGTTTCTCTCACGTTGACTATCACCCTTCATAGTGATCACCTGGGAAAAAATATCCAGAGTGGTATCCCCTTGCCTTCCCTGGAGAATTTTCTGTCGGAGTTACCTTCCCTTAGCTGGGTGTATCCATTTTTATGGCGCTGGAAGCTCGCCATTCGTCCTCTTTCTATCTGCTATGGCACTAAGTAATACTCGTATGTGCCAAATTGCCCGGGGTTCGCGGGGTCTTTAAAAGACCTCTCGTGAACGCTAGAGAGTTGGACTTGATAGTAGCGTTGCGGTTGTAAATGCAACATGGCGACTTACGACATTTTGTAGAGGCATACTTTCCAGCAAAGCATACCCCATCGTAGCCCTACTATTCTTTTGAAGAATAATAAGTTAATTTATAGAATTTATCGTTATCGATACTTGATTTATACATGTTTAAATAACTTAAATCAATCATTCATCGAAAAACATGTACAATGCGCATAGGAAAAAAACTTTTAAAACAACGATTAAAGTGATCGGATACTGAATACAGAACTCAGCACAGTCACTTTAATTATAAAACATAGAGCTATTATACTTTGAACTACATTATGTATAGCATAAAACATAAATTAATTACAGGTCTCGCCTGATTATTGTTTCATTTTATCGGGTCTACCTTATTATTAGTAATTATTAATAATCACTCCTGGTGCCTACCTTAGGTTGTTTCTTAATTGAAAAAAAACTTTTATATGCGACTTGTAAAGTAATAGAAACCAATAAAGCTCCGGAAATAACGAATTATTATTTTAAGTACCGTTAATGTGATTGTTAAATGTTTAGTTTGGTAAATCTAGAGCAGCTAACAACTTTTTAAACATGCTTAAAGCATTGGAAGTAGGATCACTTGGATATGGAATCACCTGATCCGGTGGTGGTCTATGGCAGTATTTTCCAACCTTTTTACACATACAGATCGGTAAAAAAAGGGAAAAAAAACGCGGTCCACAATACTGAAATCAAAATGTTTTATGAATAATATAATAATATTTTTTAAATCTAATATTGTGACATACGGATATAACTATAAGTATCGTAACAAATATACATAGAACAATCTGATAAAAAAACAAGTTTTTTCCTTCAACAAACTAATGAAAAACTTGCTGTTGCATCTTTGCTAATAAAATATATTGGATATTATTGGCTGTAGTCCTGTCTCTGAGAGACAAAGTGCTACATTCACGTCCAGTCTAATCTTTTGGTTCGATTTTGTTGAGGGAGAAAATGTTTTTTCGCATTAATAATTATTTATTTAACATTTTTGCATGTTCAATTTCATGAAATTTGGTATACTATGAAATTTGGTGTACTAGGAAACACTGGTCTAGGGGACAGAGCGCTTCGCCCTTGACCTAGAGACTTAGGTTCAAGCCTGGATATGACCCGATTCTCTCTTCAAATAAATGAGATATTTTATGCTCATATTGATATAAATCCTTAGAGATAGTCTTTTATTTAAAAAAAGAGCAAGAAGTGAAATGGAAAGCTGCTTACACCAAACAAGAGCACCTGCGTCAAATCTTTGCGATCACCAAAAATTCTAAGATTTTCGAGTAAAATAAAGTAGATCTAAAGCTCCGAAAACAACTTACTAAAACAGATAAAAAAGACCCGAGGTCCTAGGGATGTGGTGCTACAAGACAATTTTACGAATATCCTGGAGAGGCCACATCTCGAGTGGCAAGGTTCTTAGCAAATTCGGAGGAGGGAGGCAACTTGTCAAATCCATTTCAAAAAGGCGAGCTCGATGGATCGGCCATATAATACGCCATGAGGATCTCCTGCATCCATGTTAGTAACGTGCTTAAGATAAAATAATCTTCGTGTGGTGTCTTTTTGACCCAATTTTTTAATATCGTTGCAGTCTCAACATTCGCCAAGATTTAAGGAATAATTGCATTTTTATGCAATGATAAAATATTTTACAGAAAACACGTGTTTTGAAATTATATTAAAATTGACAATGCAATGCGATGTCAAAATCGATATTTTTCATTCAAGTTATAGTGCATATTTGTTGTTTCTTGAACAATGATGTAAAATTCAATATTACATATTAAATAATTAATACATAAAAAAGGTTTGTTATCTAGAAGTTTTATTATAATTTGTGGAGGTGACATGTTTCGCATTTCTAAGGCTTTATTAAATATTTGATAATTTGATAATGCGTTCGAAAGGCGAATCATGTCATTCTAATAAACTTTAAGAAAACAGGCGTTTTCGTTCGTATTAATTAGTGTTTATATTTATGAAATGTAATGAGAACAAGTTGTGTTTTCTGGACAGATTTTTTTCATGTTTATGACTGTGTCCGGTTAGAATCATGATTGGTAAGTCGCTAAAGTCCGCCTTTAGTTAATTGAAAGATATATGAAACAAATGTTGTGATATTTTTAAATCCTACAATAATAATTCCTTAAGTTTTCTATACTTGTTTATTAACTAACTAACTAACTAACCATCACGCCGTCTCCCCGAAGGGGTAGGCAGAAAGAATGGACTGCTACACTTTTCTTTCCTGACATATTTCTCTCGATTCCTCAACATTCATACATCGAGTCATGCACGCGCGTCGATTTCTCTGACTCATCACATGGCCGACATTTAATATTTGATTTATTTGATCGTGCCACGTTTTCCTCGGTCTTTCTCTATTTCTGGTTCCATTTACATCATTAACATATAATTTTTTTTACCATTCTTTCTTCATTCATTCTTTCCATATGTCCAAACCATCTTAATGATCCTTTCATTATTTTGTTCATGAAACCATCATTCGCACCGCATTCACTTCTTATATTTTCATTCGACACTCTTATACACAGAGTATTCACACATTCGTCTAAGAGATCTCATTTCTTCTGCATTTCGTCTACTTTCATCCTTCTTTTGCCAGTTCCATGCTTCGCTTCCATACATAAGGGTCGGTAGAAGAACACCATTGTTTATTTGATATTTATTATGAATAAATATTTAAAACATACTTTTATAACTTCCTTGTTCTAGAATACAAATTTTTCTCATCACCATTAAGTCCATTTTGAATATAGACCCAAATACATAATGTTATAATTAATCTTAAATATTACGAGTATGTACACATGACAATCATATAGAACAGAAAAATCTTAGATGTTATCGGTGTTTTAGTTACACTAATTAATTACTTGGTTTAATAATAATCTCTTATTTGATCTGTTAGATAAACTGAATGATAAGACTTGTTATGATACACAGAGTATTCACACATTCGTCTAAGAGATCTCATTTCTTCTGCATTTCGTCTACTTTCATCCTTCTTTTGCCAGTTCCATGCTTCGCTTCCATACATAAGGGTCGGTAGAAGAACACCATTGTTTATTTGATATTTATTATGAATAAATATTTAAAACATACTTTTATAACTTCCTTGTTCTAGAATACAAATTTTTCTCATCACCATTAAGTCCATTTTGAATATAGACCCAAATACATAATGTTATAATTAATCTTAAATATTACGAGTATGTACACATGACAATCATATAGAACAGAAAAATCTTAGATGTTATCGGTGTTTTAGTTACACTAATTAATTACTTGGTTTAATAATAATCTCTTATTTGATCTGTTAGATAAACTGAATGATAAGACTTGTTATGAAACAAGAGAGTATTATATTAGAAATAGATTCCGCGTGAATAGGTTTTATTCAAAACATGGAACAATGAATAATAAACTATCAAAACTAACAAAATTTATGATGTTATTTTCTGCAACAATTTGTTATTGCAACAACATTTTGAATGGATACAAATTCTTGTAGACAAATACTGGATTTCACCCATTGCGGATAAATTATTTTTATTTTATAAGGATTAATTGTATCTCAATAGAGACGAAGATGTACTCGTAAATTGTTTTCTGGGAACAGAAGGTGGTGGCCGAGGCGCTTACAGGACTTATGACCTGTCATTGGATGGGTTGAGCGATCGCTTCACGTTTAAGAACATTCCCCATTCCACCTTATGACCACCGCGTCTGACAAATTTTTGGAACTTGTATATATGTTCTATATATGTATAATCTTAATAGATGACGCTAGTGTAGAGTGAACATAAAAATGTAAAGATAGGCGTAGAAACCTACCATATATACAAGTTACAAAAATTTGTCAGACGTGGTGGTCATAAGGGGGAATGTTGTTAAACGTGAAGCGATCGCTCAACCCAACCAATGACAGGTCATAAGTCCTGTAAGCGCCTCGGCCACCACCTTCTGTTCCCAGAAAACAATTTACATCTTCGTCTCTATTGAGATACAATTAATCCTTATAAAATTTGTTTTTGATTTATAAGGAGAATAGTAAGTATTTCTGAATAGAAGATATCCAAGATAACACCACTAGAACCAATCAAAACATTGACTCAATCTTAATTCTGTCACAACATAAATATCAACAGTGATGCTTTAAAGGTGAATTACTTGGTAACCTCATATGGCATTAGAGATAATATTTGCATTACTTTAAGGATTTTTTTTTTAATTATCGAGCGTAATAAATCGATTTAATTTATCTTATAAGAAGTTAAGAAATTACTCATAACTTATAATAAATTATTTTTTTTGGGTTCAAAAAGATACCAAAAAAAAACAAAATCTTCGTGACCGAGTGGTAAGTGCTATAACTGCCACGCCGATGGTCCCGGTTTCGATTTCTGGCGATGGCAATGTGATTGTCACACTATCGTTGGTCTGGTGTAGAATTTACGTGATAATAAAATGGCGATAAATTTACTACCTATCAAATATCATGAGAATCAATATAATAGCCAAAAACGAATTGTATACAGTAATTGGGCTCAAACGACTTGTTTCTTACAAAAAAAAATGTTAAGGTTTCGAATCGTAAAGTTTCGAAGATTAAAAAAATATCCTTCGATAAAATAATGAGAGACTTTATATCAAACTTGACAAGCATTCACTGGCCTTCATTTATGTAATTAATACGAATGAAAATGTCAGTTTTCTAGAAGTTTTATTATATTTTATGGGAATGACATGTTTCGCCCTTCTAAGGCATTTGATAATGCCTTAGAAGACGTTTGATAAGACATTTAATAATGCCTTAGAAGGGCAAAACATGTCATTCCCATAAAATATAATAAAACTTCTAGAAAACTGACGTTTTCATTCGTATCAATTATTTAATATGGAGTTTTACATTAATGTTCAAAACATAATAAATTCATTTATGTAGTTCTAGTCAATTAGCCACGGTACGCTGTGGCGACAATTTCATAGAAATAAAATACATAAACTGTGATATTAAAACGTATTTATTTAATTACTACTTATGAACTTCGTGGCGGAGTGACAATAGCTATGACTGCCACACCGAAGCTCCTAGGTTTGATTGCTCCCGGCGCTGACAGTCTAAAAAAGAAATTCTCACACTTTATTTTGACTATTAGAATTTATGCGTCAATAAAAATGGCGATAGACTAGCTACCTATCACATTTCATGAAAATCAACAGCTAAAAAGTAGCTTACAATAATTTGGTTCAAATATTTATTTCATATATAATATTTCCTCCGAAAACAACTTATATAAACATTGGTGTGGAGTGTTTGACTGCACGGCTGTGAGACTTGGTGCCTGGGCGAAAGAGAACGCAAAAGGCTGGAGGCATTTGAGATGTGGACCTACCGACGAATTGTCCATGTTTCATGGAGGATACAAATGAGAAGGTTTTCAGCAGAGTTGAAGAGAATAGGCACATGTTGAACACCATAGCGGAGAGGCGCGCGAGATGGATTGGTCATGTGTTGCGACACGAATGTTTCCTGCATGATGTATTGGAGGAAATGGTCGAGGGATCGATTGGCAGAGGACGACCTCGTCAGGAGTACCTAGATCAAATTTGTCGAGATATGGGCTGCAACTCTTTTGCGGAGTTGAAGAGAGTTGCCGAGGACTGAGCGGAGTGGAAGGGGAGATGCGTCGCCTTGCTGCAGACCAATCATTAGATTGAGACCGGAGAAGAAGATATTTGCTTATATACAAAAATGTGGAAGGTACCGGGAAACTACCACATTAAAAATACTCTAGTTGCATCTTAAGAAACAGCAAACTTTACTGCAAACCAATCCCTAAGAATGAAACATAAACAAAGAAAATGTTTATACGATTTTGATGTGCTCGGGCATCTGTTGTTGACGTGCTCGGGCGTCCGGCACGCTCTTCGTCGTTCATATCTTCTCGGCCCTCTGAGAACATTTTGTACCACCGATAAACGTTGCTTTGGTCCAAGGTAGCTTCACCATATGCCACAGTCAACATTCGAAATGCGTCCGCGCACTTTATTTTGTTTTTCACACAAAATTTGATACAGATTCTTTGATCCATTTTTTGGAATAGGCAAAAATCGAAGACGAGCCAAAACACATCCAAGCAAAACAGCTGTCAAAAATTAACTAAACATTCAAAATGGCCGACTTTGTCAGCATAAGTAAGCGACATGAGTACCAACATAACGCTACAAAAAAATCAAAAATCAAATATACGTAGCCAGCGGAAATTCAAAATTCGCGATACTTTTTGAACAGACCTCGTATATCACATCGAGTGCTTCCCGATTTTATTGGAATGAATACATTTTCTTTTATGCACTATGATATTTTCTTTCCTATTAGTACGCTGTCATTACAAATTCTTAACCCAGCGATGCGGGTAACTTGTGTAGCAAAATGTGAGTAATGTAACTATTGGTGTAATATCCGGGATATGGGTCCATTTCTTACGAGCTTTGCTCGACTTGCGCAATGGAATTATTTTAATTTGGCGTAGCGTATATTCAGAGCATATACACATAAAAATAATTTACTAAAATCAACACGGGTTTGTCGGCAGTTAATCAACGTATGTTTGATATGGTCACATTAGCGTTAGATAGTGCGTGATTTTAATTATTCCACCTCAGAACATTCTCCTCCAAGGTTGAATATGAACCGAGATCAAATAAATATATTACTTATAATTAAATATAAACTATACATACAATGATTGTAGTGTTATATTTTACTCGTAAAATTATGCCGAACAAGTTAAAAGTATCTAATTAGGTGATAGGTGCTTACACATTAAAAAAGTAAACTCAATATGCAAGGTTCTGGTAGAATAACATTAAATTATTATCACAATGTGTAAGCACAATATGTGTACATAAAAAATAATTAAAAACAAAATTGTGTAATTTTCTGTGCCCCTAAGGTATTCGAAAAAATCAGTGTTTCTTTAGTACTCTATTGCTTAATATAATTTATATTTTTTTAAACAGTCAAGGGCTATATAAAATTATTTTAATTGCTGTATTCAAAACCAGTTTCTTCTGTCCTCTACTTACTACAATTATTTGCATTTCTTGACTTCTGATTCAATTACTCAAACAAATTTACGACAATTTTAATTCAACCAGATTAGTTGTTTTTACGTGCTAAGTGTTAAGGTTTTATACATTTAATTTAATTTCTATGTTAAGTTTTATACCACTCAATTTCTATGTTTAAATGTAAACACTAAGCCTCATTCAAGAGCAAAACATTGGACGTAAATCTCATTGAAATGTAATATAAAAATAAAAATACTTCTTGGAGAGTCTTAAATGTACCAACTCGAAGAATTAAGAAAGAAAAAGTAGATTAATCGGGATTTTCATAATAATAATAATTAGGCTCATTTGCATAGGGATGTTATTTAATCACGGGAGCTGCATCTGACACTAGTAATCATATATTGGATGTTTATATTTTATGTGATATTTTGAAAAGGTGATAATTTCTTCTTATTTTTCTTCTTCCTCAGCCTATTCCCGTCCACTCCTGGACAAAGACCTCCTCCATTCGCTTTCATGTCACTTTGTCTTGTGCATACTGCATCCAGGTTATTCCGACGTGTCTGTTCAGATCATCCTTCCACCGTAGTTGCGGTCGCCCTGCACTTCTCTTTGCCGTCCACGTTCTCCAAGTCAGCAGCCAAGAAACTACGATTGACCCAAAGAGCCATGGAAAGAACCATGTTAGGAATAAGCCTAATAGACAGAGTCAGAAACGATATGGTGAGAGAAAAAACAAACACCGGGTGGCGGCAGGTCACGTAGCCAGAAGCTCGAAGAAGTTAGAAAGATTATATATTAGAAATCAAGAGGGACCCAGGTCACATTTAATCTACTCCTATTTACCTGTATGTCCCACCGTACATACAATTTACAAAATTCACTTAACATATTCCTAACAAAATATAAAAAGGGACACGGGATTATTCGGAAGCAGACTCATGGACACATGACAGTGGGAAATTAAGTGAGGGGCAGAGGAGACGAATGCAGAATCAGTGTGAGGACGCACAACTTTATTATATGTATAGCGGACACGGGATAAGTCTAGGGAACAGCCCATTTTGAAACACTCTTAAAATTTTGAAATACCTACCAGACCAAAGTCAGTATGACAATCATACTGCCTTCGCCAGGAATGGAACCCACGACCTTTGGTGTGGCATGCATAGCTCTTGCCACCTACCACGAAGGCAGCCAGTTAGTTAGTAATTAATGGCATAAGAGTAAAATTGAACTATACAAGTCTGTTTTAAAGTAGGATACATTATTTGAAAAATTTAGAGCTAGAATTTGAAAAAGTATTGCAGAATGCTAATACTGGTATTGAATTATTATTTATAAGTCTGTGCTCTCCTTTGCCTTTGGTTTTCCCACTCTTCACGTAGTAATAACATACATTTAAGCCAGAAAAAATAAACGGTTTTCAATGCAGCGTATAAAATACGAACCGCATTAACTTGATTGTCCTTGATTACAGCTGATTATATGTATCTTGCCTATATAACAAAGCAATTTATTTTAATACGATAAAAAAGGTTTTGTACTGTAGGAATACCTGTTTGAGTTGTGGAGGTAAGGTGTATGTATTCACTTAAAGACAAAAAACGTCACTTGATAGTCATAAACAGTTGATTGCATAATGTTCATATTATGAGAAATGTATTTTTGAATCTCATACAACATGTGACATTGATATTTGATCACTATTTTTTTTTTCAACATGGAAAATGCGTGAACGATACCACCATTACCATTTGTTTTTTTTAAATCTATATGCTATTGCCTACCTAATAACATTAATGTAATTTGATAGCTTAAAATATAAGCTATATGTATACAATAACAACATTGGCGCTACAACCCACTCCATCGCTCGCACTCTCCAGTTTGTAACACCAATTGCCCTGAGGTTCCCCTCCACACCATCCATCCACCACAGTTTTAATCTTCATACACTTCGCTTTTCATCTGGTCATGTATTGAGAATCTTCCCTGGGTTTTGGTTTGGGACACCTCCAGCGATGGATCTTCTTCCATTCGCTGGAAGTGTCCCAATCATCTAAGGACCCTGTATTTTTATATACTTTACTATGTTGGGTTCGTTGTAAAGTCTTCCAGCTCCTGGTTATACCTCACTCTCCACACACCTTTTTTGATTTTCAGATTTTTCTCAACTGCTTCCTTTCAAAGACCAGCAGCGCATTTTTATCTCTTTTGCTCAGTACCAAACACTCCGCACCATATACAAGTACTGGCCTTAGAAATGTTTTATACAGAATAATTTGGGTGTTCTTGTCAGCAAACGAGATTTCAGGTGTCTGTGGATTCCAAAATAACATGTGTTTACCAATTTTATTCTCCTTTTGATCTCAATTGTTGCTGCTAGTTACCACTGAGCTCAAATATTGGAACGATTTAACTCTTTCTATGTTGTGGGTACCTGCGCTGAATAATGTTCCTGGACCATTTCTGGTGTTAGCTGGTGTTTTGGATGCGATCATATATTTTGTTTTGTGGATATAAGTCCAATTCTTTTTTTGACATCGTTGGACGATCTTGCAATTATATCAATATTATCGGCATAAGCAAGTATCTGGCAAGATTTTTGGAATATTGTACTTGTGGTTTTAATTCTGGCGTCTCTGATAGTTATACGTATTATAAAGCAAAAAAATCGATTTTATTTTGTAAATAATAAATAACTTCAAACAGTTCAAGTTCAATTATCTTATAGAAAATAATAAAATTAGTATAAAATAATATAAAATCATGTTATTTCGAACGACGCACTTCTCTATCCTAACAGACTCTCTAGATTTATCTACACTCATACAGCGAGTAATACACGCACGGCGATTTTTCGGACTTCTAGCATGGCGGATATTTAGAAATTGATGAATTTGGTCCCACCATATTTTCCGCCATCTTTCTCGACTCTGTACTGAATTCACATCGTTAACGTAATTTTTGTAATAATTTTTTCTTTGCCAATGAAATTCCGTACGTCCACACAACGCGGTGATCCTTTTATATTTTTTCATAAAAAAAACTCTTTACATTACTCTACATTACTTCTTAATATAAACATTTCCAACATATAAACAAGTCCTGAAATAAAATTGTTTTGATACACGCCCGTCTTAGGATTTCGCTTCCATGCATAAGAGTTTTAACTAGAACTCCATTGTGAATCATCATTTTCGTTTTAATTGATTAATTCTACATATCGTCGCATTACATAATACATTCATATAACTAATTAACGTCGCAGAGAGGAGGAGGACTAGAAAGGAGAGACCACTGGGAGACGGTGACGGCTCCAATACAAGCGCCTTCCCCCGCCCTAGATGCTCCAGAATTTGTGGGTCCAGGATCGGATTCTTCAGCCACATGCGGACCCACAACCATGAAGGACAGTCTTCCTCGGACACGAGGGACAGCCGATGATGATGATGATACAACGATTAAATTAATGTAATTTATGTACATAGGCAAAGAAATAGGGTGATCAGAGATCTTTTTTTTTTTTTTTTTTAGTGGGTTGGTTGTATAGGTTAATCTTGAAAAAAATTCACAAGTGCAACCAAATCTACATAGATGGCTGACTGAAACTGACACGTGAAGATAGATATGGATTTTGAAGTATATATACATCTTCCAAAAATTTGTCATGCATGATCACAATAACAAAGGTGGAATGGGGAATGTTATAATTACATAAAGCGTGCGCTTAACCCAACCAATGACAGGTCATAAGTCCTGTAAACACCTTGATCATCCATGTTCAGTTTCCAGTTTGCGTGTTCGTCTCTATTGAGATACAATTAAAATTTGAATTAACCACCCTTAGGTGTAAATCCAGGATTTCGTATACAGTTATAAGTATACATTCACAAATATTTGATCAGAGATCATTAAATCAAGATTGTACTCGTTTTATACAATAAGTAACCAAGATGTCACTATAGTTCCAATTTGCATCCTATTTCCTACTGAATATCCGGTTAAACTGCGTTGGTTTGTTCGTGGAATAATAATGAATTCATATTTCTGTGAGTCCATATATCATTGGGCAATTAATGATCAACAGCGCGGCTTGTAGTTAATGTATTGAGCGGGCAACGGACAACGGGCATACCTCAACGATAGCCGAGTGAAGGTCGTCGTTGCGCCTTGCCAGCAAGAGGTGGAGTCGGCACTAGCAACAAATAGTAGGGGGCGATTCGTGCTCAGTACCGCACGGAGCGCCGTATTTAAAAACACATTGTTATTATCTTGTATATAACTTATTAGTTAATTCGTAGACACTTGCTAAGTTCAATTGATCGTAAATAATTTTGGCTATCGCTTCATCTAAGAAGCCGAAAACAAGGCATATTTGCGTTGTAGTTATAATTCATTTAACCAATTATCATATAATATGCATGCTCAATTTATTTTTTTCTTGAATTGTTCATTACATCATTATAGCGTGAGCAAAATCGATGGGGTATAGCTATCAAATTGATTCTCATGACATAATCTATCACTATTTTATTGTCACGTGAATTCTACACCAGACCAAAGACAGTGTGACAATCATACTGCCATCGCCGAGAATTGAACCCGGGATCTTCGGTTTGGAAGTCGTAACACTTGGCACTCAGCTACGTAGATCCTCTAATTATGTACGCCCAAGTCTTCTGTATTTTTACTTCCGTTTATTTACTCAAAAGACATTACAAACAGCATAAATGTTTAAGGCATCTATTGAGTACAGGTCAAATATTATATACATACAACATAACGAAAAGGAACGCATTAGTGATGGTTCGAATTAAAGCGTCTAAACGTATCTTACAGGTTATGGGAAAAGCATTTTTCGTCTTTCTAATGCATTATCAAATGTCATTTGATAATAATATATCGGAAAGGCGAAACGCGTCAATCCCACAAACTATAATAAAACTTCTAGAAAACACACGTTTTCATTCGTATTAATTATTTGATATTGAATTTTATATCATTGTTTAAGGATCAATCAATAAGTATTAATAGTAATTATTTTTAAATAGCTGAACGATTAATCAGTATATATTGTGCCTTTATTGAATGATTAACCAAATTAATATGTCTGTACATAAAAAAAATAGTTGTTTTGTAATATATCGGACAATCTCATAAAAATAAATTGTGATACGTTTAATAACATTGTTTCAAATTAAAACATTGAACACATAAAAAGATTAAGCTATTAAGTTATGTTGTACAAGCTTTATTGGTTTGAAATAATTTACATAAAATTTATCCAACAATTGTAGCTTAAAGTAATCTATAACATGAGTTTATTCAAGCACATTTTTTTCAGTTATGTAAAGTTTCCCAAAGGCGTGATATTGAATCGCTTAAACTGGTATTTAGATATAATTTTATTTATTTATAAACGTAAAGTATTTTTTTTATTCTAAAGTCAAAGCTAAAGTGGTACTTGTATACAGTAATAATGATTTTTGATTAAAAAATACTTTTAGCTTACATATTTCATTATTTGTGAAATTATTACATTCTGTATAATCCAATTCATTCTGCAACCAGTTGTTCTTTTCACCCAACCTGACTGGATCTGCCAATATTGTACACAAAATACTGTCTTGGCCTTTGCTCTTTGACCCATTAACTTGTAGACTGACCGATACTGTGGCTTCAATTCTTCAATTGGCCACTGAGTCTATATGGTTTTGATGACTCTGCAAACTTGACAAATCCACACCAGGTGACTAGCCATCACGGTGATTAATTTAAATGGTTATTTGGCTATTGAGTGTATCTCGTAAATATATATTAAAATGGGGATTAAAGTTATATGTTGCTTTAATTAAATCTTTTTGTATTATCATATTCAATCAAACGTCTTCGTGTGCTTCTTCTTTTTCCTTGCCTTTTCCCATTACTTGGGTCGGTATTCTTTTATTTGACTTAAAGTTTTACGATCGTCTGATACCTGACATCAAGACCATGAACTTCTTGCAAGACGCTGTTAACTATCGTTGGTTCATTAGCCACCATCTCTCATGTGCATTTCAAAATGAAAATTATAACTGCAAACGTTTGCTCCGAATATGTCGAAAAAACCACAAGTGTATTTGAAAATGGAGTTTTATTCATATTAATTATTATATATCTTAAGTAAGATGTGTTTTATTATTTTTTATTTTTATAATCTTTGTATAAAACACTCACTTTTAAACAGATTGAAATTAAATATCAAACATGCTTCGAACTACCTAACCCTTCCTCAATGATATTATAAATGATATAATAGAAATTTAAAATATTATAAAATTGCTTACAAATATGGTCAGTTTTGACACATGTTATAAAAAATTATTTTGGTATTTTATTAAGTATTTTATATATTATATTATATTGCATATAGATTTAAATATAAAATAAACTATTACCATTATTTACAATGATGAATAGCTCTATATGAATCAATTGAAAATCATATACCGAAATAGATACATGCATTAATAATAGTTTTTTTATTGGTTCGTCATATTATGTAATAAATATGTATGGGGAATTCAATATACGTGTACTTTAAACATGTTATAAGGCTTTGATAAGTTATATTTTTCTACTGTAAATCAACCGCGACTCGGCAGTGCAGGCATAAGTTCAAGGCTTGTATCAACATGTTGCATTGTTTTATTGGTTTCACGAACAAGGCGTTGCTATGCTTACCTGTAACTCTTTACATTCTCCATTAAAAAATGTTCTGCTTGATTACATTCCGTTGCATGCCGCATTATTTGTATATATTCTTTTGTTATAATATTCCGAGTGAGTTTTCTAAATTTAAAAATCCAGTTGAAGAACGTTACTTTTAAAAACTTTCATTAAATGCTTCATTCCGTTTTGGAAAATTCGATGTAAAAAGTAAAATGAGGTGAGTGTAAACTTTCGAAAGAGCGTTTTAAAAAATAACGTATAAATAAATGATACGTTATTTATTTGTAATTGCAGTTCGCTTTCGTTTAAAGATCGCAGCACATCGTCACTATATTTATTGCCACGTTAACATTGACCCTAATGTGGGTTAAGAAAATTAAGTTTAAAGATGAGTTTACAGGAGGTATTGGAGTCAAAACGAGATATGCTTTTGCTAATAGAGTTCTCAATTCTACTCTGAATTTAAAAGTAGAACGATAGCCAAATGTATTCAAAAATAATACATCGGCATAATATAATATTACGCAAATTAAAAGACTTTTATAAGATTTTTGTGTTGGCAGGAAGCGAATCTCCTAGCTTCGCAACATAAGGGATTGGACTGGCTTAAAAAACGTTAAAGAACTGTTTTAAGCTGCCAGTGACAGAAATGTCCTTTGCTATGCGATGATCAACGTCGGGAGGACCCTGACATGACACCTGGAGAATAAGAAGAAGGTGAATGAGTTTTTATGAGTAAGTGTTAATGCCATCAATTAATGTTTAAATAATTAATAAATGTAAACAATTAAAATTATTTGAATATAACAGACAGAAAAATGAATATTAATGAAACCGTCTGTTTTATAGGACTTTTATTATATTTTTTGGATTTAAGGTATTATCAAATGTGACAATGGATAATGTCTTAGAAAGGCGAAACATGTCATTCCCATAAAACATAATAAATTTTCTAGAAAACATACGTTTTTATTTGTATTAAATATTTAGTATGAAGTTTTGCATATTTTTTTCAGAAATAATAAATAACGTAGAGAGTAGAACGTATACATCTCTAAACAAATATTTACGAGTGCAAATATCAGTGTCTAATAAGATAACATTAAATTGTTTTAAGAAAAATTCACATGTATCAGATAGGTTAAAAACAATAATGTTCTTTGATGGTGTGTTCTTCAAAACATAAGATTTGATTCGGAATTTTTCATCATCGGATTACCAATATACGAGTACAAACCTTCTTGTTTTATGTGATTCGATACGATTGTAACATTTAATTGCTGTTCAGTCTGAAATCAAAACAATTTTCATATTTAATGCGTAAATGTATAAAAAAACTGCCCAAATAAATATATTTTTACATATATTGCGAACAACATAATATTTATAATTTTTTAATGCATGCCAATTAAGCTAAGCAAATATATGTGTTTATTTCACGAATCATTAAGTTGATTGATTGAAAATCAGCCACGCAAAAAATTTAAAGCTGATTGAATTGTATGAAAAATAAGTGCTTATAAAAACCATCCATGTAGGTACTATTATACATTATTATAAATTATAATTTTTGATACAGAAGGCGCTTATGTAAATTGTTCAACAATGAAACCCATGTGGCGCATTCTAATATATATCCGTTATTTTGAAAAAATACGGCATGTCGTTTAGAGTTTGATTAAAGAACTTAATATTCACGATATACGTATGTTAGTTATACTTACTAAATATCATGTTATTTATTAATAATTGTTTATTTTTTGAATAATTAATTTCCTTGTTGATACGAAAAAAATCGTGATTTAGCAAAATATTTTTAACCCTTCATGGCGTAATTTAATTTCAACAAAAATTATATTTTTAGTTATCTATTGCAAAATAGAATATGAGAAAAAAAATATGAATAGCCTTTGTTCATCTTTATATCTATATCGATAAAAATGGGATGGAACCAAATTTACTAGCATGCTAAATTTGATCATATTTAAAACGTATTTTATTATTACATACAACAAATGATTGAATATGATTTGTATACTCACCTTCTTCTTCTCTGGTTTCAATCCTGGGATTGGTTTGCAGCAATTTCCTCCATTATTCTCTTCCATTTTTCCCTGTCTTGTGCGGCTCTTTTGAGATCTGCATATGATGAGCAGCGCACGTCCACCAACAGGTCCTCCAGGTACTCTCGGCGTGGGCGTCCCCTAGAGTTTGTCCCCTCGGTCATACCCTCCATTATGGCATGCAAGAGACCTTCTTGACGTATTACATGGCCGATCCATCTTGCACGCCTTTCGGACAAGGTCCTGAGCAGGTGCCTTCCTCCTTCGATTCCTTGAAGAACTTCCTCATTCGTGATGTGGTCTCTCCAGGAAATTCCAAAGAGTCTTCTATAGGACCACATCTCAAAAGCCTCTAGTCTCCGCTTATCCCTTTCGGATAGGCACCATGTCTCGCAGCCGTACATCAAGACACTCCATACATAGGTCTTGATGAGGAGTATTCTCAGTTTTAGGTCTATATTATTTGACTCTATTATTTTCGACCTTTTATTAAATGCAAGCCTAGCCTGATGTATACGGCTGTCGACCTCACTCTTAGACCGACCGTCCCATGTTATTTTGCTCCCAAGGTAGACAAACTCCTTGGTGTTCTTTAGTGGAACTCCTGACATCACTACTCTCACCTAGCAATCCAGATTTTATTTATTTATTTGAAATGAACGTTTTACAGAGATTTTTTTATACATAAAAATATAAACACTTCTTACAAATTTATTTTGCCTTGCGAGGGCATTCTCGATCTAGAATAAAAATTGTAACCAGTATTTATATTTTATCTATACATAAAACAATGTCTGTAAAACGGACATAACAATCGCGATTACATTATAAGTTATAATGGAGTTTTACAATATTAAAACTACAACCATCAATATATGTCTAATAAAATAGCAGTAATCGAAATAGGTCAACCGTCAACGAAATAAAGTAATTTTTTTTGTAAACTAGCGTCACTAGCGATAGCATGTGTACCTCAATAGAAGATGGGAAAAGGGAATTGAGTGTAGGGTACAGCATGAATATATATGAAATTGAAATATTATGTACAAATATAAGTGGATTTTTCGGTTAGCAGGAAATTTGCTACACCATGCAATTAAGGGTTATCTATAGTGTATAATGCTAAGCAAGTTTACCAGCGGTGCTATTGTTGTGCTGAATATAAAAATAATTAAATGCATTGTTTGTTCAATACATTGCTTTTAACACCGTAAAAACGTTAATTGTCAATTATTATACAATTTCAAAACAAAAAGTAGTCACATACAATTATTTATTACTTGGGTAGGACCCGATCAACTACTTTATAATGGATCTGAAAAATTGATTAACGCGGGGTTTCTCAAACTTTGTACCGCGACAATTTTTTCAAAGGTAATATACACTGGGACTCATTTAAAGATCTACTTCATATTGAAAGACGAGTGATGATCTCCACTGATATTAATGACGTCAAATATATAGGTACAGGTTTAGGACCATCTTTTCTTACACCATTTGCACGAGAGAGATGTAGTATATTGTTTTTACCTGATCGACTAAATAATGAGTTTTAATAATATATTAACTGCTCCATTTGCTTTGTTAAATTGTCTAATTTTTTCGCTGACAAGGTCATTTTGCCTGAGCAGATCATCTCCCAGATATCTAAATTTTGTAACCTGTTCCAAAATTCTCTCATTTCTGGATAACTCTTCTTTAGCGTTCTTTCGAGAATGTTATGTTTTTTCGTTTTTTCAACTGAGATCATCAAACTGAAGTTGGAGGCCGATGTCTGGAATTTTTTAAACAGTCTTTGCAGTTCGTGTTCTGACTCTGCTATCAGTGCAGCATCATCAGAGTAGCATTTGACGCACACTACACATAATTCCCTAAGCAGTATCTCAAACTAAGTGATTTCGTCTATAATGAGGGTTTAAAATAAATGGACTCAAACTGTCTCCTTGTCTTTACCTATTGCAGTTTTTTTTATGGATTTGGACATATTTTCGTTAGCTATAACTTTGATGTTTGTGACAGACTTTTCAAATATTTAATATGGAGTTAAAATCCGAAATGAAGACACTGAGGACGATAGCATACAAGACACTGAGAGATCACGTGAGGGACACCAGAATAAGAGAAATATATGAGGTTAAGGATATTATAAGATGGAGCAGACAGCGAAAAAGGGACTGGTATGGTCATGTTCAAAGAATGGACACCACCAGACTCCCCTATATTGCTTTGCATAATTAGCATCATGGGACTCGTCCTCGTGGAAGACCTCCTAAAAGATGGAAAAGGATAGCTGGGAATCTACCTCACAGGAGGAGTAACACCCTGGAGAACAGGCCACATAGGTCTACAATAAGGAAGAAGAAGAAGAGTTAAGCGTTTGCCTTTGCCATTTTTTGTACGAAATTTTACATATTAGGGTTTTACGAACATATTTATATGTATTTATTCCTTCTATGAAGAATGTTATGTGTATATTTAATAGCAAACGCGACAAAAAATACGTACTCAATTCTAATGGTAGTAATTGTATTTATGTTTTATAATTATAATAGCATTATCTTTTATTAATCGAAAACGTAACAAAAACTATTTTTTGACTGGCTATTAATTAACGAAACAGATTTTTTAAGCAATTAATTTGAAACTGGTGGCAAAATACTATTTACCAACTAAATCCCTATGGTAAACTGATAAACATTAAAAACAAATACCCCTTTCTTGTACGAGAAGTAAATTATATGAACAGTGGTATTTTTAAATATCTTGTCACATTTTTTAAATATTTAGTAGGAATATTAATTTGCTGAAGTCGATTAAAAAACTGTTTTTATCTTATATAAATAGACAGACATTTATATGAGAAAATCTATTATGTATCACCGGCTGTGGGTTGTTGTATCTTTCTCCCTGGGGGGTTGGGAAGGAAAGACTTAAGTACATGGGACTTAATCTCCACCCTTAGTTTAAAGACTTAATGTTGCTTATTTTCTTATATTCTGTTACATTTGCTTTTCGTCCTTATATTGAAATCAAAGTATGTTTTTTAAGAATTACTATCTTTATCTTTATCTTTATTTCGACAGTGACCGGTTTCTCCATGCTCGCTGGCATCGAACGACCGGTGAAACTGTTATTTTATACATATACTTACATATCAGTGAGGTTATACAAGATTCTGTATAAACATAAAACGAAAATAAACTTATTAAATTAACTTCATTATAAATATTATTAAGGTTATTTCAAAACATGTTTTCAGGAACACTGGAATTTAAATTGATTACATCTGACACGAATATATTAAAAACCTAAAACTTTTATTTTTATTCTTAGCAGTACTAAATTTAAATATAATATTATACTTTATAAATCATCGTCCTCCTTGGCTCTTTGGTTTAGTTTTTTTTATGAATTGTTTTTCTTCTTTTACGTTTTATTTTTATGAAATATGATAAATTGTATCTTCTTCTTGTTCGCCTTTTTTTAATAGATCTGTTGATATGTGACACATAAATCATGTATCTTCGGAATATGAGGACCAGATGTCCCTCCATCTCTTAGGTGGTCTTTCAGAGGAGTTTTCGTAAGCGGTTGATTATGTGAGTCTATCACTATCCATTTTGTCTACATGGTCCCTTCAGTATCTTCTGGATCTACTCCACCAAACGATATCCTCTATTTCTCAAGATTTTCTTATGTCTGCGTAATGGACACGATCTCGGAGAGTTTTTCCCGTTATGGATCTTAGTACCTTCATCTCAGATCCTAGCAGATCCTTGGTTCGTACAGCTCGCGTCTCTACAGCATACGCCATGATAGGTCGCACGCATGTCTTATAAATTCATACCTTGATGTCAATACGCATATACTTGTTCTTCCAGACGAGAATCTTAAGATATTTTGACACGGCAGAGGCTTTATTGACCAGTTCTGGTACGAGTACTTCGGTATAAAGGTCATTCTGGCTGCAGATCTCTACTCCCAAATATATGAAGCTCATTACTTGCTCCACAGGTATATCACCAATGGTCAGCTTATTAATATCTTGTAGGTTATCTGCATATTATGAGACTATATATAAATTGTAATTATGTTATAATTTGAGATATATATCAACAAGATTAAATGAAATACGTTATACTATCAACATATATCGGACCAGGTACTGGCTGGCTACCCAACTATTTATTATGCGAACAAATCAAAGTAGTTAATATGGTTAATAGAAAGCGTTTTTTTAGTCCGAAAAAATCGTGGTTTATTTATGCAAAACGGGCTTATGCCTACAATTTAGATTATTTACGACTATTATTGTTTTTTGTAACAGTTTTGTATTAAAAAGTTCAGGGTCAGTTATTGAGTTTTTTTTCTCTTTTGAACCAAATACGAGTAGTTCATAATGCGTTTAGCATTTGTTTATTATAGCAATGAAATCACTATTTACTTCTGAATTTTCAAATTTTGAATTATATTAATTTATTTTTTAATACTACGAGCACCTTTTGTTTGGAAGAACAAACACAAGGTATTCACGACCTATCATATTCTATAGAGGCGCGCGCCGATGCTGTGCGAACCAAAGGGCTTCTAAAAACATCTGAGATGAAGTTTCTAAGATCCATTACTAGTAAAAATACACTCAGAGGTCAACAACGTATAAAAATTTATATTGCTCGGTCGAGTAGATCCATATGAAGATACTAAAGAAACTATGTAGCCAGAATTGATAGCGATCGACTCGATTTTTTTTTAGGTTGTTTAAACCCAATTACTGTATACAATTTGTTTTTAGCTATTATATCGAATCTCGTGACATGTGATCGATGGCTAATCTATCGCCATTTTATTGTCACGTGAATTCTACATCAGACCAAAGGTAGTGTGACAATAACACTACCGTCGCGACGGAACCGTCGCGTCGCCGGAAATCGAACCCCTGGACCTTTGGTATGGCATTCAGAGCTCTGACTAGACTGCCACGAAGGTAGTCATTAAGGTATTGATTATTTACTAAGTACATGGTTTTAGCAGCTATATTTAATTCCGCCTCTGGACACCATGCACGTAGAATACTATATAAGAGATGAGGGTCAGTTGAACTTAATAATCTTAGGAGACATAATACCTGTGTCATGTGTCATAATCGTCAGAGCCCAAGAAAAATATTTTGAAAAAAAAAGGAGTTTTGGTATTTGACCTTTGAATCTTAGTCATATTTTGGTAATTTCACTTATAATTTTATCATATCATTATATTAGAATAGTTAATGCTTTACATGTTCATTGTTCCATTAATCACTAATTTTTAATCAGAATTTTTTATTAAATACGATTGAATTTTTTTGTTCTCTAGAACTCTTATTATAATTTTTCTCAGCGGTTTTTATATTCTAAAAACATAAAATAAATAAATAATAATAATATTATATTTAACCACAGTATGGTATATGCTATTTGAAGCCAACTAGTTTCGATTGGACCCAAACTTCATTAGGGCAGTACTACAACTGTTGTTTTGCTGTTGTTATACTGCCCTGATCAGTTGTTATACTGCCCCAATGAAGTTTGGGTATATGCGAAACTAGTTGGTAACAAATATAATAACCATACCGTGATTAAATACCAAGTTTTTAAAACTTATTTTATATTTTTAAAATGTCTAATCACAAAGTGAGTGATTCATATAAAAAATCTATTTATATACCATTTTAGTTCATTAAATATTTTTATAAAATAAAAATATCAACCACATGTTTCAGAAGTGACCTCCATCCTCAGGTATAAATATATTTTAAACTGTTAAATTAAATTACTTTGTTTTTTGTATCACAATTGTATTTTATTTTACATAAAATACAATTGTCCCTGTATCACAATTGTATTTTATGTAAATGTGTGTCTTCCCGCTGATACTGGTACTTTTAAGTATTAGTAATAATATTTCACTTAATTTATCTATAAATTATAAGTCTTTCATTGTTTAAAGTTGTATTAAATACATATTTATTAAATAGTCCATTGTTTTGGCCGAAACATTATGATACCTAAACATTTTAAACTGTTGAATTAAATAACTTTGTTTTTTGTATCACAATTGTATTTTATTTTACGCGACAGCTGTTTCATCAACCTATGTTGACATCGGTGTTACAATAATATATCAAATGTCAAATTTTCAACTGTTGTTATTTGTTATTTTATATGTTGCTGCCCTGTAAACATTATTTTAAGTATTATTACTAATACTTAAAAATACCAACTACAGCGGGAAGACACCCATTTACATATCAATACAATACACTGGAAAAATACAGATGAATTAAAATATTTACCTGGAATTATTTTAATTATTGATTACACAGTAATTATAATTTAAAGATAAATTAGGTGAAATATTATTACTAATACTTAAAAGTACCAGTATCAGCGGGAAGACACACATTTACATATCAATACAATACACTGGAAAAATACACTTGAATTAAAATATTTATCTGGATTAATTTATTTTTGAACTAAAAATTGATAACACAGTAATTTCAATTGTACACAATTCGAGTAACTATAATGCAATTCAATAAACTTATTTTTATATTATATTTTATGGGAATAACGTGTTTCGCCTTGCTAAGGCAATATCAAATGCGTGCCTAAAAATATTTGATAGTACTTTAGCAATGCAAAACTTGTCATTACCATAAAATATAATTTAACTTTAGAAAACAGACGTTTTTATTCGTATTCAAAATTTGATATGGAGTTATATGATTGTTCAAGAAACAATAAATAACGAACTTTATACTTAAATATGTCACGCAAACCCTGCGCACGTATATCAAGTCATATCAGAATGCATTACATACAAATGACTCAATTAAATATGTGCAGCGTGTTTATGTGTTAGATTTTCTAGCAACGTTTTTTTCGAATTTCGTAAATAATGACATCCTATATTGAAACATACACCCGAGCGAGAGCATGTCAATTTTGCAATAAATAATTAATGGCTACAGTGCTTATTAAAACGTTTGTATGTTTTCTGAGTAGAAATTAGTTCTAACGTGTTTCATAAGTAAATGTACGATGTTTTTCGTGTTGAGGCATTTTCCCTTCAAAGTACCTTCATGCTTGACTAGGTCTTGTCTCGGAAAATGTTTCAAATCACTCGAAATATGTTAATATTGGGTATTTGTAGTCTTAATAATCCTGATTAAATAAATCAATACACATATCGGAATACATAAAACAGTTCCTATTGAATAAATAATACGAATGAAAACGTCAGTTTTCTAAATGTTTTATGTGAATGAATGACGTGTTTCGCTCTTCTAAGGCATTATCAAATAACCTTCTAAAGCATTACTGAAAAAACATTTGATAATGTCTTAGAAGGGCAAAACATATCATTCCCATAAAATATAATAAAACTTGTAGAAAACTGACGTTTTCATTCGTATTAATTATTTAATATGGAGTTTTACAGCATTGTTCAAAAAACAGTTCCTTTTGTATCTATTGTATCTTCAGACTACTGTATCTTCTACTGTATCTCATACTGTATCTTTAGACTTACTTACTTACTTAAGTCAGTATGAAGATAAGCTTTATAGGTATACAATAGGAACAATTTAAGGTATTCCTATATGTGTTTAGATTTACTTAGCTTACCTTCAGACTACTTCACCTAAAATGTGTTAGTAAACCATAACGCTATTTTTATTTTTTTTCTTAATGTATCATATCAGGTCTCTCCGACGTTGGAAATCACTCCTGTGAAGGCTTCTCTATCTTGCGCCGTCCGAAACAATTCCTGTACGCTCCATATTCCAGTCCAATATTTCATGTTGTGCAGCCAAGACGTTTGACCACGTCGTCCCTCCATTTTGCCCATTAACATAAGTTGGATGATCTCGTATTTGTCTCCACTCAATATGTGACGCAGATACTGAAATCTTACGGACCTTAATACATTTCAATAATTCTTAGTTGCAATGAGTTCTCCTCAGGACTTCTGAATTGCCGATAAAATCTGTCCACGGTATACGAAGAATTAATCAATTTTTAGTATGCACTTTCAGAGTTCAGGTTTCCGAAACATACAACAGAATAGACCAAACATAACACTTCAGCATTTTCTGTCTTAGTTTCAAATTTAGTTTATCATTGCAAAATTGTCTTCATTTTGTTGAATGTACCCTGGGCCATTTCGATCCTGCATTTCACCTCCACATCTGCCAATAATTGTACTGCCCATGAATCTGAGTTGGTAGCATCTCTAGTAGTTCATTATTATTCTGTCTAGAATTATTTAACTTGAGTTGTTAAACCAATCAGAAACATTTTAAATATCGCCAAGTGAAGAATAGGAGAAATTGACGTGCGTACATGATACGATGTACGATTGTGGAGGGAATAACAGTGCGGCAATCTATTCTTTCTACATACCTCTTCTGAGATAATAAATAAATCTTTATTACAACTGTCAAAATTGATATTTGTAAATTTTTTTATAATATTTTTAATGTGTATCTTTATAAAATGTATCACTGAAGAAGAAAAGGTTGTCTGAAACATGTCTGATATGTAACTTTAATAGTATTGTATACACAAAGTTTATAAAAAAAGAAAAAAACAAATATTTTTATTCATATTAATTATTTAATATATTTTTTACGTGATTGTTAATAAAATAATGAATTTTTTTTTGTAACTATTTTTTAAGTATCTAATCTCATTATAAATTCAATTCCCTAGTAAAAAGTTATCTTTAAAAATTTTACTGTGCGTGCTACAAATTGCGTCTGTCCGGCAAGAAAGCGTGAATTTATGGTCTAGAGCGAGCATGTTATATAGTATTTACGATTCATACATTGTAAAACGCAAAGTGTGTTGTAATATGCACATATATAGCGCAAGTACAAACAACTCACAGAGCTTGTATCATTGCAATTCGGTAACTATTTTTTAATTGCTTTATGGGCGTGGGTGTGTCCGAGACAGATGCTACAATTTTTAATATTATACCTGTTTAATTAGTGTTAGCATATACCAAAGAGTTCAAGTTTCGAATGATTTATAAAATAGAGCAATTTCGTAAAATTTTATGAGTATACATTTACAAAAATTTAATGATGACATATATGATAAAACCGTAAGCAAAAAATACAACAATTTACAATAATTATGTTAGCGTGGAAAAATAATATATGGTAAATATTCATTACAGAAAATCCCTTTTAAAACATTTAGTAATTATTTTAAACGCTGTCACCTCGTGATGACCAGAAGATGATAGATAGATATAGACCAGAAGATGGCAGCGAGCTGTCGAAACTGGTCGAAGCCGTAAAGGTAAGTGGAATTGACTAAATATACATAAAAAAAAAGTTTTCCAATTTATATAATATATTGTTCTGATTTTGAAAATTTGGTTTGGTTCATATGGTGCTCCCGTCAATTTGGACATATTTCGTGTATAAGTGAATTATTTTGGTCAATTTGATTATTGCCGCTCTTTATGATAGTTATTTGCGACAAAAATACGTTTTTGCTGTTTTGGTGTTTAAATTGTATTCGTTTATAAAAAGAATTTTGACGTAAAAATATTTTTTTCATTTGTTCCAATGACAATTTGAATAAATTCTTCAATAACATTTTAAAGTTCTTGCTGGTGTTGGATTGTTACAGTAAAAAAAAAAAAAAACAGTGGATAACGTGGAATAAAAATTAAATAAACACAAATGTCCGGATCGTCCAGCTGACGACAAGTGCACCATCTAAAATAACATTATGTGTTAAATTATTTTTCTTTGTTATTTTATTTTATATCATTGTATTTCAGAGTATTTGTCTTAGATTTGTTATGTAGACGTTGAACGATCGAAGTGTGCGCGGGAGATGCCTTTTGGTGGCGATGAGGTTCGCAACCCATCACACCGCGTCTCTCGCGATGGCGAAAAGAGAAGGATGGAGTGCCGCATCGATTAGAGTGTGGCAGTCCATTCTTTCTGCCTACCCTTTCGGGGAGACGGCGTGATGGTTAGTTAGTTAGTTAGCTAGTTAAAATAGGAATAAAAGCCTTTAAAAGGATAACATCCCTAAAAAGATACTCAGCCTTTAATGTTTAAGTTTCCCGTTGCTTTTCACATTTGTGTACAGAAGGTTTTTTAAACCCAACTGTATACAACTTTTAAGCTATTGTTAGTTAGTTAGTTAGCTAGTTAAAATAGGAATAAAAGCCTTTAAAAGGATAACATCCCTAAAAAGATACTCAGCCTTTAATGTTTAAGTTTCCCGTTGCTTTTCACATTTGTGTACAGAAGGTTTTTTAAACCCAACTGTATACAACTTTTAAGCTATTGATTCTCATTACATGTAGCTAATCTATCTCTATTTTATTATAAAGTGAATTTTACACCAGACCAAAGACAGTGTGACGAACACAATGCTATCGCCGGGAATCGAACTCTGGACCTTCAGTGTGGCAAATATAGCTCTTGCCACTTTGCCACGAAGGTCGTCGACTGTTTACCCGTTAATAAATTAACCATAACGCATTATCATTTCAGTATATATATTGCATTTTGTTTCAAATAACATACTTTTGCTGAAGTGTTTAAAATACATAAAATTTTAAGAATAAAGTGTTTCGAGAATTAAAATTTTAATTATGCAGGTCGCTTTGCGAATTAGTTTTAATGCGAACATGCTCCACATACAAATATTGCGACATGACATTGGGTCTGAGTGGCGTGTACAATGGCATGATAGTATTCGTTTTTTGAAGGACGCTCCTGCGCTCTATATAAGCCTTACATTCTTTTTTGCGAATCCAAATAATGTTATTTTAATTACTCACACGAAAAAAATAAATTGAGTGCACAGTATTTAATTATATGTGATTGGGATTGGGTTTTATTGAAGAAATAGTAATGTGATTATAATGCATCATTAAATTCTGAAAGAATTAGGTATAAGGTAATGGCACCTGTAATCGACAGAGCTCTAGTTATGGACAAAAGTTTTTAAAAATCTAAAAAATAAGAAATTTTGAACATTTTTTCATACTTTCAACATTGAACTATAAACTATAGATCCTTCTCTGTCAAATGACATAAATTTCATTCCAATCCGCCATTATTTTGCGAAATAACGGACATTTATACGACCCCACGCGAACGACATTTGCAAAATTCTTAATTCCTTGCAGAATTCATTAGTGAGGTGAGTAGATGTTTTGTAATAATTCGTAGAAATCTCAGTAATTACTTATTATATAATTGAAAAATGCGTTTTGTAGACATATCACAGATACGAAATCATACTAAATTCATATGTAGCTACTTGTACAGTTTGTCAAATTTGAATGTTCATTACTGGGTATCGATTTTCAATACGAACCAGTGATGGACAAAGTGTCCATAATTGAGTATACTTGTTTACATCGCAATTAAAGTTAATTTATGACAATTTAAACCTGTAATGTCAGGTTTCTTGTAAAATTATGCTTATGATACTGATAAAAGCAAGGGATTCAGTCATGGACATGGATGTATAATACTGGTTGTCCATATGTGGATCGCAAATAAGGGTATCATTTTGTGTATTTTCTTTTATAGCAATGGCACCCAAAAAAATTATACACCTTAACAAATGGAGCGTGCCGTAGACGCGTGAAAAAAGGAGAAGCAGTAGGTGCAGCGGCGTATAAGTATGGTGTACCACGCATTACTCTTAAAAATAATGTCACCGGGAAAAGCCCTGCGGTTTGTATATACAATGGGCCCAGCTACGATCCTTACGAAGAGCTCATAAGGAAGTTACTTAGTGGAAGACTAACCATCCAGGTCAGGGGGGCAGTTATCTATGGGAAACACCTTCAGATGGCCGGAAAGACCCGATAAGATTTGGTACAAAATGGAAGACATTGTGGAAAGGATTAAAGACCTTACCTTACCTTTTATAAAGTAATGGAGATGGAAAAATATTTACCTGACATCTATGTGGCCTAAAGAGGTGGTGCTAAGAATGATTTAAACTAAAAAAAAAAGTTTTTGTTATACGTCCAATACTGAATGTCCATTACCGGGTGTTGTTCATTACTGATTGTCCATAACTAAATTTAATCTGTCCATCACTGGTGATTAGAAATGACTGTGATCATCTAACTTTTTATATTTAAACCTGACCCCTTTAATTATTTTCATTATTAAAAACGATTCCCAACAAACCATTCTATTATTTTTTCACCTCACCTGATTTAATTTCCTAAAATTATCTTTAAAACGGTCATTAAGTTTAAAAACATTTTCTTAAACTGTCCATCACTGGTGCCTTTACCTTATTAATAATATAATGTATACATAAGAAAAGTCTGTTAAATTGTTATTGCACTTGCTCTAATAGAAAATTTTAATTCTAATTTTAAAAATCGTTTTCAAAACATAACATATGAACCCATTAAGCTCATGTTAAAGTTCTGTCCCTGGTCTTTTAATTTTAACTACGAGGCGTGTTTTTTTCGATATTATATAGAAAAAAACTTGGGAACCTATTTAGCTTTATAAATTAACAATTTATACCAGTTTATTTTACTTTTCCACATAATTATCATAAAAGCATATGTTACCTTTGTACTAAGGTTCTTGTATTTAGTAAAAAAAAGATATTAATATAAATCGTTAAACTTTTGAAACATGTCGAGAAAATAAACTCAAGAGTGGAAAAGGGTGATAAATTCGTCACTATGTAATGTTACTGTTTACGCCTTAAGTGTTTCATATGAAAGTCATAATAATTTTGCATATCCAGTAGTATTTTTTTGTTCTTATTAAATTTAACAATAATTAAAAAAAAAGTTTATTAATAACAACTTCCACTTTTGTCTTAATTTCGATAAAGAGCCTGGCGAAACCGGTCGCTGTTTAAATAAAGACAAAAGTGGTAGTAGTTCTTAAAAAATATTGATTTATTTAATTATTATTGACAATGAACTTCTACCAAGAGATTACATTAAAATCATTATTTTCTCTTCTAAGCGTTACATTCCGATGTAGGACTTGGCTTCCTCTACAGCAATCTTCTACTAGCATCTGTCCTTGTCCATCTCTCTTCACTTTCCAGATCTTTCTAATTTCTCCCAGAACTCTTTTTGACGTAATTCGCCCATCTTTTTCTTAGTCTAACTCTTGATCTCAATTGACATCAAAATCATTAGACTCGCTAAATTAGTTATCGAAAAAAATATATTGAAAAACATTTTTTATAAGCTATGAATAAACAATTTAGCTATTTGATTTATAATTGAATTGTCGTACCTAACTACAAAAGTAAATATAAGCATTAAATTTGTAATGTCTTATTTGTGAATAAATAAGGCTAGTTATTATTGGTGGACAGATAGTTGACTAGTATTACCTACCTACTTACCGGATAGTTATCTTAAGAACATACTTAGCCACACGCTATAATTCTACAAGTGGGTAAGAATCGTAGTTGGAAAACATGATTCGCCTTGATGTAGCGGAGTGCTTACTTATTTACAAGCCTCGTAGAAGAATGTGAAAGGGAAATGAAACGAGCAGGATTGCGATAGGAAAATTGAGAGGAATGGGGATATACTCGTATACCGTATTTTGCGAACGATAAGACGCATAGGACGCATAATCGCACCCCAAATTTTGTTGAATTTCTAGAATTAAAAAAGCTAATTTAAATCCCTTTTAATGACATCAAGTGTTCACGCAAAATAGTAAAATGGTATTTTATTGTTTCTTGAACAATTATGTAAAACTATGTATTACAAACAAAACGTCTGTTTCTTTTATGTTCGCCATACTTTGTGTTGTAGATGTTTTATTTGTCTTTTTCTATTTTATACACTTTTTATATACAACACTAACTTTAATTTTTTTTTAAATTAAAATATCAGACATGTTTCCGACAACCCGGTCCTTCTTCAGTGATATTTAAAATATAATAAAATTGTTTACAGTTTTGACAGATTTGGCTGATCATATTTGTAGACAATTTTATAATACTCGTATTTTAAATATCTTTATAATATCACTGAGGAAGGGCCGGGTTGTCCGAAACATGTCTGATATAATCTTTTTTTAAAGTTAGCGTTGTATAAACAAAGTATATAAAAATGAAAACGACAAATAAAACGTTTGTTACCTATAATATTTTTTTCGTCACATTTTCACATTTGATAATGCTTTAGACAGGTAAAGCATCAATCATATAAAATACAAGAAAACTTTTAGAAAACAGACGTTTTAATTCGAATTAATAAGTAAAATTATGTACATTTGGCTAACATCGGGAAACTATCATATTAAAATGCACATATTAATGTGGCATCCCAAGAATCAGCAAAAATAATAATAAACTTTGCTACAAAACAAACTCTAGGATTGAAATTTAAAAAAATATTATGTAACATAACTAAAAAAAGCATCACGTCGGTTCACTAGAGGGGTAGACAGAGAGGATAGACTTCCATACTGCTCGACATGTCTCTCGAACTTTCTCTGTGGTATTTGCTTTTCTTGGTTTTCTTATTGTTCTACATTGTTTCTTTATGTATCTTCTTTCTTCCTAATTGTTATTAATTGTATTATGTTTTATCTTATTTTATTATTCATTTTCATTCATTTATTTCATTGTATTTTTTTAAATTGTTATTTAATATCTTTTATTAATAAATTGATAAATTGTAATCATAAATGCCTAGAAAAATATAAGTAATGTACATGAGTTCTTAAATTAATTGAAATTGAACATGCACGCTCATCGATTTTTCCTACTTCAAATGTGACCGCCTTTAAGTAATTTATTAATTTCACCATGCCATGCTATCCTTGGCCATCCTCGGTTTCTTTTACTATGAACACTGCTTGTATGCAATAATTTAATAATTATTTTTTCAATTTCGTTCCATATGTCTTAACCATCTCAGGGTTCCTGTTTAAATTTTATTTAGGATGCTATCATCTCCTTTACATTTCGTCGTTCAGTATTCTATCATATCGCACGTTGTAAACAAAAGTAAAAGTATACAAAAATCTCAAGTTTTTAGTACGGTCATTTAAAGTTTTGCCTGCTTATTAACCTAATTAAAATCAACTAGATTCTGATAGAATAATATCTAAACTAATATAAAACAACAACATTAGATATATTTCTACTCACAGTCAAGTTATTGACCTCACAAAAACTTTAAATGACCGTACTGAATATTTGAGATTTTTGTATAGTGTCACTTTTGTTTTCAACGTGCGATATATCGTTTTCCTGCACATTTTACTCAATGGTCTTCTTCTATGGCATTTATCCTTATTTTTTTCAGATCTAAGCTTTACTTCTTAACTTGAAGTTGGCACTAGAATCCATTATGTACTGCCATAATTGCTTCAGTGGATAACTTTATATTTACAGTATGACTTTGACATTGTTAATACTGTGATCCTGATTGATCAGTTGGTTTGTCAAAATATTTATAATGGTTTGATACTTTAGTAAATGCAGTTTCAACAAAAAATTGTTTTTTTAAATCAAATTAATCAAACAATATTTTTTTTCACTTTCCTTTTTTCCTTTTCACTTTACTTTTCCTTTTTTTAAGGATTTATTAAACTTAAACTATTATTGGTTTTGAAAAAGAAACTGTCAACTATAAATGCCTTTCGTTGATAAAAACCTAGTCACCAAAATCTTTCGTTAAAAGTTTTCGTGAATTTATCGAATTATTGAGTGTCCCAATATTTTTTAACACACACGTCAAATAAGCTTTTCTCGAATTGTAAGTAATATTATTACTACTTTTCCTACGATCATATATATATTTTTATAGTGTAAAACACTAAAAATGAACTGTCTGAAATCGCTACAGTTGGTAAAATATTCTTAAAGAAATGTTATTATTTCATCATCGTGAATGGGTAATTCAATTTGTGTGGAATAAATTTACGCGTTAGAAAATTTTGTATCGATATCAAAACAAAACCATTTTCTATGTATGTATTTTATTGCTTATGAATCATATTTGATATGTACATGAAGGTAGTAAACGCGGACAATGAAGCAACGCTATCTATTGGAAACATGTGTACGTTCGTAACAATTGTGTCTGATGTAACACACAAACAAAATCCTTAAATTAAACATTTTCATTTATTACTATCGAGTATATTAGACATAAAGTTGTTGCAGTATTTCGTCAAAAACAATGGATAATCAAAAGTTTACCTGAAACGTGATGTAATACTTTATATATTATATAAAAGATTGACTGTTGACGTTTACATTCGTTTTATAGAAATCTTTTATAATATAAATAAAAGAGCGAAGCGATATAATAAGAAATATTTTTGTGAATGTATACTTATACTTGTATACGAAATCCTGGATTTTCACCAAAGGGTGGTTAATTCAAATTTAATTGTATCTCAATAGAGACGAAGATGCAAACTGGAAACTGAATATGGATGATCAAGGTGTTTACAGGACTTATGACCTGTCATTGGTTGGGTTAAGCGCACGCTTTATGTAATTACAACATTCCCCATTCCACCTTTGTTATTATGATCATGCATGACAAATTTTTGGAAGATGTACTCGTATATATACTTCAAATCCAAATCTATCTTCACGTGTCAGTTTTAATTGTCCATCTATGTAGATTTGGTTGCACTTGTGAATCTTTTTTAAGATTAACTTATACAACCGACCCACTAACGCCTGGAGAATCTATGGAGAATGATGTTGTAATTACATAAAGCGTGCGCTTAACCCAACCAATTATAGGTCATAAGTCCTGTAAACACCTTGATCATCCATATTCAGTTTCCAGTTTGCATCTTCGTCTCTATTGAGATACAATTAGATATAATAAGATATAATAATATGATCACTTTACTTTTGGTAATGCAGTAGTAAAAGTAAAGTGAAACAAGATATTCCAACATAATTTAATCATCTTCACGGAATGGCACCAGCCTATATATCTGAACTTTGTGTTGCTGATAGCGCTAACTTGCGGCAATCTACGCTTCGATCAGCAAACTCCTCGGCAATAGGCAGATTAGTTGAGCCAAAGCGCAACCCCCGGACAAATTTCGGAGATCGGGCCTTCGCAGTGGCAGGTCCATCCGCCTGGAATATGCTTCCTGCACGCTTCAGATGCATTAACAATCCGACAGACTTTAAATCTCACCTAAAAACCCACCTTTTCAAAATATCCCATAAAATGTAAACAACGGTTATCTGATTGCTGGTGTCACATGCAGCTCTCATGACTAAAAACATTGTCAAAGCGCCCTTGAGGTGAGCTATTCACGAAAACGGCGCTATACAAATTAGCCTAATTATTATTATTATTATATAGAATATGGACGATTTACATAATATTTATAACTGAGAACGGCATACATTTTCTGAAAGCTTTATTATCAAAGGAGTATCATTTTTTAATTGTTAGCTCATTTTTAAATGATATTTTTCAATTAAGATAAAACATGTAATGCCATTGAAATTAAAATGAAATCAAAGAGAAATATTCGTATTTCTCCAAAATCTCATTTTTCGACGTTTCAACGGTAATTGATTGTGTAGGGATGTCCCTAAAAAGGACCACATATTTCCTCTTCTCTTGTTATTATGTTGGAAGGTTTGGCTGTATTATATCGTATATAGGGGGGGGGGCAGGTTTTATAGTAAATTTACACGTAAATTAACTTCTTTGCCCCTTCCTCCAAAGTAAGTACAAAATATCAAGTTTAAGATGATTGTTCAAACAACAATAAAAATTTAATAAAAATGAAAACATCCGTCTCCTAGGAGTTTCATTAAGTTTTATATAGAATGATATGTTTTGCCCTTCTAACGCATTATCAAATGATTCGCCCTTCTAAGGCAAACAAAACGGCGAAACATGTCATTCCATATAAAATTTAATAAAACTCCTAGAAGACATACGTTTTCATTTATATCAATTATAAAATATGGAGTTTTACATCATTGTTCAAGAAACAATGAAAACTGTTAGACACAATCTAAAAATGTACAAATTTTTGACTTTTTAACTAACTAACTAACTAACTAACTAACCATCACGCCGTCTCCCCGAAGGGGTAGGCAAAAAGAATGGACTGCCACACTTTTCTTTCCTAACATATTTCTCTCGCTTCCTCAACATTCATACATCGTGAATTTTTAAATTTAAATTAAATTTTTTAAATTTAATAAAACGTTTTTTATTGTACATTTATAATATTGTTTTTATATTATACAAACAGTTAAATGTGTATACCTAATACCACATGAAATATAAAAGGAAACCCACACTGTGTAGGAAAATAATATGGATTGTCCGTTACACGTACAATCCTTACGGGTAAGGCTGCCCACACAAGCTATGTGGGCAGCCTTACCCGTAAGTGCCCCACGATTTACCGAATAATCCGTGGACAAAGGAATGATAAAACGAAAGCCCGCGAAACGGTGTGGATACAAGAGATAAGGTTACATTTCCGTGAGGCCGACACGCGCACCCTTGGGCAATACTCAATTTACAGTCAGCTCTGGTCAATTCAATCACTCCTCTGTTGCCGCGCACTGCTTCACGCGCAGGCCCGGCCCTACAAGTAACGACGCGACGCCCGAATCAAATAATACGCATCTAAAAACTAAAGTATAACATTTGGGTACTTTTAATAACTAAGTTCATATTTGTAACCCTACGAAGCTCCGGCGGGAGGAAACCGGATGGTTGGATTAAACAAAATAAAATAGTGTGAAAACAAAGTTTACAAAATTTTAAAATTATTTTTAATAATGCCACATTAAAGTACTTGGTACGTAGGAAATACCAATTTAGTTATAAACGATATCTATATTGCGAATTACCTATCTCTACTCCACAAATTCATATTTAATTGAATAAATAAATTTACTTTTAAATAAATATTTGTTGCAAAAAAGTAAAAAAACTATTAATATATAAGCTCAGAATAAAATTTGCATGCATTAATTAGTATGTATTTTTAATGATGTAATAATTAAATTAACATAGGAGTGTATCAATGCTTATGTGTGCTTAATAATATTTCATATTATATTATTATATAATCTATCTTTTTAAACAAATTATTTTCGTTTCTGAAATTTTCATATTGGGTTCATTCGGAAATTTTTATTTATTTAAAAAGTGTGTAAAATTGTATACACCTTTGTTAAGAAATACGTAGATTAACACTTGAGAAATGTAAAAAAAAATATTTTATTATCTCAATGTTTTGATTGAATTTGATTAAAATAATATAATTTTCCATTAAAACTCTCCAACCATTTTAATTTTGCTTAAATATAATGGAAAAATAATCGTAGAAAATAATATGTTAATATTTAAATAATAATAACGTCCGTATACAGACAAAAAAAATCCTTGTGGGAAAACTCAGCAAGAACAAAAAGTAACTTACACTAGAAGATTTTTGTCATTAACTTAAATCTTATTTATATTCTTATTTTTATTACCAAACACTTATTGTAATATTGTACAAATATAAAAACACACAGATACAAAAAATACATAAGGCCAATAATGATAAATGCTACCACAAATACAAATCATTAGATGAATTAACAGTACAGACTTTGATGGTTAGATAGATAGACGAATAAATTGAAAGATAAATTAATACAAATAAAATATTCTTAAAAATATTTTCATTTGATGAAATAAGTATGTTGAAATTGACTTAAATTCTTTTGCTAATCGATCGAGGACATGAAAATTCAAAGACATACAATACTAGCCCAAAACAGTTAATTTGCGACTTAACATCTTTCGCCAGTATACAAACGCGAACCTACCTTAAGAACTGTTTTAAAATATTTCGATTCGTGTTTCAAGTTACCTCGACTCAGTTACGCAATTTTATGTAAGTAGATCCAGCCCTGTTCAAACAGTCAGCCTTGTAAATATGGACCAGAGGCGTTGTTTTATGAATTATTTCGTACTTCTTTACAATATGTAGACACTCGAATAGGTCAAATGTTAAACGAGTAAACGATTGAAAAAACTAATGCGTAATATGCGCCGTGACAATTTACTATACTTTTGATACTCACTCAATATAATTAATAGATGGTTCAAGATCATTGAGAAGAATGTGCGAGGAAACTATAAATGATAGAATATTGAACGACAAAATTAGGAAGGAATCTAAAGCAGATAATTACATAGTAAGCAAAAAAAAAAACAATTTAGATGGTTAGGACGAATGGATGAAAAAAATAATGGTTTAAAAGTTTTACACAAGCAGCGTGATTGAGAAAAGAAGTCGAGGACGGCCGAGAAAGATGGCATGACTAATTTAACCAGTCATTCAAAAGCGGCCACAGCAGAAAAATAAAACATCAAAAAAATCAACGAGCATGCTTGTTACGATGCATATAGTATAGAGGAACCTAGATAGAGAATTGTGGCGATCTATCATCTCTGCCTACCGCTCCGGAGAATTGGATTGATGGTTAATTAGTTAATAATAAAAAATTAATGCTCCTAAAATACCACAAATAATACGCACACGCCTGATAAAATGATTTGTTCTTAGTTACAGAATTAATTTAAAATTCATAATAACTTGTGTTATTACGATTGGGATCACGTGATTCTTGAGTTAAATTAACATGATATTCTACATGTTTTCTATGCTACGTAACAATATTTATTATTGTTGAAATAGATGCCTCTGAAAGTATTTTATTTATATTAATCATATTTTATTTATTTATAAATCAACTTTGAAAAAAAAAACTTAAAAAAAAGTATATTTAGTTGAAATCCATCTTCTGGTCACCGCTGCCGAAACCGGCCGAAGACGTAAAAATTAGTGGATTTTTAACTAGATATACATTTAATTTTATTTTTCATTATTTACAATGAACTTTTACCGTGAAATTACAAATAACAAAATTATTTTTTTATATATCGATTAATCAAAAATTATTTTTTATATTGGTAAAATTATTAGCAGTGTATTAAAAATATATCCATATGTAGCGATAATCATGTGCTTTTATTATTTTTATTATTTCTTGGATAATGATGTAAAACACCATATTAAATAATTATCACGAATAAAACCGTCCGCATTAGCATTATAGTTAAATCTGTACATATTTTCAAATATACGTTAATCACTAATCAAACTCCTATGGTATATTCATGCATCGTGGTATTTTCTTGTTTTAACGTTTCGAAAATCGTTGATTATTTTTCAAGCATTGGAGAAGATAATGAAAATAATGAAAATAATGAAATAAAAATCCCTTTGTAATACATATTAAGTTTAATTGTACTTGAGTTTAATCTTCAACCGATCTCGGCAGATCGCTGCCATCTTAACACCAGATGATGTCTACGAGCTGCCAAAACCAATCTAAGATTAAAATCAAGTGGAATTAAACCAAAAATGCATTGAAAAGGAATTTGTTCATAAAATTAACTAAGGGGTCGGCAAAAATAAAGGACAGCCACAATATTCTTTCTTGACGTACTTCTCCCGCTTTTACAACATTCATAAATCGTGTCATGCATGCACGTCAATTTTTTGGACTACAAACGTTGCCGAAATTTGTTATTTGATTCTCTTTTAATATATTTTTATTATTTAAATTGCGCTTTTACCAAGAAATTTCAATTAAAAACATTAATATTTTTACTGAAGAAGAGTCTGTAAAAATAACAAAAATATCAAGATCCCAGGGAATATAAATATTTGAATCGTGACAATCTACACACGTTTTCGGCATGCTTGTCATTCATCTTGAAAATTGAAGTAAACTGTACAAATATAATGTATAGGTATACAGATATATATTCGGAAACTTAAGTGTCTGTAAGTGTGTCAGTTACACTGCACAACAATGTACATTTATAACACTCATTACGATACACATCGGGTCCATAATGCGAAATTACCTTAACAGGTATGTGGGGTCACGTCGGGAGCAGTGGTGATGGATGTCGTGATACGACTATTGCAGGCCAAGTCCTTTTTACTTGAAAGACCTCAGCGCCGATGTATTTTAGTAATATAGTGTATAAAACAGCCGTTCAATTTTGGTTTTAACATTTAAAAAAATTGTTTCAGAACATCGTTGCTGATTGAGGAATATTATGATGACGTATGGAGGGATAGCTGGGAGCCAACCACCCAAGAGAGGCCAGCCTGACTACAGAAACAGACCAAAGGTCTAAAAGAAGAAGAAAATTAAGTTTTTATTACAATGTATTTTCATTAATATTTATTTAAATTTGAAAAAATTATCATTGTAAGTATAACAATTTATTTTTATGAGTTTGTCGCGACAGATGTTTCGCAAGACCTATGTTGGCAATATCAAGTGTAACAAACAACTCACTTAATGTGAAAGTTAATGTCAACAGTGTAACACCTGATAATGTCAACATAGGTTGGCAAAACAGCTGTCGTGAAAAACTTATAAAAATAAGATTTGATAGTACAATAACAGTGTTTCAAATTTATTTTCACCCAATGAAAGGTTAAGAAATTAAACAAATCTTATTTAATAAATAATTAATGCGAAATAATACGTCTGTTATCTAGAAGTTTACGGGAATGGCATATTTCGCTTTGATAAGGCATTACGTAATGTGATAATAATTTAGCAAGATGAAACAAATCCTTATAAAATATAATTTTAATTTAAGTAAACAGACGTTTTCATTCGTCTTCTTCTTCTTCTTCCTCAGCCTATTCCCGTCCACTCCTGGACAAATGCCTCCTCCATTCGCTTCCATGTCACTCTGTCCTGTGCAGACTGCATCCAGGTTATTCCGGCGTGTCTGTTCAGATCATCCTTCCACCGTAGTTGCGGTCGCCCTGCACTTCTCTTTGCCGTCCACGGTCTCCAAGTCAGCAGTCTTCTTGTCTATTTTACGTCTGAGCTTCTGGCTGCGTGACCTGCCCATTGCCATTTTAGAGTCGCCACCCGGTGGATGATGTCAGTGACCTTTGTTTTTTCTCTCACCGTATCGTTTCTGACTCTGTCTCATATTCCTAACAGGCATATTCCTAACATGGCTCTTTCTATGGCTCTTTGGGGCACTCGTAGTTTCTCGGCACTTTGTATAGACAGTGTAACAGTTTCAAGACCATAAGTACCAACCGGCAGAACGCAGGCATTCATTCGTATTAATCAAAAATTTTTTTTTAATGGAATTAATATCAAATTATAATGCTAAGAAACTATAATTTACTATAATAAATATCTAGGAAATAGACGTTTTCATCCTTATTAAATATTTAATATAGAGTTTTTCACCATTGTTCATTAAACAATAAACTTTTTTAAATATCTAAGTAGTTTATTTTTGTTTCTTAATTATAATAGAATAGTTGATATCCATTCAAGAAAACAGAAATATTATATGATTCATACATAAACGACCTACATGCACGTTTTTCATAGAATCCCAAAATGGCAGGTGACTAATAAGGTTTTCTAAATGTTCTAACATTACACCTGCTTCTATAAAGAACACAACTATCTCTGATTTGTAAATGTATCCAAAAACACTTCTCGTATAAACAAGAAACGATTGAAATTGATTTACAAGGATATTAATCATATTTGCACCTGTGTTAAGTAACTTAAGAAAAACGGGGGATCAATTGTTTAGTCAAGACTTAAGTCACGATATTATATAATCGGTAAAAGGTTTAATTATAGTGCAGTTTGGTTCACAACTTAGCAACAGAATTTCTCTTCTGTTATATCTGTACCTCATTGTTAATTAATGATTATTGTAAATTTTTTTAACCAAGAAATATTTTTTTCATATCTGTACTATTGCAACATATATTCACACCCGTAGTAAGATCGTAATGATTTCGAAATAAAAATATTTTCGATTGATCACCAGTTGCACAAAAGTTCTCTAATTAAATTTAGGTACATAATATATTGGACGACCAAGGCTGTAATGGGAGGATGAAGTTGGGAGAGATGAGGCGAAATTTTTACAAGTGTCAGGTCGAAGCAGTGGACAGGAGGAGTTGGAGGCGAAGTATAATGGACGCTAAGGCTCGATATGAGCTGTAGGGTCATCGGAGAAGAAGAATAATAGATTGTTAATAATTTTTTTATTGAGTTTATCGGGTATTTCTTGTTTTTTTAACCATGATGTACAATTCCATATTAAATAAAAATTAAATAGTCCATTGTTTTGGCCGAAACACTATAATACCTTAACATTTTAAACTGTTAAATTAAATAGCTTTGTTTTGTATCATAATTGTATTTTATTTTACGCGAGAGCTGTTTCATCAACCTTTGCTGGCATCATCGGGTGTTAAATAATAATTAATACGAATGAAAACGTTTGTTTTCTAGAAATTTTATCATATTTTATGCAAATGACATGTTTTGCTTGTCAAATGTTATATTCTATGTATATCAAACAGTGATTATACTTATACTGTGTTCATATGTGTACACTACTCATTCTGGGACACAAGGATAATTTACGTACTTAATAATTACATACAATATTTGTTTATTGGACGTAATCACTTGTAATCGGAAACATCAAAACATAGACTTAGAAAATAAAACATCTTATAATAATACAAAATTCCAAAGTATTCGGGAAATATCAAAGACGTCGAAAATATGTATCTTTATAATATGTATCACTGAAGAAGGACCAGTTGTCCGAAACATGTCTGATATGTAATGAAAAAAAATAAAGTTAGTGTTGTATTTACAAAGTATATAAAAAAGAAAAAGACAAATAAAACATTTACAACACAAAGTACGGCGAACATAGAAAAAATTCATTTAGGAAATATCAAAACAAAAACTTAGAAACTAAAATTTCTTACAAAATTTACAAAATTACAAAAAACATTAAGGAAATATCAAAACACATACTTAGAAAACACTTAGAACAGACTTAGAAACTAAAACATCGCCTTTTATCATCAATATGTAGAACAAAAATATAATTTTTGCAAGACAGACAATCCATTTTTGCATCTATACATTTGATAATGCCTTAGGCAGGCGAAACACATCTTTCCCATAAATTATATTACTTCAAGAAAGCAGAGGTTTTCTTTCGTATTATTTTATTTATTGGGTATGTTTTGAATTTCGTTTCTCTCGCCATTTTATTGATACGTGAATTCTATACCAGACTAAAGATAGTGTTAGAATCACACTGCATCGCCGGGAATCAAACCAGAGATCTTCGGTGTGGGAGTTACAGCTTTTGCCACTCTGCTACAAAGGTCGTCAAGTATAATATTAGTATACTGGAGTTTTATGTCGATTTCCTCATTCTACATTATGATCGATGTATTTCAACATTTTAGGATATGTAATCTTTTTCTTCTTTCTTCTTTAACAGCCGTTGTCGTCCACTACTGGACATAGGCCTCCCCCATACTTCTACATGTATGACATGTCATACAGGGGCTGGTTGGCATTACAACGCTTGCCAGACGGGTTGGCGAGGTGTCCTTCCACGTTAGCCTATGCATCGAGGCTAATTACTCGATCTCTAACATTTTGCATAGTTTCCAGAGTATGTAATACGAATCTCAATATATTATTTTCTATTAGGGAGGGTTTCTTCACGAACCCGTGATGAAGCGAGATGTTGTGCTAAGTGTAAAATCTGCCTGCTCAGCGTGTTTTAATCTACTCCACACGGGGCATGCATACTAGCCAACCGAGTATCATTAAGAGTGTACTACATATCAAATGTATGAAAATTTAATCGGAAGAGAAATGGGAGCTAATTCTAAATGCAGATTGATATATATATATAACGGAACGTATCATGATCTAGTTTTAACTATATTTCAGTTACAACCGCCTGTCAACGTAATGATGCGTTATTTCATACTAATAACATCTGCCGTGCGGAATAGAATGCAATATCTTCGCATACAATTAATTAAAACATTAGAAACGTTTATATTGTACAACTAAAATGGATGATTTTCATTCGGATGATGAGAAGAGGAAGCAGAGATGTAACGCGTTAAGTAACATTGTTATTCAAGTGGATAAATTCATCTAGTAATTGCAAATCACTCGGAAAAATTCGTCTACGACCTGGTTTGACTTAATAACGCAGTCACCCGTATAATATAACACTAGGCTTCGCTGACTATTACAAGACTATTATTTTACCTATTTATATTATTGTGATTCTAATAAAGTTAATATTATCTTCATTTTTGTATAGACTGAATGGTGAAAATCTGGAGCAACTAGTTGATCATCTAGATGAGTTTGTATATGTTTGTAGTAACTAACTAACTAACTAACTAACCATCACGTTGTCTCCCCGGAAGTGTAGGCAGAAAGAATGGAACGCCACACTGTTCTGTTCTGACATACGTTCAACGCCCCCCTCCCAATTAAGTTATTCCAAATATTTAGAAACACATAGTAAAACATTTTAAAAATATTATTAAATATTTTCTGTATCTGAAAACGACATATGGTAGAATACCGAACGAAGAAAAGGAAGAAATGATTCGCGTGTTTTATTTTGTCTTTTTAGACTATATTCTACTGCCCCCCTGAAAGTCTCAAACGCCTACAAGGGGGCGTTATCGCCCACTTTGAGAACCTAGGCTCTACATTCTTACATCTTGTCATACACGCACGTCGATTTCTCCGACTCCTCGCGTGACCGACATTTAATATTTGATTGATTTGATCGTGCCACGTTTTCCTCGGCCTTCCTCTAGTTCTAGCTCCGTTCACGCCGTTTACATGTACCTTCTTTACCATTCCGTCTTCACTTATTCTTTCCATGTGCCCAAACCATCTTAATGTCTCTTTTATAATTTTGTTCATAACACTTTCATTCGCATTTAGGTAGTATATTTACAAAATATGGGTGAGTGGAGAGGGATATTGAAATAAGGGTTTGGGGTAAGCAACAAAGTGAATGGTGCATTAAATTGTCATGGCAAACAAAAACCTATCCAAAAAAGCTTAAATAGTAGTGTACAATAGTGTTCTTGTACCTACCCTTATGTATGGAAGCGAAGTATGGAACTGACAAAAGAAGGATGAAAGTAGAATGAATGTATGTGTATGATAGACTGTGAAAATATATCGCACCACATTCGGAGCGAATGACAGTGTTATGAACAAAATAATGAAAGGATCATTTTGATGGTTTGGACACATATTAATGAAGAGTGATTGGTAAAAAATGGTATGTTTACGATATAAATGGAAGTAGCAATAGAGGAAAACCAAGGATGCGTGATGGTTACGTAAGTTAGTTAGTTATCTTCTTTTCCTTCTTCTGGTGCCGTGTTAGGTTCGCCCACTATCATTACAGCGATAGCATCTCTGTTCTGCGCTTTTACAGAACAGGTTCTCAACTCTGATCATTCCTGTCCAATCCCTTTTATTTCTCTCCGGTTTCCCTCTATCTTATCCAAACTTATCAGATGACCCAAATATGAGATCTTTCTAACCTTCTCATTTGACAACAGCTCTCTTTTAACGTTATCGCTATTTTATGAAAATATACACTATTTCAAAAGTAAATATTTTGCTCCTTTTATACGGCTTATTGAAGTAGTTAAAATAACATCGTTTTATTGAATTATTATTATAAATGGTGACAAGAGATGTATTTAGCTATCATAAAACTTCAATAAAACGCTGTCTGAAATATTTTCCTTTATGACGTATTTTTAAATGAATTTTTAAATCTTTCCGGGAAAAATAATAAAGTAATCTATTGTTCCTAACAAATAAGAACAGTATAGGTATTTTATAATTATTTATCAATGCTAAAAACGTCAGTTTGATAATTCCCTAGCAAGGCTTAAACTAAACATGTTCCTCCAATAAAATATAATATAATAAATATGTATTGTATAGAATTTGAATGTTTATTCTTCTTCTTTCTTCGTTTACTCATTACCGAGAGTTGTGATCTATGGAGCTGCCCTTGGCTAAAACAAAACGCCTCCAATCTTATCTGTTCTCCCTATGATGTTGAAATAAAAAAAAGTATATGAGACAACGTAATCAGGACTAGAAAAAGAGGAAGACCGGGATATCGATGCGCGTGCATGAAACGATGTATGGATGTTGAGAAAGCTAAAGAAGTAATAACAATGTGACGATATTTTATTTCTGCCTACTCCTTCGAAGAGATGGCGTGATGGTTGGTTAGTAAGTTAGTTAGTTAGCTGTTAATTTATTGAAACGATAATTCGAGTACCTGCTTAAAATCAATAATAAAATTGATTTCCTCGAGCAAATCGAAAGTTCTGTCTTGTAGTAATCTGTGATAAATATTAAATCGTTCGTTATTAAATGCGAAATTTCATTAAGAACAATTTGCTTCATCGAAACTAGACAGCTTTAAGCGTGAACAGGTGCAAAATAAATCACAAATTCAATCGACGTCAAGAGTTAGGAATTATTATTGTTCAATAATCATATTTTAACCGGGGGCACTTTATAAATTGCCGCGAATAACGAATCGCATATAATTAGAACATGAAATACAAAGTTTAAGTTTTAACACGCAATAACTGATTTGAGGAATTCTAATTGCAGATATTACGCGCTAAGGCCTCCCATGTTTTGTCCTGTATTTGGATGTACAGTTGGACGTCTCCCTATCCGCTGAACCCACGATGATATATTGCTGGACCTGGATGAATGAGAGTGGCGATGGATAGATGGCAATGGCGTACTTTGGGAGAGATCTACGTTCAGCAGTGTACGACAAACGGCTAAATTAAGTAAGTAGACAGTCTAAAAATTCCAAGAAAAATATGTTTACTTATGTTTGAGTTAACACATGATAAGAATACGTCAATTCCAGAAAACACAGTTATCCGTAAAAGTTTTTGTATGTTTTAATTCTGGAGATTAGTGAGCAGCTGAGTGTAACATATTTTGCTGTTTTTTGGGATGCAACTTGGACCTGTAAAGTGTTGCCTTTCTGATTTTTATACACCAGGTTATTTGAACGCCATTACTGCAATTTTTTATCTATTGATTATCATATTATGTGATAAGAAGCTAGTCTATCGCCAATTTTATTGTGACGTAAATTCTATAATAGCAAAGCCAACGTAAATTTTTTTCACATCGTTATTGCTGGGAATCGATGGCAGCCATAGCTGTTGCCACTGTGCCAAGAAGGCCGAAGGCGAACATATTTACTCGTATACCAAAAATAATCCTAGTTAATTGTGTTTTTAAATGTACACGGACGAAGATAAGCCACGACCTGCTGTGGGCACTCGACTATTTTATAGGAAATAACTCCTCAGACTCCTCCACGTAAATGTTGTGCCAACCCATCTCAATTCAATATATTACAAATTTAATACAATTTAAAATTTCTTCATATCTGAAAATTCTTCTTCTTCTTCTTCTTCTTCTTCTCCTTATAGACCTTTGGTCTGTTCTTGAAACCAGGCTGGCCTCTCTTGGGAGGTTGGCTCCCAACTATCTCTCCATCTCTTCGGCGGCCTTCCGGGGGGACGGCAGCCGGCAGGAATCTAATGCGCCACAGCGTGTGGGATTCTGGTGGGATCCACCCTCTGCACGTGCGCATTCCAGTATCTTCTGCGTTGTCTGCCCCATCTCACGACATCCTCACCTTGCCTGAATATTAAAAAAACTAATCTACGAATTTTATGAAAAGTATATTTAACAAAAAATTAAGACTCAAGTCTCCAAAATCAAGTTACTACATTTAAGCAATTTGGATATCACATATTGTTTCCAGTGAAATGAAAATAACACTGGTTTTAAAGTAAAGTCTTAGAACCAATTGCGATGTTGTTTTATAATTCGCATTATCGAAGTGCTCAACCAGTATTTAAATATGTGTATACAGCAATTTCCCGCGTATTTTATTGTTTTCCAATGAGAACAATTAACTTGTCTTGACTAAAATTGCTATTATACTACGAGTATTTTAAGAACCATTGCGTACAGGAGAAAGTGATATCATTGCATGTAATTATTAAATACCTGATCGGTATTATATAATTTGTATTATTGAGCTTGTGCGCTATTATGAGGTATAAATAATAATATGCACTATTTATTGCCTTAGTAATGATATTTAAATACATTTAAGAGATTAGAATAATTTAATTCATATCACGTGTTTAAAAAAGATTTCTGTGGGACCTCTAGATGACGTAGCTTGGTAGCTGGTTCTTTCAGTGTTCTTTTCTTTTCTGTTTTACTCTTCTTGGACATCCTGTTGACCAACAGTTGCAGTTAAGATGGAATGGGATAAGACTTTTCCACTTATTCAGATTTAGTTAAGTTCTCCGACATCTTCTCCGACATCTCCGACAATGAAATGTATTTTTGCATAATAATAAAATGATTTTAATATATTAAAAAAAAAAAACAACTTCATTTATATTCAATGAATCAAATGGCAAAGAGTTATAGAAATTTATTCGATATCGAAACAACATTTTTTAAATCAAGTTAATAAACGTAATTTTTTGTTAACAGGTGTAATTTTACTATTTCAAATTTAATTAATAAAATTTCGTTTCTTTTCGTAACATCAAAAATACACTGTATTTAAAACATTAATTAAATAAAAAGTATTTTTAACCCTAGGTTTCGCCAGCCTGGCGAAACGGCCTACATTATCTGGCGTATTTAGTGCGCTTACACAAAGGTGATGAAGTACCCCAAAACTAATTAGTCCATAAATTATATAAATAAAAGCCGTTTTAAAAAAAATACCCTTATTTATATTAATTAACATGGAGGTCAAAAATCAGTTTTATAATTTTGACAATTAGATATCAATTTGAGCATTTTTGGCATACTTTGACATGGTGTTCCAAGCAAATTGGAATTTCGCACTTAGTGTACCGGGTCATGCTTTTACGATCCCTGATTCTTGAGCAGAAACCACAACGCCCCAGTGAGTGATGTTCAGACCCAGGAGGATTGACAGGCATAAGTTTTTGAGAATCGCAGAAAATCCTTTCTTTTATATCCCTACTCTTGTACTCGTATGTAGAAAATACTTACGTTGTTACTACACTGGGGTACCCCAGCACCCAATGACACACGTGCATACGTCTATATCGTCCGGCTGTCGCCGCGTCACTGGCTAATTCGTAGCGCGTGACCTCAAGGTAAAATACGCGGGAAGTCAAAGTTGTGCATTATAAACCAAAGAAGTAAATTTAAAAACAAACCCTTCTGGGGTGCCCCAACACCCCTTGTAGGGTTCTAGGGTTAAGTAGTGTATATTCGGTTTGAATCAAGTTTGTGATAAGAGTTAGAGTATTTTGAAAATAAACTTTTAAAATTATTCGATGTACAACAAAAATGTATATTTCGAAGAACATATTTGAACCATATCAATAAAATATTTTTTCATGTTAGTGAATGTACCATGACTGGTTTCGAGAAACGATTGTTTGTTGAAACACTTGAAAAAATAAGTTAAGATACTCATATAATATATATTTTCGTCTCCAGCCTTTCTCCATCCACTGCTGGACGAAAGCCTCCCCACCCCAGGCCATCCCTCTTGGTATATAGTTAGTGTTTTCCAGGCCCTTCCCGCCGTCCCCACAATATTATCGCTCCATCTGGTAAGCTCCCGACAATTCTCCTGCCCAACCATGGCCTCTATTCAACAACCCTCTGGCTCTATCTTCCATCATCCCGTCGGCACACATGTCCAGCCTATTGTCACTTCATCCTCGCAATGCGTATCCCCATATCAGTGACCCTGGTGCTGGTGAGCCTTCTTATACCTCTGAATATATCTCTCTGACTAATATACCGATGGCACTATGATTATTCAAATTAAAATTCAAATTCAAATCAGTTTATTTTCTCAAAAGACATTACAATTTTTTTTTATAGTTTAAGGCATCTATTGAGAACAGGTAAAACATAATAAATATATAATACCAGGAACGCATGAGAGATGGTTCGACATTTGGAATACAAGATACTCTCCAAAGTCAAGAGTATTTGTCTTCTGAATGTACTTTCACGAATATGAAAGACATCGATCTCCGAAGCGATCATGTTCAGCAGTTTGATTGCTTTCCCCACCGGCTTCACCAGAGGCAGGTTGGTTCTGCATGTTGGGAGATAAAACAGTCTGTGCTGACGCTGTCGAAGATAACCATCCGGAACATAAAGATGGATAGCCTCCAAGATGACGGAATTCTCAAAGAATCCCCTGATAAGTCTGAAGAAATGGGTAAGTGTGCACCCATCCCTTCTTATCTGTAAACTATTAGTCCCCAGCATGCTCAAGAGGAATGCAGTGGGATAAAGCCACGGATAGCTACCAAACTACCTCATGTAGAGATTTAAAAAAAAAAGGAACATAGAAGTTCCCGCCACATACCCGAGGCTGTTATAGGGCGTAGCGGCGCCCTTTTATCAGTCTCGCTCGTACACTCCCTGGGCCTGTCCCCGGTCCATCCGGGACTTACATTTAAATACGGCAACAACAAGGGGGTGCCAGACCACATTTAATCTACTCAATCTCACTTCTATGCTCCGCTGTACTTTATTGAATAAATAAATAAGCATAATATATAATACATGAACATTTGAGGAGCATTATATAAAAGATAAAATATACACCACAGGAATATACAGCGGGAAGAACAGGAAAGGCAGAGGAGACAAATGCGGGATGGGAAAAAAAAAAATAATAACGTAGAGTACAGTTTTTGGCATGTAGGACAAAGGACGAGGTTTAGGAAGCATTTCATAATATTAAATAAATAAATAAAACCACTGCACAAATTATTATTATGGCCAAGAGGGAGAGGAACGAGACCCGTCACAGAGGGGCAACCTCCCTCTCCCAGCTGGAAAACAGCGCACCCTCAGAGGGCAAGAAACGAAAGAATTCCGGTGGGGTAGACATCCTCATGGAGAGATATCTCAGAAATCTTTTCTGAACCCTCTCTAACATGAGCGAGTATCTCGCCTCGTGGGGACTCCATATCACCGAGCCACACTCGAGCCGGCTCCGGACCAATGAGTTATACAAAATTCGCAAAACATAGGGATTCTTGAAAACTCTACCAGTTCGGAGAATAAATCCCAACATTTTCAGTGCAACTCCACATATTTTCTCGATGTGAGCATGGAAAGTCAGCCTACTTTCATAAACGATACCAAGATCCTTTATCGTTGAAACACGCTTAAGTTGCTGGTTATCCCTTGTGTATCTGTAATAAACAGTACGCAATGCTCTCGTAAAAGATAAAATTTCGCATTTAGAGATATTGAAATAAATTTGATTGGTTTTACTCCAGCGGACGATATTATTTATATCTGACTGGAGATGGAGGCAATCTTCGTGGCTTTTTATCTCAAGGAATAATTTAAGATCATATGCAAATAAAAAAAATCGCGAAAATTGTATAACCCTCGCGACATCATTAATGAAGATGGTGAAGAGGAGTGGACCAAGGTTAGAGCCCTGTGGCACTCCGGAATATACGGGAAAAAGTACAGATTGAAATATACCGTATGAGGCAAACTGTTTCCTCTCCCTCAGGTAGCTAATAAAAATATAACCAACTTAGAAGAGAAACCAATTTCCGACAGCTTTCGCAGAAGTACATCATGGTTGACGGTATCAAAGGCTTTGGAAAAGTCATTATAAGAGCAGTCAACCTGGTGACCATTGTCTAAAGCCTTTGTCACATATTCTGTGAAAATCATGAGATTGGTTTCAGTAGAGTGCCCCTTCCTGAATCCGTGTTGTTCTGAAATTATGAAGGGTTCAATTCTAGGGAGAATCATTTTATAAATAATAGATTCGAAGAGTTTGGCCGGAGCAGACAGTATTGCTACAGGTCTGTAGTTTTCAGCTGATTCTCTCGGGCCGCTCTTGAAGATGGGACTGATCTTGGAGATTTTACACAAATCGGGAAAGGTATCAGTATTTACTGACAGGTTGAAAATGAAGTGGAGAGGAGGCACCAAAAATTCAGAGCATCCTTTTAAAATTATCACTGTCTTTGGTCTGGTGTAGAATTCACGTATCAACAAAATGGCCATAGATTAGTTACCTATCACATGTCTTAAGATAATAGCTAAAAACAAATAATAAAAAGTAATTGGGTTCAAACGACCTGATGTAAAAAAAAAATCACGTTTTCTATATGGTCTCTAAGTGAGATATCCAAAATGGATCTTTCCATGGCCCCGACAAATATTATTTAAGAATTAATAAAAAACAAATACAAGATTTAAACATTTTGAAATTTTAGAATAGATTGACAAAATGCTCAAATTAGTACTTTTGTTTCGAACATATGATACTCGTAAGTTAAAACTGATATTGTTATATCTCTTATTGATTAAACTTTCTCCTTTCACAAATATTACGAGCTCACGAAGGAGTAACACGAATGGTTTAGTAAATAAGTGATTAAACAACGAAGTTTAATTGGCAATATTAACGGTTTTAAGTGATTTATGCAACCTTGCGTTTATCATTGCGGTCTGTGTTATGTTTTTGCATTAATGTATCATAAGTTTTTTTTTGTATCATAAATAGACAGGCTGCTTACGATATATTAGTAATTAAAAATATATTGAATAAATACGTATACGTAACATTCCGTTTAAGTAGCCATGAGATATACGTATGTCCTTAAATTAAGATTTCGTCAAATTAAAATTTTAAATTCATAAGATTAGTGTAAGATAAAAATTAAGGAAGTGTTTAAGTGTGGTCTACGCGTTTATTTTGCCAGATCAACGACAGTCTTAGTTGCTAGAACAAAAACGAAAATAGACCCAGGATGCTTGTAAATGGCCCCGGGAAAGAGGAAATGGATTCCATTGCCACAAATTAAAACATTTTTGAAAATTTTCCTGAATAGTTTCTGAAAACAATTATGCTTGTGCATTTAAATGTAAAAATTAAATCCTAATCAAAACGATGTTTAATTTTATTTCGAAAACAATGTATTCGAAATACATAAATTTTGACGATTTATTATGGTTGTACGGTGTTAACAATTATACCAAAGAGGAGTACATGTATCAACTAAGGATGTTACTCAGAATAAAATAACATTATTATTGATAATTCAATTAAACCATTTTTGCGCCATTGTACTGCACTTTTGGAGCCATAGACAAATGATAGCGTTTTGACTTTCATTGTTATTTGGAGTGTATATTTCCAAACAGCAGTTAATATATCGTATACGGGTTCAATTTATTTTTAGACAACTACAGGAATAGCATTTTTGATGATAAGATTTCAAAGTTCTAAAGACCTTTGCGTTCTGATACATGCGCGTCCTATCGCTACCCGAGTTTTCGGTCTACTCCCTGCTGCGCTTACTTCTAATTACTATAACTTCGGAAATAATCAGAAATTAGAAATGGTTAAATATTTCAATTTTATTTAAAAGTCTAGACAATTGAACAAAATATCAGGGTAGTGTAATTCCTTAAATTGTGTAAAATGGAATGACATCCTTTTGTCATTTTAGCAGATGCACTCTCTAGACCCGTCCACGTGGGACTGATATTAAAAGGTTCGTTCTTAAACAGTACACTTACAGTATTAATAAATATAAATATGTATAAAAAACGGTATGAAAATAGTGTATACGCATTTGAATAATACATAAAAAAGTAGTACAGTAAAGAAGACACATTAAAGAGTCAGAAGCTGATGAAATTCGGGAAATAAAATAAAATAATATGATCACGTGGAATAAGAGAAGAAGAACAGGGAGCAGAGTATCTTATATAACAAATATATATAAAAACAAGAACTAAGATATACCATGTGTTGAACCTAAAGGCAGGGAATGCGATCTCTGTGGGAAATTAAAAAATTCGTTTATTTATGAATAAATAAATAAGAAAACGATCATATATTTTTTATTATTATTTTGAGATACTTAAAGCATCTAATAGTCAAATTATTTACATATAATCATTATTCAGCATTTACTTTAACGTCGCAAACTAACTTTTACATTTAGGGATCTTCAACATGATATTTTTCAGTTTTCTTATTTCTAGATCTTCTCTCGTACTTGATTGCCTAGCAAAACGAATTTTATTATCTCCAAAAATCTATATTTTATACACACAATTTTATATTAACTATTCACAATTAATTAATTAATTTTGTGCTGTTTCGAATTGTGTGTTTAGATTTACGTGATAACAATTTTCTCATTAAGGCAGCTGCCGGAAGAGAATATTTTTCATTCGGTAGTATCAATAGAAAGTATTTGAGTCAAAGTAATATCCTGACTTTGTTATACGTTAAAACCCGATTTCCCTTAATATAGATTACTTCTAATAAATCTTTAATAGTGTTATTAAATTTCAATTATTTATTAATCGCTACCACTTTTCATTGTCCAATATTTATAAGTTTAAACTACTAGACAGAATCGCGCTAATTAAATACAAATATATATTCTCAAGGCGATATGGCTATATTCATTGGCAGGTTGGTTCTGTTCAGTGGTAGAAACAAAATGAATGCTTTCTAAATAATGAAAAAATGGCTTTTTTAATATTATGTAGTATACCAATTTAGTCCAGTTGTTCCAGTTCCGGCCAGTTCGGCTGTTTGCTGCCATCTACTGGTGTATTGTGGTGGTGGTTAATTGTGGTTAACAGAAGGTGGCAGGGAGCTGCCGAGATGTATATGTGGTGACAATGCTGTATTGCAAAGATTCATATCGCACGCTTAATAGAACACTGGCTTAACTCCAAAAAGCAAGTTTTGCTCAATCTGACATGAGTCGGTGTTTTAACAAAAACAGTCGAAAAACACGAAGTATTTCTACAAATCCCGAGATACCGAGCCTTATCATCATCAGTCTGTATCGTAGACGTAGGCCTCCTCCATCTGCTTTTCAACGTATTTTACCGGGGGTTTCTCTAATGTTATTCTTCCATTAAAAGTTGGGACGTGCTTCGTTTTAGGTCACAATCCTAGGACACTAAAAGAGGCGTTTTGTCCATCTATCGTCATACATGTGAACGACATGACCCACTCAACACTATTTTAGCGCTACCACTCTTCCGATGATATCCGATACTGCTATTCTGGGTTTATGTATTAACTTTATATTGGAACAAATTTCAGCCAGTATAATTCAACCTAGATAAGTTATAACTCTAATTACTTATAAACGTAGTAAAAAAACCTAGTAAATTGGCGCGTTTAACGAAATAATTTATCGAGTAACATGATTGGATTTTGACTGCAGATATCATATTATTTATGGTGCATGTGTGATAATGACTGCTAAATATCACTTAGGCATTGTTGTTTATGGACGGTAATCATAAAGCAATAACTATGTGCCACATCGAAATTTCGTTTTACCAAATTCAGTTTACAGACTGATATATGATCATGCTGTTGTCTTGTTACACCTTTTGTCTAATAAACGGGTACGTACTTATAATTTATTTGTAACTGCAAATGGTTTGTTCCATCTGAATTCAAATTCGACCTTTATATTTTTTGAAAGCCTTCGAAACGTTTCAAGTTTGTATTTTTTTTGTACTGATATTTAATTCCTATTATTATTAGAATTCTTTTATAGAACCTATTCAGACGTTAGAAAATAAACATATGCCAATTATAGATGTATTAAATTAACAGCAATAATTGAAACAATTGAATTTTAAAAATTTGTTTTTGAATGAAAAATTATTTATTTATTATTTCTTGAACAATGATGTAAAACTGTACATTAAATCATTAATAAGAATGAGTACGTCTGTTTTTTTTAGAAGTTTTATTATATTTAAAAAATATAAATTTAATAAAAATCTTTGTATTAAATCACGGTATGGTTAGTTTCGCGTGGACCCAAACTTCATCAGGGCAGTATCAGGGCAGTATAATTTTTTTTTTATTGGAATGACATGTTATTCGCCTAACTAAGGCATTATTTGAGCAATTAGTCTGTTAAACGCGGTGTCCTCGGAGATCGACGTCTTTCATATTAGTGAAGGTACCTTCAGGAGACAAATACTCTTGACTTTAGAAAGTATCTTGTCTTCCTAATGTCGAACCATCTCCAATGCGTTCCTGGTACTATGTTGTATTTTTTAAATATTTTATTTGTACTCAACAGATGCCTTAAACATTTTCCTGTTTGTAATATCTTTTGAGTTAATAAACTGATTTGATTTTGATTATAAAATTTTAATGTTGACATTTGGTAATGCCTTAGAATGAGGAAACATGTCATTCTCACAATATATAATATAATAAAACTTTTAGAAAACAGACGTTTTCATTCGTATAGAACATTCATTTAATTAATTAGAGAACCTACTCTAATTATATAATATATATAATATAATTGATAAATAATATAATTGATAAATATAATTGATCCTTTTCCAATTATTAACGTATTAACATAAATCGTTTAAGCGCAGAAATATACTGTTATTGTTTTAAAATGAACAAATTGTACATTAGCGTTTCACTAAAGTTATTTGTTATTAATTATAATAGTAAATAAGAATTTTGCAAACATTTGCATATCGTTCAGATACTGCCACCCACACGATGCGGTAGAGAATATTAATTAAATAATTGAGATTTGTTAGGTAAGAAGAACTAGATTCACAGTGAAATGGAACCCACACATTAGAATGAAGTTTGTAAGTATTTTACGTAAACTCTCGCTTTTAATCATTAATTGATATCATTAATCTCTCTTTGAATAATTTTGTTACTTTGTAACTGATAACAGGTTCATTTGCATTAAGAACACTATGTTATACGACTTGCCCACGTGATTAACAATTATAACATAAAATTTTCTCACACATACAAAAAATCCATCATGCCTTTTTCCCGGAAAGGGAATAGACCGCCGCATACATGAATCATACGCGAATCATAGACGCACGCCGATTCTTTCTTGAACTTCTTCTTCAAGTGCCCTGTCGGGTCCCCCCAACGTTGGCGATCACCTCGGCGAACTAGTACCTATCCTGCGCCGCTCGGAACAGCTCTTCCACGCTTCGGATGCCGGTCCACTCCCTCACGTTTCGCAGCCAGGAAATTTGTCTCCTACCGAGCGTTCCTCAACTTTCCCCTCCAATATCAGTTGGAGAAGGTGGTACTTTTCCCCACGCAGTATATGACCCAGATGTAAAATTTTCCGAACCTTGATAGTTGATAACAGTTCCCTGTCAACTCTAGCTCGCCTCAAGATTTCAGTTTTGGTAACCATGTATGTCCAGGGAATTCTGAGCATGCGGCGATGGAGCCACATTTCAAATGCTTCCAGTCTGTTCATTGAGTTAATTTCTTGAACAATGATGTCAAACTCCATATTTAATAATTAATACGAATGGAATCGTCGGTTTTCTAGAAGTTTTAGGTAAAAAGGAGATATTTGATAATGCCATTCACATTAATTATTCATGTCATTCACATTAATTATTATACTTTTTTAGAAAAGGGACGTTTTTATTCCTATTGATTTTTGTGATGCCGTGTTTACATCGGTCACTTCGACTCTGTACTCCATTCACATTGTTAACCTTTACTGTATTTACTATCTTTCTTCATCGATGCGTTCCATATATTCAAACCAACTTAGTAATCTTTTCATAATTTTTTTTTATAATTCTTTTTTTCCACTAAATATTAAATATCGGCCATGTGGGGAGTCAGAGAAATCGACGTGCATGAATGTATGAATGTTAAGGAACGACAGAAGTTTGTCGGTCACTTCTTTTTGCATAGCCTTTCAGAGAGTTGGCGTAATGGTTAGTTTGTTATTACTTTCTTCCCCTCTATATTTATTTACTCAATTGCTCTTGTTTACTCAGTTATTTACACTACGCCATCGTTCAGCACATTTTTCTTAATGGTTTTATTTTGACTCTGAAAACATACATACTCGTAATATAATTTTTTCATTTATACAATTTAATGCGATTTAATTTGAACTGCTCGATATACATCCGCTGTCCATATTCAAAAATCTTTAGCTATTATATTGATTCTCATGACATGTGATAGGTAGCCAATCTATCACCATTTTATTGTCACGTGAATTGTACACCAGACCAAAGACAGTGTGACAATCACACTGCCATCGCCGGGAATCGAACCCGAGACTTTCGTTATGGAAGTCAGAGCTCTGCCACGTTCATCGTTCATAGTTTTTACGTGTCTTTAAGCTTAATTTATACTGTAACTGTATTACCCATTTCTTCAGACTTATCAGGGGATTCTTTGAGAATTCCGTCATCTTGGAGTCTATCCATCTTTATGTTCCGGATGGTCAGCGTCAGCACAGACTGTTTTATCTTGCAGCATGAAGAAACAACCTGCCTCTGGTGATGCCGGTGGGGAGAGCAATCAAACTGCTGAACATGATCGCTTCGGAGATCGATGTCTTTCATATTCGTGAAAGTACGTTCAGAAGACAAATACTCTTGACTTTGGAGAGTATCTTGTATTCCTAATGTCGAACCATCTCTCATGCGTTCCTGGTATTATAAATTTGTTATATTTTACCTGTTCTCAATAGATGTCTTAAAGTATAATATAAAAATTGTTTGTAATATCTGGAGAAAATAAACTGATTTGATTTGATTTGATTTGATAAAATGATGTATAATTTATGTCAATTATCTTTATCAACAAAAAATGTAATGGAAATTATACAGTCAATAACAAAATAATGAAATCTAATAGTAAACTAAGATAGTTTTAAAGAATAAGTATGACATTCGATTATTCATTTTGATTGCAAAAGATTTATGTAGCACCGTTTGTATATAATTCATATTCTAAATAACTGCGCTATCGGTGATTAAAACATTCCTTAGATCGTTCTAATAGTACAAACAATAATTACCGATCGAGTACATAAGGCCCTCATGGAAATTTGAGCAACATCAAACTTGCGAAATGTAACTTCTGGTAGGTATTGGTTACTTTTATATCAGTTACTTTCCGTCTGTAAGACAATGTTTCCAATCAAAATTCGAAGGCTTATATTAAAGTATTTTAACGTTGCATCATGCCAGCACTGTTGGTCTGATATGCTTAATCTTCGTCGGTCCTACTTTAAAGATACGAGTATTACAATCAATAGAGTACTCTGTAAAATTTAAATACAAATATTTGTAACTATTAATGAAAAAACTTTGTTTTTGTATCACAATTGTATTTTATTTTACAACAGCTGTTTCATCAACCAATGTTGACATCATCAGGTGTTACAATAATATATCAAATGTCAAATATTCGTGATTTTTCGAATCTTTAACAATCAAATACACATAAAGATTAAAAAGAATCACGAAAATTTGACATTTGATATATATTATTATTGTAACACCTGATGTCAACATTGGTTGACGAAACAGCTGTCGTAAAATAAAATGCAATTGGGATACAAAAACAAAGTTTTTTTATTAACAGTTATAAAATGTTAAAGTATCATAGTGTTTCGGCCAAAACAATAGACAGATATTTGTTATTGTAAAAATTCCAATATCTTGTTTACAAGAAATGATCTCCTAACTAACTAATCATCACACCGTCTCTCCAAAGGGGTAGATAAAAATAATGCTGATACTTCTCTAGCTTCCTCTAGATTCATGCATCGTGTCATGCATGCACGACGATTTCTCCAACTCTTCACGTGGACGACATTCAATACTTGATTTATTTGATTCTTTCTTCTTCGGTCTTCCTCTACACCTAGTTCCATATTCATCGTTAACATATGCCTTTTTTACCATTCTTTTCATGTGTCCAAACCATCTTGATGATCCGTTGTTTTTGTAAAAATATCAAAATATTGTTTTCAAGAAAATGTCTACTATGTTATAATAAGAGTTTTTATTGTATAATACATTCACCATTTAATCAGAAACGGAAGGCTAAAATGTATGGAAGCGAAGCACGGAACTGGCAAAAGAAGGAATACAGTAGAATAAATGCAGTAGAAATGGGATCTCTTGATGAATGTGTGTATACTCTGTGTATGATAGTGTCGAATGAAAATATAAGAATGATGGTGTTATGAACAAAATAATTAAAGGATCATTAAGATGATTTGGATATATGGAAGAATGAATAAAGAAAGAATGGTTAAAAAAATTATATGTTAACGGTGTAAATGGAACAAGAAATAGAGGAAGACCGAGGAAAACGTTGCACGATCAAATATTGAATGTCGGCCATGTGAGAAGTCAAAGAAATCTACGCGAGTGTATGACACGATGTATGAATGTTGAGGAATCGAGAGAAATATGTCAGGAAAGAAAAGTGCGGCAGTTCATTATTTCTGCCTACCCCTTTGGCGAGACGGCGTGATGGTTAGATAGTTAGTTAGTTAGAAGGCTAAAAAATCATAAACAATGATATTTTATTTATAATTATAATATAATGGAAACGTTCTTTAAAAAAATATTAATGATATGTGCATTGAAAGTCCTTTTCTTCGTTTCCTCATTACTGAGGGTTGTTTAGATGAATTCTTCGTCACTCTTCCCGGTTCATCGCCCGCATTCTCCGATTGTAACACTAATTGCCCCGAGGTCCACCTCCACACCATCCATCCACCTCAATTTTGGTCTTCTTACACTTCGCTTTCCATCCTGTATTGAGAATCTTCCCTGGGATTCGATCATCTTCCATTCGGTGGAGGTGTCCCAACCATCTAGGATGCTGTATTTTTATAAACTTTACTATGTTGGGCTCGATGTAATGTCTTTCCAGCTCCTGGTTATACCCTATTCTCCACCTTCACAGAGAGGCCCAATTTTTTTTCTGAACTTACTTTCAAAGACTAGCAGTGCATTTTCGTCCCTTTTGCTCAATACCCAACACTCTGCATAAATAAGATGAATGTCTTGGTTAGTACATTTTTTCTTAGTTATTGAGTCGTTTCAGTCATATATTAGGCTATATATATGCAGTAGGCGATAAGGTTAAATTGAGCAGTACCGCACTGCAGGTAGTATGTTATATGCTTTAGCGTTGTGGTGGGATCGAAAACAAAAAATTAAACGATCTTCTAAATGCCGTTCGCAGGGGAAAGACAATTTGTATTTTTTATTAAATCGATTTAACATGGGAGTGTCGTGTAAGGTCTCAGATTATTGATACCTTACTATTTATGAAATGATTAAATTAAAAAAAAAATATATATATACTCGTATATATATATTTTAGAGAAACATTTTTTGATATTGACTATTTATATCAGACATATATGAAACGACCATAGAAAATATCGTCTTGTTGAATGGAGATTATAAGAATTTATAATTAAATAAAATAATACTACACTTTTAGTTATTTGTATTAACATCACTTTATTAGGTAATAGCAACCGGTTTCGCTCCCGCAGGAGCTTTGTAAGGGTGAGAGAGTAAAGTCAGTTTACTCTTTCACTCTGAGGAAGCTCCGGCGGGAGCGAAACCGGTTGGTGTTATTAAATAAAGTGGTGTTTATACAAATTGCTAAAAGTGTATTTTTTTTTAATAATTGGACTAAGCTGGGCAGCTTTCGGCAACCTGAGCTACATCCTTAAAAACCGGAAAATACCGATCAACCTGAAACGAAAAGTCTATGAAGCCTGCGTTCTGCCAGTTGGTACTTATGATCTTGAAACTGTTACATTATCCAAATAAAATGCCGAGAAACTACGAGTGACCCAAAGAGCCATGGAAAGAGCCATGTTAGGAATAAGCCCAAGAGACAGAGTCAGAAACGATACGGTGAGAGAAAATACAATGGTCACTGACATCATCCACCGGGTGGCGACTCTAAAATGGCAATGGGCGGGTTACGAAGCCAGAAGCTCAGGTGAAAAATGGACAAGAAGACTGCTGACTTGAAGACCGTGGACGGCGAAGAGAAGTGCAGGGCGACCGCAACTACGGTGGAAGGATGATCTAAACAGACACGTCGGAATAACCTGGATGCAGTCTGCACAGGACAGAATGACATGGAAGCAAATGAAGGAGGCCTTTGTCCAAGAGTGGACGGGAATAGGCTGAGGAAGAAGAAGAAGAAGAAGAAGAATGTCACTTCAAAAATTAAGTGCTTCTTACGAAAGTTAAAAAAATAGATATATTAATTGTTTATATTAATTAAGACATTGAAAAAAATAGTAGACCGTAACCTTGGCCTTCGAAGATCGCAAGGAACTGAACACAACACATGAAAAATCAAATAAATATAAAATTCATCGCACATTAATTACAAAGTTTAAGCCACGACACTTATTCCTAGAAAAGCGTTTGAACTGAAATTGTTTAAAAGTAGCCCATTAATATAGATACAACATGTGAATGATACAAATGATTGTTAGTTTTTTTCTTATTTTGAAATCAAGCCAGATTTCGATGTCAATCAAATGAGGTTATAACTTCACAACCGTTTGTTAAATAATCAATAATTTTAATCACTTATAGATATCCAGTCACCCAAATTTCTATGCCAAATGTTCCAATAATTTAAATAGAAAAATGAAATACAATATTTCGTAATCTAAACTAACTATCTAACCATCAGGCCATTTCCTCGGAGGAGAAGGCAGAGAGGATGGATCGCCACATTGTTCTATCCTGACATAACTCTCGCGTCTCTTCTACTTTCACACATCGTGACATGCACGCTCGTCGCTTGTCCCAACTTCGAACATGGCCGCCTTTCGGTAATTGATTAATTTGGACATGTCTTCCTTGGCCTTCCTCGACTTGTTTTTCCATTCACACTACCAAATGTCCAAACCATCTTAGTAACCCTTTATTTAAATTTTATTTATCACTCATTCATCCGTCTTACATTCCTTTCTTACTTCATCATTAGATATTCTATCATACATTGTTTTTCCGCACATTCACCTCATTTCTATGGCATTTATCCTACTTTCATCATTCTTCTGCCAATTCCAAGTTTCACCTCCATACATTAGGCCCGGCACTCTCTCTGTTTATTTGAAAACATAGAAAACAGAAACAGGTGAAACATGTAAAATGTTTCATTTTAACATTTGTTAATGCCTTTGACAGGCGAAACATGTCATTCATTCATAAAATAAAATAATACTTCTAGAAAACAGACGTTTTCATTCGTGTTAATTATGTAATATGGAGTTTTACATCATTGTTCAAGAAAAAAAAAATGCATTTTAAAACATAAAAATAAAATGCATTTAAAAAAGTTAAATACCAAATATTTTAAATCTTTTAAACTTGTAATCCAATGTCTAGTATTATTTGTTTATAATTTATTATTATTATTCTGTTCAATCTAATCACGAACTATATCCGATTAGTATATTAATTATAGATTTATAATATTTATCCATCCTTGAATTGTTAACTTTATGAAAACGGCATTATTGATATTGTATAAGCATTTAATTGTTTATATTTATTTTTCGTCTTCTCGACGCTACATCTCGCCGGGGGATTTGGCCTCCTTCACTGACACCTGTGCATGACCATCAATCCCCAATTAATTAATACTATTTTATAATTATTCATTTTCTTTTTATGTTTAATTTTGTATTGCTTTAAGTAACTTAAAACTCCTTATGTTTATATATCTGTTTTGAAAATAGGCATTTTGAATACTATTAATATTTATGTGTGGTTATTTCTTTTATTATTATTTTATTATTATTATATAAATATGGATTTTGAAGTATATATACTCGTACATCTTCCATTTTATCCATTATTCCATCTATCGCCATTTTATTGTCACGTGAATTCTACAACAGACCAAAGACAGTGTGACAATCACACTGCCATCGCCGGGAATCGAACCCGGAACCATCGGTATGGAAGTCAGAGCTCTTACTACTCTGCCACGAAGGTTGTCAATGATTCATGTGACTATCGCCGCTAATGAAACATATTTCTTAATTAAATAACCCTAATCAGGAATGCATAATTTATGAATTCGAAACGTCACATAAATCACTGAAATTGAACTGTTGATATGTTTATTAACATAGTGTCATTTCAGTTATTTATCCTAATAAACAAATGTAAATTACTAGACACGTGAAGCTAAGTGATCGACATAAAATCTAAGACAACATTTTTCTTCTAACTGAAGGCTAATGGTCCGGTCTAATTAACAGGTGATATGAAAGTTTACCTCGACAAGTACTGAACCCAACTGTCTATTTATAATGTGGTTTGATACATTTATGTCTAATAAAATAGAGATCATGATTTGACGTCACTATTTCTTAATTAATTTTTTGACAAGTTACATATAAGGAGAATTTCATGTGCTAAATATCTTTTCCTTTATCACAGACGTTTTGTGATAACACATGTTAAGAATAGTAAGAAGACAAGTTGCCAATGATTTAAAAATATTGACAGTATTCAATGTATACCCTTTTTTGTACAAACGTTACGTAAAACTATGTTTTCAATTCATTTTTAAAAACCGCTTAGAATTGCTGCAACACAATAATCAAATAATTCCAAATAACTTTATAATTTTAAAATTTAAAATTATTTTGGTGTGGATATTAGTCAGAAATAACATTATTTTTCTCAAAAACACCGTATTTTCACAATAAATAAGTATGGTGGTGATCTAGGGGATAGAAAATATATAGTACTAGTACATACATGATCGTATATACGAGTAGAACATGCCACTCAAATATACATATCGCACGCTTAATAGTAAACTGTCCGATTATGGTTTAGGTCATGATTGAGTTAACATTAGACAAAGGCTTGTGTTAACGCTATCCATCGTTTCGCATTAAAATTAAGTCAGTTGACCTCCATTACACTTTATCGGTCTTTTTCATTCGTACGTGTTTTTTGACTGTCTTTGTTAAAACACCGACTCATGTCAGATTGAGCAAAACTTGTTTTTTTTTAGTTAAACCAGAGTTCTATTAAGCGTGCGATATATGTAACAAAACTTCCAGAAAACAGACATTTTCAACAAAATTAAATATAAAATTGGTCTCTTAAGTTTAAATTTTTTTATAACCAATGGTGTTATTCTTTAAATAATTGGAGATAACATCCGATCAATAAAAGATTTTTTAGTGACACGTTTTATTTGCTAAGATGTTATCAAATATGGAACAAGTCACTTTTAAACATACATATTACAAAACTTCTATAAAACATACGTTTTATTAAACGAACATAATGAAATGACGACCCCCGCGGCCGAGCGGTAAGTGTATTGACTGTCACCCCGAAGGTTTCGAATTCGATTCCCGGGAATGGCAGTGTGATTGTCACACAGTCTTTGGTCTGGTGTAGAATTCTCGTGACAATAAAATGGCAATATCACATGTCACAAGAATCAATATGATAGCTATACCCTTTACATTGTTTTGGATCGCGCTGTAATGATGTTAAGCACGAATCAATAAAATTATAATTATGATAATAATATAAATATTGTATTGATCTCTAAATGAGGATAGATGAAAAATGTAATTACCAATTGTTTAAAATATAAACAAACAACCATTTTACATTTGAGTACGAGTATTTTAAACGTACCTATTCTCAATTGTTCTATTGATTACTTGTACTTCAAAAAAATGTTTAGAACTCAATATTTTTTTCCGAATAAATCTAAACACATAACATCACTGATAGTAATATCGTTAATCACGTTTACGAGCAGAATAATGTTATCGATTGAAATCAAATAAAACAAAAAATGCGAAATGTGAAGTGCATTTGTTCAATTCCGTATAATGATATCGTCTATCTAGTTGTAATAATGGACATACAATAATATTATAATACCACCATTAACCATACAATAATTTAGTTTTCCATATAAAATTAGTTTGTTATCGAATAATCAATCCTCATTAATTAATTAAAACAACAATCATGCTTCTAATCGTAGATTTTGTTTTATCAATTACGTATAATTAATTGGTCAAGGAAATTGATTTATGTTGCCAGTCAAATGCAATCCTCGATACAATTGGTTTGCAATTGCAAACTGCACTTTTTGCTCGATTTGTGCTATTTGATTTAGGTACAACTCAATGAAATAGTAGGATACAATCGCCTATACATTTATGCATATATCATCAAGGACTTCTATTCCGAAAAATAATTATAAATTATAATTAAAACGTACTCATTAAATTCCAATATCGATTGAATGAAAGTTGACACCAAGATATGACCAAGTATATACAAGGTATCCCAATAAGACGGATATACAATTTCATCAACCCTTTTCTTATTTAATTAGAAACTAAAAAATAATTTAATTAAGATTTAAGTAGCATTTAGGTTTACATTTAAACATTTTATATTTTCCAGTTTTTTTTCTTTTAATGACAATATATTTATACCAGTTGATAACCAAGCATATTCAATTTATAAAATGCCTTTCATACAACTGTATTATGGTATTTATAAATTTACAAGTACCAAAGTTGTTAATAATATAAGGTCAAAGTTAAAACGCTGAAAGGAAATTCGATTTTAAGGATTCTTAGGAAATTTGTGTGTAACTAAGTAACACGTTCCAAAACTAGAGTGACAGGTATGAGTCGCGTATAAAAGACGGAGAAAATACATAAGAAGTATCAGGAGATCACAAGATGAAAAGTTTAAATTAACAGACATGCTGGAAGAAATTTTATGCTAATAGCTCAGGAACTGTATACAAAAATAAGAAGAAAATATTTTGATAACTTTTAATGAAATATTTCGTACAAAAACATTTGTATAGCTGTTTCCATCAAATATGATTGTACTCATATGTTTATCGCCCTTCTTCATAAAGATCTCAATTTACCTTTTTAATTTAAAATATTACAATTCAATATTCATTATTGTCCTTATTTCGAGGAAGATTATGTGCTTTTAGTTTAGAAGATTATGTGCTTTTTCCATCCTAGACATACATATTCCCGCTCTTCCCCTCAATACTGGGCCCCGCCTTCTCTCATCTATTTTGTAAGAATATTAATGTAATTATTATTTCTCGCTTTTGAAATAAATTGAAGTTAGCATGTGGAAGTGCGGGACACAAAAGGAAATATAAAGTAGAGTAAATGTGTCCTGGCATTATGTTTGCTTATATTAAATGTAAGTCCTGGATGGACGGGGACAGGCCTTAGAAGTGTAAGAGTAAACCTGACGAAAAGGCGCCGCTGCGTTCTATAACAGCCTCAGGTATGTGGTGGGAACCCTTTTGTGTTCCCGTTACTTTAATGTGCTAGAAAAAAGGTAGGGAATTACCTAATACTATGTGGTGACAAAATCAAAGTTGTCACCAAATCAGTCTACTATTTTAACACTGCCAGCCCAACTTGCATATTAAAATAACTATTCCGTCATTCAAAAAATAAAGATTTAATTTCTTATTTGCCTAAAGTGAAAGTAGGTTAAAAATATATGTAATTTAATTTATTTAATAAGTACACACGAGGTGGTATGCTAATGCAATCAATTGGGACAACCTGTACTAATAATTATGTATAAAGCTAGTTACATTTAATGCCAACAAAATGACCTTTGGTGGCACATTTTAAAGATGAAATTATAAACATTATATACTTAACTTCTTGCAGGAAATAAATTCCAATGTAATACAACTTGCAGATGTCAATGTAAAAACATTCTAATGACAGTTTTATATAAAGCATACCGAATCTTAGTCAATATCAACTGCTGTTATTGACATTTAACTTAGAGAATAAATTATTTTAAGTATTCTTAAATGATAACTAGTTATGCAGGGCTATTTTGAGTAGAAGGTAAATAGGAAATAATAGAAATTGATAATGTTATTTAAATGTAAACTTTTTTCTTTAATTTAAATTTGTCAATTTTAAAATAAATAAATATGTCAAATGTCATTTATTATTATTAAAAAAACAGTGAATTATTATGAAATACGTATGAATTCGAAATAATTATAATTTTTGCTAAATCTAACATTGTCAAAGACCTGTATATGAATACAAGAGTTCACACTATGATTTAAACACATTTATTAATATAAAAAAAAATTATTAGAAATAATCTATTAGGTAAATTATTAGTTTTTTTATATACGAGTATACTCATATACTCGTATACTTTGTATACAACACTCACATTTATTAAAAAATAAAAATTAAATATCAAACATGTTTCGGACAAACCAGCCCTTCATCAGTGATATTATATATGTGTTTAAAATATTATAAAATTGTTTACAAGATGGTCAGTTTTGACAGATGTTATAATGATTTATTTTGGAACGTTTATGCTTTTGTTATAACAAATATGATAAATAATTTTAAGTTCTTATTGGGGTTCAGGTATTAACTTACAACAAAAGAAATAAATCAAAGATTAGGCTTGACGTTAATTTTTTTTGATTATTTATATTATTTTCTTAATTTTTAATAAAAATTATTATGATTTTAGTTAATAATAATGTTAGTTATTAATTATCTAAAATATGCCTTATTTTTAAATAAAATAATAAACGTATAGTTCTCACCGCATTTTGACTATTCCGATGAAAGGAGAAACAATTAATCTTAACAAATAAATAAAAATAAAAAAACTTAAGTCAAAACAAAAAACTTCAGTATGTCTTGCCTGATGAAAAATTCATTTGAATAATTGGTAATATTTACATACAATTTAAATCAAACAAACAACTTAATATCAGGATAGTCGTATTATATAATCAACAATTCTAAATTCAAATTACTCATGTATTATACGAGTATGAGGCATTTAAAGGAAAAGTGGACTAACCCACATGATGGCCAATATTGAGTTAACTATGGGAATGTGTCTACATATGTTTCTTCGATTCATAAACAACAATATTCTTTAGATGGAAGTGTTTTTTTTGTTTTTGCATTTAAATATTTTAAAATATTCTCAATGCAAAAGTGGACCATAATGGTCAGTCCAAAGTATTAGTACCGAAAATGAAGTTCATGTATATTGTGTCCAATTCTGATTATGTGGTGAATGACATTGACTACAAATTTTTAATGCGTGTTCATTCCTATTTACCATGTGATCAGGTTTAATTGAAAAACAAAAATGATTTTTTCGAGATATTTACGATAAAATTATATGATATTGATATACGACGAAAAGATTGTCAGTCTCAATCACTACTCTAGATGCATTGCATCCACAAGGAAATACTATCACAGCGATGAAGAAGAAGGATTTAATTTCCTTCTTCGTACCGCCAATTTTCCACCATTTTTATAACAATTTGAAGACCAATAATATTCAGTTAGATTTAATAGACCTGTCTGATTCCGAAAGGGATTAAAATTATAATAGATATATTTTCTATATACCTTAAATTTCATTTCACTTTTCTTCGATCCTAATAAAAAAAATGGACTTAACATAACACTTCAACGCAATAGTGGACCAAGCCACCAAAAAAAGGTATTTATAAATTTTTTGGCCAAAAACGGATCTACATTAAAATTAACTTATCTTTTTTACCAAGAATCTTTCTGTACAATTAGTATTTGTTAGAAAATTTACGTAACACACAGATGAAATTTGATAATTTCTAAAATGCGCCATTACTCAAATCTATGGTAGATGGAGTTATTCCACTTTTCCTTTGACTGGCTCATATTTACTTTAGGTACTTGAGGTTGCCAGATACAATATTGTTTTGACTCCGTCTCTTAATTTATTAGACCTACCTGATGTAAGGATATCAAATAATTATATTATATAAAAAACATTGTTGCATGATCTTGGCACTCGTGTAGGTATTTGATCACCTCAATAACGTGTGTACGTAATTTGAAAGAATATTATTTTAGTGAGCAGACCGCGAAATATTTTCGCCCGCGGCCATGTCTGTATAAATAACCGTCCAGTAGAACCCTGTCCAAAATAATTAAATATCACCGAATAAGAGCACAAAGTGAACCATACACGAATACTTTTAAAATATACAAGAGTTTTTGACAAAATTAAGGACTTTTGAATTCTATAATAACGTATATTTTAAAGTATAAGAACAACTTTTTTTTCCACCTTTGAGTTTACTTTTCTCGACATGCTTCGATGATGATAGTATAGTGTTTTTATTTTTTAGAGGTATACAATAAATATTCAAAACGAAAAAAAAACACATTAAAATAATGTTAATGTCTATGATACTGGCTTTATTTAATAGACAATTTTATACCATTATTGTTTAAATATGATTTCGGGCATATAAGGGCCACGGCTAGCTCGAATGAAGCGCAATCGTAAAATCCGAATTTCAACAATTGTCGTTGTGAATGCGTATTATCCACTAGAGTGTACGTGGTGCGATAACGATCCATGGTCTTCCGAATAACTTGCTCGGATGGACGATTATGTCGACCGTAAAATGGACGTAGTGCACGATAAGTTTGGCGAACCGAACCATGATTTTCAAAATAAATTTGTACAATTTGCAAGCGCTGTACTGACGTCAGTCTATTTATGGTAAAATTCAAAACGCACAAATCAACTTTCAACTGTCAAATTGATAGTCTGTAGAATTAATGTTGCCAGTTTAAAAATAAAAACTAAACCTCTGAAAAAAAACACCCTTTATATTTTTTCGACATATTCCCGATGATAAGGGTATAAAATCTTTGAAATATGTTCTTAATTCATAGAAATTCATATGTGTATTTGCTTTAAATGGTAATATCAGTAACTTATTTTAATGTTGATAAAATACCTCTATAACTGTGAAATGACTGATTCTTGTAGATCATGTATTAATATTAATAAATATATATAATGTTATTTTATAAATATATAATATAATATAATATAATATAATATAATATAATATAATATAATATAATATAATATAATATAATATAATATAATATAATATAATATAATATAATATAATATAATATAATATAATATAATATAATATAATATAATATAATATAATATAATATAATATAATATAATATAATATAATATAATATAATATAATATAATATAATATAATATAATATAATATAATATATAATATAATATAATATAATATAATATAATATAATATAATATAATATAATATAATATAATATAATATAATATAATATAATATAATATAATATAATATAATATAATATAATATAATATAATATAATATAATATAATATAATATAATAATATAATATAATATAATATAATATAATATAATATAATATAATATAATATAATATAATATAATAATATAATATAATATAATATAATATAATATAATATAATATAATATAATATAATATAATATAATATAATATAATATAATATAATATAATATAATATAATATAATATAATATAATATAATATAATATAATATAATATAATATAATATAATATAATATAATATAATATAATATAATATAATATAATATAATATTATATAATATAATATAATATAATATAATATTATTTTCAGTTCTGCAATACAGCCATCGTTAAAAACTGACGATGATCCAGGCAATGATCATATTGCTACATATACCAGTAAGCAAACACCAAAACAATCAATTAAATTGTTTTATTTATTTTGGGAGTATTTGAAAGGTATTCGACTAGGTGCAAAACTTTGTTGCAAAACAATTCCGGGATTAAAATTGCAAAGAAGATTTAACCTCTAATTGTAGGCCTGACTATATTTGTAGTCTAAAAGAAATGCATTAACAAATTGCAAATAACTTTGTCCACATAATACATAATCCACAAAATATAAAAAAAACACGACATGTTTCGGAGCATACCTCTATCTTTAGGTGTAAATATAAAATTAAAACCAAGCAAAGAAAGAATAAAATAAAAAACGCATTTAAAATTCTAAAAAGTGTTTTTTCAAGTAATTTGTGGATTATAAACAAAGTTATTTTCAATTTTCTAAGTGCATTACTGTAGTATTTCACAGCGTTAATACCTTAGCTTTCAATAACTAGAAGAAATGGTAGTGACATGAGATGACATTAGAGAAATGATACATTTGCTGTGTGTATGCTGGTGCTTCATTTGTTACACCATAATATTATGTGTAGTATTGAGGAATTATAGATAAAAGGTTTATTAAAATCATTTCTTTAGTTAACCCTGGTTTAAAACTATTTTTTTGGACTGCTAATGTAGTCAGCCGCACATTGGGGGTTAATACATTTTGATATAATATACTGTTCAATTATCGATAGTTTTTCAAGAACGCATATGTATTCTCCCACGCGAATTCCGCTAAGTTATACGTTTTAATTTTTAAAATATTAAAGTAATAGTGAAGGTGTGTGGCCTACCGTATTAGAACATAAGGTATACTACAATTGGGTAACGGAAGTATAATTTTCACCCAAGGTGGTCAGTCACATTTTTTTAAACCACTGACCTTGAGCCGGTATACGCCACTTCAAAGTTAGCTAAAGTCATTCGTTTTCATCAAAACATTTTTTTATTGTGCTCTAAAGCATTGCGAATATTAACGAGTGTATTAAGGAGGCATTGTGCTCCACAAATTAAACCAAACTAATGTTTAATATTCGATATAGATCAGATCTGAGTTTAAGACCCATCTTTTTCATATTTCATTATAATCTTCTTCTTCTTCTTCTTTTCGGCGCTACATCCCGGTATGGGATTTGGTTTCCGTCACAACAGTCTTAGAAATATAAAAGAGTTAGATGAATATGTGTACCTTGGTCATCTGTTGGCTTTTAGAAGAGGGGGTCAAGTCAAGGAGATTGAGAATATAGCTCGTTTGGTCTACATTCGGAGGTCTGCGCAACATCTTCAAGTCGGACATGCCACAAAATTCAAAAACAAAAGTGCTGGACCGTTAGACATAGAGGACTATTATAGGCGAACGGCACCTTCCGTCAGCTTCGCTCATTTAATCCCTAGGCCCGTCTCTCGTCCATGCGGGACTTACGTTAGACAAAAAAAGTGCTGGACCAGTGTGTGTTACCTGTGATGACCTATGGATGCGAGACATGGACTTTTACTAAAGAAGCAATGCACAAAATCAAATTTGCACAACAGGCCATGGAAAGATTCATGTTGGGTATCTCGCTTAAAGACCATATACCCAATGTGGAGATTAAAAAACGCACCAGGGTTACCGATGTAGGAATACGCATTGCGAGGATCAAGTGGCAGTGGGCTGGTCATGTGTGTCGACAGGATGATGAAAGATGGAGCCAGAGGGTTACTGAATGGAGGCCAAGGTTGGGCCGGAGAAGTGTCGGGGGACATCCAACCAGGTAGAGCGATTATATTGTGTGGACGGCGGGAAGGGCCTGGAGAGCACTGGCAAGAGACCGAGAGGGATGGCGTGGGGTGGAGAGGCTTATTCCCAGCAGTGGATGGAGACAAGCTGACGAAGACGACAGTCTTCCATTGGCTCCTGTCCCTGTCACTCTTTCCATTCTCCCTTATGTGGGTGTTAGTAATCATATACTTCTTTTTTGAGACCTTTGGTCAATTCCTGTAGTCAGCTGACTTCTCTTGGGACGTTGACTCCCAACTATCCCTCCATCTCTTTGGTGGTGTTCTGGGGAGACGGTAGCCAACAGGAATCTGATACGCGTTTGGGATGCTAGAGGGATCCATCCTCTGCACGTGCGCATTCTAGTATCTGATGCGTATTTAATCATTTTTAGCATACAGGGTGATTAACCATGCGATAAACTCTCTTCCTTTTTTACCATATTATATTTCATAACCGAATTTTCTAACCGATCTCGAATATCAGATATAGCATTTATATTTAGATTTTTAAAATTTCAACATGTCTTAATGCGCCCGTGAGGTGATTACATCACAAAAACGGCACTTTAAAATAATGTTATTATTAGACTTTTCACACTTAGATGAATTGTGATATTCAACTGAATAACCTATTCACCAATTCATCAGATATATGACTACATTTGTTTAAACATGATTCAAACATTATTTTTCATTTATTTATATTAAACATGAACATTCAATGCATTGTTTATAATGTTTTTCTGCTACACTTCTATGTCGCTTAATTAAAAAAGGCTTTAATATTATAATTAAACTCGTGCTAATACGAATCGAAAGCTCTGTTTGTACTTTGAATTAATCAAATTGCACACTTTCAAGGTCTTGTCAAACTATGATTATAATTATCGAATGTGAAAAACATTATCTTTACTAACATCAAATTGTTTCAAATATCTCTCAGTTGGTTGTCAAAACAGTGTTCCATATTTTTCAATTTCAAATGCTCAAGATTCTTTTCCGATAATACAATAATCTAAAATATAAATATGTAGAAATATATCTTTGATTAAAAGATGTTATCTTTTATAGAGATTTATCGTTAGATTAGTATATAAGAAGTATTTTTGCCACACCGAAGGTCCCGGGTTCGATTCTCACACTCTCTTTGGTCTGGTGTTAAATTCACGTGACAATAAAATGGCGATTGATCATATCACAAATCACATGTCATGAAAATAAACACAATAGCTACACCGTTTACATAGATTTGGCTCGCGCTTCAATAATGTTAAGATCTCTTCAACAAAATAATAATATTTATTGAAATTATAATACAACTAATAGACAATCACCAAAATTTTTCCTTTAAAATTCATTTTTAAAACACTCTTGTTGTAATAATTTTTACACCACTTTATTTTTATCAAAACCAACCGGTTTCATTCCCGCCGGAGCTTCGTGAGGGTTAAAAAACAAACAGTGTATTTTCTAAGAAGCTCCGACGGGAACGAAACCGGTTAATTTTGACAGAAATAAAGTGCTGTAAATCTAGAAAAAGTGATTTTAAAATTATTCTTTAATAAAAAATTCCACACCATGAATTAATTCCTTTATATGAGAGTGTTTTTCATCATAAAACAACTACCAAATCACATTCCAACAATGTTTCCTACAGACGTAAGAGGAATAGCCATTAGAGCAGAACCTCTGTAAGCCAGAAGATTCAAGTCCAAGTCTTTTATGTAAATATAATACTATTGAAAGAACGGTTAAACTTCTAAGTTAATTAAAATAACGGTGGACACGTTCAATAATAATTTAAATTAAGTTAAAATCAAAAGTTCGGATAACCCAGCTGACAACATGTGCACCATCAAAAAGAACTATTATAAATATTATGTTATTTTTATTTAAGATGACGTTATAGTTTGTAAGTAAGTGTGTGTGGGAGATGCCTTTTGGTGGCGATGAGGTCTACAACCCATCAAACCGCGTCTCCCACTGGTGCGAAAAGAGAAGGATGATGCCGCGTCGGTTAAAGTGTGACAGTCCATCTTTTCAGCCTACCCCTTCAAAGAGACGGCGTGATGCTTAATTATAATAGTTAGTTTTTTTTTTTTTTTTAAGTATACAACAGGTCGTTTGAACCCTATTACTGTATACAATTTATTTTTTTACTATTATATTGATTCTCGTGACATGTGATAGGTAGCCAATCTATCGCCATTTTATTGTCACGTGAATTCTACACCAGACCAAAGACAGTGTGACAATCACACTGCCATCGCCGGGAATCGAACCCGGGACCTTCGGTATGGAAGTCGCAGCTTAAACCACTCTGCCACGAAGGTCGTCTACTAGTTATTATATTACTAAGGAATTTTCTAATACAGTTATGTACATTGAAAAAAATATTATGTTCCAATTTCAATAACGTTACCCGAATTGAGGTATTATGTCGCCTTAAGAAGCTTGCCCATAGATACACACAGTAATGTAACGTAATTCGTATGTGGATAATTATTATTGGCCAGTGTAGGAGAACATTACCATTATAATAATTATCCATGAAATAAGAACTGTTTAAATATTTTTTCAAATAGGAGAAATATTGTGAATAATGGTTCAATTAAAGATATAAGATTGTTCGACGTATAGGTATATGACAGTAAAACAAGTTTTTTTTAAATGTATATTTACATATAACAAAATTTGACGATCGTACATACTTAAGCATAATAATAATTATTTACGTACATATTTATTTTGTTGATTTTTATGTACATAATTAATACAAAAAAGGACAGTTTTTTTATGATATTTGCTATTAAACATAATAAATTATTAACTTACTAACGTACAACTCTTTATTTTTTTTTAAATTTCGATTCATTGATGACGTTTTTCCAAGTTTGATCAGTCTCATTTGCATAACTTCAAAATATTATCCATAACGTTGCCTTGTCCTTCTCGGAGGTCTTGCTCCGTCAGATCTTTACGCGTATAAAGTCTTGATTGTTCTTGTTTTTCTGATAAACTTGTTTTTTCCGATAGGCGCAGTGCATATAATAACTGGTTGCAGTGCCATTGTAGAATCTCTAGATCCCAAGTTCATTTCTAAGATCATATTTAAAAATAAGTAGACAACAACAACAACAAACCATCACGCCGTTTCCCCGCAGGGGTAGGCAGAGAGAATGGACCGCCACACTACTCTATATTGGCAAACCTCTCTAGTTAAAAATAAGTAGATTTTTTGTTATTTATTTTTTCTTGAATAATGTTAAAATACTTCTTCTTCACTTGTCCTGCCGGGTCCCCCGACGTTGAAGACCATTTGGGAAAAAGCTTGCTTTATTTCTCTCCATAGCGGTGTCCTGGGGAAGTTGACCGAAGTGGTTTCCTGTTGTCTTCTTCGGTTGAATTTTATGTTAGGGTTGCCTACCCTTAGATGGGGGTCCCAGTTTTAAGGCGCCGGACACTTGCTCTTCATCCTCTCCCTATCTGATATGACACTGATGTTAATATCAATGGCCACATTGCCCGGGACTCGCGGGGTCTAAGACCACTCGTAGACGCTAGGGAGTAGGACTATTGGTAGTGTTGCTGATGGAATGCAACTGTGGCATTACACGGAATTTTATAGGAGAACATTTTCCAGCGAATTGTACACCGCCGTGGCCCTACCAAATTACGAGCCCCATATTAAATGTAATAATGTAATATTGTTATACTTTAATTTGTACCTGATGATGTAAACATAGGTTGATGAAACAGCTGTCGCGTAAAAGAAAATACAATTCTGATACAAAAAAACAACGTTATTTCATTTAACAGTTTAAAATGTTTAAATATCGTAGTATTTCGGCCAAAACAATGGGCTATTTAATGTAATACTCCATATTAAATCATTAATACGAATTAAAACGTCTGTTTTCTAGAACTTATATTGTATTTTATGTGAATGACTTGTTTCGCCTGTCTACGGCATTATTAAATGTAGCTGCATACCTTTACATTTGACAGGCGAAACATTTCATCCACATAAAATATAATAAAACTTCTAGAAAACATACCTTTTTTATTTGTATTAATACATAATTTGTGATTCAAAATACATTTTTTTAAATTTTGAGTCTATTTTTCTCGACTTTTTTCAATGATAATCATCGGGAAAACGATGAAAGCTCAATCCAGTTTATGGTGAAAAAACGTAATTAAAAATATATACACTTTATTTACTTTCGTATTAAGCACTTAATTTGTGGTGTGGCATTAATTAATATAATATTTAAACACTTTTAATTTGTTTTTACACCACTTTTTAACCAACAAACCGGTTTCGCACATGAATCGGTTTTCGTTCATATTTAAAAAAAAGTATGTTGAAAGTGATTATAAAACATTTTACTTTGACAGTAGCATATTCACGTTGAAAGTCTTTTAGTTTTGTTACGCAATAAGCATTCTTTTGAGATTAATTAAATGAAACCAACTTGTCATTTTGACGAATAACCACTTTCATTCCGTCTGTAGTATGCAGTGATCGCCCCACTTGATTATGGCAGGTGAACAGCGTTCATACCTTATACGAAATAGTTATCGCCTGGTGATTTTATTATTTTACAAGTGGTGTCCATTCATTGTTTATACCCGGGTACCAAGTGTCGTAACTCATAAATGAAAAAATCTGACGAGCCCTCTAACCGGTTCATTGAGGACGAGCCCACTAGACTATATAACATGTATCATATTTTATTAATCTTGTTTTATGATCATGGTCACCGTCGTATAAAATTTAAATTGCGCAGCTGTCTAAGCTTACATTTGTTACCCGTATAGAGCGTTAATAAAGCGACACATGTAATAATACGACCTTCGTGGCAGAGTGGAAAATAAGTGACAATAAAATGGCGATAAAATGACCTATCACAAGTTGATAGAATCAAAACTAACTAACTAACTAACCGCTCTCCGAAGGGGTAGGCAGAATGAATGGACTGCCGCACTTTTCTTTCCTGACATATTTCTCTCGCTTCCTCAACATTCATGCACGTCGATTTCTCTGACTCCTCACATGGCCTACATTCAATATTTGATTTATTTGATCGTGCCACGTTTTCCTCGGTCTTCCTCTATTCCTGGTTCTATTTACATCGTCAACATGTAATTGTTTTACCATTCTTTCTTCATTCATTCTTTCCATATGTCCAAACCATCTTAATGATCCTTTCATTATTTTGTTCATGACACCATCATTCGCACCGCATTCACTTCTTATATTTTCATTCGACACTCTATCATACACAGAGTATCCCCACAATCATCTAAGAGATCTTATTTTTACTGTATTTATTCTACTTTCATCCTTCTTTTTCCAGTTACATGCTTCGCTTACATACATACATAAGGGGCGATAGAAGAACACCATTATCGATAGAATCAATATGATTGCCATACCCTTTACATAGGTTTATCTCATGCTGTAAATTTGTAAAGAGCGATTCAAGAATATAATAATAATAATAATTATATTTTAATACATTTTGCTCTGACTTCCATACCGAAAATTCCGTGTTCGATTCTCGGTGATGACAGTGTGTTTGTCTCACTGTCTTTGGTCTGGTGTAGAATTCACGTGACAATAAAATGGCGATAGATTACGACCTATCACATGACATGAGAATCAGTATAATATTATAGCTAAAATAAAACTAATTGTAATTAGGTTCAAATGACCAATTGTATTAAAAAATAAACAACGATAATAATAAATATATTTTTTGGATTCATTTCGTAAAGGGAAATGTAATAAAGATATACTCGTAGATTATGAATAAGAAAAATGAATAGTTACAAATAATTTGAACTCCGATCAATTTGAACGATGGCGTACTAAAGAATTGCCATAGATCTCGTATATGTGGACGTATATGGATGATCTTCGTGGCTGAGTGGTAAGTGCTTTGACCGTCACACCGAAAATTCCGGGTTTGATTCCCGTTCATGGCAGTGTGATTGTCTCACTGTCTTTGGTCTGGTGTAAAATTCACGTGACAATTAAATGGCGACATATTACGACCTATCACAAGTCGATAGAATCAATATGATTGTTATACCCTTTACATCGGTCTGGCTTGAAACGTACCTCCTCGGTTAGCACGGAGAGCATGGTTTTTATCTTCAGGGTGGTAATCGTGAGATTCTTTTCGGTATATTATTCGATTCAGGGACGGGTGTAAATATAAAGACAGTTACATGGGATACATTAAGGTTTATTATCTAGTTAACATTATAATAATAATCCAGAGGCTAGGGATGTCGTACGAATACATAATAAAAAGGCACATGATGAAATAATGAAGAGGCTGTTTGAGGTGATTCCTCGATGGCGTGCTCGTCAGGACATCGACCGGCGACGTCGTCCGTAGACGTTATCAGCGACGCTGACCAGAAGATGGTGGGTCAGCAATTCAATATGTAGAGCGTCACCTGGCAGACACGAGGTTCCCTAACCTGTTGGTGCTGTCTGAAGCGGCATGAAGAAGTGGTCCTCGCAGTTCCGCTGGCTGGTGAGGTCAACCACGTTGTCGGGACATGATGTGCGACAACACGTGGGCGGCAATTTCGGGAGCAGAGGATGGCTCGGACCGTGGCGGAGGGAATCAATCGCAGACACGCGGACACATGACGCACATGTGTAACCAATGTGCGGTCTTCGATATGGATATTATTATTAGTATTCTACCTGATATGATGGGAGAAAGGCTGAACCATTGCTGGTCCAGCCGGATGCAAACGGATTAACGTTTCTCCTACATCGTGGTGGTAACTGGGCACTGGCGAAAGAACACAAGATGGCGGCCTACCCGCAACGGCTGACTGGAGGGAAGGAAGTGGCGGGCTTCTGCCTCGAAGCATAGAGTACCGAAAAAGCAGTGTTACCAATTGGAAAGGCGGCGGTGGCTCACAGGGCGCAAACAGGAGAAGTTGGAAATGAATTTCGAAGAGGTACTTAACTGGGGAGAATTGGGGCGAATACAGTGGCCGAAGAAATCGTAATGATGTACCATTACACTCGCTCTTATGTGGAATAAAAAAAAATAATAAAAAAAAGCTCCTTCAGTGAATGGCATACAAAAGTTACACGTGGATTAAATCCTAGAAGGTGACAGTTTGGACAATTGAGAAATACAAAGACAGTTTATTTCAAAATACAAATTAGATTCACAAGTTAAAAAAATGTATCATTATACACCTGGGAGACAGGTTTATATCCTAAAAGGTAGCAGTTAGTTTGACATATTACAAATTGTTAAGTTTAGTTTAAAAATACAAACTATAGTCACAAGTTCAGAAAATTAAGGATCAAGGTAGCAGTTAGTTTGACATATTACAAATTGTTAAGTTAAAAAAAAAATACAAATTATAGTTCAGGTAAAAACACAAACACAGTTAAGTTATAAATACAAAAATTTATCATTGTTTAAAGTTTCCACAGCACAAAAGAGACACAATTGTTTTTTTTTTTGTAGCTAAATGGCACTCACTGATTCTAAAAGGAGAAGGGGTTAGGGTCTTGAGGTAAATTATTGTTGGACATCTCTAGCCTAGATGATAGATTATAAAGAAAAACAGTTACAACAATATTATGTGTTCAGTCACCAGTAAAAACAAAAATTTAAATTACATACAGCAGAGGCATGTCCGTTTACATATTATGAGGCTGTATACCTATAGTGTTGCTTTGTATTAGGGTCTAGCTCCCTTTCGCCTCGGATAATAAGGCACATCTACATATTCTAAGGCTGTATACCTATAGCGTTGCTTTTTATTAGGGTCTGGCTCCCTTTCGCCTCGGAAAATAAGGCACATCTACATATTCTAAGGCTGTATACCTATAGCGTTCTGACTCCTTCTATTCTCTACAAAAACAAACTCTACAGGTGACTGAAACAACATATATACCTACAACATTTTAAAACATATAATGGACGTTATTGTTCAGGTGAATCGGAGAAGTGAACTCAATCGTTAAAGTGATTACCAATCCAATATGCAACACCTTTAACTGACTCACGACCCAAAACACACATGAACATATAAAACAATCAATGATAAGTAAAAAATCTAAGTTATAAAGAAAATGGTGTTACCATATTTATATATTTAAACAATTGGCACATACAAAAATTGTATGTGGAGAAAAATTCTGTTCTGGTGAGATGGAAAAGTTCATAACATTATAAGTGATGGACAATCTGGTATTCCACACAAATAAAATAAGTTTTTATCCATCCAGAACACACAAGAACAAATGTATATAGCAATGAAAGATAATTAAAAAAAAAACTAAGTATAAAAAAAATGGTGTTACAATATTTATAAATTTAGACAATTGGCACATACAAAAATTGTATGTCAATGAAATTTCTGTTCTGCTGAGATGGAAAAGTTCATAACATTATAAGTGATGGACAATTCAGTATTCCACACAAATAAAGGAAGCCTAATCCACCCAGAACATACAAGAAGATGGAACATTCAAGTAGGAAGGGAAAATATAACCAAACCATAATACAAATGAGTTTGTAGGTCTATCAAGTTTCTCTAGCATTCGGGAGATTTACATTTATTCATTCATTCTATTGATTCATGCATCTTCTTTTAAAGCGCTTCTAACATAACTAGACCAAGTGGAGAATGGGGGCAGTTTATTCTTCATCAGACACTTATTCATACATACCATTACACAATAGACACTACAAACGCAAGTAAGATAGAAATTGGGACGCCACTAGATTTTCACCAGCTAAATCTAGAAAGTATACGTGTTTAGTGAATTTAATTACTGATTTACATTCATTTGGACGCCACTAAGTTTTGAGTTGAACTTAGAAACTATTCACACTTGACAATGTACCATTCTTGTCAGTTCAGATAGTTATTGTGTTGTAAACATATTATTTTTACAGCACGAGGATCACAGAAGTTTTATTATTGAATGTTATTTACAACTAGTATAAAAAATTAAGGTTATTACAATTAGGTGAATACTTGGTCAGATAGAATATTAACAAAAATACACATGATGAAATAATGAAGAGGCTGTTTGAGGTGATTCCTCGATGGCGTGCTCGTCAGGACATCGACCGGCGACGTCGTCCGTAGACGTTATCAGCGACGCTGACCAGAAGATGGTGGGTCAGCAATTCAATATGTAGAGCGTCACCTGGCAGACACGAGGTTCCCTAACCTGTTGGTGCTGTCTGAAGCGGCATGAAGAAGTGGTCCTCGCAGTTCCGCTGGCTGGTGAGGTCAACCACGTTGTCGGGACATGATGTGCGACAACACGTGGGCGGCAATTTCGGGAGCAGAGGATGGCTCGGACCGTGGCGGAGGGAATCAATCGCAGACACGCGGACACATGACGCACATGTGTAACCAATGTGCGGTCTTCGATATGGATATTATTATTAGTATTCTACCTGATATGATGGGAGAAAGGCTGAACCATTGCTGGTCCAGCCGGATGCAAACGGATTAACGTTTCTCCTACATCGTGGTGGTAACTGGGCACTGGCGAAAGAACACAAGATGGCGGCCTACCCGCAACGGCTGACTGGAGGGAAGGAAGTGGCGGGCTTCTGCCTCGAAGCATAGAGTACCGAAAAAGCAGTGTTACCAATTGGAAAGGCGGCGGTGGCTCACAGGGCGCAAACAGGAGAAGTTGGAAATGAATTTCGAAGAGGTACTTAACTGGGGAGAATTGGGGCGAATACAGTGGCCGAAGAAATCGTAATGATGTACCATTACAGGCTCAAGCTGTAAATTTGTAAAGAGCGATTTAAGAATATAATAATAATAATATTTTAATACATTTTGAACACATTTTTGCAATTTTTTTTATCCACGATGCCAATCCTCGGGGTATTTCTAACTCAATAACATTGATAAAAAAAAAAGGAAAAATCACGAATATTCAGTACAAGTTTAATCGACGTGTGTGCATAATACGGTGTATAGATGTTGAAAATTTTATAGAACAATGCCGGGATAGAAAAATACAGCGGTATATCGCTTCGATCAATCAGTTCAGAATAACGGCGAGAAAAGTTAACTAATCTTTGCTTTAATTTTTTTTGTATTGTGAGACTTAATATGTTTGTCTTTAAATTACATAAATTTCGATATACAATCAAAAAATTCCGATCTTTATTAAGATCAGTGAAAGTCACTCCACTTATGTACGATAATTGTTTCTGAAATTGGTAGCCATTGCTTGTAATAACGAGATGTGTCTTTTGTCGAAAAAGGAAAGCTTTTAAACCCTAATGAATGACATAATAAATTTCACCAACATTATTAAACCTTTAATAAATAAACAAAAGAATTCGAAAGAACGACTTTCAATTGAAACGTTCGAACCATAATTTAGGTTTGATGAATTAACAAATAAACAAATGCGAAGAGTCGAAGAAATCGACGGGCGTGTATGACACGATACATGAAAGTTAAGAAGTCGAAAAAGTATGGGTCGAGATAAGTGAGAAGTCCTACTCCATATCATATATTATCTATATCTAATTATAATCACGAAGAGGGTATTTAAAAGATTTTATAATGTATCAGATATATTTATATTATATTTAGATGTTTTTTACTTTTCTGTGCGGAAGCGAAGCATGGAACTAGCAAAAGAAGGATGAAAGTAGAATAAATACACTAGAAATGAGATCTCGTAGACGAATGTGTGAAGAATCTATAATAGTGTCGAATGAAAATATAAGAAGTGATTGCAGTGCGAATGAAAGTGATATGAACAAAATAATTAAATGGACATGAAGATGGTTTGGACACATGGAAAGAATGAATGAAGAAATAATGGGAAAAAAGTATATGTTAACGATTTAAATGGAACTAGAAATATAGGAGGACCGAGGAAAACGTGGTACGATCAAATAAATCAAATATTGTGGCCATGTGAGGAGTCGGAGAAATCGTCGTGCGTGCATTACACGATGTATAGATGTTGTGGAAGCTAGCGAAGTTTGTCTGGAAATAACACTTCGGCGGTCGATTACATTCTGCCTACCCCCTCGGAGAGACGGTGTGATAATTTATTAGTTAGTTAGTCAATACCATAGTTTTTTTGACAATTTTAAATTAGTACCTCAATGTTTTTCTTTAATCCGCCTTTCAAATCACTTGACACTTCGCTTCATTATTTCGAAATCAAATTTATATTTAATTTTTAATACGTTCTTTAATCGTTTCTTAAAAAAGAAAAGAAATAAAAAAAAATATCTAAGTATTTCATTATTAATTATGAAAATATAAAATAGTATAAAATCATTTAAAAAGTGTATATTTAGTTAAAATCCACAAATGTTAGTGTCTTTGACCGGTTTCGGCAGCTCGCTATCATCTTCTGGTCCAACCACCAGAAGATGGCAGCGAGCTGTCGAAATCGGTCGAATACACAAACATTTGTGAATTTTAACTAAATATACATTTAAAAAATATTTTTTACATTTTATTTTTATTTTCATTATTTACAATAAACTTCTACCATGAAATTTTCGTCACCCTTGACTTCCTCAACACCCCTCACTTATCTCAGGATCCGCTTCCGCCCCCTGAAAAGCTCCAGCGCTCACTGGGGGGCGGCATCATTTCCATTGGTAACCTATGTTATGGTGGTTTTAAAAAATGTCTTTCGGGTATTGCCCTTTCTGTGAAATAGATTTTCTCGCCTCTGCGTGGTCGTTCAGATTTCTCACCACCGCATGTAGCAAGAACTAATCTGAACTTGTGCAATGGTGTCTAAAAACGTCGCGAACTCAAAAGTGTGATGAAGTTGTAGAAAACGAGATTTTAATTTATTTGTATTGCGCGACCGAAAATGCAGCACTTGTGAGTGCGCAATTTTTGTACCACGTGCGTCAAACCAGATAACTTTTATAAATGGTTTCGTAACCCCCCAAATTATAATGGAAATAACAGGTATCTAGTTATTTACGGGTGTTCGGATACATTACAAACTGCCTACATACTATTACGATGGACATAGAATGGACCTAGTATATATTGATAAAAAGAAATGGTTGATTTAACTCTTTCAGCCTGATATCAATAATTTATTTTAAAAATCAACTTTAAGATTAATACGAATTTATTTTACAACATTTTGAATGTATACTAATACTTGTAGACGAATACTGGATTTTACCCATTACGGGTTTACATTTCAAGGATTAAATTGATTCAATCTTCTTAGATGGCGCTAGTGTGTAGATTGAAATAAAACATGTGAAGTTTGGTGTTACATAGTAGCATATATACAACTTCCAAAAAATATTTGCCAGACATGGTGGTCGTAAGATGGGTGGAATGGTGAATGTTGTATTACATAAAGCGTGCGCTTAACCCAACCAATGATAGGTCATAAGTCCTGTAAACACCTCGACCGCCATATTCTATTTTCAATTTGCATCTTCGTCTCTATTGAGATACAATTAATCCACGAATTTATTTATTTTTGTATTGATCAATTAACAAATACATGGTTTTAATACATCCCAACTGGGGTAACCCGTTCTAGGGAGGCATTTTTCGCACTCTATATAATCTTAATGTATAAATTACGAATTTAATGAACTATTAATGAACAAGGGGAATAAAAGATTTCTTAAAACGTATAATTTAAAATTAATTGTCTCATTGAAAAAATTCTAGCACTAATTTTACCCCATTTAAAAATAATTACTTATTTTTAAAAAGTAAACTATATTCAAGTCGACCTTTTTTTAATGTCTTCGACATGTTTTTTGTAATTGTTTATTGAAATTTTTTTGTTGGTCGTTTATAGTTTTATAATTATAATACTTATTTTCTAGTTATAAGTGTAAAACCTACTAACTTATCCAACTGGATACACAAAAATACACAAAAATCCAGATTGATATTTTAGTAAAATAAAAAATGGTATTAGATTTTTCTATTGGATTTTTCTATTATTAATGTATTATTCAATTGCTTTTAATATGTACTCGTGTTTTTTCAAACGTCACTTAGTGACGACTTTTTTTCCTCTTTCCTGCAATATTTTATATCTAATTCTGTAATTTCATGTATTGTTTTTTATTTTTAATTTAAGAAGTTCAAGATAAAACTTATCGATTATAGGTGTCTAGGTCCCAGTGAAATAAATTAAATAATGTATTATCAATTTAAAAAAAAAGAGACCGCATGCAATATTAATTTTATTAGATCAAGTTCAAAACGTACAAAATATAGGTAAATTTAAAAAAATTAACATTACATTTATTCTAATTGTTTTTTCAAATATTTCATTGAAAATTATACGAGTACATTTTTTACTAGCTTTCTAATAAACTATTTTCCTAGGCATATAATGAGTGTTTTTTATTTTTATTTTCACATTTAAAACGTCTATTTAAACTGGCTATTTTCTTGAATTAGATGCAAACCCACACAAAACATTGAATGTTTGTTTTCAATCTAAACAAGCAAACTCAATTTAGGGTACCTACAGCATGTCAAATTTCTGTTAAATTGTTTTATTTTTGTATTCGAGCATATTTTATTCAAATTACGGAATTTGCATTAAACTGTAATTGATAGAAAATGACAACATTTCCTTTGTGAAGACCATGAAGTTTTGTATTGCTTATTTTTAATTAAAGTGTTAATTCATACTACTCAATTCATTAAACGTTTTAAAATTTCAAACAATTAGGATTGTCTCAATACTACTATTTGTACCAACAAGTTGTGAAAGCTAAGGATTAAATAGAACGACTAATATCTTATTTTCATTACGGAATTATGTTGTTATCTTTAAAAGTGGGAAAAGTGGAAACACCACACTCTTTTATCTTGATATAATTCAACACCATCTCCAAATTATAAATTATAATAATAATTTACCTATGTTCACGCGTACAATTTCAAGTCTTCTGGCCAGTGGCGGTAGTCCCATAGAAGCCCAGAAGCCCGGCTTGGGCAAGAAATTTTGAATCAAAACCTCTTCTGGCTTCCAGAGGTTCAGCTCTTGCGGCTATTCCTCTTACGTCTGATGAGAACATTGTTGGAAGGTGATTCGGTAGGTTGTTGGGTTATGCGGGGCACGATTTCTTAGATTTGGGGGTTTTGATTCAAAATTTCTTACGCAAGCCGGGCTTCTGGGCTTCTATGGGAGTACCACCACTGCTTTAGCTTAATCGATTGAAAAAAAACTTCATAATCAGTATTTTATTTATTTATTTTAATAAATCTAACTTTATAGCATATGCTTTTGTTTATTTCATTCCAAAATATGAAGTAATTTGTAATATTTTATATTTAAATATAATAATGAAAATATAATAGCATATCATAAATTGACAAATTATGGCAATTTCAACAATGACCTTTATTTTAATTTAAAAATTATTTTGTTAAAACTCTATTTGACACTTTATGTTTATAAAACACTAAATAAAACAAGGTTCTGCCTTATTTATTCAAATATGACTTTACATAATGATAATAAGACAATTTAATAAGTATGGTGTATTTAAAAACAAGTATTTTTTACAAATTAAAGTGCTACAGTTCCATTATAATGAATTTACTTAAAAAATGATAATAATGTATTCTTAATTAACAAAATTGAAGTTTGGTGGCACTTTGTTATTTTCAATTAACGGTATGAAAGGGTTGAGATATGTTTAATGTATGATATATAAAACAGACGTAATATTTTTTATTGTAATGTAGCACACATTGATACATAAACAGCCTTATAATAACATTATGTAAGTAGGTAATTAGCGTAATGTAATCTCAAATCAACCTACATGACCCAGCTATTTAAAAAAATATTACATAGTATTTATAGTCCAGTTTTACCAATGTGTAACGGTGAACAGAAAAAACTAAAGCAGCTGACTGATAAGGAAAAAAAATATTAATTTGCGGAAAAACGATTTCATTATTTTGTTTGAAATATGCGTTTTGCTGAAAATATTTTTATTTTATTGTTCGCAATATTTTCGCTACATATTGATCAATATCTAATAAATATATTTGAATACATCATTGGATTATATTCCGGCGATCTCTACCATCAGAAAAAAGAAAAGGATAACAGAATATTGTCACAGGAAGTAAAAGATATTTCACAATAATTAATTAGTTAATTTTTTAACGGTAACCAAACAGCAATATCAATAATTTATGTAAGAAGAAAAAAAAAACAAATAGAAACAATAAAGTTATTAAATTTCAAATATCTGTTACTTTAAGATGTTTGAAAAGGTTTATTGAACTCATTGGTGACAAAAATTTTGTGTCATTTGAGAAAAATCTCCGGAAGCCTTCTTCATAATGAAAGTGGGAGAAACGAAAATAAAAAATATATTTTATTTATAAATGCAAGATTTTTTTAAATATATTTTATAATCCTGGCGGAGACACTTTGATATTTAAACATTATTAACTGTTTAAATCAAAAACTTTTTTTTTTAATTCCCATAGGTTTTATTTTGTCGCGGCAGATGTTTCGCGAACCGATGTTAGCATCGTCAGATGATGCTAACATCGGTTAGCGAAACAGCTGTGGCGACAAAATATAATCAATTGTGATATTTACATAAAAAAATGTTTTTTTATTTAAACAGTTAACATTTATTTGGGAGTTTGTTTTGTGAGTTACACAGTGAGTTTTGAGGACTTCCGAAATGAAGACACTGAGGACGTTAGCAGGTAAGACACTGAGAGATTGCGTGAGGAACACCAGAATAAGAGAGATATGTGAGGTTGAGAATATTATAAGATGGAGCAGACAGCGAAAAATCAAATCAAATCAAATCAGTTTATTAACTCAAAAGACATTACAAACAGGAAAATGTTTAAGGCATCTATTGAGTACAGGTAAAATATTATAAAAATACAACAAAGTACCAGGAACGCATTAGAGATGGTTAGACATTAGGAAGACAACATACCTTCTAAAGTCAAGAGTATTTGTCCCCTGAACGTACCTTCACTAATACAAAAGACGTCGATCTCCGAGGAGACCGCGTTCAGGGACTGGTACGGTCATGTTCAAAGAATGGACACCACTAGACTCCCCTATATTGCATTGCATAATCAACCTAATGGGAATCGTTCTCGTGGAAGACCTCCTAAAAGATGGAAGGACAGCTGAGAATCTACCTCACAGGAGGAGCAACACTCTGGAGAACAGATCACATAGGTCTACAATAAGGAAGAAGAAGAAGAAGAAATTGTTGTGTAAGATACATTTTATAGAAGAGTTATATCAATTGCAGATTTATGACATAAAAATTGAGCACGCGCATGCAATGTTATTAATTATAAGTATTTGGTTCAATACATAATATTACAATGAAAAAAAAGATATTACTGAACTAAATTTCAAATGATTTATTTATAAAACGATATGTTATAATTGTTTTAATGATATAAAATATAATAGCACAATAATTGCTACGTATTCGGTAACGATGCTAAAAAAGGTTCACACGTGTTAATGATCAATCGTTAATGAAAGTGCATGCCGCGACATTGCACATTGGAGAATATGTATCAGTTTTTTTCTTAACTGTCTCTCGGTGAATGTAGTTACAGATCAGAAGAGTGTGTTTTTGGTCAACATTTGAAAGTAATCTAAATAGTTTCTTTAATGTATATACAATACATACAAGGAGTTGCCACTTGCTTCATGAGCGACCTTGTCGGTCATTTGCCAGCGACATGCCGTTCAAACTTCAAAGTCAACGTGAGCTTAGTTTTGCGATATAAAGGTTTCCACAACAATGTTTTTCGATCAATCGATAATAATAAATAACACAAAAAAAAATTATACTATCCAATCACTTTGGATAAAATAAAATAAACCACTTTTTATTCTAAGCACGAAATCGTTATAATATTTGAAGCCAACTAGTTTCGCTTGTACCCAAGTTTAAAATAAACTAAATAAAACTTGGGTACAAACGAAACTTGTCAAATATCATTACGATTCAATGGATAAGTCCTTAAAGCGATTTATTTTTTTATATATATAAAACTAACTAACTAACCATTACGCCGCCTCCCCAAAAGGGTAGGTAGAAAGAATGGACTGCCACACTTTAACCGATGCGGCACTCCATTCTTCGCTTTTCGCCCCCGCGAGAGACGCGGTATGATGGGTTGCGAACCCCATCGCCACAAACAGGCATCTCCCGCGCACACTTCGATCGTCCAACATCCACAATATAAAATATATGTATATAATATAGAATAATAAGAATGTAATATTAATACTATAACCATGAAAAGGGTGGAAATATGACACGATCATATAAATCAAATATTGAATCTCGGCCACGCGAGGAATCGGAGAAATCGACGTGCGTGTATGACACGACATATGAATGTTGAGGAAGCGAGATAAGTATGTCAATTAAGAGCAGTATACCGATCCATTATTTCTGCCTATTCCCTCAAGGGGATGGCATGATGTTTAATTTGTAACTATTTTTTTTTAACAATGATGAATTACTCCATCTACATTGAATACTTTTTAATGTCCATTTTATAGAAATTATATCGAGTTTTATAACATTCTTGTGTTATCCTTACTATAACATCATGTATTTTGCCATTCAATGAAAAGGTTTTCAACATATCATTCAACATCTATCAATTGACAATATTTAGATAATAACATAATAATTTAGTGACGAAATTTCATTGATTCAATGTGATTGCATGGTTGATTACACTATGTGATGATGTGGATACCGAAATACAGATCACTTTTTATCTTTTATTTCATTAGATATCGCAAAACATGGGGAAAAATGTCAGTAATACCTGCGATTTCCTCACCCATACCATATGGCAGAGAATATTTGAATGAGCACAAATATATAAATTAAAAAGGCACTCTATTACAGACAAAAAAATATTTTCATAGACTTTATTTTTATTTTTAAATATTAACTAGTTCAAAGTCATAGTTTTAAATCGTTAGAAATATCTGAAAAGAATGTCAATTTATTTAAATTTTATAAAGAGAATTCAATAATTTAAAGTACATCATTCTAGGCATATTACGTTTTTATAATTTAAAATACGGTAGAAAAAGTATAAAGGTATATTTTCGATTAAATACCTTTTAAAAAACACTGTATAATTACAACCATTTCAAACTTTTCACAAGCAGGTTTCGGACTGCAGATGTCCTTCCTCAGTGTATTTTTAGGTTTTAATTAAAAGTATTTTTACACTGATAAGGGCTTTTGCGGTCCGAAGCATGTTTGTGAAAAGTGCAAAAAAGTATTCGGAACATAACATACATATCGCACGCTTAATAGTAAACTGACGGATTATGGTTTAGGTCATAATTGAGTTAACATTACACAGAGGCTTGTGTTAACGCTATCCATTGTTTCGCGTTAAAATTAAGTCAAAATTCCGGCAATTGACCTCCATTACACTATATCGGTCTTTTTCATTCGTACGTGTTTTTCGTCTGTTTTTGTTAAAACACCGACTCGTCAGATTGAGCAAAACTTGCTTTTTTGAGTTAAGCCAGTGTTCTATTAAGCGTTTGATGTATAATATTATAATAATTTCAAAAATAATCAATATATGAATTCAAAACACAAAGTGTTGCCGAAGATAGAAGAAAAGTATATTTTAATTGGCACAGTTTAATATCTAATAAACATATTGCAAATTCAGTTACAATCTTTTAATATTAAATTATAATTATAAGGTTAATTAAAAGTAATCATTCAGGTAATTGTAAGATAATTAATGATTCATGATTAACACTTCATATTTAATATTGCCTTTCGCAATAACAACAACAAACCATAACACCGTTTCTCCGCAGGGCTAGGCAGAGAGAATAGACCGCCACACTACTCTATCCTGACACACCTCTCTAGATTCCTCCACATTCATACAAAGAGTCATACGCGTACGTCGATTCTTCCGACTTCTACTATGCGTGCCTAACACCTTCAAAATTTGATTAATTTGTTTATACCATGTTTTCGTCGATCTCCCCCGACTCCGTACATTATTTACATCGTTAACGTATAATTTCTTAACCATTTTTTCTCCATCAATGCGCTCCATACGTCCGAACCAACGCAGCGATCATTTTATTTTTTTGTTCTTAATACCTTCTTCCGCTCTACATTCCTTTATTATATCAGCATTTGAGATTCCGTCGTATTCTGTTCTTCCACACATACGTCTTGAGGACCTCATTTCTACTTCATTTATTCTGCTCTCATCCTTTTTCTACCAGTTTCATGCTTTGCTTCCATAGATAAGGGTTGGGAGTAGAACTCCATTGTGAACGGCCGTTTTCGCTTTCATTGATAAATTCTTCTTTCCAATAACTATTTTTAAAGCTCCATTCACATTGTTACCCGCACGAACCCTTATTTCGACTTGCCCTTAGTTCTATGAATAAATATTTTTTAACTTCTATTGAGGGCTGCCTTCTTTGCAGTAAAAAATGGTCTTGAACTGTCCACATTTATAGCTAAGACAGATAGTCTCAGTTCGTCATAATATTACGAGCAATTTTTTAGTAAGGAACTTAAATAAAGAGTTTATAAGATACATTATAATATGAGCTGCAAATAAAGTCTCCCGAAGTTCAAAACTATTTTATTCGACTGCAAATGTAGTCAATCGCACTATAGGGGTTAAGCGATGTGTTAATTACTTCGCAAATATCTGCAAATAGACATCATCAATTACTTTTTACTCTCTTTTAGTAACTAATCGTAACCTACGTGTGTCGAAAGCAGGGAATATTTACCCTGTGAAAGATACTTACATAAATCCATTAACATTTATTTTTTATTTCTATTGAAAGCTTCAATTTATGTGATTATTCAAGACAAGTTTCCAATACACTAGCTATTACCCGATTATGTGGATAGTTTTCTTAACGCGATCACTTCGATTTAATCTACGTTGCAACGTTGAGCTGTAACTCTTAAGGTGTGAAAGAATTTTTTGTGAATGGCAAGTAATTATAGGTTTAACTTGTTTCATATTCTGACCTCTGAAGGGGCATAGTCATGAACTCGTTTATGCACTAACAGTACGCCCTAATTTCTTAATGTAACTTGCAAGTACATGCAACTGCAAGTTATGTATTAGAATACGTGAAGTACTCGTACATACAGAAACGTAAAATCACGTTCCAATATACAAAGTAATCAATACTTATTAATAAACGGAGGAAAATGATATTTTAATAGCTTTGCATATATTTCTATACATAACATTTTATGCACAAGTATTATTTCTAGCTTAAGATATTCTCGGTAACGTTTTGGAACATTAAAGGAACATTCAAAATAAGGGATTTGGAGACTTTTTGGGAAGATCCATTATTCACAATAAAACACTTTGAAAAATTATTCATTAATATTTAAAAATCACGCTTTTTATGGTTTCAATCAGTGATTCCTAAAGTGGTCTATATAGACCCCCAGGGGTCCACGACAACATTCAAGGGGTCCACGACAGTTGCAAAAAAAATTGGGGGTCCACAATATGTCCATAGGGATCCACGAGATGGTTCAACTAAATTGAAGCCGAATATTAAAACGAATTTCAAAAATTTTTTTTTTAGATAATTTGGGAAAAATCATAGGCGACCTTTTTTTTTTAGCTCAATAGCGACTTTTGGCAAGTAGAATTCGGCAATGATAAATTTTTTTTAGCAATCGATTCGAAAAATCAAATAGAAAAGCAAGTACACGAGATACAAAAAATCGGCAAGGGGTCTACGAGACAAAAAAGTTTGGGAACCTCTTATTTAAATAAAGTACTAGGTAGCTTGTGGAATTTTTTATTTTTGCATTATTGACGTACATTACAAGTTTTAATGCGAGTGAATTTCAAATGACTGACAGCACTATTCGTTTTGAGTAAATATATTAAAATTGAAAAATATTTTATACGAATGAACCATACATTTCTGTTGCTAATCTGGTAACGAAATAAAGTCGGCAAAACCTTCCACCACAGCGACAAAAGATTAGGAGAAAATATGTTATTTTAAAGCTATACTTGCAAAACTGTTAGCTATTGACACGAAGAATAAGAATATAAAATATTATTTTTTCTTGGAATCTGTGGTATTAAAAATGTATGGGAAATCATTGTAATTGATTATTAGTTAACGTAAGTGGATGCAAATGTATGAATTGAACCGAGAGAACGGAACCCTGAACTCACTGTATAAAATATGTAATATATATTTAATCACAAGCAAATTCGGACCACTGCACCAACGACCGACAGTTTAAGGTCAGTTATTACCTACACACCTTACTGTCAATCAGAAATTAATTTGGTCGATTGGTACTGTTATCCATACCAACATAGCATATCTGAAGAGGTGTAGGCGGATAGAATGGATGTCTGAAATATGAGTTCTGTTTTAATATATTATATTTATAGCAGTGTATTCAATTTGAATATTTCAATTTCCAATACTTTTTTTTTAAATTACAACGATTTAATGATTAGGCCTTTTACTTAAGAGGTATAAGGTATCAAGTTTGCATGAAGTAGGGTACTGAAACTATATGCACCAGGAGGATGTGACAGGACGATAAGAAGAATAATTGATTTGTTAATATCTAAAAATAAGTTTTCAGCAATACTATATAGCATTTCATATTATTTAAATAAAATGTATCAAATTATTCAGTGTATTTCAGTTGTTTGTACAAGGATATAAGTAGAAAGATACTGAGAAAATTATATCACCACAATAAAATTCAAATTCATGAGTGTTATCTTAATCTTTATAGAGAAAAATTAACAGTCGCTGGTCCGATTACATCAGGGAGCTGACTGGTCTCTCATTAGCTAAAGCCTGGAGACTGACGAGTGACAGGAGCGCATGGCGTGCTATGGTCAATGGTTTACAGGAAGGACACGACCGTCAATCATGAGGAATACGACTGAGAAGAGAAAATAACTAAGAAAATAAGATTGCCGTTCTCTGGGCCATGGCAGGCTATAGGCCGATAAGAGAACAAGTTGTTGGCGCAAATGGATTGATAACATCCTGAGACGCAACCCACGCTGCATCGCTCAAGGGGCATAAGACTGGTCCCCTGTGGGTGGAAAGAGGGTGTGAAGAATACCTAGAGCCATCTGGAGAAGAACCTTGCAGGACAAAGTTAAGACGGAAGGACTCACTTGAAATGGTGTTAGGCAACAGGTGTGCATTAGAGTCGGGTGAAGGAGAATGCTTTAGGCCCTATTCACCACGGAGATAAGAGAGGACAAGAATAAAAAGAAAAATACGAAAACTACTGCTACCATACTCCAATGGACAATAATAAAACTTTTATAAAACAGATATTTTCATCAATATTTAATACTTTGAATTGCAGTTTAAATAAAGCAGCCATACTAATAATTAAATCGTACAACAGTTTTTCCTTTTTTAAATTAATACAGACAGAAAAAAAAACTTTGATATATAAACACTACTCCCAAGTATAGATTTTGCATGATACATTTCTCCAAGGTTGCTTCTAAATAGCAATCAAAATGTGTCGTATAGGCGTATATGGTAAAAAGTGTTTTATGATAGACCAATAATATTTTTAACACCTGATTTTGTAATTCTGTAAGCCGATTAAGGATATATTACGATTGGAAATATGTTTTTCCAGCAATAAATCGAATAAGTGGAACCATAAAATTGTTAGCTCGTACTTTGCCTTACATATTTTTTCAACACGACAACCATTAAAATTATGGGAAGTGAGCTAATCGTATTAGGTTGATTGAGTGCCCGGTCGTTCAAGGTTATGTCTGTATTAGGCTCATTTCTAAAACCATACCACACATATCACTTTAGTAATAAAGATAAGTTGTGCCTGATAGATCTTTGAGATTAGTAGTAATATGCTGGGCATTGAAGCACTATAAAGGGAGCACTTAGGGTAACGTTTTATGTAGAGTATATCCAATGATTCAATTCGAAGAACGCTTTGATGACAACAGTGGCGGTGAATGAACTAAACAACTCTGACTAGGAACATTTTGAAGTCTTAGTGTCAAGGATGTGTGAGGCATGCAAAAAGAGGGACCTGGTGATGAATGGGTCTAAATCTAAAATGATGGTTTTCGAGAAAGAATAATGTACGACGATTTGTGATATAATTGCGATGGGTAAGAAATTGGAGCAAGTTACCGAATTTACGTATTTGGGAAGCATGTTTACAAGAGACGGAAAAATGGAGAAAGACATCGAAAGAAGGGTTAGTGTTGGGAATAAAATAAATGGCGCACTCAAAGTCATTACTGCAAATAGAAATATATCCACATAAGCAAAGATGACAGTACACAATGGAGTTCTAGTGCCAACCCTCATGTATAGAAGTGAAGCTTGGAGCTGGCAAAAGAAGGATGGAAGCAGGATAAACGCCGTAGAAATGAGATCACTAAGAATAATGTGCGGGAAAACGTTGTATGATAGAATACCGAACGATGAAATATAAATAAATGTAAGGCCGATGACTGCATCATGAATAAAATTAAAAAAAGATCCCTGAGATGGTTTGGAAATATAGAACGAATGAATGAGAGTAGAATGGTTGAAAAGTTGTACACAAGCAGCGTGAGTGGAAAAAGAAGCTGAAGACGATCCTGGAAAACATGGCATGACCAAATTAATCAATTACTAAAAGGCGGTTACATTCGAAGTCGGAATAATTGACGTGCGTGCATCGTACGATGTATGAATGTATGTATGCCAGGACAGAGCATTATGGCAATCCATCCTCTCTGTCTACGGTTAGTTATATAATGAAATTTCACATTTATGTATTGTTATAATAATGGGATATTTTTCGAAACTTTTGATGGGGCTCTCACTTAGTTTGATGCACCACTGAATATCAGTTGTATTATATGTTGAGTAATTGTGTCGATTAGACGATTAGGGTTTTGAATCATACCTGTCAAGGCGTTGGTATGAAATTGCGTTCTATGCGTATGCAGTTTCTCTGAAATGTGGCGGTATCACGCCACGATGCATGAGTAAAGCATGTTCAACCTACATATATAACGGTGTGGTACCGCCCCTGGCACTAAGTTAAATACTAGATGCAGCCCTGACGAGTTAAACATTCATAAGCATCATGATCAGATTTCTTCTTCTTCTTCCTGTGCCGTGTCAGGTCCCCCCGACGTTGGCGATCACTCCGGCGAAAACCTCCCTGTCCTGCGCTGCCCGAAACAGGTCATCCACCGTCCTCATTCCGGTCCACTCTCTAATGTTGCGCAGCCAGGACATCTGTTTTCTGCCAACTCCCCGTCTTCCCTCTATCTTGCCCTCCAATATAAGTCGGAGGAGGCGGTACTTTTCTCGACGCAGCACGTGACCCAAATAAGTTGGACTTCACTATTTTGAGCCGGGAGATTCTTCGCACCCCCTGCCCACTGAAGGGCTGCCCGGGACTAGGGACCGTTGCTTTGGGTTTTCTCGCCATAGTGATTTCCTGGGAATGATAATCAGAGTGGTTTCCCGTTGCCTTCTCTGATGGGTTTTTCTGTAGGGGTCACCTTCCCTTAGCTGGGGGGGGGGGGGTCCGGTTTTGTGGCGCCGGACACTCGCCATTCATCCTCTCCCTATCTGCTATGGCTGTTGTTAATGCCAGTGGCCACATTGCCCGGGGCTCGCGGGGCCTTAGAGACCACTCGTGGACGCTAGGGAGTAGGACTATTGGTAGTGTTGCTGATGGAATGCAACTGTGGCGTTACACGGCATTTTATAGGCACATATTTTCCAGCGGAATATGCACCACCGTGACCCTACCAAACTTTGAGCCCCATGATCAGATTTAATACTCTAAAATTTTTTACTCTAATACTCTAAAGATTTAATACTCTAAAGATTTAATACTCTAAAGATTTAATACTCTAAAATTGAGACCGAATCTTTGAGAACAGAACAGACCGCGAGACTCGGATATAATTTGTAATTATCCAAGAAATTAAATTAAATATATATTTTACTAATTAATACGAATGAACACGTCAGTTTTCTAGAAGTTTTATTACATTTTATTGGAATGACATGACGTGTCGCCCTTCTAAGCCATTATCAAATGTGACGAAACTTCAACTCGTTTCCGTTTTATATAACACTAGTAAATGGAGCAGAATATGGTACGTAAATTAACAAAAAATGAATTTATACATTTTTAAGTGTTTTAAGTGTATATTTTACTCTATAATTTAAACGAAAATATGTATGAATGTCGAGGAAGCGAGAAAAGTATGTCAGGGCTAAACAGTGTGACGGTCTATTTGTTCTGCGTAACCCTTCGGAGAGACGGCGTAATGGTTAGTTATTTAAAAAAATGTATTTTCACAATAATGAAGTGTTGTGATGCTGTACTTTAAAAAGTATAAATTATTCAAATGTGAATCCACAACATAAAGTAATGGCGAATATTTAAGATATACTGCATTATTCATTATAATAAACTAATTTCATATAGACTTTTAATCGGAAATAATGAACAATTGATTGAAAATTATTTTATATAGAATTCTCTTCTAAAAGACCAGCCCTCAATAGTTTAACAGAATTTGATTAAAATTTGAAAAAAAAACTTCTAGACCCAGAACTGAATAAACCCCAATTGGGGTTGCTTTCGTTATAAGTTTAACCATATTATTTAAATGATATTATAATATCATAGGTATACCCATAAAAAAAACATTTAACGAAGAAATAAGAAAGGAATTTTAATAAAATGAATTGTAAATAAATTCGAATGGATTAATGAAATGAGTATTATGAATAGAAGAAAATATCTCATGACCAAATTAAACAATTATTAAAAGACGACCATATCGAAATTCGGTAAATATAGTAGAATCTTGATGGGTTAATCAGGAAAAATCTTTATGGCAGACTATCCTCTCTACCCACTCCTTCGGAGAAACGGCATTAGGTCTAGTTAATTAGCGAGTTAGTTCCAAAGTTATTGCTTGTCATTTATAAAAAAAAACATTTGTACTTTGTTTTAATTTTCCATATTAATGGGGCAATATGAATAATTAAGCATTATCACTAAAGCGCTTGACCCGGACATTGAAATAAAATGCAGAATTGAAGTTGCACGAGCTGCATTTAATAAAATGAGAACCTTATTTTGCAACGATAATCTTAACTTGAAACTCCGACAAAGAATGATTAAGTGTTATATATGGTCTGTTCTACTATATGGCTGCGAAACCTGGACTTTGAAAGTGAATGTAATGAACCCGTTGGAAGCGTTCGAGATGTAGATATACCGCAGAATGCTCCGTATTCCGTGGACCAATAGGGTCAGTCATGCAGGCGTACTGCAGAGAGCCAGAGCTAATAGAGAGCTGTTGTCAAGTGTGAAAATTAGAAAGGTCTCATATTTGGGTCGTGTGCTAAGGGGAGAAAAATACCACCTCCTTCGACTAATATTAATGGGTAAAGTGGAAGGACGTCGGGGAGTTGGTAGAAGGCAGCTGTCCTGGCTGCAGAACACCAAAGAGTGAACAGGAATAATAAGAGTTCAGAACCTGTTCCAAATAGCGCAGGATAGAGATGCCTTTGCTGTAATGATCGCTAACGTTGGGGGGACCTGACACGGCACCGAAAGAAGAAGAAGAATGAATAATTTATGTTAATATTTAATAAGGTGTCTATTCGAATAGTCCGATTGGGAGTTTTGCACGTTTACGGAAAAAAATATAAACACGAACATAGTGCGTTATTAAGTATGCTAATTGATTGTAGAAAAAAATATCGCTTTTCGCCATTCATAGGCAAACATTTCTGATAGAGTTATACCAAGACGGCAAGCACGTAGGATAAGACATATAATATGACCTAAATAACTTAGCTCAATCAGTTCGTAAAATAATTACGAAGTAATATTTTGCAAATCGTTCGGTATACGCGATTTACTGTCTATGTTTACACTGGCGGGTATTTCAATATCAAATTATTAAGCGATTGTTACTTTAATGTGTAGACAATTGAATTTTAACTGGCGATTAGCCGTAGCTTGTTGAGGTTATGTTCCCCGTTGCGTACAAACTGAAATCGCTTGATTTCATGTAAAAGTTTAAAAACTCTTCTATTAGTTTTCCAAGGCCGCATATCAAAGATCTTGCCGTATAACATAGATGAAATGAAAATATAGATATTAATTAATCTTTTTAGTTGCATTATCATCATCAATCATCTGTCATCCACTGCTGAATGCTGGCCTCTCCCAAAGCACGCCACCGCCCCCTATCCATTGCCGCTTCCATCCATCTATGTTCAGCAATCCTCTTCAGATCGTCGGTCCATCGGGCAGAGGGACGTCCAGAATCCTGTATGCGGTCTTCACTCCAGAACCCGTCTCCCCCGTCGGCCGTCGGTTCTCCGACAGTATGGCCAGCACATCGCCACTTCAGCCCGCCCATCAGCCACCTCTGTCACCTTGGTTTGTTGACGAATAAATTCGTTTCTAAATTGTCCCTCAAGGTTATTCCAAGCATGGCTCTTTCATGGCGACCTTGAATCTGTAGACTAAACCTTTTGTCAGTGTCCACGTCTCGGCTCCGTACGTCATGACTGGCAAGACGCACTGATTGAAGACTTTAGTCTTGAGGCATAGTGGTATTTTAGAGGTGAGAAAATGACATAATTTTCCAAAGGCCGCCCAACCCAACTGAATTGTTTGGTCGGCTTCTTTCTCGAAATTGTTTCTATCTTATTGAATGATTTGGCCAAGATATGTGTATTCTTGTACCACTTCGAGAGCCAACCCATCGACGGTTACTGATTTTGGAGAATATGTTCATTATGCATGACTTTCGTCTTGTCTAAATTCATCCCGAGACCCACTTGTCTGGATGCAGTGTTCAGTTCATTAAGCATGCCTTCGAGTTGGATTAGATTCTCTTTAATTCATGAAAAACATTACCAGCAGCAAGGAAAGTGGGAAACAATTGATTAATACTAGGCACCCATTCTTCAACCACGAGTGTCCAGCCTTGAAACTCAAATCAATGAATAGCTTCATAAATTAAACCGCTTCATTGCATCAAGCATACGAAGTGGAACGACTGAACGAATGAAACAAACACGATAAGGCCTGCTATGGAGGAGCTGGAAGACCCTTAACCGATTGCACACACGCGTTACAGATCTAGGAACAACTTAAGAAGATGGAGAATTCTTCGGGACGAAGGGACGTACTGTATAAGTGACGCAAAGTAATCTATGCTGTATATACACAGTGCCCAAGCTGCTCAGTCACCTGCAACGAAAAGAACCTGCCTCGAGCATCCGGAAGCGCGATCCGGTTGGCAGACTTCTGGACTATATATGATAAGATCTACCATAGACATGAAGAAGAAAAGGACTTAATATTTTTTGCGATATTTGATTACATTAATTTGTATGTATGAGTAAGAATACATGAGCAAACGTAAGTTAATATAAATAATAATTAAATAAAGCAATGTTTTTTTAAGAACTTCTTCCAATCTTCTAGAGACTGGTCCTGTATGGACTAGTCAGCCGATGCTAGTAGGCCTGGCAAAATCGGTAGCTGGCGAAAAAAAGACAAAAGTGTTAGTAAAAAACATCTTTGTATTTAATTACTCGTATTATATAAAATGAACTTCGGAATTTTAAAATAATGTTATTTTCTTTCCACTTAAATATTAAATATCATGACATGTTTCGGATATTTAATATTTAAGTGGAAAATAAACAACGTTATTTTTCAATTCCAAAGTCAATTATTATGGAACTTTCGATAAAATGAGCTTCCATCGAGGGATTTGAGAAAAATCTTTATATTCTTATTGACAATATATCTTTTTTAAACTCTTTTCAAATATCGACTTTTGTCTCTTCGACTAGTAGCTTGCCGGATTTTGATATAATTAGATAACGCCTAGCCAACGTAATACTGAAAATGATTTATTTTATCATATATCTGGCTGGATAACATATGTTGCGGCATAAGGCAGCTGGCAAGAGAGAGATCGGATATCATTTTCAAGGCCCTTTGTAGTACAAAAAGGTAAACGTTACGCGTCAAAAAGAAAAAAAATACTCGTATACGAGAGTTCAGGGCCACATATACTATTTTTCTCAATTCGGGGTCGGCTTTCTTTATCAGGAACTAGGTTGATGGTGCCAAATGATTTATATATTTTATTTGTTTGTAGTTTATAGTCGGTTGCCACCTGATACCAAAATTGTAATCTTCTTGAAAGACTTTTGTCACAGACGACTTTCGCTTGTTCATCTGCCGCCATCGCTCATTAGCATTCCGATCGGAACACTCATCACAAGCAAGAACATCTCGAAGAAGGTCCGGTCCATTAATAGTTTTTTTTTAAACTTTATTTAGTTGTAATAACACATATATTAGTTAAAACATATACATAAGCTTGGACTTGGATATTCTGGTTTACAGAGGTTCAGCTCTAATGGCTATTCCTCTTACGTCTGTAGGAAATATTGTTGGAATGTGATTTGGTAGTTGTTTTTATGATGGGGCTAAATGTATGGCCCGGAGTGTCCTTACGAAAGAGGGCGAAGGGGGATTTAGGGTTTATAATTAAGCACAAAACAGCAGATGGCAGAAAAAACACAACAAAACATAAAGAAAACACGTTATTTTGGAAACAGAATATGGTGGCCTAGGCGTTTACAGGAATTGCATTAATAAACAATTTCTGCTTAATGTTTACAAATATTCTTAATAGATGGCGCTAGTGTAAATTGACCTAAAATGTGTCTCAACATAGTAGCATATATACATCTTTCAAAAATACGTCAGACGTGGTGGTCGTAAGAAGGGCGGAATGGGGAATGTTGTTAACATAAAGCGATCGCTTAACCCAACCAATGACAGTTCATAAGTCCTGTAAACGTCTCGGCCACCATATTCTGTTTCCAAAAAAAAAAAAAATTACATCTCATCTCTATTGAGATACAATTAATCCTTAATCCTAAATACCTATTTGGTACAAGACAAGTATTTATTTTTCACCTGGCCTTGATTAGCATTTCCTGATCCAAAATTTTGGGGAGCGCTCTATAAGGTAAAGGCTCCTGCAAGAGAGGCAAACGATTTAGAACCGAGTAATTGTATATAGTACAATCAAAAAAATAAAATCTTTGAATATTGTGACAGTGATGCAAAACTCCATATAAAATAATAAATAAAAATAATTTATCAAATGTATGTTTAATAATGCTTTAAAAAGGTGACAAATTTCATTGCCATAAATTATAATAAAACTTTAAGAAAACATACGTTTTCATTCTAATTAATTATTGTATTGTATATTATGATATTTTTCATACAAAAAATATTAAGTGTCATTTCATTTGTTAAAATTAATAATAGGAATAAGAAGAATACATTTTTAAACTGACTAACAAACTAACCGTCACGCCGTCTCCTTGAATGGGTAGGGAGAATGAACGGACCATCACACTGTTCTTTCCTGATTTTTCTCGTGTAGCATGCACGCACGTCAATTCACTATTAATTTTTTTTTTTTCAATATTTCAAACTCTTAATAACGTATTACATAATTAAGTTAGCATTGCTAATAGAGTTTATTTGTGCCTGGCAAAATTGAGACTAATTGTATAAAAATTACATCTTAACTAGCATTTAACATTATAAAATATAGCTTTTATTTGATACCCTTAAACCTTTAATCTAAAAATATGAACATTATTTTATAAAATATAATTATCATACCCTAAAGGCACTTTTACGTCCAGTAAACAACCTGAGTTACCTACTAACGATGTCTACGTACGAGCAAGTATTGATTGTAAGGGTGCCTGTCCACCGGAGCGGAGCGAGGCAGCGGAGCGGAGCGAGGGAGTAATGCGGAGCGAGGGAGTAATGCGGAGCGGAGTTGCGGACTGTGTTATTCCACACAGTCCGCAACTTCCGCTCCGCGTCCTCGCTCCGCTTCCCGATTTTGTATGAATTTTTAAACTAGTTCGCAACTCCCTGTCCACTGAAGAGGAGCGGAAATTTTATGCAATTCTATTGGTGGATTTTTACCTCGTTTACCGCTCCGCCACCGAGCTCCGCTCCGGTGGACAGGCACCCTAAGAGGGTGGCACAATTTTCCATTTTACCGAGGTCGCTTGATAGTGATACTAAAGCATCATTAATATTCTTCTTCTTCTTTTGCGGCTATTCTACTTCTGTCCCTCGAACCGTGTATGAGGCTGCCCACAGTCAGCAATCCACTCCATTGTCTGATGTTTTCCATGATATGGTCATACCATCAGTTATCCACTCGCAGGAAGTGACTCTTTGGGTAACGCACAATTTTCGTAAGTATGTAATTTTTCAATTTCTATTTGCAGTGATGACTTTGAGAGCGCCATTGGTGAAAAACTCACAATATTATTATTATGTTGAATCGCTTTTTACATCATTACAGCGTGAGCCAAATTGATGAAAAAGGTATAGCTATCACATTGATTCTCAAGACATGTGATAGGCAGCCAATCTGCGTGACTTCTGCACCAGATCAAAGACAGTGTAACAATTGGATTTCCATCGCAGGGTCCTTTGGTGCTTCAACCGGGTACTTCGGTGTGGTAGTCTAACACTATCTACTCGGCCACGAAGGTCTTCAAAATGTAACGAAGCACTAGGCAAACGGAAATTTAATCAATTTAATCAGTTAAAGATGAAATATTATATAATTCATTGTTTTTGCCGAAACACTATGATACTTTTCCATAATAAACTGTTAAATTAAAAAACTTGGTTACATGTATCACAATTGTGTTTTTAATTTAAGCGACAGCTATTTCGTCAACCTGTGTTGAAATCATCAGGTGTTTAAATACAATTGTGATACATATAATATTAATTTAAAATTACGACAAAGAATGTTTGGTCAGTGCTGTTATACGGGGTGGAGTCATGGACCCTTAAAGTCAATATTATGAACCGATTAGAGGCCTTTGAGATGTGGATACACCGAAGGATGTTACGCATATCCTGGACTGACATGGTCAGCAACACAAACGTTCTCCATAGAGCCAGAGTTGACAGAGAGCTGCTGACCAACATCAAAGTCCGTAAAGTGTCCTACTTGGGCCATGTTCTGAGAGGCGAAAAATACGCACTGTTACATCTGATCTTAAAGGGTAAGATTAAGGGTCGACGAGGTGTAGCGAGAAGGCAAGTTTCCTGGCTGAGGAACATCCGAGAGTGGACAGGGCTGAGGACCGTGGAGGAGCTGTACCAGGCTACCCAGGACAGGGAGGCCTACTCAAGGGTGATAGTCAACGTTGGGGAGACCTTACAGGACACAGAAAGAAGAAGAAGATACATATAACAAATATATCATTAAAGAGCAAAATATGCTTTTAAAATAACGAGATCAATCGTTTCGTGCAAAATGTGAATCTCTTTGGATTAAAATATCTATTTGTGGCACATCATTGAACTTGAAGCTTACTCGGTAAAGTGGTTCTATAAATTGCCACCTTATGGCGAAGATCGTTGCTCCCTGCGAGTCGCGGATGATCTGTGGGTCCATTGGTCCGAAGGTCGCGTGCGTCATCCGCATTCAGGTTTCACAACATAACGGTATCTTCCCACGTTAGTGGAAGACCTTCGGATTCATTCATGTGGTAAGCAGGGTTTTGTGTACGTTCATTTTTTTATTATATTTATTAAGGCGATCGTTTTTGCTTATAAATGAACCTAACTACTGTATACAATTTGTTTTTAGCTATTATAATGATTATGGGTAGCTAATCTATCGGAATTTTATTGTCACGTGAATTGAACACCTGGAGTAGAACCTGGGACCTTCGATGTGGCAGTCGTGTAACTTTTGACTTTAATGAATTGAATCTCCTTCGTGGCAGGGATAATGAAAACTTGATTATTTTATCGGTTTTCCAGAGATAATTTATTTTTACATAAAGATATAATAAATTGTAAATTTACGGTTTTTATTATATGTAGCAAGGAAATAAAACATATTTTTAAATAAGGATTATACTATAATATATATATATATATATATATATATATATATATATATATATATATATATATATATATATATATATATATATATATATATATATATATATATATATATATATATATATATATATATATATATATATATATATATATATATATATATATATATATATATATATATATATATATATATGCTATGCATATATATATATATATATATATATATATATATATATATATATATATATATATATATATATATATATACATATATATATCATATATATATATATATATATATATATATATATATATATATATATTTAATATTTAGGTACCTAACTCAATTTCAGCAAGAACTTCAAAATTATATCAAATAAATTATTCAAATTGAAATAGGTACAAATTCACACAAAGATTCGTAGAATTACAAAAATTTTACATTTGGTATATTATTGTAACACCTGATGATGTCAACATTGGTTGATGAAACAGCTGTCGCGTAAAATAAAATACAATTGTGATACAATAAACAAAGTTTATTCATTTACAGTTTAAAATATAATATTACATGAAATTATATAAATCTAGTGTGGTGTTAGCCCTGTTTTTCGTGTCTGATGACACAGTCAGTCACAGATGTACAGAAGCCACTTAATTATCGTCTATGAGTCTTAAACGGATTACATTTGAATACGAGGCGACCTCTTTTATACCGCGCCAGACACGATGGCATCACACGAGGAATCCGCGCTCAGGTAAATCGCAGAGATGTTCGCCGTGGGATTTCAAGGGCAGGGATTCCGCTGGCTGCATATCGGACGGCATTCATAGCGCACACAAGTTGTAAACACGTTTAACCTTTGATTTTATTCTCGATATTTCAATAGTACGAGTTGAACACGTTTTGTGGCAATAACCTCTCGTAGCAGTCTGCGATCTTCATTCAAGATGGCAAGGATGAGGACATCACATAATAAGTATAATGTATTATTAAACCTGATAATAATACATTTACAGAAATAAGATTGTTAAGTGATTTGTTTCAAGCGGTTTTACTGGATATATTGATATGTATACATTATTTTTGTCGAATTCTTTGCTCTTCATTCAAGGTGGGAAAGATGAGGGATCACATAATAAATAAGATGATTTATTAAACATAAAAATAATACATTTACAGAAATTTGTTCGAAGAAATCTGAATAGATTTGTTTAAAGTGGTTTTATGTGGTACAATTGTATCATATATTCATTTATTGATCATTTACCAATTACATGGTTTATATACCTCCGGGGTAAACCGTTCTAGGGAGGTATTTTTTGCACTCTATAATATAATCTCAGTATTCAAATTACTAATTAATTTAGAGTAATGATGGTTGAGGTTTTTGTTTTGTAAAACTCCATTATAATTATTTTATATAATAATAAACGCGATGGTTTAATGGTTTTACTTCAATAAATTCATATGATTACTTATATAAATAGTAGTTACAAATTTGTTTCGCCTTGCGAGGGCATTTTCAAACTCTATTTAGAGAATTCCTCTCTATTTAGAGAACAATTAATGAACAGAGGGAACACAACATATCTTTAAGTGTAATAATTAAAAATGATTTGTTTTATAGAATATATTATAATAATTTTTTTAAACTAATTACTTATTTTTTAAAATATATACATTCGAACCCGCCTAAAAAGGCGTGGCGCAAATGTTTCTGAAGTAACATTATTTTTGTATTTGTGCAATGGCATTTTTTGTGGGTCGATTATAGTTGATTTAATTATATAAGCATACTGTTTCATTATTTATATAGCAATCATGTACGTTTTGTTAATAGTCTTTTTGATATATATATATATATAATAATATGTATAGGAAGGATATAAAATTGAAACAAAATTTGGTTTAAATTAAAACTATATTAAAATATTTATTTTATATTCATGTCATAGTCAGATATATTGTTAATTTAAAGAGTATTGAGTAGTATGGGTAACAGGGAGTAAGAAACATAAAACAGTTATTAATTAATTAAAAAATAAAAACATTTTATATCGTACGTGTTTGAGGCGTATTACATATTTAACCAGGCAGCTTTTACATCGTTTTTAAGTATGACATACTACAATGCATGGTCGTTTTAAAATAGCTGAATATATTTTTCCTATATGCTTCATTTCGTTAATAACGGTTATAATTAATAAAACCACGAGATAAAATAATGTTTTTTGCCTAAAATAATTAGAAATTTTTTCAATATTTTTTTTATAATAAACACCTACTGTATATTATTTTATGTACTTACTTTGTATGAAGTACATAAAATACCATATCATACATTTGCAATTTGAATTTTTATAACGTTCACTAAATGACTTTCAAGTGAGCAGTAAGGTTATCAAATTTATGGCTGAAATAATATTTCCTAAATATGGAATTATATCCTATAAAATACTACAATGTTGCACTGACCACCCATATTTCTATACCTTAAATGCACAACGAATATAAATTAATTAAATGTTAGTGCAACGCTTGACTGATTGCTCACAGTTGATTATTTTTTCCCTTTACCGCATCTATGTGTACTATGTATGTATATTAATTAGGTAAAAATCGATTGATTAAGTAAAATTTATACAAAACTCATAAAAGTTGTTGCTTCATTAGGGCACTTGCAAACACAATTTTACATTTTCTGCGTTTCGGCAGGTCAGGGCTGTATTAAGGGCTCTTTTTCTTCTCTCGGTGTCATGTCAGGTTCCTCCAACGTTGAGAGTAATTGCTCTTTCTTCATAGTGATGACTTGGAGAATAATAATATTTTAAGTGGTTTTCCCTTGTCTACTCTGGAGGATTTTACGTTGGTGTTGCCTTGTCTAAGCCGGGCCAATTCTTTTCCTTCAGACTGTTGTGGCCGTCCACTCCTGGACGCAGGCCTCCTCTCGTATTTTCCACTCCCTTCTATCTTGAGTTTTCCGCATCTAGCACTTCCAGCGCTCATGGCCTCATTCCTGACTCTGTCCTGCAAGCTAATACCCAACATGGCTCTCTCCATTGCTCTCTTTATGACTCTCAACTTGTAGGCACTTTTTGTGACATTGTTATTTTCTCTCGTTGCAGTTTATATACACTAGTAAATGGAGCAGAATATGGTAATTTACGAAAATTGACGTGACTTTATACATTTTTTATTTTATATATAATACTAAGAATCATTAGTCACATTGAAATATGTAAAATCATTTGTAAACAATTTGTAAAAATGTGTTTTACTTAGAACCACTTTATTTCGTCTCACCTCAAATAACTTATTTTTGATTAATATAATATCATTTAGTATCAAGTAACTATGTAACCATTGTAATAAAATTTCTTAACGAGTTCCAAGAAACATTTTCCAATATTTCTGGATCTACCCAAATAATTATTTATTGAAAATGTATAAAGTCACATCAATTTTCGTTAATAACCATATTCTGCTCCATTTACTAGTGTAAACTGCAACGAGAATTGTGAAATGCCTTAGAAGGGCGAAACATGTCATCCCCATAAAATATAATAATTTTTTTAGAAAACCGACGTGTTCATTCATATTAATTAATTAAAATATAGTTTTACATCATTGTTCAAGAAACAATAAATAAAAAGGAAGTGTTAATAATTTTAGTAGTTTATTCTTTAAAAAAAATTTACATCAATATTTTAGTACTACTGATGAAGAATGTTGCCGAAGAGAATCAAAACTATTTTAAATTTTACAGAGGCAATAATTGTGATTGATCTAATTTTTTAATGATGATTCGACTCTGATAAACGTACTCGTAAGTCTAATGTTCTATCCGCTATCTGTATTTCGTTTGAAAATATTTCATGCATATTTATATACCAGCGCATTGAATGCGGGCCACATTAATTAGTAGGTTTTGATACATTTTCAAATTGGCAACACTTATTTTTTGTACGCATTACAACACCTTGACCAACATAATCATTAATTATTTATTCAAGCAAAGGAATTATTTCCATCGAGAACGTTACTTTTTAACTTTTGTTGGGTCAAGACACATTTAATATGAATAGAAAACGGCTTGATTTTTCAACTTGATTTAATTATTAAAATACTATACATATTTTTTATATAATATTAAAGCTTTTGCACCTGCCTTCATTACTTCAACAAGTATATTTTAGTAAGTAAATTATGTCACGTTAGTAATGTAAATACAGAATTAAATTTTATATAAATATTCAATTTCGTCTTGCATTCACAGCTTGACTTACTATCACGCCGTCTCTTTGAAGGGGTAGGCAGAAATAATAGACCGCCACACTACCCTTTCCTGACATACTTCTCTCGATTCCTCACCATACATTGTGTTATGCACGCACGTCGATTTCTCCCACTCCTTATGATGCCGAAATTTAATATTTGATTGATTTGATCACGCTACGTTTTCCCCGGTCTTTCTATAAATGCAATTTTTTACCATTCTTTCTTCATTTATTATCTCCATGTGTTCAAACCATTTTAATAATCCTTTCATTATTTCGTTCATAACACTTTTTAAATCAATAATTACATTTATTTTCGGGGCAGACTCGAAAGTGGTTCTGTGATATGGAGTTCTCACGAGGCGAGATTCCGTTATGCAATAGAGGGTTCAGGAAAAAATTCTGAGGTATCTCTACATGAGGGAGTTTGGTAGTTATTCGTGGCTCTATCACACGGCATTTCTTTTGGGAATACTCGGGACCAATTCTCTGCAGCTTTGGAGAGATCGGCATCTCATAACCCATTTCTTTAGATTAATCAGGGGATATTTCGAGTACTCGGTCGTGCTGGAGGATGTTGGTCTTTTTGTCCCTGATCTCAGACAGCAACAGCACATATTGTTTTAGTTACCACCGCTAGAACCATTCTGCCCTTGGTGACACTGGTGGGAAGAGCAATTAGTCTGCTGAACGCGGTCTCCTCGGAGATCGACGTCTTTCATATTAGTGAAGGTACGTTCATCATTAGTTCGACATTAGTCAAACCATCTTTAATGCGTTCCTGGTATTATGTTGTATGATTATAATATTTTACCCGCACTCAAAAGATGCCTTAAACATTTATGATGTTTGTAATGTCTTTTTAGTAAATAAACTGATTTGATTTGTTATATTTCTTCTATATTCGCCAAACTTTGTGTTGTTATTGCTTTATTTCTCTTTTTCTTTTTTTATACAACAATAACATTAAAATAATACATGGATAGGTTTCGGACAACCAGTTCTTCTTCAGTGTTACATATTATAAAAATACACATTTAAAATATTATAAAATTGTTTACATGATCTGACAGATGTTATAAAGATTTATTTTGGAACGTTTATGCTTTTGTTATAACAAATATGATGATTCAATTTATAATTTTAAATAATAACTTAAAATTCTTATTGGGATTCAGGTAATAACTTACAACAACAAAGGAAATAAATCAAAGATTTGATTTATATATGATGGTATTTTTTCTATTGGCGAGTATATCAAAATCAAGTAGACATGTTTTAGGTAGGACTTCATACATCAGCAGTGTAAACTAAATCAATGAACATGCATGGCAAGATTTATGGGTGCAAAGGAAACCTAGGGGTATAAATATTCATCGTTTTTGCCTACCCTTTTATGGTGATATAGTGAGTGGGTGAATTTTAATTCTTGAATTCCAAGGCAATTATCTGTCAGAAGCAAGATCTTAATTACATTTTTTTCCTAGTATAAACAAGGTCGAAATATACCAATTTGCGGTTGAACTAAAACAGTTCAGAAGGTGCTTTAAATTCCTAATATGGATATCATTAGATCCGCATTCTGTCTCAGAGATTTCAGACTTCTCTGATAGGACACCTCTTAAAGAAATAATGATGAAATTCAAAACGTTAATCTTTCCCTTATAAAGTCCCCTTAATTTTAGCAAAGAAGCTTATAAGGAGATTTTTGAATGGAATAGTCGTGACATGAATACAAAATTTAAAAGTTAGTTCATTATTTAAATTTTGTTCACAATTATTTTAATGATCTATCAAAACATGGGTGCGTATGAACATACTTTTATGAAGTAATTATAATCAGTTTTGAGAAATTACATATGAATGCACGAATCGAGAACCTTTGGCAGAGTAGTAAGGGCTATAACTGTAACACCTAAGGTCTCGAGTTCAATTTCCGGCGAACGCATTTGATTCTCACACTGTCTTTGGTCTGGTGTAGAATTCACGTAACAATAAAATGGCGATAGATTAGCTACTTATCACATGTCATGAGAATCAATATATTAAATAAAACAAAAAAATGTATACAGTAATTTTGTTCAAACGATCTATTGTATACAAAAATAAAATAAAGATATTATAAATATGAAGTTTTGTGAATAAAACGTCAATTTAATATATCAAATAACTTAGATTACATAATTTCGTATAGAGAACTTTCGGCCTCATAAAAATAAAAATAATAAACGCAAAGATTGTAGAGTATTCCTTTCAGGATAGATAATCATAACATAAGTATGGATTTAAAATTTTATTTATAAACTAAAAAAATCCTCTTTGATGTTTGCAGTTTTTATTTGGTAAAACTTTATTATATAATTAATGTATATGGAAAGCGTGATTGCTTTTCTACTTTGTATACAACACTCACATTTATTTAAAAAAAAAACAAAATAAAAATTGAATATCATACCATACATGTTTCGGAATAACCAACCCTTCATCAGTGATACTATATAAATATTAAAAAATTATAAAATTGTTTATTTGTTTGATATATATATATATATATATATATATATATTATATATATATATATATATATATATATATATATATATATATATATATATATATATATATATATATATATATATATATATATATATATATATATATATATATATATATATATATATATAATATATATATATATATATATATATATATATATATATATATATATATATATATATATATATATATATATATATATATATATATATATATATATATATATATATATATATATATATATATATATATATATATATATATATATATATATATATATATATTTTTTTTTTTTTTTTAAATAAATGTGAGTGTTGTGTTGTATACAAGGTATATAAAAAATGAAACATTAAACATCTACAACACAAAGTTATGGCGAACATAGAAGAATTTTTTTATATAAAATATAAAAACAAATTTGTCACAATTGTTTATATATATTCATTTATTCATTTATAAATTAATCAATGTAAAACTGCAAAAGCAATTACTCTCTTATTTTCTTAAGTGTTTAAATTGTGTATAAGAATTGTTGATTATGAAAAGTCATGTACCCCTAAATTACGACCCGGATATCAAATTGGCATTCTTTGAAATTATAACATTTCATATGTTTTTTTTCTATCGTTAAACTACATAATTATTCATAACACATTAAATAAATTTTACAACTAAGACTACACTACCGTATCTTTTTATTATAGTTAGACATTTATTATCAATTTTAGTTAATTACAAGTATATCATAATTCATCAACGTATACTTGGACATTCTACTCCATATAATAATACACAGTTGCTCTTAGTAATATTTATCTGTCACGTTACACCGCTTATCAAAGTCTATAATATATAATTTAAGTAGCCGACATTATTCAATCATTTTTAATTGACTATCGAACTCGATTTCGCTGAGAAGAGTAATTTGGAGATAGTTGTAGTCTTAAAAGGAGGAACAAAAAACAAAAAGAAAGCGGCCAGTGTGCTAACCAATGCTGAATGGTTTGCATAAAAAATGTACATGCAACCCGATGTTATACAACTGTCGCTGATAATCAGCTTCGTGTAACATATTGATCTGTTTTCTTCCGGTTACAACAATAATTGGTATGCTAATAGCTAGACTGAGATTGCGTCAAGGAAGTTTATAATTATTGTGAGTTGATTACCAGAATTAAATAAATTTATTTCAAGTCAAAAAAATATTGTTTTTTCTTTGTTTTTTAAATATTTTTAATAATAAAAAATATCGTCAAAAAAATGCTTTGTGTGCAGCTAATATCGTGTTCTATAACAGACGATGGATGAACACTATCTTAGAAACCCACAAAGAAAACATTTAATATAAACAAATGCGTTTAATAGAATTGATAGCTAAGGCATTAAAACTGTGGAATTCCATTGTAATATACTTTGGAAATAAAAAAAATAACGTTGTACATAATAAAAAAATATTAAAAATCACGACATGTTTCGGAGGATACCTCCATCTTCAGGTGTAAAAAAATAGGATTAATTGTATCTCAATAGAGACGAAGATGTATATTGTTTTGGAAACATAATATGGTGGTCGAGGCGTTTACAGGACTTATGACCTGTCATTGGTTGGGTTAAGCGATCGCTTTATGTAATACAACATTCCCCATTCCGCCCTTCTTACAATTTACATCTTCGTCTCTATTGAGATAATTAATAATAATCTCCTTAAAATTATTAACTCGCAGTGGGTAAAATCCAGTATTTGTATACATTAAAAAACTAAATGATATTATTTACATATTTATACACCTGAAGATGAAGGTATCCTCCGAAACATGTCGGTATTTTTAATATTTTGTGGATTATGTACAACTTTATTTTTCAATTTCCAAAGTCAATTACATATTATTGTATTATGATTATTATAATAATTATTATTATATACAATTTTTTTTCTTGTATACAACAGGTCGTTTGAACCCAATTATTGTATACACATTATTTTTAGCTATTATATTGATGATTCACACGACATGTGATAGGTAGCCAATCAATCGCTATTTTATTGTCACGTGAATCTACACCAGACCAAAGACAGCGTGACAATCACACTGCCATCGCCGGGAATCGAACCAGAAACCTTCGGTATGGAAGTCAGAGCTCTTACCACTCTGCCACGAAGGTCGTCTGTTGTCTTTGATTGCTATCATTAACTATTTCTGATAAATCAATTGAATCAATTTTTAGAAGTTTGCTAAATTTCTGATATATGGTAGTATTTGTGTATGATAGAGTGTCGAATGAAAATATTAGAAGTGAATAAAGTGCGAATGAAATTGTTATGAACAAAATAATAAAAATACCAATAAGATGGTTTGGACTCGTGGAAATAATGCATGAAGAAAGAATCATAAAATAGTATATATAAATGAAGAAAACGGAACTAGAAATAGAAGAAGACAGAGGAAAACGAGTCAAGTTGACCGTGTTATGAATACATTTATTTTTTAAATTGATGAATTACAAATGGGAGAAGACCGAGAAAAACACGGCATGATCAAATAAATTAAATATTAAATGTCGGCCACATGATGAGACGGAGAAATCGACATGGTAACATGAACGATTTATGAATTTCAAGGAATCGAGAGAAGCATATCAGGAAAGAAGAATGTGGTGGTCCATTATATCTGCCTATTCGAGGAGACAGCGTGATGGTTAGTAAGTTAGTTAAGAATAAGCAAATTATAGCTGTGTTCTGCCAGTGGTCAGCCTGTATTATACCACTTGGTACTTATGGTCTTGAAACTATAACATTGTCCAAACAAAGTGCCGAGAAACTACGAGTGACCCAAAGAGCCATGGAAAGAGCTAACCATGTTAGGAATAAGTCTAAGAGACAGAGTCAGAAACGATACGGTGAGAGAAAAAATCAAAGGTCGCTGACATCATCCACCGGGTGGCGACTCTAAAATGGTAATGGGCAGGTCACGTAGCCAGAAGCACAGACGAAAAATGAACAAGAAGACTGCTGACTTGGAGACCGTGGATGGCAAAGTGATGTGCAAGGCGACCACAACTACGGTGAAAAGATGATCTGAACAGACATGTCAGAATAACCTGGGTGCAGTCTGCACAAGACAGAGTGACGTGGAAGCGAATGAAGCAGGCCATTGTCCAGGAGTGGACAGGAGTAGGCCGAAGAAAAAGAATAATAAAATCATTGAATCGCCTAAGAATATATTTACGAGTACTTACTGGTTAACATTCTGAGCATAGACTACAGGGTCAAAGATTTAAACGGATTGCACAGTCAATATAAATGAAAAGGAAATACGTTTCCTACAAAAATTACGCGTATGTTGAAAGGAGATACCATTTTATATTAAATTAGCAGAACATTTAATGTTACGGTCATTGAAACTTTGATTTATCACCTGTGTCTATCTGCTTCCTTCATATGCTGCGGTTTAAAATGCCTCTACGAATTTGCATAAGTGCTCTGAGCTATAAAGCGTAAGATAATCTCTTCTATTATAATAGTAACACAATGAGTTGGTCTAAAGTACAACCCAATTACGTGAAATCTTGATATCTTAAATTAAAAATGTAATGTTAAGTATTTTTTTTATCAAACGAAATAAGCAAGTGCGCGCATGAGTGCTAGTTATCTTGTGATATATGTAACCTTAATAAAATTAGGTGAGCTGATTTAAAAAAAAAAAAAAAAATACAATCAGAAAATTCTGTAGAATATAGAACAACTATAGGCAGACTGCGCTTCTTTGTCTTCAGCTTTCTTCCCTTCATATAGGCCTCTTCCATTTTTCTCTACTCGTCCCTGTCTTGTTCCTTTCGCTTCCAGGTCGTTCTAGCTATTCGGGGAATGTTGTCAGTCCATATTTCTTATTCTTATTATTCTTCCTCTTATTGTAGATCTTGCGATCTGTTTATGCAGGATATCAACTCTCTCTTGTGATGAAGACAATATCTCCATATCTTTGGTGGTCGTCCTAGTGGTCGAAGACCCTCTGGAGTCACGTGCATCACGATCTTAGGAATCCTCGCTACATCCATCTCCATCGGTGTGGTGCTCCAGAATCATCTTCTCTGCCCACTCCATCTTACTATGTCATCTATTTTGAAGGATCTGCGAATTTCTTTATTGGGTATCCTATCTCTAAAGGTTCTCCCTACGATATGTCTCAATGTTTCATTTGGATAATTTTAGTGTCAGTGAAGTGGTGTTCATAAAAAAATATATTAACCATTTTGAAAAGAGCACTGCCTCATGCAGTGGGCATTTGGGATCCTTCTGAGACGTTATTTCTTAGTTTCATGACGTTATTGCATTTTTGTTAAACCGTTTAGTATCCAAATTGGTCGCCTTAATATTTTTCGTTTGTGATGTCTCGTTTGTGTAAAATACAAATAAGTAAATATTTAAGGTGGCCTCTCGACACTGCAATTCTTTGTCTAAGGCTGACACTGTGCTAAATGTATGGAACACGTAGGACTCTTGCACTCTGGCGCGAAGATCGGTTATTCTGGGTGGGAACTGGACGAAATGGCATAACCTTACATTTACCCTCACATCAGGAATTAAAGCTTTTAATAGATGACCAACAGAATAATATTTATTTATTCAATTTATAAGAACTTAATATTGAGGAAACATACATTTTTCTGGAAGCAATGATAATATTAATCACATATTTTAATTTTTCGCAGTACTTGGGTAATATCGAAGCCTTGACAACTTAATTGATGACTGACTCTACGATTTTTAATAAATAAAACCTTTTCTGATGAGAAGCATTCTCCACTTTCAATTGTTTAATTCTTCAAATATTGTTAAACGTATGCTATAGAAAGGCAAAACATGTCAGTACCAAAAAATATACAAGAATATTCTAGAAAACGAATCATAAATATTTCAAATGAAATTTAACACCATTGTTCAAGGTAAATAAAGAAAAACTTATTAAATATACGCAGATGAATGTAAAAATTGTATCTATAAGTAGTCATGAAATACTGAATTATTTCCAAATAATACTTTCGCATTTTGTTTTTTTTTCTCTTGCCCCGTAATTATTATTTACATTGTACTGGCACATGAATTATCTTCAGTAACTTATTTTGCTTCTTTACTCGGGTATATAAACAGCTACGCGTTTGATTCTAGCTACATTTGATAATGCCTAAGAAGGAGAAACAAGTGATTCCCGTAGAAAATAAATAATAGATGCCCATTTATTCTAATTAACTTCATGTTAAATAGAAGCTTTTGCTTAATCAACAACCATCATTGGAAAATTTGGTGCGTACAAGAAACATTGTTTTAAATCACTGTTAAATTAAAAAAAAAACACTTTATTTTATGTACCACAATTGCATACATAAAACAAAGTGTTTTTAATTTAACAGCTTATAAATAATAAAAAAATTACAAAAACGAGATTATCTTATAAAATATACATAAGACTAATGCATTCACGCCGGCCCTTTTAAAATCGTCTTTACTGACTGATGTAGTTAGGTACCAATAAGTAGGTCCAACTGCCAATATCTTACGGTGCAAGTGATGTTGAAGTACAAAAAATGTGTTATTCTTGAAAAAAATCACCAATATAAAAATACTAGTATAATAAAATATAGGTAACATTACATTGTTCAGATTGTTATTGATTTTTATTTATTGTTAAGGTAATAAATATCTTTATCTTGACTATATTAAGATAAAAGTATAATATATGTCTATCTAAAATATTCAATATAGTTTAAAGGCCTTCTAAATGTTTGGCTATAAAATCCTAACATGGTTATATTTATTTTTAAATTCGAAAAAACTTATTTCAAATTCAAAGAGATAAAATAGTATGTGCTATGTTTTTGTCTCTCATCATCAATCAAGGTCTTTGTTCTTTATTTCATTACTAGGATAACATTATATTATTATGTGTGTTTTCTTTTTAATAGACCATTATGCTTTCAATGTTTTGCCCCTAGGGCTGTTTCACGCATGACTTTCGATATATAGTACATATACTACCATAAATACAATACATCGGTCTTTAAAATGTAATATAATATAATACATTTTTTATGGGCTAGTAAATAGACATTACATTTAATATATAATATTTAAATATAAGTAGGTACATAGGTTAGTTCTTAATTGGATTAACCTATTTTTTTGATCGTTCAAATATTCAAGGTTATATTTTTTTATGTTATAGAAATATAATATGTTTTAACCACCCTACCTATTTGAACGTACGTGACACGTTTACTTTGACTGTACCATTCTGCGCTATCCCGTATCACGTACGCGCTTGAGAAAAAGTAATGTGCCTAAAATGTACAAACTGTTAGGGATACGCGCGTGTGCCAACAACACTTGAGTAGAAGTCTTCATAAACATGATAGTTTTACAAGGGGCAGGCGAAGTGTGCGGCCGAGTATTTGTCGTTTCGTAATTTAAAAAAATAAAATTAATATTTACATCTAGTTACATTTCATTAATAAAAAAACCTGCTTTTTTGCACGTTTCTCGGAAAATTAACTGAAGGTAGGGCGGCTTAGAGAGGAGACTACACAACATTGTTTTAAATATTGGGATCGTTTAATTTACATTCAGATATGAATTCCAGGGGAATTAAAAAGTTTTTTTTTAGAGGTATTCAATACATACTCGTATTCAAAATGAAAAAAAAAACACATTAAATTAATGGTAATATCTATGATATTGGCTTTATTTAATAAATAATTTTATGCCTGTTGAAATATGATTTCGGGCATATGAGCGTCACGGCTAGCTCGAAAGAAGCGCAATCGTAAAGTCCAATTTTCTACAATTGTCGTCTTTGTGGATGCGTATTATCCCACTAGAGTGTACGTGGCGCGAAAACGATCCATGGTCTTCCGAATAACTTGCTTGGATGGACGATTATGTCGACCGTAAAATGGACGTAGTACACGATAAGTTTGGCGAACTAAACCATGATTTTCAAAATAAATTTGCACTATTTACAAGCGCCGTTTTGACATCAGTCTATTCATGGTAAAATGGCAAAACGTACTGACTACAAATCAACTATAACCAAATTGATAGTCTGTAGAAACAATGTTGCCAGTTTAAAAACCAAACCTTAAAAAAAAACAATCAATATAATCTTTGTACAGATATAAATAAAATTTGCTTACATTTTGTTTTGTAAAGAGTGATATCTTGTATGATTTCTATTTTTTTTTAAATCACACGAATCTGACTTTAGTAAGTCATATTGGGCAAAAAGTTGATTCGTCATATTTCTATAAGTTTAATTGAGTGACAATCTTATAATAATGCCCTAGCTAGCCCAAACATGTCAGTTATAAACAATATGTATAATAAAACTTCTAGAAAACATATGAGTGGGAGAATCGACGTGCTTGCTTGCATGACGTATGAATGTTGAAGAAAGAGAGAAATAATAATAAAGGTCCGGAAAGAAACGTGTGGCGGTCCATTTCTGCCTACACTTACGAGAAGACGGCGTAATGGTTAGTTAATTTTAATTGTTTTTAGAAAACGGACGTATTAAACAATAGGATTTTCTATTAACCACTTGATGCTTTTGAACGAGCAGTGTTCGCGCGCGGCGCATGTATCGTATCGCGCGAACCCGAGCGCTGCTCGCGCGTTTCGACTTGTTTGCGCAACATATGGTAAACCAAAGAACCGAGTTCGCCTCTTTTTTGAACTGGACCACTTTATTATGTAAATTCTTTAAATAGATAATTAAATCACCCGATATTTTTGGTTCTATTTGTAAAAAAAGCCGGAACATTAAATGGTTAATCTTATTGTTACCCTGAACAAGGTCCTATTGAAGGGAAACCGGTCCGTTATAAAAACCTTGTTTATAATTATTTATGTCAACTTCAGACAATCTTACGATTTTACTGAAATCTCTTGGTAGAACTTCATTTAAAATATGCATTACAATAAATAAAACGATGTTTTTTTTTATTAAATACCTACTGACACTTTTGTCTTTATTTTTACAGCGACCGGTTTCAGTAGTCTGCTGATACCAGCTAGCCTGGCGAAACCGGTCGCTTTCGAAATAAAGTCAAAGGTGGAATTAGTTATAAAAAAACATCGTTTCATTTCCCATTTGAATCATTGTAACAATCGATTTGCCTTTGTTTAAATTTTTTTTTTAAGAATCGTGGCTTAGTAACCTAAAATTGTAGAAAGTATAGCGGTAGTGTCAGAATATCTAGTATTAATGTTCTCAATTATGTGGATATTAACTCTTTGAACACATATTTAACTATACTTAACACATTTAACATAATAACGTTATAATACAAGTACTTTACAACCAGGTGTTTGAAGTAGCCGACACCGTGTACTTGAATGAGAGAATAATATGGTATGCCACTCATGTAAAATAATTTCTCGTTTAAATAAGATTAATAATAGCAAAATAAATTAATGTATTATACATTTATTAAGAACGAAAAAATATATTGTATCTGTGCAGTAAGAAAGCAATTATTCACGCTTTCTTAACAAATAATTACTTACAAGGAACTTTTTATAATATATTCCTGTTAATTTTTGTATTTTTCTTCTACTTTTAAGTTTTTATTTCTGGACGTGTTTCAAAGGCTTTAGATACACCTTTATCATCGGGGAACGATATAAGCCCAAAAGTAGAGAAAACGATGTTTTAAAAAAAATCATAAAAAATCGTCATTATCGACGGAATAAAGATAGCAACAGTCAAATCCATATCTGAACTTATATTGCCCACGATAACAAAAATTATTAACAAAAACATGAAAGAGGGAACTTTCCCAGAAGAGCTGAAAACTGCAAGAATCACACCTGTGTACAAAGACGGTGAAAAAAACCAACCATCAAACTACCGACCGATCGCAAATCTGACAGTATTTGCAAAGTTAACTGAAAGAATACTGCACAAAAGACTGTACCAGCACCTCAAAGCATTCAACTACATAGCTGAAGAGCAATATGGATTCCAAGAACAGAAGGGAACAGCAACAGCTATCACCAACATATGTAACTACATTCAGTCAGCACTGGATGCGGGCGAATGCATAACAGGACTAATACTGGACTTCAAAAAAGCTTTTGATACCGTACATCTGGACACACTACTTGACAAACTGACATCCGCAGGGGTGAGGGGCAAGGCGTACAACACGTTCAAATGCTACCTCACCCAAAGAAAACAATACACAGTTGTGTCAGGAATGACCAACAACGAAACAATGACAGAATTTGGTGTGCCACAAGGGTCCATCCTGGGACCACTACTTTACATACTTTACATTAACGACATAACAAGATACAAAATGACAGGGAAAATAATTATGTACGCAGACGACCTTGCTATATTTTACAAAAACGACAACGACAATGAGACCTGTAAACAAATGAACATAGATATAGAGACACTAACCAACTGGACAACCAACAACTACCTGACCTTAAATGTAAAAAAGTGTAACATTATACACTTTGAAACAAGCAAGAAAAACCATAACATGTGTATAAAAATAAAAAATGACGCAATAACCGAACTCGACTATGTAAAGTCCCTAGGACTAACAATGGACAGACAACTAAAATGGACAAAACACATAGACAACCTAACAGACAAGTTAGCATCGCTATACTCCCTCTTCTACAAAATACAGAATTACATACCAAGAAGGGAAAAAGTTATGATGTACGAAGCGTATGTAAAAGCCGACTGACATATATGATTCCCTTCTGGGGGACAGGAAACCAAAAGGACATCTCCAGACTCCAAAGACAACAAAATAAAATAATAAAACTAGCATATAACATTGACTACCATACCCCAACCATACAAGTTTACAGACAAACTAAACAAATGGACATATCAGACTTGACCAAATATGAGACCTTAAAAATTGTACACAGAGTGACCATGGAAAAGCCAACAGACAGCACCTACAAATTAACTAAAAATTCAGACATACACAGACACTGGACCAGGAATTGTGACAGATATCACTTACCGATTGCACGAACTAAGACAGGACAATCAAGGATATTGAACAATGGACTGAAACTTTACAATGAACTACCTGTAGTGTTAGGTGGTTCGGTGTGCAAGTGAAAAGTCAGAGGTTGGTTGGTACACAGTTATTTATTTCGGCACAGACAAGTGTATCACAATAGATAGGGCGAGAGCGTTCGAGCGGACGCGTGTCGCTCGGCCGAAGGACGCGGTAATAAGCCCGGAGCAAAGACGGGGTCCTTGTCTCCAGGGGGCGCTATGCTGCTGCCAGCATACTAGCGCCATAGGTTAGGTAGGGGGGATGGGATTAATCCTCCCAGTCCCACACACCCCCCCCTTAGTGATCACGATCACGATATCGGAGGTATCCATGGTTAACATGGTAAAACAAGCGAAAGAAATGTTACAATGGTAGAAAATAAATTTTGCATGGTTGAAAAGTAATTTTACAATAGTAGAACATAAATTTTACAATGGTTGAAAAAAACATACAATGGAAAACATATATTACGTACATTGAGCATTGAGAAACGTACAAGAAAAATTAAATTTGGGTATACGAGTACATGCTTAAAACTCGGAGACAATCGGTTTTACCGAAAAGAACAAAACAAAAAGGTTAACATAAAAAATATATGGTCACATTGAATTTTAAAATTGCACAAAACAGGGACAATCAGGAACTGTGGGAACCAAGAATGTTTTCACAGGGTGGTCGTAAATCTTAAAACGTGTCACTCAATGTTGTTATATGGCAGTATAACGATCCGGAAACCTTACACGTCGGCCGGATTTTGACATCTTTATTGGTGTCTCTTCGGGCACGGAAGTATTCTTTGCAATTGTTATTGTTTTTGGGGCTGAGTCTCCTGTGGCGACGTAGGCGGGCTTCAAACGGTCGATGGTTACAGAAATATGTTTGCCGTTTACTAGTATTATGTAACTTCTCGAATTTCGTTTTATGACCTCGTACGGTCCTTTGTATGGTGATTGAAGGGTTCCTTTTAAAGTATCGTCTCGCAGAAATACTTGCTTTGTCGTCGCAAGCTCGTTGAAAATGAAAGTTCGCCTTTCTCCGTGATTCCGCGACGCTGGGGCGGCTTGTGTGGAACTCGGCCATGGCGTCGGCCAAGTCTGCTAGTTTATCGAGCGGCGTCTCCTTCTGTGTGGCCAGCACTACCTGCATCGTGTTGGTGAGACGACTCATCCAGAGGGTTCTTAACACTTCGTCGGAAATTTGGGTGCCTGCAAGAGTTCGAAGATGTCGCAGGAACTGAGAAGGTTTTCTGTCTCCGATCTCCTCGCGTTCGAGTAGGCGCCTCGTCTTCTGTTCTTGTGAATCACTGAGGCGGCGAATCAACTCACGCTTCAGGTGTTCGTAAGCGTTGCTCTCAGGAGGGCGCACAATGATGTCCCGAACTTCGGCTGCATATCTCGTGTCTAGAGCTCCCAAGATGAATCCGTATTTCGTACGATCAGCCGAGATTCCTGAAGCTTCGAAGCTAAGTTCTGCCATGCAGAACCACAATTCTGGATCCTCGGGGCAAAACGGCGGTATCCGAACCGCTACACGATTTATTTGTCCTTCTGCCATATCGCTAGATGCAGGTTTAGGCATAGTTCTATTGTTTGAGCGGCGAAACACTGCGTAGCACAACGTAAAACACAGAAAAAAATATATATAGTTCTCACTCTGTATGACACCGTACTTGCACGTAACCGATATACTAAACTACTTAGGTTAGGTAGGGGGGATGGGATTAATCCTCCCAGTCCCACATACCTAAAGACACAAGGAATCTCACTACAACCCAATACAAGAAGTGTCTGAAGCAGTACATAATTAGTGGTAGGATCTAGAAATGTAACCATATAACCCAATTGGGTTTAAAAAAAAAAAAAAAAAAAAAAAAAAAAAAAAAAAAAAAAAAAAAAATTAAAAAAAAAAAAAAAAAAGTCCACAGTGTTAACGCCTGAAGTTTATCTTAAATTAATTACCAACCTACTAAAATATATTCAGTAAGATACTGCGTCTAAAATCACCCAACTCTTACACTGTTTTTTACTGACATTTAAAATTTAAGAAGTATAGGCAATCGTGAAAAATGCATACTATTTTTGTAATGTACGTGTTTATGAATGATAGTTATTATTTATGAAAGTTGTAAATATTTTATTTTCAAATAACATAAATCGAACATGATCTCAGATAACTGATGACTTCACTCCACGATCGATCGTCATCCTGACCGCACTAGATTATCAAATTGCATTGATGCTTATGTTCACAAAAAATTAAAGTTGTTATTAGAAATTTCATGGTAGAAGTTCATTATAAATAATGAAAATGAAAACAAATTATTAAAAAATTTAAGATAGCAGCGAACTGCCGAAACCGGTCGAACCCATAACTCTGAGTTGAATTTATCGTAATATATGTATTATTTGTCTTTTTCTTTCTTTATGTACTTTGTATATACAACTTTGTTTATAAATCTTTATAACATCATTGATCATATTTGTAAACAATTTTATAATATTTTAAATATGTATCTTTACTGAAGAAGGACTTGTTGTCCGAAACATGTCTAATATGTAATTATAATAGTGTTGTATATACAAAGTATATAAAAAAATTAAAAGACAAATAAAACGTTTAAAACACAAAGTATCATCATCATCAGCCGTCTGCCATCCACTGCTGAATGTAGGCCTCTCCCAAACCCGCCACCGCTCCCTGTCCATTGCCGCTCCCATCCATCTATGTCCAGTAATCCTCTTCAGATCATCGGTCCACCGGGCAGGGGGACGTCCAACGTAGGGGATGTAAGGGGAATTATCAGTATACCTGCCCAAATGTCAACCTCACCTGCCCGTGGTGCACCCTGCTAATTAACAAACGAGGCCCTGGCGACCGAAGAGATGGCGGGATAACCATCTAGATAACTATTTGTACAAATGAACACCGGTGACGGGCAGCAGCGCCACTGGAACAAGTAGGCAAACTCTGCGATCACCAACCCGCCTGCCCAGCGTGGTGATTAGGGCAAAACCTCCCAAAAGATGATAAAGGATAACACAAAAAATGATAACACAAAGTATGGCGAACATAAAAGTAATATATGTTTTAAAAAAAAATACAAAAACTAACTAACTAACTAACCATCACGCCATCTCCCCGAAGGGGTAGGCAGAAAGAATGGACTGCCACACCTTTCTTTCCTGACATATTTCTCTCGCTTCCTCAACATTCATACATCGTGTCATGCACGCGCGTCCATTTCTCTGACTCCTCACATGGCCGACATTCAATATTTGATTTATTTGATCGTGCCACGTTTTCCTTGATCTTCCTCTATTTCTGGTACCATTTACATCATTAACATATAATTTTTTTACCATTCTTTCTTCATTCATTCTTTCCATATGTCCAAACCATCTTTATGATCCTTTCATTATTTTGTTCATGACACCATCATTCGCACCGCATTCACTTCTTATATTTTCATTCGACACTCTATCATACACAGAATATCCACACATTCGTCTAAGAGATCTCATTTCTACTGCATTTATTCTACTTTCATCCTTCCTTTGCCAGTTCCATGCTTAGCTTCCATACATAAGGGTCATAAAAAAAAATAAGTAAAAAAAATACGTTATTATTTTATTTTCATTAGCATGTTTACAATTATTATTTTCTGTATTACATTTGAACAGTTATTTCACACTTTCTAACATAATTATTGGTAAAAAAAAATCATTAAATACTTTCAAATTTGTGGTTTATAACGTTATTCGCCAGAGGTTCTAAATTTATATTGTATCGTAATAATCCACTTAATATTACTCGTATATTATGAGAGCTATAGAGAAATTAATTCCATTCCAATCAGTGTACCCTTTGACATTTAACTTAACCAAATTGACAATCGCCTTTGACTTGGCACGAAGTTCATGATTGTGGCAGGGTGTGGAAACTTGCAAACTGTAAGACAATTCCCGTTGAATAACAATAGGCTTACGGTTGTGTCGTGATTAAACGGATATTAGCAGTGCTTGAGAGTTGTTGCGAAATGAATTGAATGGGCGTTTTATATGGCTCAACACATGTGATCTACATGACTGTTGCTATATCAAAAATCTTAATGATAATCTAGTTAACGGTTTACCAACTAGAAAAACATGTATCAATCTATCAAATGCCCGACAATAGAACTTATTTTACATGTTATAATAATCTATGGTTAAATATTATATTAACTGGATTTTATTAAGGGTCATAGGAAGTTTGTCTATTTTAAACACGGGTTTAATACAATGTTGGTCCATTGTTTTGGCCGAAACTTTAACATTATAAACTGTAAAATTCAAAAACTTTCAGTTATGTATAGCAATTGTATTTTTTTACGCGACAGCTGTTTTGTCAACCAATGTTGACATCATCAGGTGTGACAATGAATAATTACACTGTAACACCTGATGATGTCAACATAGGTTGACGAAACAGCTGTCGCGTAAAATAAAAATAAATTTTGATATATAAAACAAAGTTTTTTTAATTTAACAGTTTACAATGTTAGTCGACAAAATACATTCTTATAATTTTTTTTATAAAATTAAGGCGTCATTATTTAATTCCATAATGATGAATTTTTAAAAGAAAAATTATGTACACTGTTTTTTTCACCTTAAAGTTAATTTTTCTCGACACGTCTCTACTTTTATATCGTTCTCCCGATGATGAAGATGTAAAACCATCGAAACATGTTGAGAAAAATAAACTGAAATGTGGAAAAAACTGTATTTTAATCGATAAAAAAATCGACATTATTAATTTGTTTTTTGATAACTCCTCACATTTGGTTTATTCTGTCATCGACGATTTGAAAATCGCATTCCAAACCTCACAATATTAAAAATCTTTTTTTTTTTTAATTATTATTCGCATAATTGAACTCTACTATCTTATGTTACTGTCTGTGGAGTAAAAATAAGGTATTAATTTTTTCTCAAACAATGATGTAAAACTCTTTATTTTATAATGAATACGAATGAAAATCAGTTTTATAGTTTTGTTTTATGCTAATGCTAATGCAATGACATGTTTAAATATTTGATATTGCTGTAGCAAGACGAAACATGTTATTCCCACTTTATATTACTATTAATAAAACTTCTAGAAAATATACGTTTTCATTCATGTTGATTATTCTTCTTACATATATTTTTCATCTGGTTTCTTTAATACTGTGTCTTTTTATTTCTAGGAGTCTGTTCCTGGGATGTCCAGCTGTCGCGCTATCTTTTGGGTGGTCTTCCTGGAGGTCGACTGCCGTTTGGTAATTTATTTGTCGCTTTGCTTATTTTTCTTTCAAACTCTTTTCTTTCTTTCAATCTCTTTTCTTTCTCACCACGTGGTATCTCCAGTAATATCTTTTCGGTATTTCGCATCGCACTATAATTTCCATAAATCTTCCTTCTTTTGGTATTCTCACTTTGTCTCGAAGTGTAAAAAGTGTAAAAAGTTAAAAAAATAAATCAAATCATTTTATTCAACAATTCAATCTTCTAGCATAAATATAAAATTTTCTTCTATATTCGCCATAGATTTGTGTTGCGGATTCATTGACCTATGTTTCTTTTTTAAGGGAGGATACATTTATTCAATGGGGAGGTTATAATCTAAAATGTAATAATTGCTCATCTTTTTATTTAGAAAAAAACAAGACTTAACTTAAAATAAAGAATAAAAAAAGAGCACATAAGATGTTTCTATAATATAATAATAACTTTTCTAAATTCGCAAACCATCTAATTGAAAAACAGCATTCATTCAATAAAGTGTTAATAATAGAAATATAACTGAATTAAAAAAGCAATGTAAAATAAGGAAAATATTTAAAATAATCAAATAAATTTTACGTGAAGTCCAATGATTGATTTATTTCCATTGTTGTAACACTAAAACCTGGACCTCAATTAAATTTTAAATTATTATTTTTAAAATATTAAAAATATTTGTTACAACAAAAACATAAACGTTCCGAAATAAATCATTTTAATATCTGTCAAAACTGATCACATTCGTGAGTTTTTTTTCTCAAGTATTTACAATAATTATATAATATTTATATAACTGATGGAGTGCTTCTGTTTCCAAAATATGTTTGTCGTTATTAACATTTTTATTTTTTAATAGATTTGGTGTTGCGTACAAAGTTAAAAAAAGAAATATTGTTAAATATAAAAATATGAGAAATTTTATTTATGTTATAACTCATACTTATGTATTGTAGGTGCAACCATTTACCAATTTTAATCATTTACGTGGAGTCACGAAGAAACCACTGTTATGTTACCACGTTATACCATAGAGTATTACACAAATCAATGATATGCATATAAAATGCAGTTGCAACACAATGGAACATAATTGTGCGGCAGTACTTGCCTGATTGAAACCGAGTTCCTTGATAAAATGAAGACAAATGATACCATAATACGTGCATTAGTTGTTAAATGCGTTCTGTCTATACAGGCAACACTCAAGGAGTTTTCATAATTAATATTTTCGCTGGAGATCTTTTGAACAATCATAGAATAATTAGCAGTCAAGTATGAAATCGTGGTATCAATCAAAAGTATTCTGGTTCACGCTTCCCCTTGCAGCTAGTCAGTCTTATGCGGTTTAGTCTCGACCTCTCGGATCAAGGCTTTCCTGAACGGTTATTTCCCAGTCTTAATTTTCTAATTCTGTCTTAGAATATTAAAGCTTAATATTTCACAAAAGCTGTGCATATTTCATTTTGAGATTACGTTAACGGTTTCGGGGTCACTGTACCAGTACAGCTAAAATACGCTTATTCAAATATACATACATAAGTGCGTTACAGCACACGTAACTATAGCACAAGTTTCTAAGCCCAAGTAAATAAAAATTCAATAAGGAAATTCAAATCCATTTCCCGTTTTATTATTATTGTTAGAAAGTGACAAGGTTTGCCTTTAAAATGCAATATTTAATGTTGACAACAAATTTTCCTGAGAAGTTTGCTTTAGCTAAATTTGTCACACATTTATACATTTTATTAAACTTTTAGGAAACAAAAGTTTTCCTTTATATAATCAGTAGATAATTAATACGAATGAAAACATCGGCTTTCTAGAAGTTTTGTGATAGACGGCAGATATGTGGCCGAGTGGTAAGTACTTTAACTCCCACCCTAAAGGTCCCGCGTTCGATTCCCAGCAATAGCAGTGTGGCTGTTACACTCTCGTTGATCTGGTGCAGAATTCTCGTGACAATAAAATAGCGATAGATTAGCTACCTACCACATGTCATGAGAATCAATATGATAGCTAAACCCTTTGGCTTGCGATGTTAAGAGCGATTCAGCAAATTAATATAATTATAATAATAATAAGTTATGGGAATAACATGTTTCGTCTAGCTAAGGTATTATCAAATATTTGCCTTAGGAAAGCGAAATATGTTATTTCCATAAAATATAATAAATCTTCTAGAAGAAAGACGTTTAATATCATTGTTAAAAAACAATAAATTATTAGTCGTAATATTAGAAGTATTATGGTGGAGTCTATGGGAAAAAACGCTTGGCTAATAATCCAGGAAGCTTGGGTTTAATCCTAGGGATGACTGGGTTCCTTTTATAAGATCTCATTTTCTGCTCATACTGAAGATGGTTTAATAAATTCTTAAATCACTGGTGTTCGTTTTTTTAAAGTAATTTTAATTAGCCTTATTTCTGTTCATAATGGGGACGATATAAGTTGAAAAAATACTTATAATAAAAAAATTTTTGGAAACAAGTATTTAAGATAATATCAGATTAATCCAGATAAAATATGAAAATAATTATTTTGTTGACACCAAAATGTTTATTGTATACATAATAATTTTGTACTGATTTTCAATTTAGTTTAAATTAAATTTCATAAGTATGCATAGTCTAATTCACTTAGATTTTAAAGCACTTAAGCACTTTTACTTTTGTTAAAATAAATAACTTTGTGGTATAAAATATTTTAGCCTATTTCAATATATTTTGTTTCTTAAAGAGTGATTTAAAACTCCCTATTCAATGTTTAATATTGATTTAAACACCGGTTTTCTAGGTTTTATTATATATTCCAAGATAAGACATGTCACCAATAAAATATAATAATTAAAGAAAACATAGTTTTTCATCAATACTGAATTCTGTGGAAATATCATTAAATGGACTACTCATTTGTTTATTTCAGAGCCAATCGATTTTGCTGGCGGGTTTCTTCAGATCAATGAAACAAAAATAAATATATTTTGATTTCATCAGATTTAAAAAGAATAAAAATACGAATATTTTTATATATCGGAGCGATTGTTTTCTACGATAAAAAACTATCGTATCCAACCAGATGAATCATCTACATTATAATCGTATTCTAACAAAAATGATATAAAAAATAAGCTCACCTTTATGTTTTTTAATGCATTCTATCCGACAAAAAATTATAATTAGTATTAATTATCGTAACAGCATATCTAGTTCGTTATTCTTAACAATTATTTAATTAGAACAGATATTAATACAAAATGTACAATAAGATGAAAAAATGTTTACCATTAGTAAAACTGCCAACGAGTGGTGAATGATCTCACGCGTCCTTGTAAATTTAACAAATGGTTCAGATCCGTTTTAGTTTTTCTTGTAAAAAGGGTAAGCCATACAAACGGCAGTTCAAGGCTTTTCCAAGAAGTTTGAATAATGATTTCTTATGGAATGAAAACTATGCACTGTGTAAAAGAATGATTAATATTGTCATAGAGATTCATTGACTTCATATTATGATTGTTCTTTAAAAACTGTATCGCATTTATTTAATTATATATTCGTAATCATTTGTATTGTGCATTAATATTTAAATTTTATTTTTGAAAACATGATATTTTCATTAGACTTTATTTGAACAGAAACATATTTCGGTATACACAAGCCCTTCCTAATTGTAGTTGTGTTTATGAAAAGTGTACTAAAAATCTCTCCGTCAGCTTGTTTCCATCCACTGCTGGACGTAAGACTCTCTACCCCTATGCCATCTCTCTCGATCTCTCGCCAGTGTTCTCCAAGCCCCTCCCGAATTAGAAGAAGTTCTGAAAATACATTGTTTTAAAAAATATATTTATGAAGGATGGATTTTCTGGTCTACTATAAGATGGCAGCGAGCTGCTGAAACTGGTTGAAATCATACAATCGAGAGGAATCAAACTAAATATATTAAATATTATAAAGGATTTTTTTTTTCATCATTAACAATGAACTTCAACCAAGAAATTTCAATGAACAACAAATATATTTAAAAAAATAATAATTAAAATAAAACGATGGTTTTAACTTCTTAAACTTTTGTCTTTATTTCGACAGCGACCGGTTTTGGCAGGCTCGCTGGCATCGACAGACTGGGACCCAGTCTTACCATTATTTCTTCATTCATACAATATATATATTTTTAAATAATAATTAAATAAAACGAAGGTTTTAACTTCTTACACTTTTGTCTTTATTTCGACAGCGACCGGTTTCGGCAGGCTCGCTGGCATCGACAGACTGGGACCCAGCCTGTCGATGCCAGCAAGCCTGGCGAAACCGGTTGCTATCGAAATAAAGACAAAATTGGAAGTAGTTCAAAACACAGTTTTATTTAATTATTATTTAAAATGAACTTCCATCAAGAGATTTTAGTACAATCATTTAATTATCTTAAAAAATGAAATTGTTTACAACAGGTCATTTGAACCTAATTACTATATGTTTTTTTTAGCTATTACGAGTATATTGATTTTTTTCACACCATGTAATAGGTAGTCAATCCATCGCCACGAATCCCGGGGAATCGAACCCGGGACATTCGGTGTTGTAGTCAAAGATTTTGCCAGTCTGCTAAGAAGGTAGCCAATTCTTGCGCTTGTGGTAAAAATGGTGGTCCATTGAAACGTGTGTTCACCCCTTTATTTATAGTAAATATTATTTTGAACTATACTATGGGCAGACAATGCGTTTGCCAACTGTTGCGAATAGTTTTCCGCATTCGATTAGAACAGGAGTAGTGGAGCACTTTATGTTTGCCGCTTAATTTGCGAGATATTGTCGCTAAAATGATCTCACGACCGCCGATTGTATTTTGTATGCGGAGCGTGGCATAACGTCTGTTGGTAAGGATTTGCGAAACTTTTATTGGGTACGTCACAACTAATTCTCATTTCAATGGGCAATAACAAGTAAACTTTCCGAAGCACGGATTTCCACAATTTGTTATATTGTTTTTGAATATTTTTATTCCACATTGTTTAATTACCATAACGAATTTTACGCTTTATAGCGCCAATCAATTATTGAAACAATGACTTATTGGAAAGGTGCACAATCAGATATCATTGAATTATTTTTCACAGGGGAATATATCACCTAAGATAAGCACAAAATTAATGAACTAATAAATTGTTTTTATTGCTTAGGGGTTTAACGATAAGTGTATGAAATTTTCGCTTGATATAATGCTTCATATAAACAATGAGAAGCATTGGTAATTGATAAATACGAATAAAAACGTCGACCTTCGTGGCAGAGTGGTAAGAGCTCTGACTTCTATACCGAAGGTCCCGGGTTCGATTCTCGGCGATGGCAGTGTGATTATCACACTGTCTTTGGTCTGGTGTAGAATCCTCGTAACAATAAAATTGCGATAGATTGGCTACCTATCACATGTCATAAGAATCAATATAATAGCGAAAATAAATTGTATACAGTAATTGGATTCAAACGACCTGTTGTAGACAATGAAAAACAAATATGTATTAAATTAAAATAAAAACTCTGTTTTCTAGAAGTTTTATTATACTCGTATGTCATGGAAATAGCATATTTCGCTTGTCTATCTAATACATTATCTAATGTCTCAGACAGGCAAAACATGTCATTCACATAAAATATAACAAAACTTCTACAAAACAGACGTTTTCATGCCTAAAATACGCCAGTGAGATATTAACTGATGCTAAGAAATTATTAAAGTTTCTAAAATAAATAATAGGTTGTGGTTATTTAATAACCATAAAAGCTATCGTCTAGAGATTTTTGTACACGTATTATACATTATTAGTATACATTTATTCTACGAACATATAATAAATATTTTATGGTTACGAAATCGAAATTACATCTTTACCCGAAATTAACTAATTAACCATCACGCCGTCTCCCCGAAGGGGTAGGCAGAAAAAATAGACTGCCACACTTTTCTTTTCTGACATATTTCTCTCGCTTCCTCAACATTCATACATCGTGTCATGCACTCGCGTCGATTTCTCTAACTCCTCACATAGCCGACATTCAATATTTGATTTATTTGATCGTGCCACGTTTTCCTCTGTCTTCCTCAATTTCTGGTTCCATTTACATCGTTAACATATAATTTTTTTACCATTATTTCTTCATTCATTATTTCCATATGTCCAAACCATCTTAATGATCCTTTAATTTTTTTGTTCATAACACCATCATTCGCACCGCTTTCACTTCTTATATTTTCATTCGACACTCTATCATACACAAAGTATCCACACATTCGTCTAAGAGATCTCATTTCTGCTGCATTTATTCTACTTTCATCCTTCTTTTGCCAGTTCCATGCTTCGCTTCCATACATAAGGGATGGTAGAAGAACACCATTGTGCACTGCCATTCTAGCTTTTTTGGATAAGTTATTGTTTGCGATGACAACTTTAAGTGCACAATTCACTTTGTTGCCTGCCCTTACCCTTCTGTCAATATCCCTTTCCACTCGCCCATCTCTTGTAAACATACTACCTTAATACACGCACTCATCTACTTGCTCCAAATTTTCATCATTCACGCATGTTGCAGACTGCCATGTTTTCTTCTTTTTCAAAAATCATTACCTTGAATAATCCTTACCCGAAACAAGAGTCTAAAATAGGATGATGACTAAATATGTATTTTTATGTCACGATTTGTATCAATTTATAAACATAGACAAGTTTTTACAATCTTTTATAGTACATAATGTTTAAGATTGGTCGATACATCACACATGTCATATCTGAAGTTTATCTAATTAACTCTTCCAAAATGTGAATTTTCAAAAATAATTGGTTACTTGCATAGCATTTAAGCTTGTTGGTTTACTCTTTTATGGTGAACTGATACATTCTCAAAGAGCGGTGATTAGCAAATTCATACACATACAGGTGAAATAATTGCCGATACAATGTTTCCATTGATGGAGTGTCTACGAAACGATGTGAAACATATCAATACATGTAAGAGAGTTCAGTATTTTCACGTAATAAATAAATTTCTAGCATGATATATCGATTAAGTTACTACTAACCTACTTTGTTAAGAACATTTATTTTTTTACAAGAATTTATGACATTTCTTTATTAACCTTCTTTTAAAAGTAGATATTTTGATTGACAGAAATAACGCGTTTATGTAGTGTATTATGATAATAGATATATGAAAGTGGTTTTTCCATACAAAATGATCATATCAGTAGCAAAGACCAAGAGTATGGTATTCTTTCGAGCTCAGGTGTTTTACATTGTATTTTACAACATGTCAAGATCTCAACTAGACAGTCATATAGGTAGGGGTGGACCCTCGGCTAAAGGTGGCATATGGTTGAGAAGGGGATGTCAGCACAAAAAGTTTCTGTTATGACAACCCAGAACAGAAGATCTTAACGCTTACGAGAAGGCCGGAAGAAGAGTTATATATTTTTTATCAATGTCACTTTTGAGCAAAAAATATTAAAATGCAGCTGATATGTAAGAAGGGTGTAGCAATGCTTTACTGTAGCGTGCTAGATTAAAAAGATAAATATATTTGAACCAAATAATGTTAATGATACAACAACAACAACAACAACAACAAACCATCACGCCGTTTCCCCGTAGGGGTAGGCAGAGAGAATGGACCGCCACACTACTCTATCCTGGCACACCTCTCTAGTTCACTCCACATTCATACACGCACGTTGATTCTTCCGACTTCTAACATGACCAACGTTTAAAATTTGATTAATTTAGTCATGCTATGTTTTCCTCGGTCTGCCTAGACTCCGTACTCCATTTACATCACTAACGTATAATATAATTTCTTAACCATTCTTTCTCCATCCATGCGCTCTTTATGTCCGAACCAACGCAGCGATCCTATCATAATTTTGTTCATAATACCTTCATCCGCTCTACATTCCTTTCTTATATCAGCATTTGAGATTCTGTCGTATATCGTTCTACCACACATACGTCTTAGGGACCTCAACTCTACCGCATTTATTCTACTCTCATCCTTCTTCTGCCAGTTCCATGCTTCGCTTCCAAACATTAGGGTTGGGACCAGAACTCCATTGTGAATCTCATAATTAATGGAATTGGTGAATATGTTAATGATAGGGTTAAAAATAAGTAATTAAGACCTTTATCTGGATTGTGTTGCTGTATGACTGTGAAACATGGACTATTGACCAGAGTGAGTGCAGACGTCTAGCTATTTTAGGAATATGATGCTACAGACGCATGGTGGAGAACCATTGGTCGACGACCTTCGCGGCAGAGTGGAAAGAGCTCTGACTGCCATACCGAAGGTTCCGGGTTTGATTCCCGGCGATGGCAGTGTGATTGTCACACTGTCTTTGGTCTGGTGTAGAATTTTCGTGAATAAAATGGCGATAGATAAGCTACCTACCATATGTCACGAGAATCAATATATCAGCTTAAAACCAAATTGTATACAGTAATTGTATAAGTAATCAACTTATTGAACGCTAAGGCAACGCGGCTTAACACTGGAATTCTATATACTAAGGAAATTGAAAATATCTTTGTTTAATCCACAAAATATTAAAAAAAAAAAAAACACGACATGTTTCGATGATGAGGTATCCTCCGAAACATGCCGTGTTTTTTTAATATTTTGTGAATCAAACAAAGTTATTTTAAATTTCCTAAGTATCTTAAAAGGATTGTCCAGCAAAGTCCAAATTGGATTGGCCATAACGTCAGGCATCCAGGCCTGTTATTACTATCGTGGAGGGAATGCTTGAGGGCAGAAACTATAAAGACCGTCCAAAAGACGTCTATTTAAGTGATTAGAGACATGCGCTGTGGCAGCTACGCAGAGATGAAAATACTGTCTGGAGACAGAACTCAGTAAAGAGAACGAGTGAGACTTGTTGCAAACGAATTCTCAGTATTATAACCACGAAGAAGAAGAAGTAAAATGCGTTCAGACTATTTATATACATCGTGATATTAGTCTGAATAATTATTTACGTGCATCGTGATGTTGAAATCAGAATGTAATGAGATACAGTAAAAGTAATATAAATCATTGTAATGATTCAACGATGTCTGTAACAATACGGAATTGGTGATCAAAAAATAATAAAACTGTACATGCGGAAATCATAGCCATAAAAATTATACGATTGATTTTATAACCTAAGTTGTAGAACTGAAGAAAACGTACATTATGCTAAACTATGATATAAATGTAATTACTTACAGTTCCTGACACTTTAAGAAGAAAAATAGCAATATGGCGAAGGCTTAAAAACAGTTTTTTTTATTAGTTTTATAATTATCACTGACAATCTCTTTAAAAAACCAAAACCAAATTAAATAGTCCATTGTTTTGGCCGAAACACTACGATTCCTTAACATTTTAAACTGTTAATGAATAAACTTTGTTTTTTGTATCATAATTGTATTTTATTTTACGCGAAAGCTGTTTCATCAACCTATGTTGACATTATCAGGTATTACAAATTGTTACACCTGATGATGTCAACATAGGTTGATGAAACAGGTGTCGCGTAAAATAATATACAATTGTGATAAAAAAAAATTGTTCCTTCATGAACAGTTTAAAACCAAATTACTATTCTTCTTCCCTTTATAGACCTTTAGTATGTTATATATAAAATATAAGAAATAAACAAATTCTTAATTTGTAAACATCTCTCATAGGAAATGATAATCTTAAAATTGTAAACGTTATGGAGACTTTAGAAATTGTATTATATATATTTTATAAATAAGCGTCTACTTACGAAATTTATATATTACTGTGATTTACTTGAGTACTACAAATATTATTTTAAAACTTCTTACAATGTCCTGTCAGTTTCCCCCGACATTGGCGATCGCTGCGGTGAATTCTTTCTCTCATGATTCTGGAGTGGTTTCCCGTTGCCTTCTCCAGGGATTTTCTGTAGGAGATTCCTTCCCTCAGTAGATACGCTAAACGCCCTCAGTCATCTATGACCAGGGTGGAAAGGTCGGTGATCACATTGCTATACTAAGACGCCAGGGAGTTGGACTTCTTGGAAGTCTTGCTGTTGTCATGCACGATTTTACGGAATTTTATAGATACATACATATTTCTCAGGAGGTAATGTCCCATCACGGCAGTTCCAGTCATTCAAACCCAAATCAAAACAACATTTACTATATATAAACATTTCGATATACATATATTTCACGATTCTTTATTTCTCGAAAACATCAACTATTATTGATGATGATGATGAAGATGATGATGATTTATATAGCGCCATTTTTGTGAGAGATTCACTTCAAGGGCGCTCAACGTCCGGAAAGCTTATCTTAAAAAGAACAGTTTTAAGAGAGCTTCTAAACACTCCTTCGTCGTCTTGATTGCGGATATTGTAGGGCAGCCTGTTTCATGCCGTCACCGTCGCGTCGGTCCCACGATGCCAAAAGCGCGGTCTGCGAAGTTTGAAGCTCCTTGGCGCCGCGGGAAAAGAAGTTTGTGTGTTGCTTCTTCCTTCGAGGATCGTAGAGTTGACTGCCGAGGGTTCGAATCTGTCAGCTTGCAAAGTTCTGTGAGGAAGTGGGGCGCTCCTCCATGTAAGGCCTTGTGAACAAGTAGACACAGTTTATAGTCGATTCGCTCAGGTAACCTTAGCCAGTGAAGTCGATAAAGCATTGAGGTTATATGGGTGAATTTTGATGCACCAAAAATTAATCTTGCTGCAGCATTCATAATAGATTGCAGTCTATCCAGTTGCATAATGGATTGCAGTCTATCTATTAGAAGAAGGGTTTATGTTATTTGTTAGTAACTCCTTCAATTATTAATCTGTATATATTTTTTAAGTTACTACGATAATGCCATAATTATAGGCGAATTTTGTCGATAAAAATTTATTTAAAATTGGTTTATAGTACTAACTAACTAACCATCACGACGTTTCCCAGAAGGGGTAGACAGAAATAATGGACTGCCACACTTTTCTCTCCTGACTTATTTCTCTCGCTGTCTCAACATTCATATTTGATTTATTTGATCGTGCCACGTTTTCCTCAGTCTTCCTCTATTTCTGGTTCCATTAACATCGTTAACATATAATTTTTTTACCATTATTTCTTCATTCATTCTTTCCATATGTCCAAACCACCTTAATGATCATTTCATTGTTTTGTTTATAACACCATCATTCGCACCGCATTCACTTCTTATATTTTCATTCGACACTCTATCATACACAAAGTATCCACAGGTTCGTCTAAGAGATCTCATTTCTACTGCATTTATCCTACTTTCATCCTTCTTTTGCCAGTTCCATGCTTCGCTTACATACATAAGGGTCGGTAGAAGAACACCATTGAGCACTGCCATTCTAGTTTTTTTGGATAAGTTATTGTTTGCGATGACGATGATGGTGATGATGATGATGATTTATATATCGCCATTTTTGTGAAAGATTCACTTCAAGGGCGCTCATGACACATCATACATCAGAACACCATCATTCGCACCGCATTCACTTATTATATTTTCATTCGACACTCTATCATACACAGAGTATTGCTTTATATTATATGAAAAATATTGTTGTGTATATCATTTACGTTTTTATGTAAGTTTTATTTTATTTATCATGTGTAATAGTGAACCATAAAATTTCAAATAAGTTTACTCAAGTCGGTTTCCCAAATCACTTGTATTGTAATTCACTGAATTCTATAAGGAAATTAGATTGTTATCAATATCATAATATACACATTAGTTTGTTTATGCTATTTTATTTATTACTCGTTTCGGCATTCATGCTCGGTTGTTAAAATTTGCAATAAGATTGTCACGTTTCGCAAACAAATTAAAGCTAAAAATATACGCTGCAAAATGAAATATTCATGCTTTCATTAACATAATTAAAATTTCGAATACATTTGCTAATTACTTTTGAACTAAACAAACAAAGTAGCAAAATATTGAAATCGTATTCACATATTGCATGTTTAAATGTGTGGTACGTACTTCTCGTAAACAAGACATAAAGACACGCAAGACTTCGAAGAACAACGCAAAGACAACATTGTAGAAAAAAGAAAAAAATAGATCGGAAATGGTGGCAGTTCCACTGCCAACGTCTTCCCCTGCTCTAGATGCTCCAAAGTTAATGGGTCCAGGATTGAACTCAATAGTCTTATTAGGACCCGAATCCGTGAAGAACTATCTTGTTCTGCCGATGATGTTCTTCCTGTATTTCTTATACGCTTGCTTATCTATGTATCAGCTTATTAATCTATGGAATTCAGTATGTTTCGTTGGATAAGACAAACACTTTGTAAGGATTATAAAACTAACTTATACAGGATAGGCCATAGTATGTCACCTTTTTGATTTAACTAATTGACAGCTCTTCCGAAGTGCGTTCTATTTTATAATTATCAAATCAAATCAAATCAGTTTATTTAATCAAAAGACATTACAAACAGCATAAATGTTTAAGGCATCTATTGAGTTCAGGTAAGATACACATACAACATAATACCAGGAACGCATTAGTGATGGTTCGACATTAGGAAGACAATATACTTTCCAAAGTCTAGAGTATTTGTCCCCTGAACGTACTTCCACTAACATGAAAGACGTCGATCTCCGAGGAGACCGCGTTCAGCAGATTAATTGCTCTTCCCACCGTTATTATATACTTTTGGAGGCAATGAGGGTCGCAACCCATTAAACCGCGTCTCTCGCGGGGGCGAAAAGAGAAGGATAAAGTTAAAGTGTGGGAGTCCATTCTTTCTGCCTACTCCTATGGGGAGATGGCGTGATGGTTAGTTAGTTAGTTAATTTATTTTTGGAAACGTTTAAATATTTAAATTCCATGTTTATAGTTCTTTGAGTAATGGTGTGAACCCTCACATTAAATATTAGATTTTTATGAAAACTTACGAAATTATTATATTTTACGTCATTATGACTGGAATATTTTTATATGTTAGGGTATTACGAGTATCTTTTTTTTACATTCGATCACGTATCATAATAAATATAACAATCTCATAAAATATATTTAAATTAACTAATCTTAATATGTACTATAATATATTTCTACCTCACTCGTTTTGCTGTGAAATTGTTGTAAATTGGTTAAGATGTATTAGAATAATAAAACGTTATTTGTGTATGGAAGTAAAGAAATTTGAATTGTTTTCAGTGTGCTCGTGGCCCTTCGTGCCATGTTCTTACATTCTTCTTGTTTATCTCTTCTATTCTCTTGTTATTGTGATGGAAGGTTTGGCCGACTTTGTGTCGTTTGGCGCCGAGTGTTTTAGTTATAGAAACACCACATTCCTGCCTCGTATAATCGTTTTAGATTTATCACTACTTTTGATTAGTTTTAAATATGTAGGTATTATATTATATGAGCCGAACTTAAAAGCATTCAATTTTATCACGAAGGTGCCTTAAACATGAGTTAGATGACAAATTAACTCATATGGCCATTTAACGTTAATATCACAAAATAACTTTACTCAACTCAATTTTATATAATATTATAATATTAAATATGTTTAATTAATCCGTTTCAGCGCTGATAGGAACTCCATCAGGTGAGCTTCCATTGTTTAAAAAGAGAGGAAGGCATAGAGCGACTTCCACCGCTTACATGAAGCTGTTATAGGACGCAGCGGCGCCTTTTCGTAAGCTTCGCTCCATCCAGGTGAGTTTCCACTGCAAATATGTGAGTGTTTAGTGACGATAGTAGTGCATACTAAGAGTTACAGTTATCTTGCTGTCTTGGAAATTAGCCATACTAAATATGGATTAATCGAGTCAACTTCATCAGATCCACTCTCAAGTGTCATACTATCAATGTTACTGAAGGTAATTCATAAGAATAAAAACATGTTTTGCCTTACTAAGGCATTATCAAACGTAGCGAGAATAAAACGCGTTGCTTTTTATATACTCGAACTTATAGAGCAGTATATGGTACTTAAGGTAATTAATTTAACAGGAATAATAAAATAAAACATTAATAAAAGAGAAAAAAATCACAATTTGTGAAAATATTACTGAAAAAAAATTCAAAATAGTTTTCTTGATTACTTAAGTGCACAATGCTTACATTTTTAATGAATACTAAATAATTATATTACTTGACGTTATTTATACAATAAAGGTGGTTAGGAATTTGAATAAATATAGTTATACTTTGTATTACAACACTTTTTATTTTTACTGAACTCCAGTTACAATTAACCTTTATATACAACCTTTGCATGCAATTTTTAAATTGTATACATTGATAAAGGTTCAGATAAAATAAAATGTCTTGTAATTCAAAGTGTAACTACAATATATTTATTGAAATGTGAATCCACAACACAAAGCGAAGGCGAATATAGAAGAAAAAGTGCTTAAGGTAGTATCAAAATAAAATATTTCTTAGAAAAACACGATTTAACAAAAATAAAAAAGCAACTGGAAACTACCACATTTAAGGCCCAAGTGGCATCCCAAAAACCAGCAAAATAGTTACACTTTGCTGCAAACCAATTCCCTAGATTGAAACTTGCGAAGCAAACAAATAAAAAATTAATAAATTAATCATTAATTAGTTAATTATTAATTAATTAATTAATTAATTATAAATACACGTGAAACTTTTTGATTTCTAGAAGTTTTATTATAGTTTATGTGAATGACATGTTTTGGCGGTGATGTAGTGAGAAATTTACTTTTATTCACTGAGAATGTCGCGACAGCTGTTTCGCCAACCGAAACAGTTTTCTGTTTCGCCAACCGATGATGCCAACATCGGTTGGCGAAACACCTATCGCGACATTCTCAGTGAATACAAATATATTGTGATATTATAGCAGTGTTATAAATTTTAACAGTAATAAAGTTGAAGTACTCGTATCATAGTGTTTCGGCCAAAACAATGGACTACATTTACATTTGATAATGACTCCAGGCGAAACATGTCATTCACATAAATTGCAATAAATTTTCTAGAAAACAGACGTTTTCATTCGTATAAATTAAAATTATTCGAATTATATAAATACTTTTAAGTATTTCACATTATTCTTGTAGTTAAATACAGAATATTCTCGAATATATCAATATTAATTCTTAATATTTTTTAAATATGACTCTTGACATCATTGCTTGCGAACAATAAATATTATGTACTATTGAAAGTTTTACTAATTGATTTCTCTTAGCAATCACTAGTACAAAATATAAAAATAAATATAGTCTTAACTAGTTTTTCTTAGTATCTACGATAATTAAGAAATAAAACGATTCTTTTATATTTCATTTATTCTAATAGTGATAAACAAAATAAGCGCGGGCAATTTCTAATCGCAAATGCACTGTGGAAGCAACAAGACAGATGACTTTCTCTGATAGTAACAGTTTAATATGGTTGGGTGCAATCGCGCATCACAATCACCTTGTTGAGAGGTGAAATGTGCAATGTAATGCAATTTTTACCCTTGTCTCTTAAGACATGTCATGTTGAATTTCAATTAGCCGTTAAGACAAATTGAAATAAATTCAATTCAATCGATAACATATTGTATTTTATAAGTAATAAATAGTAAAACATACTTGTATTCATATAAAATGTTAATAATATTAAATCAAGTTAAGTGGTCTCCACTCCAGAACCCGTCTCCCCTATCGGCCGTCGGTTCTCCGACGGATATGGCCAGCCCATCGCCACTTCAGCCCGCCCATCCTCTATGCCCTTGTAAAACGACAATTTAAACCTTTTGGAAAAATGGGTTACATCCTTAAAAAACCGAAAAATACTGATCAACCTGAAACGAAAAGTTTATGAAGCCTGTGTTATGCCAATTGGTACTTATGGTCTTGAAATTATGACATTGTCCAAACGAACTACCGAGCACCTAAGAGCGACCCAAAGAGCCATGGAAAGAGCCATGTTAGGAATAAACCTAAGAGACAGAGTGAGAAACGATACGGTGAGAGAAAAAACAAAGATCACTGATATCATCCACCGGGTAGCGACTCTAAAGTGGCAATGGACAGGCCACGTAGCCAGAAGCTCAGACGTAAAATGGACAAGAAGACTGCTGACTTGGAGACCGTGGACGGTAAAGAGAAGTGCTGGGCGACCGCAACTACGGTGGAAGGATGATCTGAACAGACATGTCGAGATAATCTGGATGCAGTATGCACAAGACAGAGGACGTGAAAGCGAATGGAGGAGTCCTTTGTCCAGAAGTGGACGGGAATAGGCTGAAGAAGAAGAAGAAGAAGAAAACGCAATTGTGAAACTGTCACTATTTAACATCAAGACCTTTGAAGAAGCAAACCATTTAATATGTTTTTAAGGATTAATTGTATCTCAATAGAGACGTAGATGTAAATTGTTTTTTTTTGGAAACAGAAAAACAATAATTTGGAAACAGAATACATCTTTAAAAATGATTAACCTGCAATGGGTAAAATTCAGTATTTGTCTACAAGTATTTGTATACATTCAAAAACAAATTAATTTACTATAATATGTTTTTTTTTAATATTCAGATTCATTTGACAATTATTTTATAATTTTTCCTCTAATAGTTCAAATTATTATGATTTGTCTTATAATTTGTAGTTTCAAATAAGTATTTAATTTAAAAAAATTGCACGTGTCGATATCATGCATTAAATATATGACATTAATTCGTATGTATAACAATAAAGAGTGAATGTTCTTTACACGATTATTAGATAATAATAACATGCCTACGTTAAGCTATTTTCTATTACCCAATATTACAATACGTTTTATAGAATTTATTCAACATTGGCCGTGAATGTTCTCAAAGTCACGACTTTAAACAATTAACACCTGCAAACAATTGGTTTGTTAAAAGCGCACATGTGTGGGCACTATAGAGAAACTCACATTTGAATGGGTACAGTTATAATAATTTATAAGGAAATGTCTACGCTTTTTTAGGCACTAGAAAACACTGAATCAATTAGATACAAAAAATACTTTTGATTGATTAGTTTCTCCGGAACATTATATGATTCTTTTGTCAATAAGAAGGAAGTGCTAACGGGGTTAATAATTAACTCCATCAACAAATTAACACTATATTTGCTTTCAGTTTGTTGTAAATTCCCATTTGCTTGGATACTATAAAACTTTCACATTAGATCAGATTAGCTTTGTTTAACTGAATTAGAGATACATATAATCAGAGAAACAATGACCACCATCTTATAAATGTCTCTAGTTTTGATATGATACACGCCTTTTTTATAATAATAAGAACTTGGGACTTGGACTTGGATCTTCTGGCTTACAGAGGTTCAGCTCATGTGGCTATTCCTCTTACGTCTGATGGGAACATTATTGGAAGGTGATTTGGTGGGTTGTTAGTTTATTCGGGGGCATGATTTGTGTGGCCCGGAGTGTTCCTCTGAAGGAGAATCGATTTTGGGCGCTTGTGGCGGCTGGAAGTGTTTGGGTGGTAATTTGAGAGGTCTTTTATTGTGGGGTTGGGATGTGAAGGGAGTCCTTTGTAAAAACGTTCGGCAAGTTTCAGAATGAATTCATCTATCATCGGGATTCCCGATTCTAGGTGCAGTAGTGTAATCCTGGTCCATGAAGGCGCACCAAGCGATAAAATAAGTATTGTGTCTGTTTCTAGAAGTTTTATTACAGTTTATTGATATTACATCATTAATCTATCTAAGGAATCATTTAGAACTGCGCAAGACAAGAACATGCACTCTCGAGTGATAGTCGACTTCGGGGGGACCCGAAATGACACGCGAAGAAGATAATAAGGCATTTTCATATGACATTTGATAATGCCTTAGAATGGTGAAACATGTCATTCCCATAAACTGTAATAAAATCTTAAAGAAAACATACGTTTTAAATCATCTCTTCTCCGATCTCAATCTAATGATTGGTCTGCAGCAAGGCGACACATCTTCTCTTCCACTCCGCTCGGTCCTCGGCAACTCTCTTAAACTCCGCATAAGAGGTGCAGCCCTTATCTCGGCAAATCTGGTCTAGGTACTCTTGGCGAGGTCGTCCTCTGCCAATCGATCCCTCGACCATTCCCTCCAACACATTGTGGAGTAAACATTCATGTCGCAACACATGACCAATCCATCTTGCCCGCCTCTCCGCTATGGTGTTCAACACGTGCCTACTCTCTTCAACTCTGCTGAGAACCTCTTCATTTGTAATGTGGTCCCTCCATGAAACATGGGCAACTTGTCGGTAGGTCCACATCTCAAATGCCTCCAGCCTTTTGCGCTCTCTTTCGCCCAGGTACCAAGTCTTAATCATATTGATTATTTAACATTAGGGTTTACATCTTCATTATTCAAGAAACAAAAAAATACTATTTTAATAATACCAACAATATTTTTTGTTATGACGATAAGATTCGGTCATTTTCATAGTGTCCAATGGCAACTCCGTTATAAGTGCGCTAGCTGGACCGCACTGCAAGACGCCCAATTATTATAAGTCTTCCTCTATGCATGCCACAGGGCAGTAAGGGCACAACGTTTTGTGCAGTATGAAATGCTTGATTAACCCTTAACGTACCGTGTTCAAAACAAAACGCTCGCTCCCATGTGCTCAATTCAGTTTACCGCTAACTTTATCTAAATATCAAGCATATGACTCGAAGAATCAAAATTTAATTTATGTCATCTTGTAGGGAATTTCATTAGAAATAGATCGATATATATAACATACATGGATTATTTGAAAAACATATCATTATTAATTTTTTTCTGGAACCATGCGATTTCTGATATGGAATGCGTCACAGCATATGAGCAACTGACACCAAGTATGAACTTGTCTCGCCCCGCCGCGCTGCGCCGCGGCCGTGGCGCTATAATTTTACGTATGATAAAAGCACCTAGGCAAAATGTATAGTACGTTCAAGACAATGAGTACGTATTAATATTTGTCCCTTTTGGTAAAGTGTTAATATTTTCACAGTTCTGATATTATTAAGTTGCGTGCTGCGTTTCCGTCCACAGTCGGTATTATTGCGTACCTATGAGAAAAGGCCAAACATATAATTTATAATACGTTCAAAACAGCGAGTAAGTATTTGTCACTTTTGATAAAGTTGTAAATATTAGCAAAACAAATTCTACCTTAACACGAATGAAGGTGAGGGCAGTCTTAAAAAAATTTTTTTTTGGGATGAAGAAAGTAATTTTTTGCTTTTTTTTTATTACGAAATATTGAGAACACTTCAATGGAGGATTACAATTTTTTTTATAATATTAGGGTCCATAGGTTTTAAGAAAATCAACTTTAAATTGGCAGTGGAAACTCAATTGACCACATGGCAACGCGACGGTTAAATTGTTCTGTATTTGTCCCTTCTATGGTAGCCGTATATTACCACAAATGTACGCTCCTGCAACTATTTAGAATGTAATTAGAACCATTATTTTTTTTATGATCAACTAAATTTTTAAACATTTTGAATGCATGCAAATACTTGTAGACGAATACTGGATTTGACCCATTGCGGGTTATCATTTTTAAGGATTAATTGTATCTCGATAGAGATCTTAGTAGATGGCGCTAGTGTAGATTAAACTAAAAAATGTGAAGTGTATACCAACATTGTATCATATATAGATCTTCCAAAAATTTGTCAGACGTGGTGATCGTAGGAAGGGCGGAATAGGGAATGTTGTACGAGTATTACATTAAGCGTGCGCTTAACCCAACCAATGACAGGTCATAAGTCCTGTAAACGCCTCGACCACCATATTCTGTTTCCAATTTGCATCTTCGTGTCTATTGAGATACAATTAATCCTTATAATTTTTTTTTAATTATACCGTTATTTTGAATATGAAGGTATAGGACGTTAAATAAAGTCCGGATCGTCCATGTCAATATGTGCAACATCGAAAAAAACATTATGTGTTATTGCATTATGTGATAAATTAAAAAAACGGTGGATTCGTGGAACATAAATTAAATAGATAATATGTGCACCATCTAAAAAGAACATTTTGTGTTAAATTATTTTTATTTTATTTTATATCATTGTATTTTATATTATTTGTTTTAGATTTATTTTGTGGGTGTTGGACGATCGAAGTGTGCGCGGGAGATGCCTATTGGTGGCGATGAGGTTCGCAACCCATCGGCGAAAAGAGACGAATGGAGTGCCACATCAGTAAAAGGGTGACAGTCCATTCTTTCTGCCTACCCTTTCGGGGGACGGCGTGATGGTTATTTAGTTAGTTAGTTAGTACTTTTGAAATATATTGAGATAAATGAGCTCATAAAGTTGGAATAAATGTTGTTAAGATATACAAAAACCCAGTTTTCTTTCATTGTAAAAATGGTAGCCATTTCATTTTACGTTAAAAATGTCTTGTAAGGTTACGGCGATACAAGATAAATGACCAGCTTTGTACTTTTAGTACACTTATCATGTCAAGATCACCGAATTTCGGGTCATTAATACGTATTGTGTTCGATCTCTCGGCCGTTGTGCTCCATATTTGATCACGACTCAAATTCACGACCACAGTCTACGAAATTAACTAAGATAAATTAATTATTAAAATGTTTTGAGGGGTCCCGTATGGCAGTAGATATAATATACACTAAAATACTTTTTTTCTATGGCCGTAATATAATTTACCTTGAAGTTCTCTTTAATGTTTTAAGGCTGCGTATTTAATTCGGCCAAAACGAAATTATCTAATAGGATGTAGGGAATTACGTTAGTAGGTACTTGCATTATCAAGGTTTCCAAGAATATTTATTACAATTTAGTTTCCTTTGTGTTACGATTGATACAAGTGACTTGCATTACTTAAATTGTTATGTGAAATGTACTGCTTAATACAAAGAAACTCTTTTCATAGAAATTGATACACATTTGAATGGCTATATCATGTATTGTATCATACATAATCAAGGAAGTAATAATTAAACATTATAAGGAAAAAAACTAAAAATGACAAAGAGATTTAGATTTTTATCATATATGTGTAAAAATAAGTAATGAAAAGAAAAAAAAATCCATATTATTATATATTTGTGTGCTTACACTTGTGTTTAACGTCGACCGGTTTCGGCAGCTTGATGCCATCTTCTGGTCATCTTCATCTTCGTTCATCTTCTGGCAGCAAGCTGCATAAAACGGTCGACGTTAAACACAAGTGGAAACACACTAAATATATCATTATTTAAAATAAACTTTAACAAAGAAATTTCAATTAAAAATATTAATTATTTGTTGAAATAAACATAAAATCTAGTTTAAATAATCTATCTTATTATTCATTTTACTAATTTTATTTACATTTACTGATATTGTGAATAAAATGTTTAAAGCTTCATTCGAAGCAACATCACCATATCAGAAATATAAGACGGTCCATAGTTTTAAGCTTTTATACTGAAAATATAAAAATATCATATTATATATACTCTTATATACAGAAAATATCAGATTCGAAGCGATCAAGTTCAGCTGTTAAAATATTCTCCCTAAAATCACCAGTGGTAGAGGTCCGTAGCACACCTCCTCTGCGAAACCATAACAGCAGAGCCGCAATAATTTTGCCATGTCTTGTCCGTATGTAGGAAAAGCGGAACACTAGCGGAGCTGGCTGCTCTAACGCATACATTTGACTATAATTCTATCTCTTTCCCCGCGCGGTTTCGTCGATCTGATCCGATGCCAGCCACACTACCGCCATGGCGGTCAGAGCGTTATGCGTTAGGACAGGCAGCTCCGCTAGTGTTCCGCTTTTCCTACATACGGACAAGACATGGCGAAATTACTGCGGCTCCGCTATTATGGTTTCGCAGCGGAGGTGTGCTACGGGCCAGATTGGTTGTACTCGTATAAATCGGGTATGTTAAAATAAAATAATTCCATCGTTATTTTGTGCAAACCATCAGTTTCCTGGTTACCTAAGTCTTTATTAATTAAAAAAAAAAATTGAAAACGTTTGAGTGGACTAAATATTTAACGAGATCGGCTCTCGAAAAATCGTTCTTGTCAAAATTAGTAAAAATAATGCATCCAGAATATTTTTGTCAAAATTATGAATTCACTGAAGCGTTTCTGTTAGTGTTATTTAAAAAAAATGCTAACAATCGTCATAGTTTCGTCATCCCTGATCCAGACTCTAGGGCAGGGGAATCCAATTTTTTATCCCGTACTCCACTAGCCGATTTTTTCATGTTTTGTATAGATCCCCTTTTTTCTTAATATAGATTTATTTATTTATTATAACTTTTTTTTTTAATCTGACTTAATTTTTACAATATATACTTTCTACGAACACTTAGCTAATGGCATTGCCTACTTACACAATTTAATGAAATGTTAACAATATAAACATATAAATATTGTATGATATAATATCTAATGATAAAGTAAGAAAGGAATGAAAAGCGGATGAATGCGTAATTAATAAAATCAAGAAAAGATCACTAAGATGGTTTGGACATATGGAACGAATGGATGAGGAAAGAATGGTTTAAAGATATATACAAGTAGTGTGAATGGGAAAAGAAGACGAGGAAGGCCAAGGAAGACATGGCATGAACAAATTAATCAATTACTGAAAGGCGGCCATGTTCGAAGTAGGAACAATCGACGAGCGTGCAGTTATGTCAGGATAGAATAATGTGGCGAGCCATCCTCTCTGCCTACCCCTCCGGGGAAATGGCGTGATGGTAAGTTAGTTAGTTGTACACATAATTGGGAATTAAAGTATAATATTATATATTAAAATAATAAAGTACGTATCTACATAAGTTCTATGTGTGTGGAGAAATATAACATTTGAGAAAAGCTAAAATGTTGGTGACGGCCTGACAAAAACCATTTAAATCTCATACACCCCAACTTTTTTTTAAATTAACGTGGACAACTTGCAGGTCAGAGTCGAACCCTGTGGGTCGATATAGACCACTTTGGGAATGACTGCTCTAGAGTACATAAACAAATACATTACATTTTCTTTATTTTGTTAATCAAATCAATATTCAACGGGAAAGAAATATTAGGTCCTTACATATGAAATTGGCGTTTTGCCGTACTGGCAACTTTGATCTCAAATATCTTCTCTTTGGTTAGGTATTCCAAATTCAAATTTATACAGCTATTTACTCAAGTATTTGTGTTTCGAAAATTATAATTCATTTGTTTTTTCCTCAATTGTTTTTTTTCCTTGCATCACTCAGTTTACAAAATGGAAAACTTGAAATATCGCGTTATTTACGAGTACGAGTTCCACCGTGGCACCAGTGCTGCAGAAACGGCTCGAAGGATTAATGATGTGTATGGCGACGGTGCCGCAAAAGAAAACACAGTGCGTTTTTGGTTCCAACGTTTTCGTTCTGGAAATTTCGACCTGCAGAACAAGCCGCGTGGACGGCCGGAGACCAAAGATAATAATGAAGAATTGAAGGCTATTGTGGAAGCGGATCCATCGAAAACCACGTCCGAGTTAGCTGCGGGCTGCGGTGTTAGTGATAAAACTGTTTTAATCCACTTGAAGCAAATTGGGAAGGTGAAAAAGCTTGAAAGGTGGGTACCTCGCGAATTGAGTGAAGCAAATCAACAAACGCGCGTTGACTGCTGCGTTGCATTACTCAACCGGCACAATAATGAAGGGATTTTGAATCGAATCATTACCTGTGATGAAAAGTGGATCCTGTATGATAATCGGAAGCGCTCATCGCAATGGCTGAACCCTGCCGAACCAGCCAAACCATGCCCCAAGCGAAAATTGACTTCAAAAAAGTTACTTGTGAGCGTTTGGTGGACTAGTGCTGGTGTCGTTCACTACAGCTTTCTTAAATCTGGCCAGACGATTACGGCAGATGTCTATTGTCAGCAACTGCAAACCATGGTGGAAAAGCTAGCTGCTAAACAACCGAGGCTGGTTAATCGCTCTAGGCCACTGCTGCTTCATGATAACGCTAGACCACACACTGAACAACAGACGGCTACCAAATTAGAAGAGCTTCAATTGGAATGTCTAAGACATCCACCGTACTCTCCGGACCTTGCCCCAACAGATTACTATTTTTTTCGAAATTTGGATAACTTCTTGCAAGGGAAAAAATTCAACTCCGATGGGGCAGTCCAAACCGACTTCAAAGATTTTATTGATTCCCGCCCGAATGGTTTTTTTAGTAAAGGGATCGATGAACTACCTATGAGATGGCAAAAGTGCATAGATAGCAATGGTACATACTTTGATTAAATAAATATATTATATTTAAAAAAAATCAACTTTATGTTCCTCCCGTACAAAACGCCAATTTCATATGTAAGGACCTAATATCTTATATATAATAAGTTTTAACATGTGTTTATTTTGTGATCGGTATCAAGTTTTAAGACTCGATACCGATTGCTTTAGTAATTCTATAATATTTTTAAAATGTGCTCGTAAACTGCTGAACAATATAAGATTATACACAAAATTAAAAAAATGCATTGCAGTATAAAAGCACCATATTATATAGAGTTGCAAAAGCTATCGTATTAGTGCACGGAAAAAAGCTACGCGATAAAATGTAGAGATATCCAAATATGGTGGAGAACTGCACTAATTGCGATTTATTCTTACTTTCCCAATGCAAAATTGCGATATTAAAATAAAAAATTATTACTAATTAATGTTCAATACAGAATAACTGAACTTGTTTTCCTTATATGATATGTACTCGTATACTAGTGTGTAAAATGACACCCCTTTCTTAATAATGTATTGATCGCATAACCTAGTGGTTGGCAAGCTGCGGCTCGCGAGCCAAATGGCATCTTCAGAAACTTGTGTGCGTCTCTTCGATTGACGCGATGAAAATATTATAGTAACTTTCTAATAAGACTGATTGCATTTTGTATTGAAACACATTTAATTAAATTTAAAAAAAATTATAATTTTATACAATTCAATTGTTTTTAATCAAAAATGAACTCAACTAGCTAACTAACCATCATGCCGTCTTCCCGATGGGGAAGGTAGAAAAAATAGACCATCACGCCGTTCTTTCCTGACATACTTCTCTCGTTTCCTCAAAATTCATTCATCGTGTTATATACGTTCGTCGATTTCTCCGACTCCTCACGTGGCCGACATTTAATATGTGATTTATTTGATCATGCCATGTTTTCCTCGGTCTTGCTCTATTTCATATTCGTAATTTATATAAATATTTATGTACTTTTTATCTACATAAAAATATTATACCAATAAATACCAAATATCCAAAAAAAACATGTCACAAAATTTATAGTATTAAGTATTACTTCTTATTATTTCTGTGTCCTGTCAGGTCTCCCTAACGTTTACAATCACCCTTGATTAGGCTCCCTGTCCTGGGCGGCTCCGAACAGCTCCTCTACGGTTCTTAGCCCTGTTCTCTCCCGGATATTCCTCAGCCAGGAAATCTGCCTTCTCCCAACACCTCGTCGACCCTCAATCTTACCATTTCAGATCAGATGTAGCAGTGCGTATTTTTCGCCTCTCAGAATATGGCCCAAGTAGGACACCTTACGGACTTTGATGTTGGTCAGCAACTCTCTGTCAACAATGGCTCTAAGGAGAACGTTTGTGTTGCTGACCATGTCAGTAAATAATGTAAAGAAAAAAAATATTCATTTAATATTCATCACCATTATTGGCTATCCCTCGTGTCTGAGGAAGACTATCCTTCACGGTTGTGGGTCCGCATGTGGCTAAAGAGCCCAATCTTGAACCCACACACTTTGGGGCATCTAGGACAAGGAAGGCGTTGATAGTGGAGACGCAACCGTATCCCCATAATCTCTCCTTTCTCCTCCTCCTCTTCTCTCCAGTGTCGTCTCTTCAAAGTCCTGGTACCTTTAAATATTGTTATTCTCCACCTAGGTCTGTCTTCTGCAGTCTCTTCTCAGCATTCACTATTAATGTTTATCATTTCATATTATAAATGGACGTTTAGATATAAGAAATCATTTTCGTTTGAAGTATATAATTTTTGATAATAATATATATTATACTTTGATATACGTTATTCAAAGAATAATTGAAGTTGAGAAACAAATATATCGATATTGTTAACAATCTGATCTCAATTTTAACACTTACTGAAAACTATTATTATAATTTTATGTATTATTCGTGCAAATCATGTCTCATAATATCAAATATTGCAGATTTTGCTTAAATCATTATGCAACTGCAATCGTTTAAGTGTTTTAAAGAGAGCCAAAACTAACATAATACGATACATGGAGCAATTCAATTGATTCAATTCGGCTGAATTTATTGAAACTATTTTGTCAATAGGCACAATCAAGATTGAATGATTTTCAATTTTTCATTTCGTTTATAAAAAATCACAAACATTACAGGTGCGTCAATTCAAATCGTCTGCAACAATATAACTACCTAATAAGAATTTATTTTTAAAAGATAACATTAATAATATAATATAAAAATAAAAATAAACATATTGATTACTTATTAGTTAGAGCAATCACAGCATCGATAACACAACCCTGAGGCAACTCCCACCATCACGAAATATGGCGACACGATTTAGTAAAGGGATTGCTCTACTCGCAGGCATAGCCATTGGCAGGTTGTATGTAAATATATTTTTTTACTGTCTTTGAAGAAAGTAATTAACAGGGGTAAATAGACTCAGAACATCCGAGTTATGTATACGCGTTGCCAATCAGCTGAAAGAAGTGAATCCTCAAGTGGTTTAATCCAAATGAGTTTACTTTCTCAACCATATTTACCTACAGTTTATTGGATATATATGAAAACATGTTTAATATTAGGAACGCATGAGTGAAGATGAGACTTTAGGAAGAGAAGATTATCTTTAAAGTCAAGAATATTTGTCTTCTGAATGTATATTCACTGATATGAAAGACGTCGATCTCCGAGATGAAATTGTTTAGCAGACTGATTGCTTTCCCCCCTGGCATCATCAGAGGTAAATCTGATACTTAATGTTGAGACAGTATATTTCTGGAACGCATATGTTGTAATATTTTAAATACACAAATTATATTTATAACATATTAACAGTGTTTTCGGAAATATTATTTTGAATATATTTATTTAATTACTGTGGTATTATTTCTCTCAGACATTATTCATCCGTTTGACTGTAAGCAAATTTTATGGTACCTTATAAAACCGTTCTTTCGAGGAGATTTTAAAACTGAATGAACCTAGCTGGAGGCAATTATTTAGCAAAAATCAATCATGTGGGTGTACTATTGGGCGATATTTTTCAAATTTGGTATGTTTATGTGATAGCATGCGATACCATACCGCCAACGATTAGACGCATTTGACGCATTGGTTTTCTTAATTATATAACCAACTTATTTTTTTTTAAATGTAAAAATAATTATCTACTGATGATTAGTATTGAGTTTATACGACAATTCAACTTTGTTGAATACTTTATTTAATGGTAATTGGTGATGAAAATGTAGGTTTTCTATTTTTATTTTTTAAGCTATTTTTAAAAATGACATATTAAGCCATGCTAGGGCATTGACAGATGTAGATTTGATAATGCTTCGGGATGGCGATATGTCTTCTTCATTGCCTTCTTCCTTAGCATTCATCTCTCCACTGCTGGAAACTGGCCTCTTCCAAACGATATCCCTCATTTCTTTCGCTCGCCTTTCTCATCCACTGTCTTCCAGCAATTTAGACTAAATCATCTGCTCATCTCTTCTGTGGCCTAATGACACCTGCATTGTTTGCCCATGTTCTCCATGTAATTCATCTGGTTTTCACATTTCGCTATTTTGTATCGCTGTATGTTAAATATACATCAGGTAAAAATCACTCCCACAAAGTGCAATAAAAATTCTGGACAATTTTAAATAAATATTAAATAGTTTTTAATATGTTTAATATGTTAATAAAAAAGTTTTTTTTGTACAACACATACATATACGACATTTAATCAAGCGTTCGTATATTCTTCATACGAATTACTTTCCAAATTTTTCTTATGGTTAAAGTATTTTATTTGGTATTCGCTACAGTGCACAATGGTGTTCTTCTACCGACCCTTATGTATGGAAGCGAAGCATGGAACTGGCAAAAGAAGGATGAAAGTAGAATAAATGCAGTAGAAATGAGATCTCTTAGACGAATGTGTGGATACTCTGTGTATGATAGAGCGTCGAATGAAAATATAAGAAGTGAATGCGGTGCGAATGATGGTTTTATGAACAAAATAATGAAAGGATCATTAAGATGGTTTGGACATATGGAAAGAATTAATGAAGAAAGAATCGTAAAAAAATTATATGTTAACGATGTAAATGGAACCAGAAATATAGGAAAACCGAGGAAAACGTGGCACGATAAAAAAACAAATATTGAATGTCGGCCATGTGAGGAGTCAGATAATCGACGCGCGTGCATGACACAATGTATGAATGTTGAGGAAGCGAGAGAAATATGTCAGGAAAGAAAAGTGTGGTAGTCCATTCTTTCTGCCTACCCATTCGGGGAGATGGTGTGATGGTTAGTTAGTTAGTTAGTAAATTAAATTGAACGACATTACAAAAAAATTATGACATCTCTACGGGCAAATTCAAGTTTCAATGTGATTGAAACTAAACTTTATACGTGCAAACTGCTCCGCAGTAAAGTGCTCTAGTTACGGGCAGTTAATGCAACTCGCGTGTTTGGATATTGGCAAATGTGGTCAATAAATTCCTGCTGTGTGAATTATTGAAAATGTCGGCAGTTTTCCACGTTCACGTTTATTCACGACATTTACAATTTAAACACCACACTTACTACGGTATAATTACTGTGGAGTAATAATAATCAAGTTTATAAAAATTACCGCTGTTTTTTCTAAATCTATGAAATTAGCTAACTTTAAATGGAAAATAAACAAGCCGTGCTGTGTCGCGTTTTTTTTGTTCTAGTAAATTATTGCAAACCATTTTTGTAATTTAATTTTATTCATCGAATATAATCGCGTGAGACCAAAAATAACATATGGCGTCGAAGCAAGGGCAGACACAGTAAGGACCAAACAAGTTTTGAGAACTTCTTAAATGAAGACACTGAGGACGATAGCAGGCAAGACACTGAGAGATCGCACAAGGAACACCAGAATATGAGAGCTATGTGAGGTTGAGGATATTATAAGATGGAGCAGACAGCGAAAAAGGGACTGGTACGGTCATGTATAAAGAATGGACACCACCAAACTTCCCTATATTGCATTGCATAATCAGCCTCATCTGACAGCTGAGAATCTACCTCACAGGAGGAGCAACACTCTGGAGAACAGACCACATAGGTCTACAATAAAGAAGAAGAAGAAGAATCGAATTTAACACTTTTGTTCTGAGGGAGAGGAAAACACAGCATTCTTATGGGGATGAATGCGGGACCCCAGGACATGGGCAGATTTACGTGCTAAAAACCTCTTTTGACCGGTCTGTAACTTTCTTTCTTTTTCGTTATATTGGTGCCAATCATATAATTTAACTTTCCGTAACATGTATCTTAAGTGTATCTAAGTATCTTCTTCGAACAACCGCCTACATTGAGTCTACAACAATCTCCGAAACGTTTACTCAGTACATTTTTTTTTGTTTGTTGATCAAAGAGGACAGAATAAAACTTCATTTATTTAATTTATTTTGATAATAATCACAAACATTACAGACATATAATTCCAAATCGTTTGCAATTGAATTATAAACAGAGAAGCATTAAAAAATAAAAATTAAGCTTAAGAATAAGAAAAAATCATAATATTGATATTGCATCCCTGAGGCAACTCACACTATCACGAAATATGTCGACTTCCGAGGCGATATGATTAAGCAATTAGATTGCCCTACCTACAGGCATAACCATTGGCAGGTTGGTTCTGCAGCGTGGCAAATAAAACAATCTGTGCTGTCTTTGACGAAGGTAATTATCAGGGACAAATAGACCTACATCACTCAGGACTTGGGAAACTTGTGAATATCCAAGAATAAGATCTTTAATCAACCATAATAATCAACCCGAAAACCTAACCTTACATAACATTACCATATTTACTAAACTACACAATTTAATTATATAAATATAAAGGCTATTTTGGTCTTTGGTCTGGTAGAATATACATGACAATTAAAATGACGATAGACTAGCTCCCTATCAGATGTCATGAGAATCAATAGCTGAAAAATTGTTTACAGTCAAATAATCTGTTGTATACAAAAAATAATAAAAACAAAAACAAATTAAATAATTAAATTATAAATAAGCCCAGGTTAATTTTTAAATTCAAATTATTGTATCGAATTTTAAATGCGTTTTTTATATTATACTTTCTTTATTAAGTTTTCATTATACATGTATTTACACCTGAAGATGGAGGCATCCTCCGAAACATGTCGGATTTTTTTAATATTTTGTGGAAAATAAACATTTTTTTTTTCATTTCCTAAGTGAATTACTATGGAATTCCATAGTGTGAATTACTATGGAATTCTACAATTTTATGTGGGCACCTTAGCTTTCAATAAGTTAAACAAATTAAATATTCAATAAGGATATAACATTGGTATACAATCAACCGTTTATAAAATTTCTTTGCATTATTTTTATAATATTGTAGAATGTGAGATTAAAAATATACCAATATTATTGTTCCAGAATATCATTTTTCCCAAAAATGATACGCGTTAAATAAGCTCGTTTAAGTTTTCATTTATTAATGGCGAAACTAGGTTCATAGTTTAGTTCTGCGCACATTATTGTTATGATATATGAATTTGGTGATGTCTGTAATGAGAAGTGAGTTGAGAAATGAGAGTATCATATATTTAATGGCTTTTATTTATACAGATAAGTTAAACGTCTATTTTCAACCAAGACATTTCAAAATGCCATATATGAAACACTTCATTTCCAATAAATATAATAAAATTACAGTTGAGAGACATATTTAATATATAATATGGAGTTTTACAATGTTGTTCAAGAAACTATAAATATTACACTAGTGACACAGTTTATCAATTCTGCGAACCATTAACATGTAATGGTATTATAGTTTATATAATACTTTGTATAGATTAATAAAATATAAATTTCAATGTTTACAAATTTTAGAACTATAATATATAAATGTCTCGGTTATGGAAATTTTTATGATAGATAACTTATGGTTATCGTTGCAAGGTTTTCAATATAAAATGTATCTTACATTTTGTGTAAGACAAAAGCAATTGATTTCATATCTATTTATAAGACGCTAATTATACTTAAATAAACACCTACACATATGCTACGTATTTGTTACAGAATAAGTATTATTTTATGTGGGTGAGTAACTGCGATCTAAATAAAATCGAATGATTTCGCAAAACTTAAGTGTGCTATCAACACTATGACTGCTATATATCAAAGTACGCCATAAATAGATACTTTGAATTTCGGAAAATATTTGATCAAAAGATATTTAGGTATAATAAACAAGCAATTTCAACACGTAAATTCATACCTTCATTTCCGAAACTAATCATTTATATATTATACATTCATTATAAAAAATTTAAAAATAAAAATATATAGCTTCTCATTATATATTTTCTCTGGTGACACCGGTGGGAAGAGCAATTAATCTACTGAACGCGGTCTCCTCGGAGATCGACGTCTTTTATATTAGTGAAAGTACGTTCAGAAGGCAAATACTCTTAATTCTGGAGAGTATCTTGTCTTCCTAATGTCGAACCATCTCTCATACGTTTCTGGTAGTATACTATAGGTACACAATATATTATTTTACCTGTTCTCAATAGATGCCTTTAAAATTAATTTTGTAATGTCTATTAATGAAATAAACTGATTTGATTTGATTTGATTTATTAACAGATTTACTGACAATATCAAAACACTTTGCCCCTTCTCCAGTAAAAGAAATCCCCACATTATATCATATTATTTTAACTTAATTATGGTAAATAATAAATTAAAAATGAAGAAAAAAATTAAATAATTACGTGTGATTTGTAGAAGTTTCGTAAAATTTATGCGAATGACAATTCACCAACGAAAACGGTCAAGAAAAAAAATTGTCGTAAGAAAACCTTTAGTTATAATATTTTAAATGTGACTAAATTTTATAGCGCTTTTTAGGTTAGGTCAGTGGTCGCAAACTGAGGCCTTTTGGCTGCCTTAGAGCGACTCTTTCAAAAAATGACATAAAAACATTTTTGTAATTTTATTTAATACATTTTATTAATATTTTTTTAAATTATTTAAACGTACCGTTAGATAAAAGACAACGGACGTGAGCGTTGTGTTTTCGAGTTAGTGCAGTGTTAGTTACATAACTGCAGCTCACGAGTCAAATGCATCTCTTCCGCGAGTTGTGTTAAAAAAGTTTTTATTTCTTTCATAATTTAATGTTATTTAAAGCATTTTAACACATTGTGCGCGGGAAACGTAAAAAATGTGTGATTCTTGAAATATAAACAGATTTTATTTTTACCATATAATATGTTGAATGACAACGGATCATTTTTATGTTTTCGTAAGTTTTTTTTTAAATAATGTAGGTTAAAAAGCACATTTACTTCAAACAAAATCAAGAACAAGTATATTTGACTGAATCAACTTAAAAATGACAAACTGGAATCTCTAGTAAACGCAATACCATTATTCACAATAAACATGACAAAGTTTTTAATTCTTCTCATTCCTCTTCTAGGTCTAGGTTGAATCACCTGGTCGTGACAATGACCTATTCGGCATGATGACGTCCACCGACGGCCACCCCTCCACCTCTTTCGGCCTTCCTGGTAAGCTCTTACACCTGGGGTTTTAATTATTAATTGTAAAAATAAACAAACTTACTCACTAATCATCACGCCGTCTCCCAAAATGGTAGGCAGAAATAATGGATCGCCACACTGCTATTTCCAGACATACCTACTTCTCTCAATATTTCTCTCAATATTCATATATCGTATCATGCACGCACGTCAATTAATAATACCAATAAAAAACTTTACAATATAAAAATAAACAAATAAATTTTGATATTTATTGTACAAATAAATTGTGATGTATGAATGTGGAGGAATCTAGAGAAGTATGTCAGGACAAAGTAGTGTGGCGGCCCATTCTCTCTGCCTACCCCTCCAGGAAAACGGCGTGATGATTTGTTACATATTACAATATATTCAATGTACCTTGTTTTAGCTGAATTTAAATAACAATAAGGAAAACGTGCACTATCAAATTAATCAAATGTTAAATATCGGCAAAGTGAGGAGTCGGAGAAATCGATGTGCGTGCATTTTCCGGTGTATGAATGTTGAGGAAGAAGTGTCAGGAATGAACAATGTGGCGGTACATTCTATCTGAGACAGCGTGGGTTAGTTAGTAAGTCGGTTTGGTTCAAGAAATGTGGCTTTCCAAATCTAACTTAATCGATAAACTAGTAATATTTGGCTCTATTGATTTATGAGATTGTCGACCACTTGATTGGGTAAGTAGCGTCAACATAATGATACCCATAAATTAAATAAATGTAAACCATCTGCGTAGTATATTCTATTTAATTCAATCGGGTTCAACTAAATGTCTTGGTTGGTGGAATCATTTAGTAATTCTGGCATTGCTTTAATACTGGACTTTGATTGAGCGGAGACAAGATCTATGCGAACGAACGAAATGTGGAAGTTTATTTTAGTGCATAAAAGCAAATGTTTCTAATTATGTATATTCAAGCGATCATTTTCAATTTAAAACGCTGATCATTTTGAATAACTACTACAAATTTATGTAACACTCGGTTCATGTCACCTGAAACATATTTAATAACGAACCGTCTATTTCAAACTAACTAACTAACTAACTCACCATCACGCCGTCTCTCCGAAGGGGTAGGCAGAAAGAATGGACTGCCATACTTTAACCGATGCGGCACTCCATCCTTCTCTTTTCGCCCCCGTATTCTATCTTCTATTTCAAACGTGGGTCATATTTCCATTTATTAATATGTTTGTTTTATGGAAAATTAATACATTTTAGTGTTCATGTTTTGGCATTATATTATTTAATATGCTAACTTTTAAAGCGCCGTTTTTGTTATTTAATCACCTCAAGGGCGCATTAAGATGTGTTTTAAATCTAAATATGAAATGTTTTAAATTGGGTATGAAATTTGAAAAGGATAGGTTTTCAGCTTAGATCTAAAATCTGTCGGATCATTTATGCATCTACGGTATGAAGAGAGATTATTACAAGCTAATGGGCCGGTTACCGCAAAGGCTCGATCCCCGAAATTCGTACGAGGGCAACGCTTACCTATTGCCGAGGAGTTCACTGAGCGAAGTGTGGATTTCCTTGGATTTAGGCTGTGCGTTGTACAGAGTTCGGAACTTGGTGCCATTCCATGTAGCGCTTTGAAGACTCTCTAGCAGAATTTATACTGGATTATTTCTGGACTTAAAGCCAGTGTAGTTCTTTGAGATGTTGTGTTAATGGGAATTTTTTTGGAATGCCTTTAATGAGTCTTGCTGCTGCATCGAACGCAGATTGAAGTTTGTTAACTTGTTGTTTTGGAATGTTTGCATAAATTCCAATTATATAATATTTAATACCAAAACAAATAATTTTACTTGATTTGTGTACATACATTTAACAATTTACCATGGCCAGTTTTTTACAATAGAAAACCCGTGTTGTAAACAATCATCCGTGTTGGAAACTACATTATTCTGAATTACAAGTACAATCACGTTATCGAATTTGAAAATTGTTTTACGTAATAATAATGATTGATGTGCATTTCCACTAATTGATGTGTGATTTCAGTATTATAACATTATTTTCACTCACGCATATTACTCAACACCGCTGTTTTTTCTTTACTTATTACATATTTAACAAAAGCCGATTGGAAATTTGTTAACGTTATTTTAAATAGATAATATTAGAGTTGCGTGAGATGTTTTAGTTTTTCCAAAGGTTTTATTTGAAGAAATCACGATCATAGCACATAAAAAAGCGTCTTAAAAATATCAGATTTATTTAGATTGTAAGATTAGATCCTGGTACAATAACATCATTGCATTAGATGCTGACACAATAACAATAACTACTTGTCACAAATACTCGTATATGAACAAATACACATAAAGGTTCGAAAAATCACGAAAATTTAATGTTAACAGTTAATATGTTATTGTACACAAGGAAACTCCAGTATGTCTAACGAGAAAACTTTATGATTCATGCATACTGCCGGTGATGACGTATGGGATGGAAACTGTGACCCTCACCAAGAGAAATGTTGAAAGATTGAGAGTCACGCAGCGTTCCATGGAAAGATATATGCTCGGCGTCAGTCTCCGAGATAGAATTAGAAATGAGGAGATTAGACGCCGAACAAAATAACGGACATCATGGAACGACTAGCGAGACTGAAGTGGCAATGGGCGGGTCATGTGGCGAGACAGAGTGAGGATAGATGGACCCAGAAAATAATAAGGTGGAGACCATGGGAGAATAGGAGAAACGTCGGCAGGCCGCAAAAAAGGTGGGCCGACGACATTGCTGCCGTGGGGGGGGAAATGTGGCTACGGCTGGCAAGAGATAGAGACGAGTGGAAGGTAAGGGAGGAGGCCTATATCCAGCAGTGGACCGATAAGGGCTGACGAAGAAGAAGAAGAAGATGTTATTGTAACACATGATTATGTCAACATAGGTTGAAGAAACATCTGTAGCGCCAAATAAAAATACATTTGTGATACGTAAAACAATATTTTTTTAATTAAACAGTTTAAAATGTTGAAATATCATAATGTTTCGTCCAAAACAATGGACTATTTAAATATATGTATAAGTTTTTTCAAAAACAGGTATTTTCAAATTAGCAAAAAAACGACAGATTATTTTGACTAACCATCATGCCATTTCAGGCAGAGAGGATGGATCGCCACAATGCTCTGTCCTGGCATACCTCTCAGGCTTCCTCTGCATTCATACATCGTACCATGCACGCACGTCGATTATTCCAACTCCGAATGTGACCGCTTTATTTTATATTTATAAAATGTCTGTGGGTAAGAACCATAAGTGTTAAAATTGTATTAAAATAAAATAAAGTACAAAATGTATGTGAAAATGAATAATATATAAATCAATATATTTATTTATATCATACAATATGTATACAAAATGTATTATGTGTACATACTGATTGCGACTAAGTACTGTGGAGGCGATGTGGTGACAGAAATGTCGTAGAGGTGAATAAGACTTTAATAAAAGGAAAGACAAGTTAATAAGTCAATTAGAAATGTTGTAAGATTTTGTGTGAAGTAACAGTAATATACATAAATGATACCACAGTAATATTTTCCTTTAATCACTTAGTTAAATATTCAATTGAAATACTATATATCTATTAGTTGTGAAAATTTAGATATTTTAAACAAAACAAATTGCTTATGCACATACGAAAACGGCGCTATACAAATTAGCCTAAATCTTCTTCTTCGATGGCCCTACAGCCCATATCGAGCCTTAGCCTCCAGTATTCTTCGCCTCCAACTCCTCCTGTCCTCCGCTTCGACCCTCCAATCTGACACTCTTAACAATCTTGCTCCATCTCTCCCAACTTCATCCTCCCATCGCAGCCTTGGTCGTCCAATTGGTCTTCTACCAATTGGTCTTCTACCACCTACCATTAGCCTAAATATTATTATTATTATAACCAACCGGACTAAAGTTAACTTGATATAGAAAGCTCTGAAATGACTGCGTACATTTGTTAGATGATCTTGGGACCATTTGGCAGGACGGGGGATTTTTTTAAGGCGTAGAGATACCCTATATATGCGGCGACGAACAATTTACATAACATATGCTGCACGCTACCCAGTCAGTAATTAATACCAATGAAAACGCCTGTTTTCTAGAAGTTTTATTATATTTTATGGAAATGACATGTTTTGCCTGTCTAAGTCATTATCTGATGCTGCTGCCTTAGATAAGCGAAACATGTCATTCACATAAAATATAATGAAACTTCTAGAAAACAGACGTTTTCATTCGTATTATTTTTTTAATGTAGAGTTATACATCATTGTTCAAGTACATTTTCGTTATTGATATACAGCAAATAAGATATCTCCACGTTTAGGGGATAGAACGCTTGGCTCCTGATCCAGGGGACATGGGTTCAAGCCTGGACACGACCAGATTCCTTCTTCATAATAATGAGCGATTTTCTGCTCACATTGAAGATTGTAAGATAAATTCTAATATCATTGATGTAAATCTTTGATATTAGTCTTTTAAAAAAAAATAATAATAACAATTTAACACGGTGCCCCTAGAAACGACACAAAATCGGTAAAAATTCCACCACAACGGGAAAGAGAAGGAGATATAAGCCCTTATATAATATAAAGCTTTATTGCTATTGATACGAAGAAGAAGATTACATTTCAGAACATACTTTAAAAAAATTAAATAATGTTTTCAAAACGTCTATGAAATAATATAAAGTTTTATTAAAATATAATGTACAAATATCTCGCTGAAAGCTTTTATACAAATCAAATTTAATAAATCTTCTAATCTTAGACGATCTTCGTGGCAAGAGCTATGAATGCCACACCGAAGATCCCGAGTTCGATTTCCGACGAAGTCAGTGTGAATGTCACGTTGTCGTTGGTCTGGTGTATAATTCTTGTGACTGTAAAATGTGAATAGATTAGCTCACATGTCATGAGAATCAATTGCTAAATTGTTGATAACAGTAATTGGGTATTGATAACCTGCTGTATACAGAGGAGAGCAACGGTTAACTACCACATTAAAAGGTCCAAGTGGCATCCAGAGAACCAGAAAAATTGTCACACTTTGTTGGAAACTAATCCCTTGAATTGAAACTGAAGGAGAAATCTTCTAATAAGGAAATGTCTAGGACTAGTTCATTCATATCAATATAGTGATTTTTCAACCTTCCAAATTGGGTGTAATATTTCTCTTCGGGATGCATTTTATTACATGTAATTTTGATTCACTATCAAAATTTGTACTTTCTAACGTTCTACTTCACTTTTATTGCAATTCTCGAACATTTCAAATCATTTTTCTCTGCCACATGTAGGCTTTTAAACGGTTTACGTAGGTTTTAATATTGAGCAAATAAATCAACACAACTAAGAGCCTTTCATATTAATAGTATCGATAGACTTACTGTGCTTTGTTACCGAACTGTATCTAAAGGATCGTCACGTTTCTAGAACCTGCTTCGCCATAGTTTTCAAAGTAAAGAATAGTTTACATTACCTTCAAAATATAAGATTTATTCTTTAGCGAAATCTGTCGACAATTTTACAAACAAATATAACAAAAGTTACAACTTCCAAAAATTTGTCAGACGTGGTGTTCGTAAGAAGGGCGGAATGGGGAATGTTGTTTACATAAAGTGATCGCTTAACCCAACCAATGACAGGGCATAAGTCCTGTAAACGCCTCGACCACCATCTTCTGTTTAAAAAAAAAACAATTTACATCTTAGTCTCTATTGAGATACAATCAATCTTTAAATATAACAAAGGTGGGAAAAATCAGTGATTAGAAGGGACAATTATACACACAAGATATGAAAGGGTATTGTCACAGTTAATATTAATTAGGGGAAGAAGCTACATATAATGTTATTATAAGCCAACATAATAATAGTGGGAAAACCAGTAATTAGAAAGTACAATTATACATGGAACAAATTCAAGTGCGATGAGTCATAATACATTAGGGACGATAAACATTTGGAGGGAACCAGATTACATTACTAAGAAAATGGAACACAAGTGAAAGGTAGTCTTTGGAAACCTTTTTATTGTGTATAAACACTAAGGGGGAATAAGTAGGAATTTGGTTATTTATAACGTTTAATTTACATTTCTTTGCCTTTAAAATTTAAAAAATGTCTATTTCCTCTAATTTTTGGGGATTATTTGCTATATGTAAAACTTGTGTTTTTGGTTTCGAAGTGATGATCGAAATTGACACAATGATTCGCCATCTCCGAAGAGATATTTCTGTTTTTGTAAGAATATTTGTGCTCATATAACCTCTTAGAAAATGATCGGCCCGTCTTTTCAATATACACGCCATCACATTCCTCACAATTAATCTGGTAGATGACACTCTCAGTAAATAAAAAGAAATTGTGATATTATAACAGTGTTCTAAATTTTAACAGTGCCAAATTATTTATATTAAAATATATTTACAATCATAGAGAAATGAATCAGTGGAACAATACCCGGAAAATTTATATATTTTATGACAATTTATATCAACTTAAAGTTCAGTTTCACAGCACATACTTAATGAAATAATAAAAAAAAGACTTGATATAATATTTGCATATTTCGGAAACGGTATTTCAGTTGTGGATGAATCAATTTACAGTTGTCCGTTGGTAATGTGCCAAAATTCAAATACCTTCATTTACAATGTAGATTAATTCAAATGAGATGATGAATCAGAACTTTAATCGGATATGTAACTGTAATTCTTCTCCGCCAAGATTCAGCAATGTACAAAATTCCAGAAGGATTAATCAAAAATCACTTAGAAAACAGTTTACATTAACAACATTAATACGAGTGTCAACTTCATAATTATAAGCATGCACCAAAATATGTAACCCTAAATCATCAAAGAAAACAAATTAAAAGTCGATGCGATCTGTACGTCCATTTCAAAACAATGATTATTTTATATTTATTTTCAATTTCTTCCTCTCTTTATTCCATCCTGATATCTTCTTCTTTTTCTGTAATAAATCTGACGATCTATGACACAAACATTCATTTATTTCATTTATTTATTTTTAAACATATCTAAAGCATTACAGATTTTTTTTCCAATACACTAAAGATACAAGTTAGAGATACACAATAATAAGTAATACATAATAGATTAATAAAAAGAGCCCAAAAAACATAAGATGCATGACAAATTAATAAAATAAATATACCATACAATTATAATAAAGATAGTGCTTCCCTCAGATGAGCCAAACTATCACAAAATATGTACTCCGAGGTGATACGATTAAGCAAAGATAATGCTCTACCTACCGGCATAACCATTGGCAGGTTGGTTCTGCATCGTGGGAGATAAAACAATCTATGGCCCCTTTGTCGAAGATAATTATCAGGGACGAACAGACCTACATCACTCAGGATTTCTGAGTTGTGTATAAAACCGCCTATCAGTCGAAAGAAATGGACACCCAAGTGAATGTCTCGTCTCCTCTCGAGTGACTGGTAGCCTAGCATCCCTAGCAAGAAATCAGTTGGAAAGAGCCACGGGTAATATCCATACTCCCTAAGATAGAGGTATCGCAGAAATTTTTTCTGCACCCTCTCCACCATCAGGGAATATCGAACCTCATGCGGCACCCAGATAATGGAACAAAAATTATGTCTCCTGAAATGATGACGTCCAACGGTATTTCCATCTCTTAGTTGGTCTTCCGGTGTCCGGAAGGTATTTCGTAAGCGACTGTTATTTCAAACTATTTATTCTGGCTATAGGGTTCCTACGGTGTCTTATTCTGGATCTACTCTACAGAACAATATCCTCTAGTTCACGATCACGATCGGACCTTCATATCAGAGATTTTCTGAAAAGCCCTTTTGTTCATGCAGTATCCCAGAGGGTTTATACAGCTCATGATAGATCGCATGCATGTTTTATAAATTCTGGCCATACTGTCAATACGAATGTGTTTCTTCTTCCAGATTAGATATTTTAGGCACCCTGATACGATAGACGCTTCAGTATATAAATATGTCATCTTGGCTTCATCCCTTTACTACCAAATATTTAAAGCTTATTATATGCTCCATAGGCATATATTCATACTACTGCCATATAATATAATTAAACTTGTAGAAAACAGACATTATCATCAATGTTAAATTATTATAATACAATGTATATTTTTGTGATTTTGGGTAACAACGTGTGATTTCTCCTTCTCGACCGACGTTTCGGAGATCGTTGCAGTCTCCAGTTCAAGGTAACGTGGTGATGGTAATGACTTACCATGACTTACCACCACCATATTACCCTGAAGATGAAGCCTTCAACAATCTCAGAAACTTCGGTCTAGAAGGAGAAATTACACGTTGTTACCCAAAATCACACAAAACATATTGCTGCTAACCGTGAAAATCTACGCAATTATTTATTTATAATTTGTTTTACCACCACTTTATTTATTTTTTTGAAACCAACGGGTTTCCGGTGGGAGCCTAGTCAGGGTAACAAAACGTAGGCTAACAGTAAACAAAACGTACGCTAACAGGACGTAGCTGCGTTAAGAGCGAAACCAGTTATTTCTAAAACAAAAACAAATAAAGTGGTCTTCTTCTTTCTGTTGGTCATGGTAGTATAACCTGTTTATGATGGTTAGTTATCCTGGGATGATGACGCTCACCCATCCCTCCATCTTTTGCTGCTAGGGTTTTCATTTTTAACAATTTTCGCAAGTCTCGTATCTTCCATGCGGTGCACTTGGTCCCTCAAAAAGCGCATTCTGCTTCTTCCTCGCACCACTTTGTCTTTAACACCACAGACAAACATTATTAACTCATTTCTTATCCGATCTAATACTTCTGCCTGTGATAGTACGCAGGGTTCTCATTTCTTCCACCATGAGAAAGTTTCAATAAAGTGGTTTTATAACAAATTAAATATAAAATACATATATATATGTATTCGACGCATGCATACTACCTATCCTGACATAAAGTCTAGAGACAACCACACTAACATCAATTAAACTGGTCTGTCACAGTTTGTCGACATTATTAAACCTGGCCTAAAGCCTGGCGAAACCGGTCGCTGTTGAAATAAAGACAAAAATGGACGTAGTTAAAAAACATCATTTTATTTAATTATTATTTTGAATGACCTTCCATCAAGAGATTTCAGTAAAATCATTTGATAATCTTAATATATGTATACGAGTATACTAACTAACTAACCATCACGCTGTCTCCCCGAAGGGGTAGGCAGAAAGAATGGACTGTCACACTTTTCTTTCCTGACATATTTCTCTCGCTTCCTCAACATTCATACATCGTGTCATGCACGCACGTCGATTTCTCTGACTATGCTATGTATAACGAGTATGTTATACATTATAAGATTATTTCATAACATGATAAAAAAAAATCCATATATCGTTACAAATGCAGGTGTAAGCCAAGCTTTAGTTTAATCTCGCATGTTGTATTTTGCAGGGGCGCTCAGATATTTATGTAACGTCCAATACTACGTACCGCTGTAAGAATGTACTTTCGTTGCTCCAGTTATCCGTACTAAGGTGTGACACCTACGAACTTTCAAGTGGTCAAGCCAAATTGCGATTTGACTTAACGCTCATGCTAATTTTTAATCTTACGTAATCGTTTCCTGTTGTGGATAATTTATGGAGTAGATAAATTGATATTGAAACATAGAAAATGTTTAGCCTGGTTTCCATTGTGATTTTTTTTTTAAATCCTTTGAAAGTAACAGTGCATATGTATAAACAACTATTTATAATATTATTTATTAGAACTAATTCAAATTGTTGAAATGAAAGCAATCCAAATTAGAACTTGTTATGTTATGTTTTTTACAACAATCTGGTTCCATAATTAATACGAATGAAACGACTGTTTTCTAATAATTAATTAAACTAATAACCATCACACCGCCTCCCCGAAAGGGTAGGTAGAAAGAATGGACTGCCACACTTTAACCGATGCGCCACTCCATCCTTCTCTTTTCGCCCCCGCGAGAGACGCGGTGTGATGGGTTGGGAACCTCATCACTACAGCTATTTTCTAGAAGTTTTATTATATTTTATGTGAATGAAATGTTTATCTTGTCTAAGGCATTATCAAATGTCAACATTTGAACGGCAGAGTGGTTCTGACTGCCAGACCGAAGGTTCCGGGAACGATTCCCGGCGATGGCAGTGTGATTTTTATACTGTCTTTGGACTGGTGTAGAATTTACTTGACAATAAAATGGCGATAGATTAGCTACCTATCACATGTCATGAGAATCAATATAATAGCTGAAAACAAATTTTACACAGTTATTAGGTTCAAACGACCTGTTGTTAACTAAAAAAAAAACTCGAACCATCGTCTCAACATATAAAATTATACAAATTTAAATCTTACTACATTTTTACAATGTTTTAGTATATGGGAACTCTAAATACTTATATAAGATTTTTTGAAAATGAAAATTTAAATCAATCTCAATTGATACGTATTCTTATATATATATACAGCATGATCCATTTATTTGTCATCTCGCATGGTTATTAAAAAACGTTTTGAGTCCATGTTTATAGAAGTGTGTCTGGAAAAAATAATTATATCTGGAATCATAGAGATATAACAATAATGTTTCTTCACAATAATTAAATCAGCCAATATTAGTATAGAGAAAGTCAATAATTGGGCTCATAAAGATCGCATTACTGATTGGTATGAAAAATCGTGCTTTAAAAAACCAACAACCGTTAAATTTTATTATATTTAAAAATATGCTGTATGTATTTTAAGCTTTTTAATAAATCTGTTGTATTACCGTGAAGCATGTGATTTAATAGAGACATATCGTGATCGTAAAAACGGTGTAGGTGTCCACAGTATCGTTAACTTTTTGTATTGTATACTAGAATAATTTAATTTGAAATCGGAAGATAAGGCCATAGATATCGAGAGATAGTCAGATGGAGTATACAAGATTTTGTTTTAATTAAAAATATATTTTCTAAAATTTATTAAGATTCTTTAGTTTCATTTATTCAAAAGTTTTATTTATATTACAAATAAACTTAGTAATATACTGTTTACAATATAATTTTTTATTTTAAGAAAAAAATACATTATTAAAATGTAACATATTTGTATAACATTAAAAAAAATTATATTATTGATGCTTCATAACTAACTAACTAACTAACTAACCATCACGCCGTCTTCCCGAGGGGGGGGACAGAAAGAATGGACTGCCACACTTTTCTTTCCTGACATATTTCTCTAGCTTCCTCAACATTCATACATCGTGTCATGCACGCGCGTCGATTTCTCTGACTCCTCACATGGCCGACATTCAATATTCGATTTATTTGATCGTGCCACGTTTTCTTCGGTCTTCCTCTATTTCTGGTTCCATTTACATCGTTAACACATAATTTTTTTACCATTCTTTCTTCATTCATTTTTTCCATATGTCCACACCATCTTAATGATATTTTCAATATTTTGTTCATAACACCTCCATTCGCACCGCATTCACTTCTTATATTTTCATTCGACACGCGTTTAAGATGTGGATGTACCGCAGAATGCTCCGTTTACCGCGGACCGATAGGGTCAGTAATGCAGACGTACTGCAGAGAGCCAGAGCCAATAGAGGGCTGTTGTCGAGTGTGAAAATTAGAAAGGTCTCATATTTGGGTCATGTGCTAAGGGGAGAAAAATAGTACCTCCTTCGTCTGATATTAATGGGTAAAGTAGAGGGACGTCGGGGAGTTGGTAGAAGGCAGCTGTCCTGGCTGCGGAACATCAAAGAGTAGACAGGAATAACAAGAGTTCAGAACCTGCTAGATGATGCCTTTGCTGGAGTGATTGCCAAAGTTGGGGGGACCTGACATGGCACCGAAAGAAGAAAGAAGATTATTAATTAAAGTTGATTGATTCAAAGTTTAAATCAGATTTTCAAATACTAAAAAAAATCATAAACTTTAACGTCATTGTTTAAAAAAATTATATCTATGGTATCTACATATTCTTAAAATATATATTAATAATAAAGCCAAGAAATGAATAATCACCCCCCATTATTCACAAGTAAAAAAAAAAAGTTTTTCGTTTATTTTTGCATTATTAATGAAACCTTATTGATTTAAGCGTTGTTCTGAACTGATATATTCGCATTTGATTAAATTTATTGATAAATTGTTTATAAAACTCTCATTAGGCGTGCTTATAATGGTCTCTAACCTTGAACAACGAACGAATTTGAACATGGCTACGAGTACTTACCTCAAACAGGTGCAACTCATAAATATCATAGAGAACTTATTTATTGAATTAGCAGTTATTATATAATAAGTAGTTGCTTGCTTTTGGCAATAAGGATAAATAATCCTGCACATAGAAAAAAAAATATTTATCGTTATATGCTAGTTTTACTCGTTAACGTCAATTACGTTCTTCACACTTCTATGAAATAATTTATTCTGCTGATTTTTAAATGAAGGTGCTTTACGATGTTTTAACAATCTTTGTATTATTGAAATTATTTTCAAGCACTGAATAAATGCATACACAATACAGATAAATTTTAAATTAAATTAAAACACTGATTATACTGGAAATCTTTTTTTTTCCTCTTAGTTTATGTCGTAGGGCCTGTTTGTGACGGTGGGGTGTACTGGGATGATGATGTCAAGCCATTTCTCCATCTCTTTGGCGGCCTTCCTTTTTATCTCTTGCTGCTTGGGTTTTCATCTTTAACAATTTTTGCAATTCTTGTATTCCCCATGCGGTCTACGTGGTCTCTCCAAAAGCGCCAACTGCTTCTTCCCCATCTCACTATGTCCTCAACACCACAGATAGACCTTATCGTTTTATTTCTGATCCCATCTTAGAGGATTTTGCCTACGATGGAGCGTAGGTTTCGCATTTCTGCTACTTTAAGAAGGTTCTTAGTTCTATTGGTATTGGCTCTGACCTCTATTCCATACGTCATGATTGGGCGAACGCATGCCTTGTATATCTTGACATTACTTTCTGTTAGTATGTATTTGTTCCTCCATATGGTGTCGCGCAAGCAGCCAGCCACGGCTGTCGCTTTGTTGGTTTGTGCTCGCACCTCGTCATATAGGTCACCGTAGCTACCGAGCTACTGGAAATCTGCTCATATTTATTATTATCCTGCTTGTAATGTCAGAGACTTTTAATATATTTCTAAATAATTTATTTTAAAAATACATTTATATACAATGGTGGTTTTCTAGGGATTGTAGATTCGAATTTTGCTCTCCTTTAGCATATTTTTATTTTTCCAAACAGCATTCGTCAAGCACCCAGCCACAACGGCGGCCCTGTTTGTTAATTCCCTTACTTCACCGTAGAGGTCACTGCTGCTTGATACATCAACACCTAAGTACTTGAAATGCATCACATGTTCTATTATTTTATTATCTAATGCAAGCTGGCATCGTACTGATTGCCTTGATGTAACCATGCTCTTTGTCGTGTCTATGGATATTTTCATGTTGAATTTTTGAGATGATATATAGAATTTGTACAGTAGTCAAATAGTTGGTGATAATTCCAAAAATATAAAAGCATTTAAAATATGTTTCTTAAAACAATGGACCACCACATTGTTTTTTTCCTGACATACTTCTCTCGATTCCTCAACATTCATACATCGTATCATGCCCACACGTCATAATCAAGTATTGTAGAGTCAGGGGAATTTCTCGGCAATATTTGATTCATCACCATCATCAGCCGTCTGTCATCCACTACTGAATGTAGGCCTCTTTAAAAGAACGCCACCACCCCCTATCCATTGCCGCTCCCATCCATCTATGTCCAGCAATCCTCTTCAGATCGTCGGTCTATCGGACAGGGGGGAATCCTGTACGCGGTCTCCACTCCAGAACCCGTCTCCCCCATCGGCCGTCGGTTCTCCGACAGATATGGCCAGCCCATCGCCACTTCAGCCCGCCCATCCTCAGAGCCACCTTAGTCAACTTGGTTTATTGACGAATAAATTCGTTTCTAAATCTGTTACTCAAGGTTGCTCAAATTTGCTCAATTAAATTCGTTTCTAAATCTGTTACTCAAGGTTGCTCCAAGCATTGCTCTTTCCATGGCGCGTTGGGCGACTTTGAATCTGTAGACTAGACCTTTTTTCAGTGTCCATGTCTCAGCTCCGTATATTTGATTAACGACATGATAAAAATGATTCTGAAGCATACAGAAAACAGCATTAACAGTGAAACAAAATATAATAAAATGATAAAAACCATTGAATAATGTATGGAAATAGGTAACATATAAAACTGAATATTATTATACGGCATTGGTCAAATTTTCATAAGTACACGACAATGGAGTGCAACACACGACTAAACCTCAAGGATTTTCTTACAAAGATCGTAAATTTTCAGACAAAAGGAACTGCGTGTCCTTGGCAGAACCATCTGTTAGTAGGCAGGTACTTGTGATAATGTTTCAGATAGCCGTTGACCATAAAATTATTAGCAAATCTAGAATCTTTTGTATATCTAAATAGCCATAATTTTTTTAACTTTTGTATACCACAGGACTAATAAAATCCGCGTTCAAAGTTTTGTTATTTTTAATTTCACACCGTCAATAAATCACGCTTCATCGTAGTACGATTTTTATTTTATCATCGAAAAATAGTTCCAACTCATGTTTTTCATTAAAATAATGTTTGCTTCCCATCAATGGTTTAGCTATGCTTAATGCCTTAGGCAAAACATGTTATTACCATAAAAAATAATAAAACTTCTAAGAAACAGACATATTCATTTGGTTTAATTAAATTTACATTGCTAATACGAGTATATAGAGTTCGATAATGAGTTCGTGGGTTCGATCCTAGATAAGATGCAGTTTATACTTTACCTAATTTCATATATAATTTTTCTTTGAAGATGATTGCAATAATACTTTTTTTAATTTAAACCTTTTATTAAATAATTAATGTTGTTATTTGAAATTTCATGGTAGAAGTTCGTTGTAAATAATGAAAAAAAAAAAATAAACATATTTTTACAATGTATCGTTAATTTAATACTTAATACGAATAAAAACGTTAGTTTTCTAGAAGTTTTATTATGTTTTATGAGAATGACATGTTTCGCTCTTCTAAGGTATTATCAAACATATAAAAAAATGTGTAATAATAAAACATCTGGAAAACTAACGTTTTCATTCGTATTAATTATTTAATATGGAGTTTTACATCATTGTTGAAGAAACAATAAATATTATATATTTAGTTAAAATCCACTATGTTCGTGTCTTAATTTTGAATAGAATTTATATATTTATATTTTTAATGTTGATATTTAATTAAGCAATTTAATTATATGTATAAAACAATTAATTCAAGAAAACAACTATAACGTCTACATCTTTTATCTTAATTTGATTTGGGAAACGACTATAAATTATTATAGTTAGAAGAATCTTTATTTTTATAATTAATGTTTTGTTACATGTTACTCTTTTAAATGGCTTATATCTGAACCCTTGACCACATAAAGGCTCGTTGCGATGTAACAAGTTGTTAATACCTACCGTGCAAACATAACTAATGTCTACTTCCAAATGACTCAATAATTCGTGACGTTCTCAGCTAAAGGAAAGCACGTTCAAAATAACACACAACACAAATATAACGCATTTGAAGCTAAAATTCTATTAATATTACTCATAATAGTTTGTAAAAAGGGTGTTACTTCACCAATGAAGAAACAAAAGGTAAGTTAGAACAAAATGTACATTTTTATAAATCGCTACATTTAAATAATGGTATTTCGCCAGCTCTATCCGTGTTGTTCCTTTTTCGAACGGTGCTGCAGTAGCGACTTATTAACAGTGCATATGTGAAAGGAATGGAGACATTCATTCCACGCATATTTGCGAAAACGATTCAATTGGTTTACATGAATGGTCTTGTCGTTGATTTTACGTGATAAATAAAAATAAATTATCAATAAAATTCACTATGTGTTTGCATTACACAAAAAAAGAGGAGCAATGGGTCACGAACCTGCAACTCTCATTATCAGGGGGCGTTGCTTTATACAAAATATATGGATTAGATCTTTTCGTTTGTGATTGTTAGTGTTTTTATTTTTATTTTTTTGAATTTCAGTATTTGTGAAATATTTTTTATTGAATTCCTCAATGTAAACATTTAAAAAAAAAGCTCTAAAAAAACCAACAATAGAAATAAACTGTGATTAAATTCAATTGTGACAATATTGTAAAGCGTCCTTTGTTGATATCTATATACGAGTATATATTTTTTTAGTTGTCATATTAAAAATATATAATATTAGAAGAAGGGATGATGTATATGGTTGTTTACTCGTAAATTCTTAAAATCTTTCCGGTGGTCACTTTCCTGACAGCTGTCCCGATGTTTGTGTGGCACTATTAGCCAATATGTAAAGTGCAGCAAAGGATTTTTATATTTATATTCCTTTATGGTAATGTAAGATTGCACCGTCGTCTCGGTACATGCAAATGGTACCAAGTTCCGCGTTACCATTTGGACCAATAAATTACGCGTGTTGTGTAAATGGCTTCAGATCCAAACGAAGATATATTGACCTGTCAAATTCACGTTAAACTATTAAAAAAATATATTTTCTAAAAACACTTAAGAAATTAAATTATAAATATTATTTAATATAAGAATCGTTTTGTATACATACTTTATATGTGAATAGTGTACATTCGGAATCGAAGATAAAGTTTTGTTACATTTAATATTAAATAATAAAAACATATATTTTTTTAGCAGTTTCATAATTAATGAGAGTATCGTGTTTTTCTTTGCGAGGCTTTTGTTAAATTTCATTTGAATATATCAAGTAAAATAACTAAACAATCGTGTTTACTATTATAAATTAGACTGTATCAATATTATTAACAATACGGTATTGTCAAAAATATTAATCATGTAAGGACCGTTTAACACACTTCTAGGAGTTCTACACACTCCGGATGCCTGAGGGTCACAATGTTTTCATTTCTGCTTTTCTACGGAGATGTTTCATTCTGACAGTGTCTGCTCTTGCTTCGATTCCGTAGATCATTATGGGTCTGATGCATGTTTTGTAGATCCTGACTTTGCTTACCGTTAGCATATTCCTTTTATCCAAAGCAGTGTCCCTCAGGCATCCGAAGATAACTGTTATTAGAGTATTTGATAGAGAGCCTAGAAATATGTAATTTTGAGCGTATGAATGAAATATTAAACAAAAGGAGAATCAAACAAAAAGTAGAAATCAATGCGACAAAGCCATTTAAATTAGTTTCGGTTAATTGTGATACTGTTTAAAAACTGTTATCACACTCGGTTTAAAAAAAGAACTCGTAAAAAGCTTCGGCGTCTGTTTGAAATTAAGCTGCACTAATTTTAATGCCATATTACCATTGTAATTTAGTATTTCTTGGAAGCTAAGAAACCCGCTATACAAAATTGCGGTTTTATTGAAGCGATAAAAATCGCGCTCATAATTAGATATTGTGAATTAAATTACCGTACTAAGATTCATACAAACTAAATATTTCTTCTACTTATGAAAGTTAACAAAAACAGAATTTGATAAAAAAAAAACGTTACGTGTATTTCATAAAAGGAAAATCCACAACTGACAAACGTCGCTCGACAGTATTGTCATCTTAATTATTTTTTATGACATAATAAAAAATTTCATAATATATTTACTATCACTATCGAGTATTCGTCTGTTATGTAAAATAAATGTTATTGTTTAGGTACCTATAGCTATTACATAACATTCGAATTTAATGTTCTTCTTCTTTTTCACTTTTGATAGACTCAGGAGTCTGTTATTTCAAGCGGGTCCTCTTGAGACGCTGAGCTCCAGCTTTCTCTCCACCGTTTCGGGGGTCTTCCTGGTCGGCGTTGTCCGTTTGGCGTTCCATGGAGAGCTATGTATGGTATCCTATTTGAGCTCATTCTTTCTACATGTTGATGTCAGTATCGCCGTCATTGACATCCCCTTCTGACCACATCTTCGACCTCGCAGATTTCTCGGATTGCTGTATTCCTAACTCGATCACGTAGGGTCTTGCCAGTTTTTATTTTATGTTATATTATAAAATTACATTATGTGTATTTTAAAATGTAATATAACAAGCTTTTTATTCCAAAACAGGGGACCGATAATCTGTTATAATGCCTTTTTCGTTATGCGGTCTTCAAAATTTAAAGGTATCCCTATATGGCGGAGTACAAACAAACAAAAAATTACGCCATTTCCCCGGAGGAGTAGGCAGACAGGATGGATCACCACAATGCCCTGTCTTGGCATACCTCTCGGGCTTCCTCTACATTCATACATCGTATCATGCATGATTAATTTGGTCATGCCATGTTTTCCTTGGTCGTCCTCGACTTTTTTCCCCACTCACGCTGCTTGTGTACAACTTTTTAACCATTCTACTCTCATCCATTCGTTTCATATGTCCAAACCATCTCAGGGATCCTTTTTTAATTTTATCCATGATGCAGTTATATGCATTATATTTCTTTCTTATTTCATCGTTCGGTATTCTATCATACAACGTTTTCCCGCACATTCTTCTTAGTGATCTCATTTCTACGGCGTTTATGCAGCTTTCATCCTTCTTTTGCCAGCTCCAAGCTTCACTTCCATACAAGAGGGTTGGCACTAGAACTCCACTGTGTACTGCCGTCTGCTATCTATTATATAGCTATTAAAATACATTTGAATGTTATGTTATGTTTTAAAATTACATTATGTGTATTTTAAAATGTAATATAACGAACTTTTTATTCTAAAACAGGATACCAATAATCTGTTATAATGTCTTTTTCACTATGCGGTCTACAAAATGTAAAGGTATCCTTATATGGCGGAGTATGATAGATATACTCGTATGTGGATCTATCCAACCGCATTTCTTTTAGGAATGTTGGGGACCAATTTTCTGCAGCTTCGAAGGGATGGACATCCTCTTACCCATTTCTTCAGATTAATCGAAGGGATATTTCGAGAACTCGGCCATACTGGAGAAAGTTGTTCTTATTGTTCCTGATAGATATCTTCGGCAGCGAAAGCATAAATTGTTTTACCTACAGGCCGCCAGAACCAACCTGCCTTCCGACGTTCTTGTATATAAAAATTGTATACTTGATTTATTTTAAAATACAATTTAACATTTGTAAATTTGTATTTAAACCACTTTATTCTTTACAACCGTCTTCGCTCTCGCCGAAGTTTCGTCAGGGTTACAAAAGACACTGGTATTAAATTATATTTAATAATGTCACACCACATATTATGAATATTAAGGAAAGTAATCTTTTTGTGTCTGACAGATATCTCCGGTAGCGATAACATAAATTATTTAATATATTGGTCGCCTGAACTTTCTGCCTTTGGTGACGCCGCGCCGTAGGGAGAGCAATCAGTCTGCCGAAAATATTCTTTTCGGAGATCGACATCTTTGTAATTATTGAAAATACCTTCAAATCGCAAAAACCATTTGGGTCGAAGCACCAGTATTTGACCGCCCCCCAGTAAATGACCGTTGGTTAATAAAACAAAATATAATAAGAATTGCTCTATGTGTCCAGTCAAAAAACTTTAATCCCAAGAAACTATGACAAAAAAGGTAGGCAGTGTCAACTGTTGGTAAGAAACAAAACTATCAGTTTTGAACTGTGCCTTGTCAAACGGTAAAAGTGCGTCTTCCCGTTGTTTTTCTGGGATCGTTAGTAGTTTTTTTAGAAGGAAAAGTGTGGTAAGTGGTTTTTTTAATGTTATTTATTATGCAATTCTTTGAATATTTCCATATTTTTATATGTTAGTATCAATATAACCTATGTATTGTATCAATATAACCTGAAGTTGTCAATTACTAGTGATTGTGCTTTTTTTTAGAGAAATATTAACTTTAATAGTAATACTCATATTTCAATAAAAAAGTTAGAGAATTTAGAGAAGTCAATGTGTTTTTTATTGTTTTCTTTTATTTTGTACACTGAAATAATGAAATTAATGCCTTTAATGTGGATTTCAGTACAAGCTGAACCTTAAACGGTCATTCATTAGTGCTTCGACCCTATATATTAACTTGTCTTCCTAAAATCGCATTATGTCTCATGGGTTGCTAGTAATACACCTATTCTCGTATTCTCAAATATGTGCCTTAATAAAATTTAAATAAAATACAATTGTGATACAAAAAACAAAGTTATTTATTTTAACAGTTTTAAAATGTTAAGGTATCATTGTGCTTCGGCCAAAACTTACAAATTTATACAGTTATTATATAATATTTACACAACACAAAGCGATCGCGAATATTGGACCTATGCTAAAGGAATTTTTTTCAAAAATACATAAATCATCGTTAATAAAATGTTTGCTGCAATTTAACCATATTATCATATGAAAATGTTTTTTTATTATCTCCCACGAAGAACAATCGAATAGGTCGCTTAAAAAATCAGACTAGACATTCTTATGTAAATTTTGAAACATGATTATCATTCTTAAGCGCATTGCTCCCTGTGGATCGTAATTCGTTCAGAGTTTGCCAATAGCAGGTTAATGTGTCACCGTGTGCATTATTGCGCTCCTTTAGCTATTTATGTGCGCTATTCCCCGTAATTACGAAAGAAATGCGTTCGCAGTGTGTGAATGGTCGCGAGATATTGTTCGACTTCTTATTGGTGATTTTCCCACGGACGTTGACACACCGAACTGGAAGAAGCGAATGAAAATTGCTGTATCAATGACACGTATTACTTGTAATGGAATTCGATGCTCGAAGCTAACGCAAACGTTAACTATCTATTCAATAATGTAACCACATTCTTAGAAATTTCCACTTTTATTCGAATAATACGTCTGCTAAGACGATTTTATAAATTAAAATTATTAAATTTTATATTTTATATTTTTATATTTATATAAAGTGGCGATGAGGTTCGCAACCCATCACACCGCGTCTCCCGCGGGGCGAAAAGAGAAGGATGGAGTGCCGCATCAGTAAAAGTGTGACAGTCCATTCTTTCTGCCTACCCTTTCGGGGAGACGGCGTGATGGTTAGTTAGTTAGTTAGTTATATTTTTATAAACTTGAGGCGTTAACACTGTGGAATCCCATAATAACGATTTTTTTCCATGTATCGGGTGGTGGTCTAGGGGATAGAACGCTTGACTCCTAATCTAGGGGACTTGGGTTCGAGCCTGGACACGACCAGATTCCTTTTTCATAATAATGAGCTATTTTCTGCTCATATTGAAGATTGTAAAATAAATTCTAATATCATTGATTTAAATCTTTGGTGTTAGTCTTTTATTTTAAATTAAAATTTTAAAAAAAATTCTCTACATCATCGGGTGAACGATATAAACTGATGGCGGGAGTTTATGTTATATCGCTCTCACGATAATGAAGGTGTTAAACCTTCAAAACGTGTCCAGAAAAATAAATTCAATAGTTGAAAAAAAGTGCTTTTAATTCTTTCTATACTCGCCATCACTTCGTGTTGGGGATTCACATTTGAATAAATTTTGAAAACATTGTATTTTCACAACATTTTATTGCACCTTTCACAAACATGTTTCGGGACACAGAGTTCCCTTTTTCAGTGTATGAATGAATTTAAACTGTTTTAAAGTTAACACTGAAGAATAAATGTCTGTGTCCCGAAACAAGTTTGTGAAATTATTGATGTTTTTGATTGAAATTTCTTGGTAAAAGTTCATTGTAAATAATGAAAATAAAAAAAAATTATTAAGAATGTTTCTATGTTTATTTTTAGTGTATCTAAAAATAAACATAGAAAAATTCTCAATAATTTTTTTTTATTTTCATTAAGTTTGTGAAAGGTGCAAAAAAGTGTTGTGAAAATACAATGTTTTCAAAAAGTTATTCAGCATTAACTTGTCTGAAGATTATCGTTTTTCCCGTGTAATATGAATTAATGACATAAAAGGGGTTCCTACCACATACCCTAGGCTGTTATGGGGCGCAGCGGTGCCCTTTCGTCAGCCTCGCTTATGCACTTTATAGGCCTGTTCCCGTCATCCGGGACTTACGTTTAATATCGTACATCAATCGCAAGGGGATGCTAGGCCTATTTAATCTAATATTTTCCCCCTTCTATGTCCCGCACTTATTCATGTAAACTTACACTATATTCTTATATAACATTTAGGACAATGTAAGATGATTTGGAAGGGTTTAACAATATCACTTTTAAATAATCACGACGTTTCCGGGAGGGTAGACAGAGAGGACGGACCGTCACACAGTACTTTATTCTGACACAATCTCTTGATTTCTCCACAATTATACAGCGAGTCAAATACGCTCGTCGTTTATTTGGACTTCCAATATAACTAACCTTTAAAATTTGACACGTTTTCCTCGGCCCTTACGAGTACTTTATAACGTATACTTTTTTTCTTTCCTTTTTATTCATTCCATATGTCCAAAACAAAGAATTGATCCTTCCATAATTCAGTTTACAATACTTTCTTCTACTATACGTTTCTTTCCTCACTAAAACATTATTTGACATTTTACTTCGAACGAAGCATTTCTGGACTGACTTATTTCGCCTTGCATAGGCATTATCAATTGTCTCAAACATGCCTCAAGGCCATAGGAGAAGAGGTGGCCGCCAAGGACCTGGAGATCCGCGAGCTGAAGGAGAGGCTCTCTTGCGAGGTGCTCCGCCTGAAGTTGGAGCACGCGGAAGAGAGCCTGAGGAGGGAAGAGGCGCACTCTGCGCGACTTGCACTTGGCCCTCACCCGTCCGCACCTGTAGACGCGCCAATCGCAGTGGAAGCTTCGACTTCCAAAAGCTACGCCGGGGCCGCTGCGACCCCCCGCAGCGCCAACAAAACCTCATATCAGTCAAATCAGACAATAGCTTCACCCGGCGTGAGCCCTAAAGCTGGGCACACCGTCGTCATCTCCGGAAAGGAGACAATGGCCGGCGAGGCGATCGAGAGGATCGTTAAGCAAAACGTTAAGGTGACGGCTCTCGGAGTCGGCATCCAGAGTCTAAAGAGAACCGCGACCAAGGTGATCGTCAGGTGCGACACCCTGGAAGAGTGCCGCATTTTTAAGGATGCGGTCACACAAAATGCCACCTTGGAGGTGCGGGAGGAGGTCAAACTCCGCCCGCGCGTGATCATTAAGGGAGTGGACGCGACGATGTCCAAGGAAGACGTCGTCGCCGCCCTCTTCTCACAGAACAGAGCCCTAGAGGGACTCCTTGCGGGAGCCTCGAGGGAGGAGTTGGCTTCGGTCCTCTTCTTCGTCGGGTTCCGCAAGGATAAAGATCGAAAGTGCGCCATCCTCTCCGTCGCGCCGCCGGTATATGGGCTCTTAATTAATGGGCAAAATAAAACTGTAAATGTGGGGTACGCGAGGGCCCGCGTAGCGGAGTACCTGGCAGTGCTTACCTGCCAGAAGTGTTTGTCGTACGGACACACTTCTGTCCACTGCAGGAGCAAGGAGGCCTGTTGGCGCTGCGGCGGCGAACACAAAGCGGCTAGCTGCAAGAAGGCAGCGGGCGCGAACGATACTTGTATCAGCTGCGAGCGCTCCAACAGATCTGACAAAACTCGCCTCGCGACCACTCATCGAGTGTTCTCCGAGGAGTGTCCTCACTACCAGAGGCACGTCGTCGCTTACAGGGCCAGGGTGGATTATGGCCAGTGAAGCGTCGACGAATTGGCAATGCAGGGTTGCTCAAGCAAACCTTCAACGGTGCGAAACAGCCACCCTATCGTTTCTTAGAAACATCACATCACTAAAATATGACGTCGCGATTATTCAGGAGCCGTACACCGGACGCACGGGAATAATTAACAAGTCAACGTACGACGGTCCGGTGTACCAAAAAGGCAGTGCGGACTCGCCGGCTAAAGCGGCCGTGATTATTTTGAGCCCGAAACTGGCCGAGAGATCTATTCTTCTGGACGAGCACAGCGATCACGCGAACATATTTGTACAGGCAGAAGTGGGAGGACCTCCTTTGGTGGTGGGCTCTCTCTACTTTCCTCCAGGCGATGACATAGACGCCGGACTCCTCAAGGCCGGTGAGCTGATAGACAAGAAGAGGCACCACCGCATCCTGATCGGGGCCGACGTCAACGCGAAGAGCATTTGGTGGGGGAGTAAACGGACCGACAAGAGAGGAGACAGGGTCGATCAATTTATTTCCCACAACCAGCTACACGTGTTGAACGAGGGCTCCGTTCCGACTTTCGAAACGATGCGAGGGAGCGCTCTTCTCAGCAGCGTCATCGACGTGACCGTCTGCTCCGCCAACCTCATCAAGGAAGTGGAGCACTGGAGGGTGGATAGAGACATAGCCGCCTTGTCCGACCACAACGCCATCACTTTTACCGTGTCGCTGCGCAAGAGCCCCGACGCCGGGAGATGCGAAACTACATTCCTGTACAAGACGAGCAGAGCGAACTGGAAAAAATTTGATAAGTCGCTACGAATTAACCTCGTATCCAAACAGCTCACAGTCGAAAACATCGAATCTAACACGCGACAAAGCGCGCTCAACAGGCAGGTGGGGGACTACATCGAGGCAATCGCGGACGCGTGTCGGGAGTCAATACCGACCATCAAGCCTCCCGAGCGCCGGAGGAACCCGTGGTGGAACTCAGACCTGGACGACATGAAGAGGGAGGTCGTCCGGGCCAGAAGGAAACTCGCCAGTTCCGGCCCAGTCCGCAAGGAGCTCGTGACGTTGCCCGCCTATCTGGAAATAAAGCAAAAATATAAAGACGCGATCAGACACGCGAAGATTAACAGCTGGAAAGAGTTCTGCTGCATTCAAAATAAAGAGACGGTCTGGTCGTCTGTACAGAGGATCATGAAGAGCGCCCGGCGTCCGCCTCCCGCCACCCTCAAATTCGGGAATAACACCACCGACTCCGCGCTTGAGACGGCGACCGCACTTCTGGAACATTTTTTCCCCGCAGACGTAACTTCACGCGAAACGCCCGAGCAGCTCTGCATTCGCCGAAACGACTACGAGTCACTGCTCGCGGAGGACGACGTCCCATTCGCGGCTGAGGAGATCTCTAGAGTGCTGAATAACATGGATCCGACCAGAGCGCCGGGACGAGACCATCTCACCTCGGACATCTGCTCGAGAGCTTTCGCGACCGCCCCCGAGGTGCTGACCGGCATCTTCAATGCCTGTCTGCGTTTGGGGACCTTTCCGATTCTGTGGAAAATAGCGAGAGTCAAAGTCATTCCGAAGCCCAATAAGGACGACTACGGAGAAGTCGCCTCCTACAGACCCCTGGGACTGCTTCCTGTGCTGGGAAAGACGCTCGAAAAGCTCCTGATCAACCGCATCTCCTGGAGATTCGGAGGACGGGGAGCGCTCAGCGTCCGCCAGTACGGATTCACCCGGCAGATGGGCACTGAGGACGCGATGGTATCTGCGGTCGGCCTTATCAAGAAAGCAAACAGCGAGGGGTGTCACGCTTGTGTGATATCCCAAGACATCAAAGGGGCGTTCGACAACGCCTGGTGGCCCCATCTGCTGTCGCAGCTCGCCCAACATGACTGTCCGAGAAACGTCTACGGCGTCTTCAAAGACTACCTCTCGGACAGGACTGTGGAGATACGACACGCAGGGGCCTACTCGAGCAGGTCGACGAGCAAGGGCTGCATCCAGGGATCAGCCTGCGGACCGGTTCTCTGGAACATAGCGCTGGACGAGCTTCTGCAGCTGCCGTATCGCGAGGAAGTCCACATCCAGGCTTTCGCCGACGACGTGCTGCTGATCGTGAGGCACCGAGACGTCGGAGCCGTGGAAGCGATAGTCAACGAAACACTCGAACAGATCACCTCCTGGGGGGATCGAGTCAAATTGCAATTCTCAGAGGAGAAAACTAAGGCTTTGTTCATCACGAGAAGAAAGGCGTCAGCCCCTAACCTCGTGATGAACGGGAAGCCTCTCCCGCTGTCCAAGGACTGCAAGGTTCTGGGGATTGTATTAGACGACACTCTCAACTGGAGTAAACACGTGGACATGGCGTGCAAAAAGGCCGTCAATTACACCAAGAAGCTGACGTGCATGGCGAAGGCCACATGGGGACTCAGCCCGGAGGTACTGCGGGCCCTTTATATCGGCGTGGTGGAGCCGACCATCACCTATGCGGCGAGCGTCTGGGCAGAAGCGGCATGCAGGAATAACATCCAGCTGAAGCTGAACAGGGTGCAGAGAACGATAGGCATTAGAATTTGTAAGGCCTATAGGACCGTCTCTCTGACCTCTGTTCAAGCGATAGCAGACCTGATGCCGCTGGACCTGAGGCTCAAGGAGCTCAAAATGATAGGTGATGTCAAACGAACCGGCTCGATCGAACTCTTACCGGGGGACCGCGGGTACCAGGGGGTCGTTAAGTGGACGGAGCTGCCGCATCCTGTCGAGCAGACCGGGGAATTGACGGCTTACCCTGAGACATACAGAAGAGATGCATTCCCCTCTGACGAAATTGATATTTACACAGATGGAAGCAAGACCGAAGGAAAGGTTGGCGCGGCGTTCGCAGTGTTTGGCGCAGCCGGAGAGTTAAAGTGTAGGAAACTGCCCATGGCGGATTACTGCACGGTATTCCAGGCCGAACTCTTCGCCATCGCAGAGGCCCTGAGATGGGTCGTCGCCGACACCTCGTGGAAGAAAGTCAACGTGTTGACCGACTGCATGAGCGCGACGAAGGCTCTGAGCGACGGCGCGCCCACCAATCCGATGGTCTTTCAGATTCAAAAGTCTTCCAAAATCCTTAGAGACCGAGGTACCGAGTGCAGCTTCTTGTGGATCAGAGGTCACAACGGGCTGGAAGGGAACGAAAGAGCAGATGAGCTGGCTAAAGCGGCCGCCCTTAGGGTCAAAACTGTCAAGCTCTACTCTGAGTTTCCTCTCAGCTACGCAAAGCGCACTATCAGAGAACACACGAATCAGCTGTGGGAAGAGAGATACGAGAACAGCGCCACCGGAAGCGGGACCAAGAATTTTCTCACCTCCATAAGAGATGCGAAAGAGCTGAGGAAGAGAATAGCACCTTCGTTCCAGCTCTCGCAAATTCTCACTGGGCATGGTGCCACACTCTCGTATCTACACAGATTCAAGATTAAAGATTCACCTCACTGTCCCTGTGACTCACAAACAGACCAAATAATCGAACACGTTATCATCCATTGCCCCATCTACACGCGAGAGAGATGGAAACTGGAGAAGGAGTGTCAAAGAAGAGACATCCACATCACAGATCTCCCGGCCATCCTCCGCAACAAAGATACACTATGCAGTTTCGTGGACTTCGCAACCACGGTGGTGGATCGGTTGCGGGCCAGTAATAAATAACAATTGTATTTTTTTTACAGGTACGTCGCGTCCCGACTGAGGTTTTCCATGGTTCCCTCAGTTGTAAGGCAAATGTCGGGATGCTTATTAGCTAGTCCATGGAATCCCATAGATAGGAACTCCACTTCTTTAATTTTTCTTCTCTCCCCTCTAAACTCTTTCTATCTTTTTCTCGGCAAATCTCTGCCACCCCAAAGATACACTACTTCGCTGAAATGCCAATTAAACAAGTCCACACCGCCCTGACAAATAAAATACAGGGCAACAAAAATAGAAACAACCCAAGTAAAAAAAAAAAAAAAAAAAATTGTCTCAAACATGTGAATATCAAAATATGTCAAATATGCAATACCCATAAAAAAAATAAGAAATTTCTATATTAAATATTTATTTTTACTTGTTTTATTGAGTTCGAAGTAAAATTTAATTGCTGATTTGAGTCGAAATAAACCATTCATGTAAATTTTAAATGAATTGCATTTTATGTGTACAAGTTTTGGCAGAAATAAAAATGCAATCGTTTTTTATAATATTGGTTCAACAGTAAAAGATAAAATACTACCGTCGTTATCATTATGTAGGGCCGAAAGGAGAGAACAATGGGAAAGGCGGAACTGTTGACGGAAAGCCGGTCTTGTTCCGAATCACGCCACATTTAAATTCGTATCGGCACATTCATCTGGTTCGTACTTAACCCTTTATTTTATGTTTTTTTAATTTTATTTTAACTTTGACAAAAACTGTATTTTTAGTTATCTTTGCAAAATAGAAAATGGGAAAAATAATTAAAAACGTATATTTTGTTTATATTTTTGTATGAAAAACCTAATTTGTGGTGTAGCATTATTAAAAATAATTAAAAATCTTATTTATATTTTGTTTTTATACAACTTTTTTTTAGTTTTAACGAACCAACCGGTTTCGCTCCCGCTGGAGCTTTGTCTGGGTTACAGACAATTTCGAAAACCGCTTATCAAAAATTAGATTATAATTCGTGTTAATTTTGACAATTGCCATAATGTCCATTTAAATAAAAAATTTTACATTCAGTTAAAAATTGAAGACTCGAAACCGATAATTTTTAAATTTTCTTTAAATACCAATATCAATTCAAATGTATTTGTATTATAGCAAATTTATTAGAAGGCTTTATTTGGAGTTTTTTTATAAAATACATAATTTTTCTACGTACAATACATGATTGACCCATGATGTTAATACTTTTTTGACAATGCAGCAATTTTTTATTTATTTGAAAATAACTTCTTTTTTTAACTCAAAATATATCTTCTAAGCTGTCAGTTATCGAAATCAGGTCAACCCTTAACCAAATGTCAAAGTAAAACTGTATTTATTGTAAAAAAGTGCCACTAGCAATGGCTTTAGTACCTCACCAGATAGATGGGAATGTAAAGTGTAGCGTACAATATGTACGCAATTTAAATATTCTATAAAAATATTAATAGATTTTTTAGTTGTAGCAAATTTGCTGCACCATGCAATGATGGGTTAACACGCCCCTTCCGCACATCGCAGGTACAAGTTCTGCAAATACTACATTTCTTTCCTGAGGACAAAGTCGAGTTTAATAAATGGATAGAGCGGAACACTTCATTTGTCAATTTGTTCCGTCGTCGGTCACCATTTCTTCTTTCGAGTCCATTGCCCTTACTAAAGAACAAACAATGTTCGTCGGAAGACGAAAGGTTACTCAATCCTTTCTTATAATGTTTCATCATCCGAAAAAAATAAATTATTCATCAGTGGATGCCACGGTGCAAGCTATGACTGGTGCACTCGTGGAAATAATAAGTTATTCCTTTGGTGGATGGTTCAAAATATATCAGGATTTTAGTATCAGAAACAATATTTTGTTTTAATAATTGTGCTTTGTTTACATCGTCGAGAAATCCAAATAGTGCATTTATTTTTGTTTTAAATTTATGACGACCTTCGTGGTAGAGTGGTAAGAGCTCTGACTGCCATACCCAAGGTTCCGGGTTCGATTCCCGGCGATGGAAGTGTGATTGTCACATTGTCTTTGGTCTGGTGTAGAATTTTCGTGACAATAAAATGGCTATAGATTCACAACCTATCATATGTCACGAGAATCAATATATCAGCTTAAAAACAAATTGTATATAGTAATTGGGTTCAAGCGAACTGTTGTATCCGTAAAAAATAAAAAAGTGTAAGGTTTTAAATTTATAAACATGAAAATATAAAAAGAGAATTAGAAATTTTGGTTTCGGATTACGAATGTTAGTTATTTTGCCGTATTGTAAATGATAGAATGAACGATAATTGTTAAATAGGGTTGCTATATTTTAAATTTTAACAAAATAAATTCTGAATCAAAAATTGTTCTGTATATATTTTACAAATACTTATGCAGTGATTTCATACACCTGACCTTGTAGCAGTCTTTGGAATAATTTTTTTTCAAGATCACGATGAAGATCATTTGATAATTACTTTATGTTAATTGTATATCTCATGAAATAAATATAATATCCTTATTTTTAACCATTAATCCATCAGTAATATTATTAATTAAACAATATTTTTAAAAACTTTGTAATACAAACTATCTGACTAAGGCATTTGACAGAATGTTGTTAAGAGATATTGTAAGAAAATTACAGGAAGGAGGAATATCCAATACATTGATAAAGACTGTCCAAGATCTATATACCAATTGCAAAACGAAAATTAAGGTTGACAATGAACTGTCTAGGGAAATTTCTACAAGCAATGGTATAAGACAGGGAGATAGTTTGAGCCCCTTTCTGTTCAATCTTATTATGGACGAAAATATAGAAGAGGTAGCTGGCCTGGGACTAGGTTATAAAATGGGCAGTAAAACTGTGAATGTCATTTGCTATGCGGACGATGCCGCATTAATAGCAGAGTCTGAAGATGACCTGCAAAGAATGTTGTACAAATTTCACACAGTATCCCAAAGGCTAAATATGGCTCTATCAGTCAACAAAACAAAAAGTCTCACTATATCTAGGCAACCTGCAAGATGTAAACTGACTGTTGATGATATACCTGTGGAGCATGTGATGAGTTTCAGGTATTTGGGAGTGGAGATCTGCAGCCAAAGTGACCTTTATACCGAAGTACGTGAACAAGTCAGTAAAGCCTCTGCCGTGTCAGGATGCCTGAAGAATCTGGTCTGGAAAAACAAGCACATGCGTATCGACAGCAAGATCAGAATCTACAAAACATGCGTGCGACCCATCATGACGTACGCTGTAGAGACGCGGGCTGACACTGTGCGAACCAAGGGACTACTAAGAACATCGGAGATGAAGGTCCTAAGATCAATTACTGGAAAAACCCTCCGAGATCGTGTCCGCAACGCAGACATAAGAAAAACCTGCGAAATAGAGGATATCGTTCAGTGGAGTAGATCCAGAAGAAGATACTGGAGGGACCATGTAGCCCGAATGGATGGTGACAGACTCGCATATACAGCCGCCTATGAAATCCCTTCCGGACACCGCCCACCTGGAAGACCGCCTAAGAGATGGAGGGACAGCTGGATCTCATCATCCGACGAGATATGATTTCTGTGTCACAGATCGTCAGATCTATCAAAAGAAGAAGAAGAAGAAGAAGAAGAAGTAATACAAAATTTATCACAAAGTTTAAAAAAAAAGTACAATATTGATTCGACGACACAGTAATGGTGAATATAGAAAAAGATTTAATAGTAAATTCAATATTATCATAATTAAATTAATTTTAAACACAGTTTTAATTTATATTTAAAAAAAACATGTGTTTTATTTTTTTCGCATCGTATTTCAACAATAGGACTTTGGGAAGGAGCTCTGCTCACGGTTAAAACGTTAACCATTTTAACCGCGATTCCATTGTCAAGAATTCTACTTGTATTACAAGTATTCATAAGTTATTATACATGCATACAGAGACTTTATTAAAACAAAGATTTTTTTATTTATTTATTTATAAACATACAATAGATACATTGTATTCCCATGAGTAGAAAACTCATTATGGTATATGTATATTATGTAAGGCAATACAGTAAGGAAAGCATTGTTATCTTGTCAAATCTAGTTTAATAATAAAAAATGAGGTTAAGGGCAATCTTACGTTCTTTGCCGAACCGACATTACTTCTTTATATAATTATAAATTTTTCTTACAGTTTATACAATGTTAATTTTATATCTTGAATTTTATTTCCCTTTCACTGCGTTTAATGAGTTTATATTATATATTCGAATCGCTACAATAAAATATACTGATATTGATTTAAATTATTTTACAATAGTTATCGATAATATTGTTTTATATATAAATCGGTCCATTATATTATTGCGTTTCGTCATACGATACAAAAACCTGAGTGATAATTAAAATGAACTTAGTATTTCTGTTTCGGCAAAATTATATTACATATAATAATATTTCAAAACTACCGTTTATTAATATTTAAGCCGTAAAAGTTTGTGACACCGTAGACACCGCTCCATTTAAAAGCTATCATTTTTTAATTCACCCAGCGTGTCGCAGAAGTGGTCCAGTATTGTGATGCCGGAGATTGCTATCGAAAAAATATTTAAAGCACCCGAAAGTGAATGGTCGTCATCGGGCGAGTATCGGTTTTGTTGAACGTCGCTGAGAAAATCATCCGAATCGAATCGGAGTGAATTGCAGAACGCGGCCTGCTATCTCAGAACAGAGCCCGAATCGGCTGACAATGGAGTGATTATAATATATATTGGTTACAAAAACTTCGCCATGGTCTAGAAAGTTCGGTTATATCCGCATGTTTGACACTTTTTCTTATATCGCCGCTTGTGACATTTTGAACGTCCCCGCGACTCGCGGTTCTGGTGCATCGCTTTATTGCGCCCACCACTGCTAAAAATAATTTAAATAACTAACTAACTAACCATCAAGCCGTCTCTCCGAAGGGTTAGGCGGAAAGAATGGACTGCCATACTTTTCTTTCCTGACATATTTCTCTCGCTTCCTCAACATTCATACATCGTGTCATGCACGCGCGTCTATTTCTCTGACTCCTCACATGGCCGACATTCAATATTTGATTTATTTGATCGTGCCACGTTTTCCTCGGTCTTGCTCTATTTCTGGTTCCATTTACATCATGAACATATAATTTTTTTTACCATTCTTTCTTCATTCATTCTTTCCATATGTCCACACCATCTTAATGATCCTTTCATTATTTTGTTCATGACAGCATCATTCGCACCGCATTCACTTCTTATATTTTCATTTTTGAAATAATTTAAATCTTTTACAAAAATGTATTAGATAAAAAAAATTCAATATGTATCAAGATTCGTTAAACAGATCTGTACCTAAAAAATGAAAACAAAAAAAAATGTAACAAAATTTCTTTATTATTATGTATTTAGTGTGTTTCCACTTGTGTTTATGTTCGACCGGTTTCGGCAGCTTGCTGTCATCTTCTGGTCACCCGAGAGCCATATAGATTAAAATAATTTTTTGACTTAAATGAGCTATGATTGTCATATCAGATTTTGACAGTTTTGAGTTCGTCGACGGAAATTGGAAATGGTTATGGGAAATTGGAAATTAAGACAGATCTCAACCATAGGTCCCCAACCTTTTCTTAACCACCGCCCCCTTTACTAGAAAATGTTTCCAACACCCTATCTCCCATAACAGTTATACCAATAAATAAAATTTTGTTTTACTCTAGATACACTCTTGAAACATGCTTCACTCGTGAATCTGGTTTTTACTGAGAAACTTGGAAAAACTAGTCACCAAAAATACTTTGAAAAAAATTTGGGAATGACATATTTCACCTTGCTAAGGCATATTATCAAATGTAGTATCAAAATTCTAAACCAAAATAGGCATATAATTATTGCTATTTTTGAATACCTCTCAATAACAATTCTTCTTCTCCTTCTTCCTTGTAGACCTATGTGGTCTGTTCTCCAGAGTATTGCTCCTCCTGTGAGGTAGATTCCCAGTTGTATTTCCATCTTTAAGGAGGTCTTCTACGAGGACGAGTCCCATGAGGCTGAATATGCAATGCAATATAGGAGAGTCTGGTGGTGTCCATTATTTGAACATGACCGTACCAGTCCAGTCAATAACAATAAGATGATTTTTTTTAGATGCAGATAGACGTTTTTCTTTATGAAAACTTTAATAAAAAGAAAAAGTAGAATAAATAAAAATAAATTATTAATTTTCTATGTAACTACACTACGGCACCCGCCACTCGCCACCTCTGGACCCGCCACCGACCCCATGGACGGCTCCAGAGCCAATAATATGTACATAACTCAGTTTGGACAAAAAATACTTAAGGCTTCATGGCTTCCAAGTAAAGATATTTTGATTCATTGAAAAATACGTTGTGTTTTTTGTGTACGCGACAATGTTCAATTGCTGAAATAAAAACTTTGCATAAAAACGTATACTCGCCTTCGGATCGGTTTGTAATTTCCTTTAGACACCTACCTATATCGTTAAATTAAAAGAAAAAAATGCTTATTTACGGAAACAGAATTCTATTAGGTATATAAAAAACGCATGTTATGTTTCATTCATTTCTTTAAATTTTCAACTTTACTAAAAATAGTATAGAATATATATTTTCCATTAATTAACCAGGAAACAGTAGTGAGATTCTGTATGTCTCAGCTCCTACGGTGGGCTGGCCATGTGAAAGAATGCCAGAGGGTAGAACACCACAAATTATATCCAGAAGGGTGCCTCGCGAAAAGAGACCAAGAGGCAGACCGAGGAAAAGATGGGCGGATTGCGTGGAAGAAGATTGGGAGAAAATGGAAGGAGCTGCGCAATGGAGAGAGATGGCCAGAGACAGAAGTCAGTGGAGGACCGTTGTGGAGGAGGCCAAGTCCCACACCGGGATGTAGCGCCGAGAAATAAATGAATGAATATATTTTCCAAGTTTCACAAATAATTGTGATTTAAAAGATATACTCGTATTCTAATAAATAGATCATTATTATTATTATTATTATTATTATTATTATTTTGTTGAAAAACCTCCTTACATCATTACAGCGCGAGCCAAATCGATGTAAAGGGTGAAACTAAAATAATATCAAAGGAAATATACATAGAACCCTATGAAGGAATATGCCAGTTATTTCCTTGCTGCCTTTATCGTGAGGGTATTCACGAATTCGCCATAATTGCATCCACAGAGGTCTATCTCTTTTGCAACCTCATTTAAAAGACGAATCGCTTTCAATACAGAAGAACTTCGAAGGGCCTCAGTGCGGCAATTTAAGGCATAAAATAATATTTGCCCCCTTGCGCTGCTGTAACTATAGGGAATGTATAGATTTTGTTCTCTCAGTATTCCTGGATTGTAAATACCTCCGGATAATAGTTAAAACAAATGCTTTCCTAGAAAGATCATTCGACGAGATTAAAGAGTGTTGAAATCCAACATTCCTGAGAGAAATTGTGAGGGGTACAAAAAAGGATAATGGTTATACTCCCTGAGGTATGAATATCTCAAATATCGTTTCTGGATCTTTTCTAGTTGATTTCAATTGATCATCAACAGAAGATGGCAGCGAGCTGCCGAAACAGGTCGAAGACACAAACATCAGTAGATTTTAACTAAATATACATCTTATTCTTATATTTTCATTTGTTCCAATGACAATTTGAATAATTTCTTCAATATTCTTTTAAAGTTCTTGCTGGTGTTGGTTGGTTTTAAGTGCCTAATTACTGCCAAATAAAAAAAGTGGATACGTGGAACATTAATTAAATCATATAACAGCTAATTTAAAAAACGGTGGATACGTGTAACATAAATTAAATAAACACAAAAGTCCGGATCGTCCATGTCAACATGTGCAACATCGGAAAAAATTATGTGTTATTACATTATGTGCTAAATTAAAAAAACGGTGGATTCGTGGAACATAAATTAAATAGACAAATGTGCACCATCTAAAAATAACATTTTGTGATAAATTATTTTTATTTTGTTATTTTATTTTATATCATTGTATTTTATATTATTTGTTTTAGATTTATTTTGTAGATGTTGGAAGATCGAAGTGTGCGCGGGAGATGCCTATTGGTGGCGATGAGGTTCGCAACCCATCACACCGCGTCTCCCGTGGGGCGAAAAGAGAAGGATGGAGTGCCGCATCGGTTAAAGTGTGACAGTCCATTCTTTCTGCCCACCCTTTCGGGGAGACGGCGTGATGGTTAGTTAGTTAGTTTACATCTTAAAAAGATTTTTTACATTTTTTTTCATCCTTTTAACGTTACAACCCTCGCCACCCACGTCTTCTATCACAGACACCACCAAATCATCGCAGTATCGGTCTGCCTACACTTCTTTGCCATATGTATCGTCTAAAAACACTAATTTTTGGATCCCAAGATTCCCCATCAACATAATCTTGTTATTTTAATAAACTCTACAACGCTGATGTCCTGGTATACATCGTACAGCTCCGTTTTAAATATTTTCTCCGTGTCTGACCATTCTTAATGGGTCCAAAGATTCTGCGAAGGATTTTCCTTTCAAAAGAGTCTAATTTCATTTCATTACGTTTGTTAAGTGTCCCAAGTTTTCGTGGCATACGCTAAAATTGGTTTTATCGATATTTTAAATGATTCTGATTCTAGTTTTGAAGTATTTACTATAAACCGGGTGGTGGTCTAGGGGATAGAACGCTTGGCTCCTGATCCAGAGGACATGGGTCCAAGCCTAGATACGACCAGATTCCTTCTTCATAATAATGAGCTATTTTCTGCTCACATTGAAGATTGTAAAATAAATTCTAATATCATTGATGTAAATCCTTGATATTAGTCAGGTGTTAAATATAACTGTATGTTAAATAATTTATCGACTGTTACAATTAAATTTCTGTGATTTTTCGAACCTTTATGTGTATTTGTTCTTATGTCGATTTGAATAATTTCTTTGATATAATTGTGAACTTATCGCTGGAGTTGAGTTAGGTACCTACCTAATTATAGTTAATTAAAAGAACGGTAAATTGCTATTTAAATGTCAAAAAACTCATTACTGTAATTATTCATAGTTAAAATTAAGCATGCGATATCGTTTCGGCCAAAACGTTTCGATAGCGTCGGGGTAGAGAGGCTTACGTCCAGCAGTGGATGGAGACAAGCTGATGAAGTACACATTTTAAGAATTATTATTAAAAAATATTTCTTCGTATTTGTCAATTGACAAATACATTTTAATTTAAATCCAAATTTTAAAGATAAGATTTGTAAGATAGAGTTGTCAACGTTAAACACAAAACGAAGCACACTAAATCTATATATATAAAACAAAGTCAAAAATCGTGTTAGTTACACCATTTATAACTCGAGAACGGCTGGACCAATTTTGAAGATCTTATATTTGCTGGATTTGTCTCCGTTCCGGATAACAGAATAATTATTAAAACATTTGAAAAAATCACTTAAATGATTTAAAATTAATTATATTTGTCGTACGTTTGACTAAATTTGACTTAATAAACGACGTATAAAATCAAAATGGCGTGTATTTTAGTTTCGGTATCGCCCGTAGGTGGTGTATTGTTGATGCCAGATGTCAATACTCAATGTGAAAGATTTGAGTTGAGGTTATTTTTTAATCGTCGCCGGGATTTTTGGTTTTCTTTATTAATTTTAGATTAACAATGCCCAAAGTTATAAAAATCAGTATAAGAGAGACTATTCTAAAAGTTAAACCCCTTTTGTGAAGGAGAGCAGAGAATATTTGCGCCATTAATACCATTCGAAAAAGATGACAGATGAGTGTTCCGTGGAGATTAAATAACCGATTTATGATTAGTGAATAATAATAAAAATACGTATTGTATATTTTGTATTGATTTTATAGGTGTATCTGTGTACATTCGGTCCAGAGAATTGTTACCATAGGAAATTCAGCCGCGAGTACTTAATAAACGAAATATTTGGCTAGATGAAGACGAGGAATTTCTTTTTTCAATTGATAGGGACACTGAATCATCAAACTCTTCAGATGATGAATATGATGATGCTAATGATGAAAACGGAGTTCATTGATGGATCACACTTATTCAAAATTATGTTGTCTGCTATTTAATTGTTTTAACGTGTTTTGATGAATGTCGGAAAGTCAAAGGTGTTAGTTTTTGAAAGGGAAGAGCAAATGACAGTTTGTAATATAAGTGTAAATGAAGAGAACTTGGAACAGGTGAGGGAATTTGTGTATTTAGGTAGCATGTTCACAGCGGATGGCCGAACGGACAGTGATGTTGAAAAAAGGGTTGGTGCGGGTAACAAAGTGAATGGAGCTTTAAAAGTAGTTATTGGAAACAAGAATTTATCAATGAAAGCGAAAATGGCCGTTCACAATGGAGTTCTGGTCCCAACTCCTATGTATGGAAGCGAAGCATGGAACTGACAGAACAAAGATGAGAGCAGAATAAATGCGGTAGAGATGAGGTCCCTAAGACGTATGTGTGGTAGAACGATGTATGACAGAATCTCAAATGCTGATATTAGGAAGGAATGTAGAGCGAAAGAAGGTATTATGAACAAAATTATGAATGGTTCGTTGCGTTGGTTCGGACATATGGAGCGCATGGGTGAAGAAAGAATGGTTAAAAAAGTATACGTAAACGATGTAAATGGAGTAAGGAGTCGAGGTAGACCGAGAAAAACATGGCATGTCCAAATTAATCAAATATTAAAGGTTGGTCATGTCAGAAGCCGGAAGAATCGACGTGCGTGTATGACTCGATGTATGAATGTGGAGGAAGCTAGAGAGATGTGCCAGGATAGAGTAGTGTGGCGGTCCATTCTCTCTGCCTACCCCTGCGGAGTATTGCGGAGTTGTTGTATTAAATTCATTTATTTATAATAATAAAATAATAAGAATGATAATAATCATAATAATAATTCAAACAGTAATTAGAAGGAACAATCATACATAATATAGAGTCAAAAACGATGAATCCTAATATATTAAAGACGATAAACATTATAAGGAAGCAGATTACATTAGTAAGAAAGGGACAAAAATGGAAGGTAGTATTAATATTTTTTTGGTAGATTGTATAAAGGAAAAGTTTTTAATGTACTACATATATACTAAGGGGGAATAAGCTGGAATTTGGTTATTTATAACATTCAATTCACGTGCCTTTGCTTTAAAAATTTCAAAATTTTCTAATTTATCAAATTTTTTTAAAATTGTTTGCTATATGCAAAAAAAATGTGTTTTTGGAATTGAAATGATGGTCAAAATTCACACAATGATTCTGTTTTTGTATTAAATGTTGTGTTCATATAACCTCTTCAAAATGATCGACCCGTCTTTCCAATATACACGGCATCACAATCCTCACAATTAATCTGGTAGATTCCACTTTGGTTGAATATATTGTCGCGAAAAAATAAAAAACACAATTGTGATACATAAAACAAAGTTTTTAATTAACAATTTATAATTCATTTTAAGTATTAATGCAGGCTTCCACGTGAATTATATTCCATTGTAATTAATATTTTTAATTTTGACATTTGCACATTTCATGAACTTAATTCATTTTAAGTATTAATTGTAATTCAATAAAAAGGTGAATTAAATTTAGCTAATAAGTTAACACAACATTTATTGATTCTGAGGCGGTACGAAGTTCGTCGGGTCAGCTAGTTTATAATAAAAAAGAAATTTTGTATCCAAAATATATTTTTTTCATTATTTAAAATGAACTTCTACCAAGAAATTTTAATTCTTCATCTTCAAGTGCCGTGTCGGGTCCCCGCAACGTTGGTGATCACCTCGGCGAACCTGTCCCTATCCTGCGCCGCTCGGAACAACTCCTCTACACTTCGGATGCCGGTCCACTCCCTCACGATTCGCAGCCAGGACATTTGACTCCTACCGGGCCCTCGGCGTCCCTCAATTTTAATTCAATTAAATTTCAATTAAATTAAATTTATAGATTTATAAAGTAAATCCATTTTGCCTACGTGACTTTTCATGAATCGTTCGGTGTTACTGTTTTAATGAAAAATATTCGTTCTACTTGCTCAATTTACAAACTGAAAGAAAATAAGTACTCGTAGATACTTAATAGTGTTTCATTGTCATAGCTATTTTTTGTATCACCGTGGTGACAGAGATTTGATGTTTCGAAAATTTCTGATAGCAACTGAAAAATAGTAAAATTCAATTAAAAAACGGTCTAGTCTGACCTGCTAACAGTTCTAACAAATATGTTTTTATTGAGTATATTCTAGCTGTATGAAAAAAACAGTTGCGTTATTAATAAACGAAAATACATTGAAAAAAAACAATTGCAGAATAAATTCATTGTAGTGTTACTAACATTATCAAAAAAAATATAATAATTAACCAACACGCCGTTTTCCAGAAGGGGTAGGCAGAATGAATGGACTGCCACACTTTTCTTTCCTGACATATTTCTCTCTTAACATTCATACATCGTGTCATGCACGCGTATCGATTTCTCTGACTCCTCAAGTGGCCGACGTTCAATATTTGATTTATTAGATCGTGCCACGTTTTCCTCGGTCTTCCTCTATTTCTGGTTCCATTTATATCGTTAACATGCATTTTTTACCATTCTTTCTTCATTCATTCTTTCCATATGTCCAAACCATCTCAATCATCCTTTAATTTTTTTGTTCATAACACCATCATTAGCACCCCATTTGTAATTTACATACCCCATGTCAATATTAGCACTACTTACACAAAACAACTTGGAGACTTTCGTGCGGAGTGGTCAGAGCTTTAACTGCCACAGCGAACGTACCAGGTTCAATTCGATTTGATTGTCACACTGTCATTGGTCTGGTGTAGAATTCATGTGACAATAAAATGGCGATAGATCTAGCTACCTGCATGACGTGAGAATCAATAGCTTAAAAACAAATTGTTTACCGAAATTAGGTTACAAGAACCTGTTTTTCTCTTATTTTTTTCCAACAAAATCTTATTTTTTTATAATATTTTTCGCGTGACAATTGGATTATAAATATCTTGACATTAACGTATGATCGAAATATATATTTTTTATTGTTATCTGAGAGAATGTTAGATTTCACCTTTCATTGATAAATTCTTGTTTCCAATAACTATTTTTAAAGCTCCATTCACATTGCTGCCCGCACCAACCCTTCTTGTCGCCATATAAATTAATCGGTATACTAACAACTTTAAAGTATTTTAAAAACAGCAGTTGTAAAATGAATTAAACATCAGTTTGTTGTTTGCTTTGAGTGTGAATTGTTAATGTATGTAGGTGTCGCCTTAAATAAAATGTTGTGACTAAAAAGTCATAGATAATCTATATTTAATGGAATAGATACGTAAATTAATTAATTCAGTCCTAAACGGTTATTAGATAATATAATACATAGGTACAATAGATTATACACATGCTCGCATTCAATATGTTACACGTGGGTTAATATAATTAAAGCAATTTATTGTTAACATTTTTTTATACGTTGATTTTCGAAGACAATAATTGATATACTAATTTTGAGTTGAACTTGAAAATCAGCATTAATAAAAAAAAAAAAAATAACCATCACGCCATTTCCCCGGATGGGTAGGCAGAAAGGATGGATCGCCACAATTCTCTGTCCTGGCATACCTTTTGGGATTCCTCCACATTCATACATCGTACCATGCACGCACGTCGATTATTCCGACTTCGAATGTGACCGCCTTTTAGTAATTAATTAATTTGGTTATGCCATGTATATCTCGGTCGTCCTCGGCTTCTTTTTCCACTCACGCTACTTGTGTTCAACTTTTTAACCATTCTACTCTCATCCATTCGTTCCATATATCCAAACCATCTCAGGGATCCTTTTTTAATTTTATCCGTGGTGCAGTCATCTGACTTACCGTGCAAAACTCTAATGTATGCTAGTACAATGTATACACATGTACTACTGATTTAAAAAGATTATTTTTATATTGTTAAATTTTAAATATTATTTTTTGCAATTTCGAACTGAATAAGGATTGGTACTGAATAACAAATAAAACATATTGTTTTTTTTATTTAATTTTTATTTATTTTATTTGGTGCTAATTCAATTATAAAAATAGTTTAATTATATAAACAAATACTAACTTTTATAGACACTATTTTTTAATGTTGTTAAATTTTGGATTTTTTTTTTCAATGACGAACTGAATATGGATAATAAATAACAAATAAAACATACGTTTATTTATTCAATTTTCATTTATTTTATTTGGTGCTAATTAAATTATAAATATAATTTTAATATATAAATACATAGGAACTTATGGTTTATAAAGTTAAGAGTAATTCATATGTTATCACTTTTTAATATATAATATAAAATAAAATCAAAAATGTACTAGTAGGAAGGAAAGTAATTGGATGGGAGGAGGAATCTGAAGGTTATAAATAATAAAGGTACATGGAAAAACAAAATAAACATAGTAAGATTAAAATATAAGGTTGAAGAAGGTATATGTGGTATGGTAAAAATAGGGTTTGGATGGAATAGGTTTAGATGGGTAGGTTGTGTTGGACAAGGTTTAGTTGAGTTTAGTTGGATAAGAGAAGATTATGTTAAAAGGTTTAAGGTAAAAAAGGAAATAAGTATTGGGTTAATTTTTCTTGCATTTCGTTAAATTACTGTTTGATAAATATGGAGCAATATATTCATGTATTTAATTAAATATATATGTATATTATAATATATAGGAATGTTGGATATATTTATATTGGATAGATATATAAGATATTGAGATAAAACATGTATTGAAATGTAAATTTCATACATAAATATAAGGAAGAACAACATCATTTGCACAATCATAGTAAATGATAACACAGATGTTTATTTGATTAATTGAGCAATATTGTGAATGATTGACGCGTTTTAATCATAAGATTAATAAGTCAACATTTGTTGTATATAATATATAGATAAATATTTTTATACGATTTCATTTGAGGAAAATAAGGTTTTGAAGATTGCGAGAACAATTTATTCTCCTGTCATCACCTCCAGAAACTCTGAAAAAAAAAATATGATTTGTAAAAAATAAATCATCAAATGCCCAAAGGGTCTTCAATAAATCGTCACGTCAGTAAGAAGGTTCCAACTGACAAAAGTAAAAAGCTGAGAAAAATGAAGTCAAAGTTTTGTTGGTTTCGGGTGCGTATCTCGGAATAAAAGGGTTTAATTCCAATTTCCAGAGATTATTTTACCGAGAAACGTGTAAATTTTGTCTGGCAACAGTTGGAACAATAAAGTTCTAAGTTTAAATAAATCCTTCTTTAGTGAATCGTGTGTTTTGAATGATCAGATGGAACTTGATTATTTTCGTAACATCAAAATGACGATACTTTTACATGTTTTTTTTAATTGTACGTATAGATAAGGTTAGTAAGAACCCTTTTCACGAAAAAAAGCCATATGTGAAATTTTGTTAGTTGGAACCCTCTTACTCTCAGGTGACAAAATACTGATTATTAGTTATTTCATTAAGAAAACAGTCATATGTTAAATTGATGAAAGAAACAAATTCTTAAATCATTAATTTAAATAATACCCAATTGAAAGGATCTTACTTGATTTTTAATTAAATTTGTATGTTAACTGAAATGAAAACTTAAAAAAATTGTTTTTTTTTAGAAACAATAAATAAATGAAGACATGTGTTTATATTTATAAAGAAGGATCAAAATTTTAAAACAATGATTTTTTTCTTCGAAAAATGAACTTATTGAATGAATTACTTAATACCTTTAGGAATTTTAAAGTTTAATATGTAAAGTATTTATAAATTACAACGTACCATCCCAGTCAACGGTTCCTGAGCCATCAGAGTCAATTTCCTCAATCATGTTATCTAAATCATCATCTGTGATCTTGTTGTCTAATTCTTTGAAGATTTCTCGGAGGACATCTGTTGAAATGTAGCCATTACCTTAAACAAAATGGAGTCGATTGTACAAACAATAACAATGCTTCCATTATATAACAACAGATGTCGCTATAAAATAGAAATTAATTTCCTCAAATTATTTAATTAAAATGAACTATTATGAAAACAATTTGAGAAAAATTCTTGAGTAAATTTTAATACTTTTTGCTATTCATCAACATGTTTTTAAATGCATAATTATTCATGTGCAATAATTGTTAAGTTATAATTTTCAATCATAGATGTCTCTCTCTTTTTTTTTATGTGTATGAAAATTCGCTATTTGATTTTCCGTTACTGTTATATAAACTATTTATACCTTCTTTGTCGTACAATCTGAAAGCCTCTCTCAATTCGTGGACCATAGCTTCCTGATCTTCCTCTTCTTCTGTCAAGAAGTTAGAGGCTAGCTGACAGAACTCCTCGAATTCCAACTCACCGGAACCTAGAAATTTTGTAAAATAAGTTTTTGTAAAATTTAAAACTTAAATTAAAAAATAGTTTAATTTTGTTAAATCAAAATAATATTCTATAAGGTGTATTAAAAAAAATATGCTTATATTAAATTTAAATCTAGATTAAAAAATTGCTTTTATGTGTCAATTTTATTTATTTATTACATTACTTTGAATTTTTATTTTTAAATATTAAATCGTTAATTATCATAACATAAATATAAAGTAAGCTTTTGTATCCCTGATATATATGTAAAATAATGTATCAAAACGGTGTTTAGAGGTACAATTTAAAAAAATCGTTTACGTCATATAATGTGTGCAGCTGTTTTTTAATGATATTATTTAAAATTTTATTTGCTTATAATAATATTTAAAAAAAATCTCTGCCGTAACAGTGAATTAACACTGCCGTGACCAGGAGTCGAACCTGGGTTACTACGGCCACAACGTAGGGTCCTAACCACTAGACGATCACGGCTACCAGAGACGGTGAGCGGCGCTAGAGCAAACCGCTTCATATCTCGAGCAATTTTCAAGCGTTTTATTTAATGGCCTTGTCCAAGTTAACTGTAACATGTTTGGCCAATTTTCCAAATAAAAAAGTCTTCGGGTCCGAATTTTTTCGCAATTCCCCGGCATTCTTTGTAAATGTACCGCGAAATCGCACCGCGTGGTGAAACGATTTGCAAAACATCTACAATACTATATTATATTAGTATTGATACGGTGAAACTTTCGTAATATCTTGTTTTGTACGTAATGTCATTGTATTTTAGTACAAAATAATGTTTGTGTTTGTAATGACAAGCGAGTCAATTTCAAGCAGAAAAATACTTTAAATTAATTCTTTGCAATTTAAATATTACAGTATGTTAACATATAATACGTTTTTATACTATCGAAACTTAACAGTTTTCTAAAATAATTAAAAATATCTAAAAACTAAACACCGGCGCCACCAGAAGGACTCGAATCAGTGTACGTGTTACTTAAGATAATCAAATATAATAAAAATATAATGCTTACAAAAAAGTATACGTTAACGATGTGAATGGAGTACGAAGTCAAAAAATACACGGCATGACCAAATTCATTCAATTTTAAAGATCAACCGTGTTAGAAATCGGAAAAATCAACTTGCGTGTAAAAATCAACTTGCTGTATGAATGTGAAATATCCTAGAGAGGTGTGTCAGGATAGAGTAGTGTGGCGGTTTATTCTGCGTGATGATTTGTTGTTGTAAATTAATCATTTTTATTGTTTACTGAGTGTATACTGAAGATAATAAATAACAATTTTATAAAATTTTATATTCACATTTTAACGGCTTTAGTATAATGTTTATGTTAGTTTAATAATATAAAAAGTTAAAAATATTTCTTCTTTCGATATATTGTATCAAATAATTCTTAGTATTTTTCGTTTTAACTTCTCTCCGGGACCCTACGAAAATGGTTGTAACTTTCTATTACTTTTAATATTACAACGAAATCTTGGTCGTATACTTTATATACTTTTTAAATCCATACTTTTTAAATCTATATACTTTTTAAATCCAATGAAATATCAGATAGTATTGTTTTTTTTTTAGAAAAAAAGGGATAATTATATTTTAAATATGTACTTTCGTCAAATAACTATACAAATTCCAAATAATAATCTACTTGTCTTGTTTGTAATTAATATGAATGAATGTTATTTAAAGCTAATTACCATCTCCATCAACTTGGTCTATGATTTCTTTCAGCGTATCTTCGTCCAGCTGATGTCCCAGCATCTCTAAGATTGTTCCAACCATGTCCGTGCTGATGACTCCCTTCTTCTCCTGATCGAAGGCGTCGAAGGCATTCTTCAGAACTGTAAATATACATTTAATATAATTAATATAATAATGATATATAATACTAAAAAAGGGCTCTGCAGAAAAGTTCATTTATCAGATAATTTATTTTTATAGATTTACAATTAATTTATTTTTATAGGGGTTCGAATTGTCAGTAGGGTCGCGGCGAGTCGCATCTTGCTGGAGGGTGTGATTCTATAAAATGCTGCGAAACGCCCAGTTGCATTCCACCGGCAACACTACTGATTAGTCCAACTCGTTAGCGTCCCTGTCGCGAACCCCGGGCAATGGGATCACACTCAACCGTGTGATCACAGCAGATAACGAGGGGATGAAAGGCGAGTTTCCGGCGCCTCCAAACCAGATCCAACCAGCTAAGGGAAGGTAACCCCGACAGAAAAATCCACCAGAGAAGGCAACGGGAAACCACTCTGGTCACCTTTTCCCAGGAATCACTATGGCGAATTTTGCTGTAGTGATCGCCAACGTTGGGGGGACCTGACACGGCACCGAAAGAAGAAGAAGATTTACAATAATAAAACACTTTGTATTTAACCACTGTATGGGAGCTATCCTGTGGTTAAATATAAAGTGTTTTATTATTATATATATTATACACTAGCTGACCCAGCGAACTTTTTACCGCTTCAGAATCAATAAATGTTATGTAAACTTATTAGTTGAATTAAATTCAGTTATTTATGAAGTTAAAATGAATACTTAAAATTAATTGAGTTCAATAAATGTGCAAAAAATAAAATGAAAAGTATTTGAATTACATTGATATGAATGTAATTCACATAGCAGCAAGGGATAAAGCGAATCGAAATGATTTGCGTAGCATTGTTACACTACTTTCGGTTAAACTATTGTATTTGCTGGATGGGATGTGATGTTTGAATAGTTATTCTGCTATTCGGGACGGAGACAAACCCAACAAATCAAAGATCATCAAAATCGGTCCAGCCGTTCTTAAGTAATAAATGGTGTTACTAACGCGACTTTGTTTTATATATATAGATAAGGTAAGTTTAAAATATCTATAAAGTGAGAGCATCATGTGGAGAAAAAACATAAACGAAAAGTAATTTATTTGACTGTTTTAAGAGTATATATAAATCAAACAATATTTTTGTTTTCAAATTAATACGTACATCCTATATTTATTATACATATACGATTTACCAAAATATCTGTATAGAACTGGTTACCCCAGTCGGGAAGTCAATATATTTAATTCTTAGTAAATTATAACGAGATATCGTACATTCAAAATAGTAATAATTATAATAATAAATAATAACTTACGCTGTTTCTGTTCCTTGTCTAATTCCTGAGAAGCAGCATTATATGAAAGAAAAGATAGATATTTCAGACAAAATAAAACCAAAATTATCAAAACCATGTTAGCTTATCAATTTTAAATGACTGCGAAATCATTTGTTTCTCTTTTACTGAAGTCAATCTATTTGGAAAGAGGCCAATTGCACATGATGAAACTTATATGGGCAAAAGTATGACAAAAAATATTACATATATATATAAGTTATATGCAAAATTCAAATCACTTGCATATCAAAGCTTTCAAAGAATCATTTACACCAATCGCTTTGATTGTTAAGGTTTACTTGTTTTCAAGAATGCATCGAAAGAAATAAGTTAAAGCTATGCAATATTTTTAGCACGAGTATAAACGCACCATTTTTTAAAGAATCGGATCACTTCTTAGGTATCACAAATACTTCTCACTGCACTGAAAGCACTGTATGCTAGGGATGAACTAAATTCTCTACCACAGAGGAAGGCTTATTATACCGAAGATCAATGTCGATCACAGCATGCCTGGAATGTTGGAGCGACGCTTCAGAATTCCAAGAGAGGTCAGTGCGTCGGCGAATGCAATTATCTGAAAAATTCACAAATCTTCTTGCCTTATGTTGTCAATTGAAATATCTCGGTATAAATTTATTGTAAATAATGATCATAAGAAATAATAAATAACCATATATTAAAAAAATAATAAGACTTGTGTGCGACCTATCATGACATATGGGATTGAGTGCAGGGCGGACACCACAAGCACGAAAAAACCCGCTCAGAGTGTCAGAAATGAAGACGCTCAGAAATATATCTGGCAAGACACTGCAAGCGAGGATAAGGAATACACGGATAAAGAGGTCCATGATGTCTTTAGGTGGGGAAGGCAAAGGAGAAGATACTGGTATGCACACGTGAGGAGAATAGATCCATCCAGACTCCCCTTCATTGTGTTACACGGCCAGCCCCATGATAGACGACCCCCTGCAGACCACCAAAGAGATAGATCGACAGCTGGGAGTCGACTTCGCAGGAGACCAATTAAGAAACAGGACTAGGTCCTACACTAAGAATAATAATAAGAATAAGATATTAAAAAATGTACAATATTTCATTTAATTCTACTTTCTTTTATGGGTTCGACCGGTTTCGGCAGTTCGCTGCTATCTTCTAGTTTTATATATACAAGTTATCACCAGTAGATACCAGTGAGCTGCCGAAACCGGTCGAGGCCTTAAAACCGCGTGGATTTAAAGAATAAATATATTATAAAGGAATTCTTTATGATTATTAATTTATATATATTTTTTAAGTTTGCTCCTGTATAATTAAGTACCCGTTCAAATTATCGTGTCAAGATTGACGTCTAGTTCCTGTCGGTCAATACAACAACGCATTGGTCACATTCGTCGCATAACAAAACGAATGAAAAAAGAACACTTGTTCATACTATATTCTAGTCGATTTAAGAACACTGACGTCACTTCAATCCATCATATTTTAAACAAGGAAAATATTTCATTCACGAGACCTTGCTTAACCAAATTTCAAGATCACTCTCCGTTTTCATCATACTTCTTATCGATACCCAAATTGATTGATGCTTTCATTGCGGTCATCATTTGTCTCTCGTTAGTTTGAGACGTAAGTTAAGTTTTGTTACTACTCTGTTTGGTGACAGTGTTTTGTTCTGAATTTGAAAAAAAATAATAGGAAACAATGTTCCGGTTTCAAAAGTTTTTATTTACAAATAACAAAAAGAATCTGCTACATAATATAAATAATTATCCCTCATGTTACATATGGTTGGGAAGATAAAAAATGTGAGTAATTCAACATCTTTTCCTTGCGTTAACTGGTTCAATAAAAAGATTTTTGCATTTTGTACTTGTGTGTTATATTATTAAACAAATTATCTTAAAAAACCATGCTGTTCCTTTTTAAGTAAACATTACTAGCAAAAACTGTTGTTTTTAATGAAGATTATTAATATTTTAATACAAACATATGTAATGCAAAAAAAAATTAACGTATTTATAATGACATATTTTTCTTTCTTTATATTCCATAGATATGTCAATTTTATGTATATTTATTTTTAGTAATACGACATAAATAAGGCTCTTTTAAAGTAAATATTTTCTTGCAGCCGAACATAATGTTAAATTAAATCTTAGGAAATTGAAAAACTTTGTTTATTCCACTATTTAATAAAAAATATTAAAAAATACGACATGTTTCGGAGGATATCTCCATCTTCAGGTGTAAAAATATAATTAAAACTAAACACAGAAAGAATAATAAAAAACGCATTTAAAATTCGATACAATAATTAAAAATTAAAAATTAACCTGTGCTATTTGTTATAAGTAGGTACTTACAATTATTTTTAACAGCACGAATTGATAAATAATATTAAGTAATAATAATACACGATGATTATATAAAAAAATATAAAAAAATTGTAATTTAGAAAAAACAATTCGAATTTAAAATGCGTTTTTTATTTGTCTTTCTTTGTTAAGTTTTTATTATATTGTATTTTTACACCTGAAGATGGAGGTATCCTTCGAAACATGTCGTGTTTTTTAATATTTTTAATTAAATAGTAGATTAAACAAAGTTTTTCAGTTTCCTAAGTATATTACTATGGAATTTCACAGTGTTAATGCCTTAGCGTTCAAAAAGTTGTTTAAATTAAATCAAATATTAACACGAATGCAAACGTATGTTTTTTTATAATTTTTTTTTTTGATGGGAATTATTACAATTACATTCTCAAATCGTTTTGCCGATTAAACTGGTTCTGCATTTGAACCAGCTATTAAAATTTGGAACTAGATTATAGCTGTTTCGGTAAAGCTAATTGCATAAAGAGTTTATTCATTGCAACTAATAGGTCTCTTTCCAGTATACTCGAGGTAAATTAATCAGATCTGAATTAAATGCCAAGAAACATAGCTGAAGGAGTAGGTGATAATTTTTCACCCGGAATAGAGAACTTCCCGGGAAATGTGATTTATTAGCTTCAATCAACTAACTGCAAATTAATTAAATTATTACATTTTCTGACATAGCACCTTACAAACTTGATTATTAAATAAATGGATCATTTGAAATAGCATCGATAATAGGAATTCAAATCATTCTTAGCAATTGATGTTTTTAAATCATTTGTTGGAATTATTTAATGTAATATCAAACGCGATTAAGTTAAATTTTATGAACTGTTAAATTAATAACTTTGTTTTATGTATCACAATTGTATTTTATTTAACGCGACAGCTGTTTCGTCAACCTATGTTGACATCATAAGGTGTTACAATAATATAATTTATAATAATAATTGTGATACATAAAACAAAGTTATTAATTTAACAGTTTATAATGTTAAGGGATCATAGTGTTTTGGCCAAAACAATGGACAATTAAATTGTTTGTATAAAAACAACGTTTTTTCCACTTTTGCGATTATTTATCTAGACATGTTTCGGAAGCTTTACGCCTTCATCATTGGGGGATCACAAGAAAAAAAAACTCTAAAGTGGATGCTATGTTTAAATTCATAAATAAATCGTAATTATAGAATTCCCCAGTGCGAATGCCCTAAGTTTATCAAACGCGATTTTTTAAATGGTTTTTACATATTTTTACAACATCAACAACAACAACAACAAACCATCACGCCGTTTCCCCGTAGGGGTAGACAGAGAAAATGGTCCGCAATACTACTCTATCCTGGCACACCTCTCTAGATTCATCCACATTCATACAGTGAGTCATACGTGCACGTTGATTCTTCCGACTTCCTTCTTCTTCTTTCTGTGTCCTGTCAGGTCTCCCTAACGTTGACTATCACCCAAAGTGATGACCTGGGGAAAAATATCCAGAGTGGTATCCCCTTGCCTTCTCTGGAGGATTTTTTGTCGGGGTTACCTTCCCTTAGCTGGCTGTATCCAGTTTTATGGAGCTGGAAGCTCGCCATTCGTCCTCTCTCTATCTGCTATGGCACTAAGTAATATGTGCCACATTGCCGCGGGGTCTTTAAAAATACCTCTTGTGGACGCTAGAGAGTTGGACTTGATAGAACTGTTGCTGTTGTAAATGCAACATGACGCCTTACGACATTTTGTAGAGGCATAAATTCCAGCAAAACATACCCCGTCGTAGCCCTACTACCCTTTTGAACCCCTGACTCTGTCTAATATGACCAATCTTTAAAATTTGATTAATTTGGTCATGCCATGTTTTCCTCGATCTGCCTCGACTCCGTACTCTATTAAAATCATTAACTTTTATTGTCTCGAGAATTTTACACCAGATCAAAGACAGTGTGACAATCACACTGCTATCACCGGAACCCTCGGTATGGCAGTCAGAACTCTTACCACTTTGCCACGAAGGTTGCCGTTCAAACGACCTGTTGTCTACAAAAATAACAACAAAAATAATGCAAATACATTTATACTTTTTGATTTCTTACATCAAATTTTACTTTGTTTCCTTATGTTACACTTTACATAAATTAAAAAAAATATGGATTTTCTTTCTCTTAAAATACTAATATTATGATGCAAGAGAGCATTATTTTTTTTTTGTTTTACTTTGAAAAGCTGTCAAGATACAACAGATGTTCTTGCCTGTTCACAAGTCGTGTCAGTTCAGGTAAATAATAATTAAAAAATAGAACAAACCTAAACGTTTTTCTCAAAAACATCAGTTTGTTGTTTCGTTTTTAGATGTTGATCAGGGTTACGTAAATCATCACAGGTGGATCGAATAAACAAAAGCATATTTTTACATTTCGTACTTTTTTAAGGTTTAAGAATTTATTTAAAAATAACACAAGATCTCTTTCATCGTGAACAATCTTCAACGTATTAAAAAGTTTATATGTGTTACATACTCGTACTAAATAGAAACAGAGGAAGACTGAAGAATACGTGACTCGATCGAAAAAATCAAATATTAAATGTCGGCCACATGAGGAGAAATTGGCCTGCGTGCAAGACACGATGTATGAATATTATGGTAGCGAGAGAAGTATGTCAGGAAAGATCAGTGTAGCGGTCCGTTCTCTGTGCCTACCCCTTCGGGGAAACAGCGTGATGGTCAGTTAGTTATTTACTCGTACGTTGATTTCGCCAAATGATTTTCGTGAAATATGTTACTATTATATAATACTTTTCCTAAATAGAGAAGAACCTGGATAATTAGAACCTCGTTAATTGGCAAAATTCTATAATTGGCAGAAAATTTACGGTCCCACCCCCTTGGAACACTGAAACCTCTTTAATTGGAAAAAAGAAACCTGTTTAATTGAACTCGACATTCTGGGTCTAAACCACTGTAATTGGAGAGCACTACCTTCTCGGTCTATGTAAACTGACAACTCCTCAGTATTTGTTCTGTACTCATCGAAGGCGGTCCATTTTAGATCGCAATGTTTCACAATCGTAAATATAATGGCCTTGATTTGAGCTTGAAACTACAACTAATCCAAGAATTTGACGCCGGTAAATCTCGCGAAGAGTTGTGCAACATTTTTAGCGTGTGAAACAGGCACATATATCTAACTGATTTTTTTCTAGCCACAATAATAATTTTTTTTTACGTGGTTATTTTTTATGTGGTTACAAAATCTGGTTAAAAACCAAAGCACAATCTAGACCTGGATACATGAAAAACTGGATAATTGGAAAACCCGGTTAATTGACCATCGCGATTCATCGTTGGACTGGTCCTTTGGAATGCCAATTATCCAGGTTGTACTGTACAATCAAATTTGTGCTAATATTATTTTAATCTATGTTTATCTAATATATATTAGCAAGAAATTTGAAAATACTGCATATATGTAGATGCAAAGGCATTTTATCCTATTCAAAAATACGACAAACGTACATAGAAGAGAATGCCTAGGACAAACTTATAATCCTAGGGAAAAATTATATGTTTAAAATAAGCATCACATTTCGAAATTTACAATAACGGACACAACGACGTAAATTTTATTTGAATTGAATGAAAAATATACGTGAAACTCAGCAGAAAATTTACTTGTTCTGTGTCAAAGCACTACGAATATGATTTGGTCAAAGGTCTGCCAAAAATCTTCAGGTTTCAAAATTCCTAAATTGCGATTGAAAATTTAAAAAAATATTGTACAATTTTTGAGACATGGACAAAAATAAAATACATGTTTTTCCGACTTTAAGAGCGTCCTATTTAAAGTTTTTATTTATTACTATAGGGCATTGAGAGATATAACTCTTTCCAAATAAAAAGTCGGAAATTGAAATGTGGTACCATTTCCTGGGTACTGGATGTAACGGACTAGAAAGCAGTTGACAAAATCCGATGGAAATATCTCTTGCTAGCGGCCAAGACTATGTATAATTTACGTAAACTATTATAAATGAACTATAAAAGAAAACTGTTCACCAACTGTATGAGGGATAAAGATGTATTTTATTGTTGTCGGATTCTGATGCATTAGTATTTTTAAAAGTATTTTTATTGCTTAATTATGTCTGTGCCAAGAGGAATGTTAACTGTAGGTATCTTAAACAGCTGCTTTAGATTAAGTTAATTCAAGTGTTCATAAAACGGAATTATAGTAGCTTTTGATTTAATCTTGAAGAGGGTCATGGTGTGCAGTAGATTGCTGGTCAAATATTGTAGACAAAATCTTGACTAATATATTTTTTTAATTTAGTTAATTTGAACACATTATAATAAACCGTTGTCTTGTTTTAAACAAACACGTTAAGTGTAAAATCTATTATTTATCTTTTTATAGTGATTTAAAATTCTAAAGAAACAGAATAGTCATATTTCTCGGTGCTTTAGTAATGATGTAAATATAAATTTAAAATACTTTAATTTTAATAATTAACACGAATGAAAACGCAAACTTCTAAGGCATTATTATAAGAGCGAAACATGTCATTCCAATAAAATGTAATAAAACTTCTATAAAACTGACTTTTTCATTCGTATTAATTATTTAATATGGGGTTTTACATCATTGTTCAAGAAACAATTAACACTTTCATCTTGTTTTTACACCACTTTATTTTGTTTTATCGAACAAACCTGTTTCGCTCCCACCGGAGCATTGTCAGGGTCACAAAAACAAACTGAATTTGTTTACATAATTAATGTAAAACAGTTTGTTTTTGTAACCTCGAGTAAGCTCTGGCGGAAACGAAACCGGTTGGTTCGATAAAACAAAGTGATGTAAAAAAAGAGTGAGTTTTCAGAGTAATCAGGCTGGCCTCTTTCGGGAAGTTAACTAGTTTTCCCTCCATCTTTTTGGCGGTCTTCGGGACGGCAGTCAACAGGAATCTGATGCATCACAACGTGTTGGATTCTTAAATGATCCATCCTTTGCACGTGCGCATTCCAGTGTCTTCTGCGTTATCTGCTCTATCTGACATCTGGCCTGCAGATTCACCGTATCTCGAAGAGTCTTTACTGCTATTGTCCTCAGCGTCCGCGTCTCTGCCACCCGCACTTTAGCGTTTGTTCTTGTGGTATCCTTACGCAGGTTTTGTATATTTTGACCTGACTGTCAGTCCTCACATATTAATTCTTTCATACGATCTCCTTGAGACACCCTGATTTCGCCGAAGCTTTGTTGACTTGTCCCATTATTTCGCTGACAAGGTCATTTTAACAGAGAAGATCCATTCCCAGATATCTAAATTCGTAGCCCGTTCTAGCATTCTATCACTTATGGATAACCTGCATCCTAAGTTTTTTGACATCATCATCCTCTTTTTTCTAGAAGTTTTATTATAAACTTTTGTATGAAACACTTTATTTGTGGTTTGACATTATTAAATAAAATAATAATACACTATTAGTACCCAACGGTTTCGCTCCTGCCGAAGCTTCCTCAGGGTGAGAGAGTAAACTAAATATAAAATCATAAATCATATAAAGAAACAAATATTAAATGGAAGGGAGAAAGAAGGGTAGGAGAAAGTGTGCGCGATGACGAATAGAATGGTAGAACGGTGAGTCATTAATATGGAGAATTACAAATTCAGAATTTTAGTGGCGTATAGGGGAATTAATTTTTTTAATTAGTACAACATGGCTAAAATAGGACTATGGGAAAGATTAGTTTAATTATTAATTAGGGGAGATTATTGTTAAGGGCTTTATTAATTTCTGATGCTTCTAAATTATCTAATTTTAGACCCGGGGAGTTTTTGTGAAACATATTCAGGCCAGAATCTTTAAGATACGTGTGGTTTATCTCTAACAGATGGTTGGCGAACTCAAAGGAACCGTTACCATTTAGAAATCTGAGATGTTCGAGAGTGCATTATTATTTTTATTTTATTATATTTTATGGGAATGACATCATATTATTTCTGAGATATTTTTGTAATCTAAAAACAATAAATTATTATAATCCTAGTTTTTTGCTAGTAACTATATTTTTAGGGTAATTACCCATTACTTAGGTAAATAAGCTTTGAACTGAACTTATGCACATACAGAATTTCTTTGTTTAAATTAACATGATTATAAATACAATTGTATTGCTTAATTTCTAGTCGTTTCCATTTCTTTTTCCGCTTGCAAGCTAATTGTGCATCTGGTAAATGTTCTTCTCTCGCCATAAATGCAAATGAATTCTTTTAATATCTCACACCATTCGTGAGTCTTTCATTTAATGCAATTAACTTTATTTTGGGAAGTTTTCAATCGGGTGGTGATGAAAATATAAAAAAATTTCAAATAAAATTACAATATTTATTTAAATTACAATATTTATTGAAATCACCGAATCAAAATATACATCTTCTTTTTTTTATATACTTTCTTAATAAATATATATTTTTTAACCTTCCTGTTGAAATTTACAAAACAATGATTTTATTTAATTAAATAATTTTATTTTAAATCATTATTATTTTTAGTTGAAATGTCTTGGTAGAAGTACATTTTAAATAACGAAAAAAAAATGATAAAGCAATTTGTAAATTTTTTATTTTATTTGCATTATTTAATTTTATAATTATTTTTAAAAAATTGTTCTATTAAAACATATTTGTATTTATAACTTAAAGGATAAAAGTATAAATAACACATCATTCTTCTTTACTGGATAACTAATTTATGGTTTAACGAAGAAAGGTGGGATTCACCTGAAATTGGTCGGGTAAATATTGTGCTGGAATAAAATAATTATATATTTTTATAATAAGTAAGTAAGAGCACGCATAGTCTTTCAGGTGATTGAAATTTAAATATCGTTTTTATTTCATTATTACTCTTCAAGTTGAATTTTACACACTGATGAAAAATTCAACTTAAATAGTAAAAAATCATGAAAAGCTCGGTTTTCTAGAAGTTTCATTGTATTTTAAGAGGTTTATTGTTTCTTGAACAATGATGTGTAACTTCATATTAAATAATTAATACAAATGTAAACATCTGTTTTCAAGAAATTTTACTATATTTTATGTGAATGACACGTTTTACCTGTCTAAGGCATTATGAAATGTAACTACATTTTATAAAGCTTAAGATGACGAGACATGTCATTCTCATAAAATATAATATAATAAAAATTCTAGAAAACAGACGTTTTCATTCGTATTAAGTATTTTATGGGCATGACGTAATTTGGCAAGCTACACCATTATAAAATGTCAAATGTGTCTATTTGATAATGCCTTAACAAGGCGTAACATGGTTTTCCCATAAAATATAATAACATTTTCAAAATAAACAGTTTCATTAATATTAAAAATTATTTGCGTTTAATTTTGAAAACAAATATCATAAATTTTAAATAAACTTAAGGCGTAACACTGTGGAATTTCATAATGACTATTTTTTATGAATTAAAACACTATTGTTTCCACTTTTGAGTTTATTTTTCTCGACATGTTTTGAAGGCATACACCTTCATTATCGTTTTATCATTCTCCCGATAATAAAGGTGTAAGCCTTCGAAACATTTCGATGAAAATAAACTCAGAAGTGAAAAAAAAAACAGTGCTTGAATTCATAAAAAAATCGAGAAATATTATTCTTTATATAATTAAAACGAATGAAAACGTCAGTCTTCTAGAAGTTTTATTATTTTTATAGGAATAACATGTTTCGCAAATCTAAGGGATTATCAAATGATGACATGACATTTCACTGGAATGACACCGAATGACATTTGATAATGCCTTAGAAGGGCGGAACATGTAATTCCCATAAAATATAATAAAACTTCTAGAAAACCGACGTTTTCATTCGTATTATTTTTTTAATATGGAGTTTTACATCATTGTTCAAGAAATAATAAATTATAAATTATATTTACAATTGATGAAAATGTCAGTTTTATAGAAGTTTTGTAATACTGTATATGTGATTACATGTTTTGCCTACAGCTCTAATAAGAGCATATTTGATAATGCACTAGAAAGGCAACGAATGTCACTCCCATACAATATTATAAAAAATAATAATAAGGGGATATCCATTGTGAATTATAATAAAAACATATTTTTTGAAAGCATTTTTATTATTCCATATTATACATTTTATAATTCATACATTTTGTAAAAAAATGTTTGATTACATTATATTGTATTTTATAATTATATACATATGATACATATATTTTGTATGAAGTGTGATAAATATTATCACATAAATATATAAGTTAAATATTACACAACAAATAAAAATTAATATCACAAATTAATACCAAATCATTCCAGTTTACGAAAAACTAGACCATTAGGTATAAAAAACAAAAAATGAATCATTTGAAGACTTTGTTCGTTGAGAAGTTTGTTTAATCATCACCTCCTGTCATGACTTCCATGAATTCTGTAAGAAAATAAATAAATAAATATGTTTACTGTTATGTCTGATTATTATCCAATGTGTAGAATAATTTTATCACACCGCATCTCCCGCGGGGCGAAAGGGGAAGGATGGAGTGTTGCATCGGTTAAAGTGTGACAGCCCATTCTTTTTGCCTACCCTTTTGGGGAGACGGCGTGATGGTTAGTTAGTTAGTTAATTTAGAATAAATTTATTTTGTAATTGTATTCAAATATTATTATGGTTTTTATATCTGTTGATCGAACGAAAGCGTTATGTTGAATAATGATATTTATATAATAACTCTTTTTTAAGTCGCGTTTTTAAGACGCTTGGTGAACACACCAATCTCAAAAATCAATTTACGAGTATCTGACGCAAACCTTTTGTTATTATACCTTCCTGAATTTTTTTTAACGGTTAATGATAATAATTTTACAAAAGACATTACAGTGTATTAATATTATATGGAAAATTTCTTAGTGGTTATTCGTAGAGTATTTTATCAATTTCCGTTTTTTTTGGTTTGGGGACATTGTACAATAAATTAGATAATGAACTTTAATGCTGATTTATAAAAGCAGAAATAGAAATAAATCGTTGTAATAAATGCTAAGTATTGGTATTTATATGCATTTTGATTAAACGGATTATTAGATACACATTTTTTTTTCCATTTGAAAGGATTTAAAATTAATCACTGTTTTGTGCCATCTTTTGTCCACAGTTCAAGCAGTGTTTATTTTGAGTGCATCGGAAATTTAAGTTTCTAGGTTATATTTTATAACACACTAGATTTATTAGATCTAATAACGGTCTTAAGAAATGGATCTAATAAAAATAAGTTTTTTCAATGATTTTTTAATGATTAATGAATTGTTAAGATTTCTGGCAAACGTACACGATTTAGTCGCATAGCTGCCGAAATCCGTAGGGTTTTAAATAAATACAATTAAAATCGAGTTATTTTGTAAATAGCATTAACTTTTTACGTTCCTTTAGATTGCATAAAATCCACAATTAATAAGTCAAATATATTAAGATGTGTTTTTCCCATTTTTTTTTTAATTTTACGAGTTCGCTTATATTCTGATTCTTAGAAAAGTTATGTTATAAAAATATAAATTATAAAAAAGCTTATTATGTAAGTTATGTTAGATAAGTTATAAGTTATAACTATGAGTTAAATTCGAAAAGGAAAAACCGTTATATTTGGAATCCACACGTTTTTAACTTTATTTTAATTTTATTTATTTCATTTATTTATTTATTTAAACATATCAAAAGCATCACAGAGCTACATTAATTTTAAGTAAAGCGTTTCTAATTTTAAGGGTATTTTTTATATATTTTTCTAATATCACAATTATTAATGTTAAAAATTCGAGTTTTATTAAAACATTCTCCAGTTTATATTATACTATTTTTAATACGTAAAAAAACATACACGTCTCTCCTCCGTAGAAATGCTGAGAGTTTATAAATAAAAATGATAAATTTATTTCTAATTTGTGTAATTATATAATAATCAAATTACCATCAAAGTCCACTGTTCCTGAACCATCAGAATCAATTTCCTCAATCATCATGTCCAAATCTTCTGCCGTGATTTTATCATCAAGTTCTTTCAAAATCTCTCTCAACACAGCTGTTGTTATATAACCGTTTCCTGAAATAAAGAAAAATATATCTTAAAAACGTATGTACCCGATTAACCTTCACAATAAACTTAATTTCATACATTTTAGATATAATATATAAATATTATAAAAAATTCTAGTTTTAACTATGTTAAAAAAAAATCACGTAAATTTTTTTGTATTATATAATAAACATTGATGTATTTCTTGTACGACGTTTTTTGTAACGTCTAATAAGAAATATATTATATTATAAATGTTCTCATGTTTTAAAGTTAATTTGATAAAAAAATGTCTAATTTTAGATAAACAAGGCTTTTACACTGTGGAATTCAATAATGACGATTTTTTGGAATTAAACACTATTTTTTCTCTTTGTTGATTTATCTAGACATGTTTCGACAGTTTATATCGTTCCGATGATGAAGGTGTAAAGCCTTCGATGTCGAGAAAAATAAACTTAAATGTTAAAAATATTGAGTTTGTTTACATAGACAATTAAAATGTATAAATTCCACGTTTTATTTCTACAACTCCTGCTTGGTTTTGTTTGAAAATGTTCCACTTCGTAATTGCATCCAAATACAAAAAATGCTGATACTGATATTGCATATTTCCTTGGAAAAATCTATTTAAAGAAACAATTTGTTCATCTGACATTTGAAACAATAAACATGAGTATAGATGCGTTCCGAGTGCTGGTTTTGGCACTCGCTAGTCCATTTATAAACACGGCTAATTTCATTAATTAGAACGAGGGTAAATGCAAGTTAGTGTGCAGTAAGCTAATGTTTACCTTCCTTATCGTACAGTCTGAAAGCTTCCTTCAGCTCTGCTTGCATCGCTTCAGCATCCTCTTCAACCATGAACCTGGAAGCTAACGTGACGAATTCTTCAAATTCCAACTCTCCTGATCCTAGAAACACAAAAATGTATCAATTAGGGTTATTAATTAAAAAATAAATATAATTTAGTTAAAATATAAGATGTTTTTTTTTTCTTTAACGACTATGTAAACACATCGCAAAAAGGTTATTTATAAACTTAATAATATTTAGATATGATATAGAAAGCAGTTTTTAAATTTTCTGCACATTACATAAAAACAATCTAATTAATTGAAATATATTAAAGGTTTAAATATCATAATTCGTTATTTGAATTTAATAATCGTCCAATGTTTTAATCTAATAAAAAGTGACTCTGCGTACACAACATGTAAATTTTATTTTTAAATTCCGGCTAAATTTTTTTTTTCATTCGCCTTAAGAATTTTTTTTTCAAAAATATTAATAAAATAAAAATATTTAAACGTTATTTCCAAACTGTCTGGAACATAAAGTACCTAATAAGCTGCGAGCTTTTTAAGAAATAATGTATAATATAGTATCGTGCGATACTCATATAAAATAAAACAGTTATTAAAATGCTGTTAGTATATATTTTCTTGTATTAAATTATAATATAATTTCAGTGTTAACGTTTTTTTTTTTTTTTTAATTTTTGAGTTTTTGCTATTTTTTTTACAATTTTTATTGTTATTTATAGAACTTTCTAACCATCCTCGTCAACTTCCGCAATGATATCAGCCAACATCTCATCGGTGAGGGATATTCCCAGCATTCCCAGGATAGTTCCCACCATGACTGTGCCGATGCATCCTTTCTTTTCCTGGTCGAAGGCGTCAAAGGCGTTCTTCAGGACTAAGGAAATAAAAATTATGTAAGTATTGAATATAAGTATATTAAAAAGAAATCTGAGCAATAACGTAACAAATTCTAATACTTTCTAAAAATACTTACGGGCAATCTGTTCCTTGTTCAGTTCATCCTGAAAAATAAACAAATGAAAACATTATTGAAGCTTTATTATGCGTTGTAAAAATAATAGAGTTTTAATAAAACAACTATTCGTATTCAATTTCAGGTAAATTAATTAAATAAGTTTTTCATAATCAAATATTTTTTTAAATTAAGAACATGTTTTTAAATTTAAATTATAAAAACAATATACTATTTATTGTTTGCAAATGGTAATTGATTCATAACGTAAATCAACTTGATTTTTTCATTAATTTACAGTAGAAAATTACTCAAAAGTTTATTTAAAACTATTTTATCCACATTTTTTAAATTAAAGCACCTTTTAACTGAAATTAATATGAATAATATATCACTTTTTTCACTTTTATAAACACTTGAACATACCATTTCGAGAGATTATTTCTTCTAGAAAACTTTTACAACCAATCAAACTGCGCGAACAAGAAAACAATCAACCCCAAAGCGGAGAGGAAGACTAGAATATTCGGCTGAATCTGCTGCCCTACGTGGCGGATTCTTTCAACTATCTCAGCCAGGGTACAAGCTTCTTAGGACTCACAGACTAATGTGATGCTTCCTAGGACGAGGCACCAAGTCTTATACCTCTAACTCTGACGAGCCTGATGATAATGAATGCGGTGGGCGGGGGAATATCGTCTGGGTATGTTGCTGGTTGCTAGGTGTATTTCCGCAATAGTAGATACTCTGGGATCTTGCCATTACGTGCTTCTGTGGGACAAGACGAGAACGATGACAAGGCCGCCGCCATTAGCCGCTGGGCCGGCGTGCCAAAGGGATGCTGCGGCCTTATCTTCGCATAGCAGATGTCTCGTGGGTGATCTTGATCTTGAAAATTTAATTAGAAATTATCACACTGAAATTAAAATCGGTAATAATCCAAATGTTCATGGTTTGAATCATGAAATATTTCATTGAAATATCTAAACCGTAATTAAAAATTCTAGGTCAATGATTTTGTTTTTTGCAACTCGTTCATAAAAGCTAAAACGTGTTTGTTGATTACCCTTTAAAAGGTACATTAAAGAATATATCTACATTAAAATTACTGTATAATTCTTGATTTTATATAACTTTTTTTAGATTTTTTACGCCAACAATATTAAGGGTTACAGGACATTAATAATAACTGAATTTACAGCACGTTATATAATATACGAGTATACAGTGTTTTTTTTTAATTATAAAAATAAAAAATAAAAAATTCATAAGAATTACAAACATCACAATAATATCAGCTTGATAATATTATTTTTCAAAATTTGGATATTGGTCAAGTTTTTAATTATTTTACTAACTCCATAAAAAATATAATAATAAACGTATGTTTATTACTTTACGCACGTTTAGACCATATATTCCCACGGACACTCCCTTAATTCTTGTTCCAAATATATTATCGTATTGTAACACATAAATAATAAAAATAAACTGTTGCAGAAGATGGCAGCAAACTGCCGAAACCGGTTGCAGCCTCAAACATCAACTAAATATTATTTTTATTACTCACAATGAACTTCTGCCATGAAATTTCAAATAACAATATATTTTTTTTAATTTTTACACTTTATCTAAATCCAATCTATATATCTACGATTTGGGTGATTCGTATCCTACTTTCAAACCTGCGAACACTTTTTACCGACAAAACTAATCAAAATTAGGTGAACGAAAACCTAATTTTTATTAAAAAAATAATGCTTATTAACAATATGAAAACAAGTAAAAATATTGTTATACACTTAAAAAAGATGTATCAATTAAATGATAATTCTTGAAAATATTGTTTTCAGTGCATTTTGTTATTAATTTCTTCAATTGGTACCCCATGCCCCCCCCCCCCCCCCCGCCTCCTGTTGGACTCTATGGTTCATACGAAATAAATTAACGTAATATATCTGTTTAATAATAAATTCATTGTATTCTATTTCTCTTTTTCTTTTTTATATATTCTGTTTATACAACACTTACATAAAAATTAAAATTATATAGACCAGTCCTTCTTCAGTGATACTTATTATAAAGATACATATTTAAAATATTATAAATTTGTTTACTTTTTAACATGATCTGACATATGTTTATTTTATAACCTTACTAATTGCAAAAAAGTAATTTAATTATCTGGTCAATCAATAAGTATTAGGAAATAATTTTAATATCAATTGTTATTGATTTTATTATGAGTTTTATCTACATAACTGCAAGGTTGTTTTTATGTGTATGGTATATTTGTTGAAATTCGCCGGTTAAATTTTGAAACATTTATTATTTTGTGTGAAGTCTCCGTTTCATTCCAATTATTTAGAAAGTGTTAATTTTAAAAGATTTTTCAGAATAAGATGTTTTTAAAAATGATTTCATTTGCGTTGATAACTACGCGCTATGATTCTTCTTCTTCTTTAAGTGATGTCTCCTCTGCGAAGGTTGATGATCATTAGCCCTACTTCCACCTTGTTGACTGCGGCCCTGAAGAGAATTGTGATACTACTTCTGAACCATTTTCTTAAATTGTGCAGCCAAGAGATTCTTCTGCCATAATAAGTAAGTGTTAATTACTATAAAGTTTAAAAATGATGTAGAATAGGTTTTGTATTTTTTTTTTATTAAAAACTTTTTTTTTATCCATCTCTAGGATAATTCGTTACCAGATTACACATGGTTGTGTTCATATAAATACATTTTATTTATGTAATTGAATATATTCATAAAACATTACCATATATTTCAACTAAGATATTTGAAGGATTAATTGTATCTCAATAGAGACGATTTTGGAAACAGAATATTGTAGTCGAGGCGTTTACAGGACTTATGGCCTGCCATTGGTTGGGTCAAGCGATTGCTTTATGTTAACAACATTCCCCATTTCGCCCTTCTTACGACCACCAAGTCTGACAAATTTTTGAAAGATGTACATATGCTACTACGTTAAGAACACTTCACATTTTTTAGGTCAATTTACACTAGCGCCATCTATTAAGATTATTTGTAAGCATTAAGCAGAAAATCTTTATTAATGCAATTTGAAGTGTTCAACAACAATGTGGAGTGTTTAACAAGTATTTGTATACATGAAAAAAAAAGATATTTGATTCCCAATATTCCGTTATAACAAAATAATCTAACAAATGTACGAGTATGTGAAAAATCAAAATAATCGACTTAATTAATGGATTACACACATTAAACAGGAAAAGCTTATTCGAATTTTACGATAAGATAAATCGGTTATCTAATAATTACAAAAACAATGAAATCGTTTTGACCTTTCCAGACGACCCGCAGATTATTATTTTTTTACAAAGCTTTTGCGTTTATGTTATCTTCTTCTTTTTCTTGTCCTGTCATAACTGCGTGGTGTAATAAGGTCTAAAGGAACCTTCTCTATGGGACTCTATTGCATGCCTGATGCCTTACATCATCCCAAGTTAGGCCTGCTGCTTTGACCTCGCCGGGCAGGGCTCTTCTCTAGGTGGCTCTAGGTCTGCCTCGCTTCCTCTCTCCCCCAGGACCAGGGTGTGACCGATCCATAGCCATTTGCGTCTAGCGACTTGTTCCCATTTTGCCATGGTCTAGAGAATAGCATTTGACACAGTTTGGGGCCAATAGATTTTGAATATTGAGCGAAGGCACCTATTTATAAACACCTGGAGTTTTCCAGTAATGTCCGCGGTAGATTTTCAAGTCTCAAATCCGTACAGCAGTACGCTTCTAAAGCTTCTGTTGAATTTATGCTTACGTTTATGATGTAAGTAGAAACAATTGTAAAGTGAACAACTTATTAAATTGATCGATTACAGGCTAACGCAAGGAAAATATATTTCCAACTAATTAAATTAAATAAAACACTGTTTATGGATTCACATTTTTTATTTTTCGCGATAGTATATTTGTCAATCTATGTTAACATCATCAGGTGTTTTCACATTTTTTTAATTAAAAAAAATAAATTGTTATACCACAGTGTTTTATATTTTAACATGTTGAAGTACGAGTATCATAGTGTTTCGACTAAAACAATTGACTATTTAGAATATGTTTATTCTATATTAGCCATTTAAAAAAATATGTATTTTTACAAAATATCCAATAAAAAAAGTTGCCTTTGTCGTAAAATTAAATAACAATTGAACCTTCTTGAGATCATATCCAAATTTTCCTTTCTACTGGTTGATTGATTGATGCCTGGACCCCAACAAGAACATTAAATATTATTTTAAATTTATTCAAAAAACTTGTTTCAACAAATGCATAATACATTCGAAAAATTCATTTGAACATCTGTCAAAATTACCATATTCAAGATTTTTTTTAAATATTTATTTAGTATCTAAATAACGATTTTGTCAATATTTACACTGATAAATGCTTCTGTGTCTCGAAACACGTTTGTGTTTAAATAATAATAAAGTGTCGTGATACAAGATTTTTTTAATTATTCAATCAAAAATATATTTTCCCCATAAATACATAAATAAAGTATAAAATTGTTGTAATTTTACTTGTCAATATATTGTATTTCATTACAAACCCAACTCTGCACTCCAAGAATGTATTTTCCTAACCAAGTTTTTTTTAAACCATTAAAAATAGATGTGCGCACGTAAAAATAAAAACTTCATTATTGTCTATTGTTTCTTGAACAATGATGTAAAACTCCTAATAAAATCATTAATATGAATAAAAAGGTTATATGATATTTGAAAATGTCATTCCAATAAAATATAATTAAACTACAAAATAACAGACTTTTCATTCTTGTTAATTTTCAGTTTATTTTTTGGAATTATAAGATTTATCCATAACATAATTAAATAAATGTTTTATTATTTTACACGTAGAAATATGAATATTTAAAATAAGAATTTTTTCCCTTTCTGTATTTGAATAAATAAGACTACATTTTCTATTTTTACAACTCTTTACAAAAGTAAAAATACGAAGTTTAGTAATAGTTTTTTTCCGATATGAATCCACAAAGCAAAGGCGAATAAAAAAGATTTTTTTTCTGTATTCATTAAAATGTTTCCTGAAATGCAGCAATATGTATATTTTTAATTTGTTTTTTGAAACTTCATAACCAACCATTACGCCATTTAATTTTTTTTAAATGTTTATGATGAGTTTCGCCTTGTAAGGACATTGTCAAATGTAAGAATAAAATAAATATATTTTACGGTAGTCATATATTTTTATCGTTGTACCATAGAAAAAAATGTCACGTTTCACTATATACATTTGCCTATATTTTTGAACACTGTTTATACTTGCTTAAAATTATTCGAATACGAAACGATGCGGGGGTCACACGAGCAATTCCTCAATCGAAAGTAAGGGGACATCCCACAGCGAGGTCAATGTGCACTTACCCCAGTTAGGGGTTACTTGTGCAATTAATTAATTTTAGCTTCAAATATTACTTATGGCTCTTTGAATGCACGTTGGCATGAATATTAAATGGATCATAAAACAAAGATTTATTAAATCAAATGTAATTTAAATAATATGAATTAAGGTTGTCTTTTTACTTTATTAAATTAAATCTCAACCTTTTCGAATCTAATCTTACGTTAATTGATAACCAATTATAGGGGGTGACCCGACTGGAGTGTCCGAATCAGGTGAGCGAGGATATGAACATGTTGTGCTGCAGAAGCTGAAGAAGCTGTAAACTGATCCCTGGGATTGAAACTAGGAAGAAGAAATAATGTAAGGCAACCTAACCAAACCTCACTTAATAATTAAAAAATATACCGGAGATTTTATTTATTACAAAATCCACATTTTTTAAAAGGAAAATATACTTGATACACTTACATATTTGTCAAGATCTTTGCATTTTTTTATATTTGAAAAAAAATTCTATAACGTCAATCGTTAAAAGCGCATTTTTTGTTTGTTTTTATTTTATTTGAAAAACATAATAAAGGGGTTAAGGGCCGTCAGAGATATAAAAAAACAAGTATTTTCAATATATTTTTGTAACTAATTTAATTTATGTTATAAAACAAACAATTTTAAATGATTGTATTATGTTTTAACTTTATTTGATCTAAATTGTTACACTGTCTTTGGTCTGGTGTAGAATTCACGTGACAATAAAATGGCGATAGATCGGCTACCTATCACATGTTACGAGAATCAATATAATAGCTAAAAAAATGTATACAGTAATTGGGTCAAACGACCTGTTGTATGCATAAAAAAATAAAAAATAAAAATATAAAAATATATATTTGTATGAAGTTATCGCCATATTTGTTGGACCCTGTCCCATAAGTGGTGCTTTGCGGTGACTATTATAACTTCTTACAGGTTCATCTAAAATCATTCAAATAAAAAATAGTTCAATAGTTAATGTAATGCCCCATCAAAGCTTGTTTTTTAATAAACAAAATGCCGGCCTCTGATAATTTACTTATCAAGGAAAAACGCAACAGTTAATTGTTTATAAAAAATATAAGTTTTTAAAATGAAAATAGAAATCCTTCGATCAGGCATTAACTATTAAAATAATATATTTTTTTATTTGAATGATTTCAGATGAACCTGTAAGAAGTTATAATGGTCACCGCAGTATGGAACAGGGTCCAACAGATATGGCGATAACTTTTATAACTTTTATAATTTTTTATTTTTTTTTCAAATTTGGAAAAAATCTATTTCAAACATTTATTAGAAAATAAAAAAAATTGGGTATAAAATATAAAATAGATTTGATTACTGTTTGTTTCATTTATGTAAAATATTGTTTTTATTTTTATACCTCTGACTGCCCCTAACCCCTTAATTACATAACATTAAGGATTGCAATTCCCAGTAGCTATTGGATAGAGCTATGGATTCCCAATAGATACAATTATATACTGTTTTACTTATTAATCTCTGACTGATTGGTGTATTAGAAATTTACAATTTTTATTATCAAATTTGTCTCTCCTACAAGTATTTAAATAAATAAAAAACTACTTTTTTTACGTTTTATTTCCAAACAACTATACCTGCACATGTTTATTGAAGCGATGCGTTATATTCATTTGCGGGAGATGTTCTTGCAATCATTACAAAGGTTGACAAATTATATTTGACATCAACTAACGCCAATGTGTAATGTGTGTTTACACTAGTCATTAGCTCCTGTCAAATATTTCTACTCCCCCAAGTATGAACTAATTATTAAATGGATTCGGGAGTGTTGCGAGGATATTTAAAAACTAAAAATATATATCGGTCCAATATAGAATAGAATCCTTGATGCGATGTTGATTATGACATTTCAAATTAATTATAACCTCATATAATTGATGTACGATTTTTATACATATTTTTTTGGGAGTGGTTGTTTTGCCTTTATTAGAAAAAATTAAATGATAACACATATCATACTCTTAAAACACTATAAAACTTACAGTACACGGACCTTTTAAAATAATTTTAAATAATAAATATTGAGTTGTACCCTCTTAAAACACTCTCAAAATATATTATTTGAAATAATTTTACAAACACCTCATTAAATATTTTTATTTTAATATTTCAACATGTTTATTTTATACTTTGGAAATTAAAAAACTTTGTTTAATCCACTTTTAAAAATATGTATATTAAAAAACACGACATGTTTCGGAGGTTACCTCCATTTTCAGGTGAAAAAATATATTTAATCTCCCAAGCTCCCATTCCCAATCAAATCCAAATTAATTATTTATTAATTTTTATATAAATTATGTCTTTTCAAATGTATGTTTTTTCTAAATTATATAATCATCGTGTATTATTATTATTTATAATAATATTATTTATTATTTCTTACTGTTAAAAAATAATTGTTAGTACCTACTTATAACAAATAGCCCAGGTTAATTTTTCAATTTGAATTATAGTACCGAATTTTAAATGCGTTTTTTTAGTCTTTCTTTGTTTAGTTTTTGTTATATTCTTCGACCTGAAGATGGAGGTATCCTCCGAAACATGTCGTGTTTTTTAATATTTTTTATTAAAAAGTGGATTAAACAAAGTTTTTTAAATTCCAAAGTATATTACTATGGAATTCCACAGTGTTAATGTCTTAACTTTCAATAAGATGTTTATTTTACTTTATTTATTTTCAAATGCATATTCAAACATAATAAAATGAGTTTAAATTGTTTTCTGACAGTCACATATTTTTTCTTCGTTTTTACAATGCGATTTTCTTTAGAACGCAACTATTGCATCGCATTAAAAGGACCCGAGTTTATATTATGAACATTATTAGATTAATATTTATTTACTCTTCAATTTATATATTTTCTATTTGCATCCTTAAGTGTTCTTTTATGTATTTTAGGTATTTGTGCTTAATAGTTTTTTATATGTTTTTTTATTACAATAATTTTATATTATATTTACTTAATATTACTTAATATTATAAAACATTTACTTTGTGGAATAAAGCATTTATTACGTATATGTGTTTTTTTGTTTGTGACAGCTTGTTTTTAGCATTAATGAGTAAAAATATAAATTTGCTACGTTAAATATCATCATGTATAAAACGATGGTTATATAACATGAAATGGGTTAATTTTAAATAACTAGAATACAAAGATAAAACAATTTGTTTTTTAATCAAATAATTGTAGACAAATAATGTAAGAAGGGCGGAATGGGGAATGCTGTTAACATAAAGCGATCGCTTAACCCAACCAATGACAGTCCTGTAAACGCCTCGGCCACCATATTCATTTCCAAAAAAAAAAAAACAATTTACATCTTCGTCTCTATTGAGATACAATTAATCCTTAAAGATATAAAACACATTATTTTTTCCGTGTATCTCTGCAACCTATTCAAGCTGCGTTTTGGATATCGTTGCAGTCTCCACTTTCAAAGAGTAATTATATCGGAATCAATAAAAAAATAATTAATGCGTTTTAAACTGAAATTGAACTGGATTTTTTTTTATGATAACAAACATGTTATGAGAAAAATTCATATCACGAAATCACAGAGAGTATGACGGATTATTAGATATTTCACGATAAAGGAAATGCACTGCTCGCGTTAATATATTTAATATTTTCTCCGAATGTTATTTGTTTGAAGTGTTTTCCCATTTCATACACTGGCGGCCAAACAATCATGGTAATTAGTCCATGTTTATTTACAGAGGAATATTCGAATCCGTTTATTATCGCATTGTAGTTTCGTATTATGATCAAATGTATAGAAGATTTTATAGCCGTTTAAACGTTGGACGCTTTGCCAAATGTAATTGCAATTAATAGAATCGTGTTCTTGGTACGGCGGCTTGTATTATTGGACACCACTTCTCCACCCTTTTATACTTACATATTTATTGAAAATGAGTACAATAACTGTTGGCAAACTTTTTGATGTTTTGTTTATTGTGTGGTCAAATATATAACATACGTTTCACTGTTCTATTGATATAGCAAGCCATTTGTATATAATGCGATGTTCAAGCTTCTCTATGACTTATATGATGGCGACATGTTAGCGTATTCAAACGTTCTAGATCCAGAAAATATAAATTAATAAGTATCTAGGACGTTGGGGGGACCCGACAGGGCACTTGAAGAATAATAATACGAATGAAAACGTCTCTTTTATTATATTTTTATTATATTTTAAGGGAGTAACATGCTAAGGAATTATCAAATTTCCATCAAATGAATTAAATAAAACTTCTTGTTTGTTGAAACATGTCATTCCCATAAAATAAATTTCAACTTCTTAAAACCAGACGTGTTCATTCGAGATTTTCAGTAGGTTCTCAGTATCCAAACCAACGCGAACCCAATGGATGAGCCACATTGTGCGGCATGAGGGTCTCCTGCGCAGCATAATAGAGGAGATGGTTGAGGGAACCAATTATAGGGGGCGCCCCCGACGGGAGTATCTGAAACAGGTATACGGCGGCATGATCCGCGTCTCATGTATTGAGCTGAAGAGGGCTGCAGAAGACCGATCATAGTGGGAGACGAGGTACACGACATAGGTGCGAACCAGTTCCTAGGATTGAGTCTACGAAGAATATGGAGTTTTATATCGTTTTTAAAGAAACAATAAATATGAATTTTAAATCACCCGAGGATGGCAGCAAGCTACTGAAACCAATAAATATTAGAAAAACGAGTGGAATAAAACTTAAAAAAAAAAATCCATTTTTCAAAAAACATATTATTACAAAATTCCATAATATACAAAAATATATTATTAACCTTATTATTAAAACAGTGGTTTTAGAAATATTTGTGGGCTTTAACAACGCAATACTAATTTTCTAAATATTTTAATACTGTAACATTGATATTATTTTTATTTTCAAAACAGTCAGTTTTTACCCATTGTTTTGATAACAATAATTATATTAATTGCTAGATCTTCGCGATCGTTTATTCTCGCAAAGATCCTAGATGTGTAATATTATATATTACTAAAAAAATACACCGTATAGTTTATTACTTAATACTTATGAAATTGAAAATAACTTTGTTTAATCCACAAAATATATTTTGTGGATTAAACAAAGTTATTTTCAATTTCCTACGTATATTATTATGGAATTCCTCAGTGTTAATGCTTTAGCGTTCAATAAGTTTATTGCTTTGTTAAAACATTTTTAAATTTATTTTGTATTGGTAACAATCGAAATCATACGGCAATTGATTTTTATAAATTTGATGAATTATTTATAAATAAAAACACTGTTATTTCAATTGATGATTAAATGTTTTTTCGACAGGTTTCAAAGGTTAATTAAAAGGTTAAGGTTATTTCTTAAACCATAACCAAATAAAAATATTATCGAAAATTTAGATTTTAGAATGAGCATTAGTGAGCATTTCTCGCACTACAGGTATTATGTATTGATTTTTTTTTAATTATGAAAATAAATCTAAAAACATAAAAAAATACACCTCTCAAAAAACGAATTTACGATAATAGCTCGGAGTAATAACACACTTATTTGAACAAATGGTAAAGCAATTCGTTACATAAATGAGAAGTGGCACAATATAATGTTAAGCACATCCAAATGAAAATAACGGTATATTAACAGGTACGAAAATAATAATTATGGAATTCCACAGCTAAACACGTACATTTTCACAATTTTACAGTCTTTAATTTATAAAATATATACGTTTTGTATATTTTTTAATATACGTTCTATTTTGCATAGTTAAGAGTCGATTTCAATTCATACCTCTACTTTCCACAAAGAGAACTAAACTTTATTATCATGGAGAAGCGAGGTACAGCGTTAGTACCATATTAATTAAATAGCTTTGTTCAAAGATCGGGAATGCAATCGAGCAGCTTTGACATCACCATTCAAGTGGAATTAGGTCACTGAAAACGGAATATAGCCACTCTTAAATAAAGTTAACCATTCATTCCTTTCAGTTTATGAAAATACCACCGCCTGGTCTATTTTCTTTTAATTTACTCTTATAATAAAAAGTAGAGTGTTGGGCTTATGAAAATTTTAAATATAATCTTTGATATTAAACTCTCTTATACATATGTTTTTAGGCAAGAATATTAGAAGATTTGTTTTTGAAATTAATAAAAATAAAAATAAAAAGTTTATACAAACAATTTACAACACCCATGCCAAAATATTTATTTAATATTTTAAGAGAATAAAAATATTAATCACAACATGTTTCGGAGTAGACCTCCTCCATCCTCGGGTGTAAATATATAAAAGTTTAAAAATGGATTAAACTATAAAAAATTGCTATGCAATTCCACAGTGTAAACACCTCAACCTTAAATAAAATGATGCTAAAATAGGTTGAAGAAACAGCTGTCGCGACAATCTCATATATTTAAATTATGATGCGTATAATAACAGTGCCTCAAATTTAAACAAACTATAATTAAATTTTCACATGAAGTAGACATTTTTTGGCTAGACATTTTAAACTTATAGATTGATATGGCTCCCTAGAACGTGTTACCCGAGTTGGGAGATATAAACCATACTCGGTAAATGATCAGGAAAGAAATAAAGAAATAAATAAAATATATAAAACAATGAAACGCTTTGTACTTAATCAAGGTATGGTTATTACGAGTATAATAAATAATTGATGCCGACAAGTTTCACTCGGACCCAAGCTTCAACAGTTATTATTATATTGCCCTGATGAAGCTTGGGTCCAAGCACAAGTAGTTGACATAAAATATAATATTTTTAAAATTTTATTTTATTATTTTAATTTTTCTAAAAAAAAATTATAAATTTTATTAATTATAATTTATTATTTTTTTTAATTAATGTACTTCTTTTTAAATTTATTAGTTAATTTTTTTAAATTATTTAATTTAATTTATAAATTTTATGTATTTATAATTTTATTATTTATTATAAATTTTCTTTAATAATTTTACAATATTTTTTAATTTTTTTAAACGATTTTATAATAATTTTTTTAAACTGAAGATGCACTGTTTGTCCGAAACATGTCTATATAATTTTATTTTCTAATATAAGTGATGTATATACAAAGTGTATAAAAGGGAAAATAGAAATAAACCATCATAACACCACAAAGTATGGCGTACATAGAAGAAATACAATGTGTTTTATTATTTTTCATCTATAAAATAAAAAATCAAATTGTTGTGAAAACAAAATGGTTTGGGACCTCGTTGGGATCAAAATTCATGCATACTATTTTTAAGTAAATAAAGATAAAATAATAAAGCTATTAACATGTTCACATTTCTGATACAGAGAGCATATTTACAAAATGTACCTGGATTTGTATGTACGATAATCTATGTATAACCGAGGAGCGCTGATATCTCGTTTATTTTGTGCGAACTAATTTGGCACGGTGTACTTGTAACTAGAAAAGCATTGATGTGATGTCATTAGCAACTATGTATCGCACTCGTAGTGGTGTGTTTATGCAAGGTGAGGTATTAGCGTCAGAGCATTTCACTTTTAATAGATTGGCTTTTAAATCGTAAGATTATTTTCTAGGGTATCAATCACCCTAGTAGAGTACGTTCATTTCGGGTAGAATGTTTGCAATAGTGTGATTGACAAAGCATTTACAGAAAACAAACTGGACAATTATAATATACGAAAAGAAAAAACAAAACAAATAAAATCTCTTAGACGAATGTGTGGATACTCTGTGTATGATAGTGTCGAATGAAAATATAAGAAGTGAATGCGGTGCGAATGATGGTGTTATGAACAAAGTAATGAAAGGATCATTAAGATGTTTTTGACATATGGAAAGAATGAATGAAGAAAGAATAAGAAAAAAAATTATGAGGTAACAATGTAAATGGAACCAGAAATAGATGAAGACCGAGGAAAACGTGGCACGATCAAATAAATCAAATATTGAATGTCGGCCATTTGAGGAGTCAGAGAAATCGACGCACGTGCATGACACCATGTATGAATGTTGAGGAAGCAAGAGAAATATGTCAGGAAAGAAAAGTGTGGCAGTCCATTCTTTCTGCCTACCCCTTCGAGGAGATGGCGTGATGGTTAGTTAGTTAGTTTAGAAAAAAACTAAACAAAATATAATTATATTTTATATATTGTTTCTTGAACAATGTTGTAAAACTACAAATTAAATAATTAATACGAATGAAAACGTCAGTTTTCTAGAAGTGTTATTATATTTTATGGGGAATGACATGTTTCGCCCTTCTAAGGCATTATCAAATATTGTGACATTTGATAATGCCTTAGAAGGGCGAAACATGTCATTCCCATTAAATATAATAAATATTCTAGAAGACTGACGTTTTCATTCGTATTATTATATAATATTATATTTTATATTCAAACATTCAAATAAACAAACATGTAAATTGAATAATCACAAATTGGTGTTAATGTTCAATTGAAATAATCACAAAAATAAAGTCCATTAAAACTTCTTATGTTTTTAATTTTAGATAATCTTAAGGCATTAACACTGGAATTCCATAATGACGAATTTAAATTAATGAAAACACTATTTTTTTCACTTTCAAAAGTGGAAAAAACAGTGTTTTGATTCATAAAAACTCCTAATGTTGTTTTTTGATTTTTCTTAGAAAAACATTTGAGGGTATGACTGATATTTATTATGATACTATATATTATTAAAATTCAAAGGAATTCGTTTATTGTAATTATGTTAAATATCTAGTATTCCGGCTAATGGTATCTGGAAGTTTCCATTTTTTAAATTAAATTGGTGTTGATATTGTTTGGAATTAAAAATACTTTAAATCGATTTATTTTCCTAATTTCAACATAGTAATAATTTTCAACTCAGCTTATGAGCTTATACTTTATGAACTTATACACCGTGCGCTCCGCTGACTTAAACCCAGGAACCAATCAGTTAGCTTTCTATAACCAATTAAGCAGGTATTACTCATACTATTGCAAATATTCTCCCTGTAGTGAATTAAATATAACACCAATATTTTAGTTTTATTATTCCTTTGTACAATTATGAGAAATTTGATACTAACAATAAGTTATTTTTAATGTTTTAATCCTAGGAATTAGTTTGCGGTAAGTCTATTAATATCTTTGCTGGTTATTGGGATTCCATTTTACCAAAGGGAATAAAATGTTTGGCTTTACAACGCCACTATAAATAGTCAAGAAAACAAACATAATTATGGTTATTATATCTTTAATTAAAGGCTAATTCATAATTTTTTTTGTTTTGTATTCGTATTTTTTAAACTAGACAAATGATAACACTTATTTGAAATAGAAATTAAACATTAACGCGGTCTCCTCGGAGATCGACGTCATTCATGTTAGTGAAAGTACGTTCAGGGGGCAAATACTATTGACTTTAGAAAGTATCTTATCTTCCTAATGTCGGACCATCTCTAATGCGTTCCTGGTACTTTGTTGTAATATTTTTATGATATTTTACCTCTACTTAATAGATGCCTTAAACATTTTCCTGTTTGTAATGTCTATTAATTTAATAAACTGATTTGATTTGATTGATTTGATTAACGTAAATTATCACTCATTATTATTCTTCTTTCTTTTAGTTTAGGTCGTATGACCTGTTTGTGATGGTGAATTGTCCTGGGATGATAATGTCCAGCCATCTCTCCATCTTTTTGGCGGCCTTCCTGGTAGTCTCTTGCTGCTGGAAACATCTTTAACAATTTTTGCGATTCTTGTATTCTCCATGCGGTCCACGTGGTCTCTCGCAAAGTACATCCTGCTTCTTCCCCATCTTACTATGTCCTCAACCCCACAGACAGACCTTATCGTTTCATTTCTAATCCGATCTCTGAGGGTTTTGTCTGCGTTTTTAGTACTATTGTTGTCGGCTCTGACCTCTATTCCATATGTCATGATTAGGCGGACGCTTGTCTTGTATATAAAGTTATTGTACTCCGAATTGCTTTTAGTAAAATTTTCAGTAGTTATATCCGGAACCTTTATTTCTTTTTTTTTTCAAGTTGTAAAATACGGAATAAGTTATTAAATATTGTAATAAATAGACTAAATTTTAACTTCTAATTTAATTTATAGTAAAAAAAATCGAAGCAACCATCATTATTATATCAAAATAATTTATTTTGTTTTAGAAACAAAAATAATGTTTCAAAATTTTATTACGATTTATTTACTTTACATAAAATACTTCATATTATGTTTCGTTGATTATACTCTAGAAGGCGAAACATCCACTTTCTCATAATATGATATAATTGCTAGAAAATGTAAATTCTCCTTAATATTGATAATACGAAAACCAATGACACAAGATCTGTCCGAATTAAATATAACTGACTAACTAACTAACTAACTAACTAACTAACTAACTAACTAACTAACCAACTAACTAACTAACTAACTAACTAACCATCACGCCGTCTCCTCGAAGGGGTAGGCAGAAAGAATATACTCCTGCACTTTTCTTTCCTGACATATTTCTCTCGCTTCCTCAACATTCATACATCGTGTCATACACGTGGGCGACATTCAATTTCCATTTCTGTCTTCCTCCATTTCTGGTTCCATTTACATCGTTAACATATATTTTTTTACCATTTTTTCTTCATTATCTCTTTCCATATGTCTAAACCATCTTAATGATCCTTTCATTATTTTGTTCGTAACACCATCGACATTCGACAATCTATCAAACACACACATTCGTCTAAGAGATCTCATTTATACTGCATTTAAAAAAAATTTTTACGCTATTTTGATTTTATTCTGTTGTTATTAGTTTTCATTTTTCAAATAATATTTTATTCAGAACGGCCTATTTTGAACTCCTTACATTTGAAATTAACGGATTTTATAATAAAGGTTTTCGTTGTGTTCAAAATACTTGTACAGTTTTTTCTATATACTGTGGTGTTGCCGTTAATGTATGTATAATTTCCTTTGATAACATTTTTAATAATTATAACAGCTTTCTAACCACGAGTGGCCAAATATTTAGTTAACACGCCACTTAAACGTACTATAATCGAGATAAAACAGCTGCTCAAATTGCTATATCAGTTTGCGGGCCCGCAATCAGGGTTGCCACATAAGTTTTTTTATTGATTAATTTAAATGAAGTCCAAATTAAATTATTTCTAATCGAGTAAACTTGTATCAATAGCATTTTTCTTAGACTTGTCGTAGACTAGTTATTGCAGGATTCTCCTTCTGTGATGCTGAACTCAAGCTATCTTTCCATCGTTTTGGAGTTCTCCCTGGTGAACGCCGTCCATCTGATATTTTGGTATGAGTCATATATGTTATTATTTTGAGAATCATTATCTGGTCTTTGTGGTACCAGTACCGTAGACGTTATCACCTTGAACCTCGCAGACTTCTCGGATTGCCGTATTCCTTACAAGATCACGCAGTCTTCATAGCAATAGCACGTAGTTTCCTCATTACCGTATTCCTCAGTATATTTTTGGTCTTAGAAGTATCCGCCCTCGCCTCAGTATGTGAGGATGGGTCGCACACAGGTCTTATAGATTCGTACCTTGCTCTCTGTTTTCATGTATCTATTTCTACTTCTTTGTCTTAGAGCTTATCAGTACACTGCCAAGATATCTGAACTAGATTACTTGTCCAATTGGCTCATCACGTACTGAGATTTTGCACTCTATTGGATCTTTGGAGAACGTCATACACTTTGTTTTTGATATAGTGATAATCATGTTGTACTTTGATCGGGATTCAGCAAACTTTGTGAGAATTTGTTTCGTCAACGTCGTCACCATAGCAGATAATTATTACCCCTTCCTTACCAAGTGTGTACCCCAAATGAGAGATGCAATCTCTGCAATGATTAAACCATTAAACAATTAAAGATAAATGGGTCAAGGCTAACGCCTTGCGTAATGCCAACATGTCAATTGTGTTTTTACTATTTTAAGTTTATTGTTTACCTTGAAGGAAAGAGATCCCCAAAGATCTGGTTAAAATATTATAATCTATATATATATATGTATGTATATATATATATATATATATATATATATATATATATATATATATATATATATATATATATATATATATATATGTTATGCGAGTATATATGTTACAGCAGCATATATAGCGTTGAGTTATATTACATATTGGCTGACATACACATACACATATTACATATTACATATTATTACATATTATTGGCTGGCCATTACATACGTCATCATTACATACCAGCTGGCTACACATATTACACATTACCACACATATTACACACACATACATATTGACAGCGAAATACCACATTATTGCTACAGCACAGCACATTACCATTACACAACATTACACACATTATTTATTATTAAATATCATTGTTGTTGGTTATTAACATTACATATTATTATTATTATTACATTGGCTGGCTGGCTGTTGAGTTGTTATTGGCTATTGGCCACAACATTGCTGGCCAACACATTACATATTGTCATTGCCATACATTACACACACACACACATACATTATTAGCCATTATTATTATTACACATTACATTATTATTACACAACACACACACAACATTGCTGGCTGCCATTGGCTGCCACATATTACATATTATTATTACACATACATTATTATTATTACATATTATATATATATATATATATATATATATATATATATATATATATAGATCCCCAGAGTATTCTGAGTAAACTTCAATTAAGGTATTAATACCAAACAAACTTTTGTCGAAACAATGTCATTTCTATAATTTAAAGCTTCTTTAATCAGCAGATATCAAAACCGTCTTAAATAGCACCAAAATTTGCGATTTGGATAATTTACATATTAAAAGTTTTAAAAATCCATTAAAAAGTCTAGTAAAATTGAAACGACCAAGTGGTGCCGAAAAATGCTTGGGTCCTCATTATGTTCAAATCTGAACACGATACGATTTTTTCTTCATTTTAATAAGCAATTTAATTAAGAGAAAAATATAGGTCGATGAGGAGGAGGCTTATCCCCTGGCTCCATAAGGGACATAAACATCAACATAAGGGACTGGTCTGGCTTGAGGATTGTTGAAGAGCTGTATCGTGCTGCCAGGGACAGAGACGCCTCTCTCGTGTGATAGATAATCAACATGCGTCGGTGAGACCTAAAATTACACCTCAATAAAATCAATAAAATTATTACCTATTTATTGTTTCTTAAACAATGATGTAAAACTTCATATTAAATAATTAATACGAATGAAAACGTCAGCTTTCTAGAAGTTTTATTATATTTTATGGGAATGACATGTTTCGCCCTTCTAAGGCTTTATCAAATGTATTATTGTTGTTGTATGGATACATTTATATTATGTAAACACAAATAAAGATGTAAACTTGTTAACACTGTTGTGTAGCCTAAAATGAAAATTCTCTGAATCAAATAAAACAATTTTTCGGCAGTAATCGATTCCAGGAATATTTTTTATTTATTTATATTGAGTTTAACAAAGGGGAGTTAGTTAGAAAGTTTCAATCCTGGGATTCGTTTGCAGCAATTTCTTCTATTCTTCTCTTCCATTCTTCCCTGTCTTGTGCGGCTCTTTTGAAATCTGCATATGATGAGCAGCGCACGTCCACCAACCGGTCCTCCAGGTACTCTCGGCGTGGGCATCCCCTAGAGTGTGTCCCCTCGGTCATACCCTCCATTATGGCATGCAAGAGACCTTCTTGACGTATTACATGGCCGATCCATCTTGCACGCCTTTCGGACAAGGTCCTTAGCAGGTGCCTTCCTCCTTCGATTTCTTGAAGAATTTCCTCATTCGTGATGTGGTCTCTCCGGGAAATTCCTTATAGTCTTCTATAGGACCACACCTCAAAGCCTCTAGTCTTTGCTTATCTCTTTCGGATAGGCACCATGTCTCGCAGCCGTACATCAAGATACTCCATACATAGGTCTTGATGAGGAGTATTCTCAGTTTTAGGTCTATATTATTTGTTTCTATTATTTTCGACCTTTTATTAAATGCAAGCCTAGCCTGATGTATACGGCTGTCGACCTCGCTCTTAGACCGACCGTCCCATGTTATTTTGCTTCCGAGGTAGACAAACTCCTTGGTGTTCTTCAGTGGAACTCCTGACATCACTACTCTCATCTGATGTAGCGTTCGGCCTACAGTCAGCAGCTTTGTTTTGTCTTTATTCAAAGGGGAGTAAGCAAACAGTAATTGGTCATTAAGAACTACTTGGTCAGGGGTGTTGAATTTTAGCCTATTTATTTATAAAATTTAAAATTTATCTAGTTTTTGGCTTTTTGGGCATGTACGTAAAATTTTAACGTTTTCGAATGGATTAAATGTGTGGTTATATTCTATTAGAAAATGTATGTATATAAAGGACTAAGTTTACTTTTTGTGTGTATTCTAAACACAGCTATTTATTTATTTTAAACAAATAAATTATATTTAAAAAAAATTAATTGTTGATCTTGAATAGTGGATGCCCTGATACTATGTATAGATATACTTACCTATGTATAGATTGGAAACCGGCGGGAATTTGTTTCTGCTTCGCTCACCCTTGGCATTGTTCGCTCTTCATGTCGGTCAACATGTCAAGATCAAAGCGAAGGGACATTCTAGCCGCTACAATATAAATTCACTAATCGATGTTTATCGTCCGTTATGTCAAATAATACTTACCGAAATTTACAGCCGCAAATCACAACAAAAGATTTTCATGGCAAAGGTAAAATAATAATACAATCCGTAAAATAACATTTTATTCAATACATCATAGTATTGATACATTTATATTATGTTAACACAGATAAAAATGTTAACTTGTTAACACTGTTGATAAAATTAACTGTACCCTCAAATGAAAATTCGTATTAATGAATGTATTTTGAAACAGATTTGAGATTTTAGGGTTAAAGCATGTTTATGATAAGTTCAAAAAAGTTTTGTGAAAATACAATGTTTTCAAATGGTTATTTAAATGTGAATTCATAACACAAAGTGATGGCGAATATAGGAGAAATATGTAAATACCGTCATACACGAGTCTCGTTTTATTTTTCTTAAAATACATGAGTGAACATGTATTAAAAAATAACTTCAATTGTCGATAAAAATATTTAATAAGAATTAGGTATATAATATTTAAAATAAATATTAAAAACATTTATAAACAGCACTTTGGTTTGTCTGGAGATAAACAGATAATGATTTTTTTTTCTCAATCACTTAACTGCTCGTCCCAATTAGATATAGCAGTTTTTGAGTCAAAAACATGTTTTTGATTTTTTTACTATACTTAGTTTTGACTATATATACACAGACTAACATTTTAACTATCCAAAATTAAATTAGACAGTTTTAAGACGTTCTTATAAACACCAACTTCAATGATGATAGGTAATGATTATGATAGATACACCTTCGTTGGTGATAGGTAGTAAATCATTTCAATTGTAACCTCAATCAACGTATAATCAATCAATGTACGCACTAACATACATATAAATTAATAATATCCGAAAATATGTTATGATGCATTTACCTATCTATCGAGCG